>CM052896.1:70846823-70893986 GCA_028534135.1 Potos flavus
CATAGAGAGCCATTGCCTTCCCATTCATTGGTATGATCTAGTTTGGTTTTGGTTTTACTACGATAAGAATAAAGAGAGAAAGACAGCCATAAAATGTATGGAAATACATCCTCTGGGTGCTTGATCTTATTATTCTCTCAAGCTCACATGTAGAGAATAAAGGGGGCAATAGCCACATGGGCACATCTCACCCCTCATCAGAATTTAGAGATATTTGCTAACTTTTTTTTTAGAAAAGTCTGGGTGTCTGAAAACATAGCCCAGGTCTCTCTCTCTCTCTCTCTCTCCCTCTCTCAGCTAGCAGCCTCAAACTGTATAATGCATTGCATCTTAAAAAGTGTGGCTTGAAGGAGAGCTGTTTATCCTTGGCACCAAATTTCCCTGCATAATGTATTTCCAGAAAAATGACTGGGGGATTTCCTATGAAGGAAGAAGGGATGGGGGTGGAGAATTGATAAAAATCCGAGTAAAGAGGAAGACAGACCCTCACACATTGAAGAACAGATTCTGTAGTCATGGGAGCTGGCAGAAATGCTCCGTGCTTTTCACAGTCAACATTCAAACAGATTATCAGATGGCATATTTCACCCTGTTGTTACTTTAAATGAAGTGACCATGAAATCAACAAATCTGCTGTCAGGTGCCTGTCACTAAGATAGTTCTTCCTGTCACACAATGCCTCACATAGCAGGTAATGTGTTTTTAAGAATCAGTCCTGTGTCACCTCATCAAGTCCTTGTTAAAAAGATGAAATAAGACGGATGGTGTTGTCTACCATGAGGTTGACTGAAATTCAGTAGAATGAAATGTACAGTCTACAAAGAAATGCTTCAAAGAGAGCCATCAGGGTAGAAGAGAGAATAGCTGTCTCTCTCTACTTTCTTAGGGGCCTTTGCTTGTGTCCCTAGGATCACTATGCCCTTTGCCTTTTTCATTGAATTCTAGTCAGCCAATCAATTAGATCGCATTTTGAACTTGGTGATGAGGGCTAGGTGATTCAGGTTTGCGGTGTCTAGCATAGGACTCTGCAGAATGGTAACACAAAACTGACTTAGGAGCTCCGAGATGGACTTGGTTTCTTACCTACAAGGGACAGATGAATTTATTGAGCTGTAAGGGCTGTCCCAGAATATTTTTGTTGAGTTCTCTTCATGCATTTGAGTATATTCTTTGAATTTTTGTCATTGTTCTATTTCAGCTCGTCTTTGGCCAGATGCTCTTGGTATTTTGAAATAATGATAGGAAAAAAAGAAAAATCAGAAATACAAATCATGTACATACTGAAAATCATATGAATAGTGCAGTAAGGATGCACGTCTCAGTTTGTATATAGATTATGGTTTTCATTTACTCATAAGATTTATTTATCAAAGGATACATTTTATGGGGGCACCTGAGTGGCTCAGTCGGTTAAGTTTCTGACTTGGTTTAGGCTCGGGTCATGATCTCAGGGTACTGGGCTCCAGCCCCATGTCAGGCTCTACGCTCAGTGCAGAGTCTGTTTGTCCTCTCCCTACCCCTCTGCTCCTCTCTCCACTTGCACATACACGCTCTCTCTCTCTCTCAAATAAATAAATAATTTTAAAAAGTATTACAAGAATACATGTTATGTGTAAGCTCAATCTGGTATATTACTGATCATAAGTGTGATTTCTCTTTGTAGAGCACCAGTACTAGGTGCACACCAGGTACAACCCTGAACCTACATTGCCTAGAACTTCAAATTTGGAATCATAGATGCCACGAAGCAGTAGGTCTTTTTAATGCTACCAGGTTTGTATCATCGGATTCAGTTCATACAGCTGATAGATAATTCAGCACCAAATCTTATTAGAGCGTCAAAGTCAAAATACCGGAATGTGGATGGAAATACAAGGGCCTTTTTATTCGTGCCCGTGTGCATCCATCCCATCCATCTAACTCTTATGGTGTAATTATTATGGAGCCACGTCAGATTTGAACATTAAAAAGAACGAAAATCAATATCTGCATTCCAGGAATTGAGCCCGGTGGTAGAGACATACAATGGTTATTAATACCCATGGGTAAGTGCTAAAGGTGAGACTTGGACTGAGAGACAGGGAAGACTTCACAAACAAGGTAACCTCTGAGATGGATCCTGGAGGATGAATAGGAGTTCATCAGGGAGACAGCTAAAGAAGAGTATACATCCCAAAGCTTCAACGGGTAAAAGGTCATGATGTGTCTTGGGGAAGATTGCATCATTTGGTTGGGCTATAACACAAGGAAGGTTATGTTCCAGAGACTTCATTTTGAATGGTGTAGAGGGGGAGACGGCCTTAGAGCACCACTAATGCATTCGATGTGTTGAAATACAGTAGTCAGAACTGTGGTCGCATTTTAACGTGGGTAATATCATGGGCGAATAATGAGCTATTAACAAATCAGCCAGAGGCCTTTTCAGAAAAGAACACTCTTAAGAAAAGTGCTGTAGTTATTATTTATTATTAATATTGGCAACTATTTTTATTCCCCATTTGTGTTTTGTTTATGCTGGTCCTTTTTCTTAGTTATCTCTAGAGGTCCATAGATGGATTTCTAGATGTTCTTGCCCAGGTTGCATTAGTAATGAGACTTGCAGTTTTCTTCACACTTCCTTACAGCTTGGCTGATAAAAATCCCAATTGTGTGTGTGTGTGTATGTGTGTGTGAAATATTCAGCTAGATAATGACACCTGTGGGCTTGTGAAGACCAAGTGATAGATTTTGTTTTTTTCTAAATTGCTATATTCCAATTACTATATAGGGGTTAAAAAATTGCAACATGGATTTGGCATTTTTACTGCTTAAAGATCTTGACCATAGAAATGTCATTTGTACCTTTAGATTACCTGATCATGTTTTCAGTATTATTTATGATGAGTATTACACATTATGAAACAGGATGACAAGTACATTTTTCCTTATGCTGTGGTTACTCATTTTTCCAGCCTTGGAAGTGAAACTCTGTACTTGAATATATGTGGGATAATTAGTATGTTTGTTAGATATGGTGAGGACAAGTGAAACCCAAGCACATGGAAAACAAAAACCTTAGATATATATACACACAACTTTTGGGGGATAGGAGAATCCATTCACAATTTCATTAACTCCTAGACATTTGAGTTTATTTTTTCCTATTATTGGTCATTATATATAGGATTGTGGTGGTTGGTCCTTTAATTACAGCATCCACTTAGAACATTTTAGTATCTTAATGTGTTTATTGGGAATTGTGGAACTTGCTTTCCTGTCCTGAAATGAGCTCATGAAAATGCATGAGTGCTCTTGTCATTCGAGATGGCAGGGGGTGTTTTTGGCAGTACAATAAGTTTTTCCCTATAAAGAATAGCTAGGATGTAGCAGTGAAGTGTCGGAATGCATGGAGATCAGATTAAATGTATTTGAATTAGTATCTCTATGGGTTTTATATCTCAAAGTCAAAATAGTCATTCTCATCAGATAAAAATATTCTTGACTGGAGAAACTCTGATCCAGAAACAATCTATCATTTGAATCCCCTGATTGTAATATGAATGGATATTCAAGTTCTAACACACTGAGAGTTAATGCTGTATCCCAGTGGTTTATTGAATCACAGTGCCATCTAAAGCGATCTTCTAAGAGCAAAACCAGTCAGAGTAAGTATTGAGATACCATCTACCAGCACACCTTGCTGTAGCACAATTCCCAGTGGTGGAATTTGTAAATGAAATGTCTGTCCTCCTCAGGCAGCATTAGTTACCGAAGTACAGAAGTCCTTGCTGTAAGGTGCTCTCATCTTTAAGGTCCTGTGAATATGAAACGACAGTGTTACAACAAAAATTTCAGCCTATATGCATGCCATCAGTAGCTGTGACGTCAGTGGGTATTTGCAGCTGAGGCGCCAATGTTAATTACTTGTTGTGATCCCTCTTTATCAGAACTTGTCACTTGAATCACTTCACCGTGCTAACCTTTGGGCATTATTCCTTGAGTACTACATGGTTCCAAAGGTATCACCAGCGAGTCATGCCCTCTTTTGGTTTTGGGAAATCGGAGTCTCTATAATTGTGACATGAAGCTTCTATGTACGTGTTCCTTTAGATTGTATTTGCAATTTTTTTGGTGGCATTGTTTCTCTTTTACCTTTCAAACATTACCCATAATTTGTTGAACTCTACTCAAAGTCTGCAGAGGCAGTGTTTCCAATATCTATAGCCTGAAGTACTGCATTTTTCTTGCCGTTGATTTATGTTATTTGACTGTTGCCTGCTTTTTTTGTTTGTTTGTTTCCCTTGGGTTTCACAATATTACATATGGCATTATTTGACTGAACCTGGTAAGCCACTTTATAAATAAGCATCCGACTATAGATTCCTAGGTGACAATAGATAAAATCTTAGGTAAATTCGATAGTATGTCCAAATTATTTGAATTTTGGAATTGTAATTGAATTTCGGAATGTAAACTCGGTGAAAATCAGATAAACAGTATATCCATATTGGTATAAACAGCTGTTTTAAATAACAGATTTCCAAAATTTGTTCATTGTTACTATTATTTTGGCAGCGTGGAAATAACAAGGCTTTTGAATCACACAGAACAGAGTTAAATTATTAGCTCCTATTTATTTTTACTTGGTATATGATCTCGAGCAACTTACCTGAACTCTTTGACCTTTAATCATTCTCCTCTATGAAACGATGAGTCAGAGATAAGATATATGAAGTATTTGACACATAGAAAGAGTCTATATGTGGTAGTGGTCGTGGTTTTTATTTAACATTAGTCCTTCCTCCTGGCTTCTGAATGCATGTACAAAACATACTGTGATTGAGTGATAGAATATCATCTACGTACAGAAAATTATCTATATACATAATGAATAGTTAAGTCTCCAGCAGGATGCAAAACCTATTGAATGGATCCCGGTAGTACCTGGACCTCTAGTGCTAACACAATTTAAATGGCAAGGAAACTTGACTGTTTAACCTTTAGCAAAATTTGTCCTGGTTTGCTCCCAAACTCAAGAATTTGTGGCCAAAGGAAGCCTTCTTAAAACAAAACCAAAAATTAATATCTCGGTGCATTAATTTTAATCATATGGCTTCTGTGGGTAAATATGTGTCAAAGACTAATGAAAAATAGAAACCACTAATCCATGCCTTTATCAAGTTGATAACCTGCTAGCAGAGAATAAGACTCAGTGAAAGAGCTCACAAGTTCACAGTGTGAAATGGCAAGATAATATGACAAAAAAACTTTATGTAAATACCAAAGGGATATGAAGAGAAAGAGATGAGAGTGCACAGTAGGTTAATGTTGGGGTACTTCATGGAAGAAATAATTGGAATTATTGGCAGATAGCAAGGGAACAGAAAAGCTATCAAAAGGCATATTGTTGGCTTGTCTCAAGGAGCCAAGAAACAATTACCCTCCTGGAATTTATAAGAATTAAGTCGATTTAAGAAAAATATGAAAATATACATGAAAAATCTTTGTTTACTAGTTACAATTTTATTCCGGTAGTTGATATGAACTAGTTTTTTTGCTGTCGAGCATCACGTAGATTCTCGATTCCATTGTCTATGTACCAAAGTTGAGGATGGAGTCCTGAACAAGTGGTGGGAATGTTAGATGGTGAGTAGGTGAGACAATAAAAATAAAGTTGGGCTTGTATGCTTTAAGTGAGGAATTTTTGCATGAGAACAGAGGAATTATGGTCTGGCAGTAGCAGGATGCTAAGCTAGATTTATTCCTAAGCAGAAGTGCACTTGAGCTCTTATGTGTGTGTGTGTGTGTGTGTGTGTGTGTGTGTTGTTGGTGTTGTTGGGAGGGTAGTGACAAGAGAGAGAAGTAGCTTCCTTTTACAAGGGTTCAAAGAAAAGTGGACTTCTGCGGGGGGCCTGGGGAGAGCCAGGCTTCAGTTAGAGCAAGTGGTAAGATATTTATCCTAAGAGAAGTTTGAACATGAAGGGAGTTTACATATATGGTAGATGGATGCTAGAGGGAGACAGGGTAGTGGGAAAAGCTATGGAGGTGAGGTGGAGGGAGAGGGTAGGGTGGAAATAGTTAGAGTGATCAGAGAGTCTTGCATTTTGAATCTTGTTGAGAATTCTGGAAGTGAAAGACGTGCATGGGATTTATCAGCCTCAGGATCCCCAGTTATGACCTAGAGTTGTTTTGGTGCCAGACAGAGCTGGCCAAAGATCCCAGTTGCTGAGACTCCCTGGGTTATTCACATGATAACCTCAATGTGGATCACTGGTATCTTGGAAAAGTTAAAATCGTGACTTTCTTTTGCAGTTTTAAAGAACATGTTCATGTAAAAAATGATCTTTTATACATGAAAGCTTTAAATTTTTCTCTGGTATTTTAAGTAGAAATAGTGATTCCCAGAATCATCTACAAGAAAGGAGCTCACTGAGCATTTCTGTTAATATATGTTACCTTAATTGCAAAATTGTGCCTCCCATCTTAGCTCAGCAATTCAACGTTTGCCTAACAGGTTTGAAAAGAATGAAGTGGATAGATTTTTTTTTTTTCATGCACGGGTTTATGTATTGAGTTCTATTCTAAAATATATATCACCCTGCAAGTGGAAAATTTATTGATCAACAGTAGATGGATTTCTATTTCTAGTGTTACCGCGGTTTGATTGTGCAAAGCAGATCACGTGAGGGTTGGGGGTCTCCTTTTGTGGCATCCTGCGGAATCGTAAATATGTGTTCTTGAGATACTACTTTTAAGTTCCAAAGAATTTCCCATCTGGAAATGGGAATCTCTATTATTTTGCACAACTATATAGCCTCAGAGTTAACTAATAAAATAAATTCAATCCATTTCACATGAGACAAGCCTTTGTCGCATTGCTTCTCATCTGGGCTGTTAAATGTCATGAAGAGAGACACATCTAATCTTGAACTATCACTAGAAAAAAGTTGCAGGTACTCTCTTGTGCATGCTTGAGCAGGAAGAAAGCATGTCGTGTACTCTGAGAGCTGGAAGGGATGTTAGAGGTCAATTGCTTGCTCTCTAATCTAAAACCAGAGTCCCCTCCTTGGTCCCCACAGGAGTGAGCAAGAAGGGGAGGTATTGACTTAGTCTGAGGAAGAGCCATCATACCAAGACCTCAGAACGGGAAGGGACTGAGCTGTGATGTGGTTATTCAAGCAAAGTCTGGGAAATAAGTGGACAAGGAAGTTCGATCAGATCACTTCTAAAGTTCCTGCTAAATTCTATAAAAGCCTCCTCCTTCAAGTTAAAGTGGATTTCAGCTTCTGTCAAGGAGTAAGAGGGTGGGGGAAAGAGGGTGCTAATCTTGCTGGAGGATTTAAGCACAACAAGGTTACATTGAAAAAGAAAACATGATACCAAAGACCTAGCTTTCCCTTTTAAGAACATCTGAAAATGATGAGTGAAGGGCAGAGCCAATGCCTATTTGGTGCTATAATGATAAAACAACACTAGTTTGCCCTGTGGCAGAAATAGTTGATCACAGCTGCCTCTGCTCTCTTAGGCCCTATACTGAGGGTTTCTGCTGGGCTACTTTCTTAAAGTGTTACCGTCTCTATAAGGTAGGCATTCTTACTCTCCCGCTTCAGAGATGAGGGCACCACGACTTAACAAGGCTAAGCAGCTTGTTTAAAGTCCTATCACCAGTGAATGGAAGGGCTAGAATGCGTGTTCAGGGTGCCGGCTAACAGCTACTATAATTCAAACCTTTCACCAATAAAAGAAAAAAAACGTACACAACAGAATAACCTCTACTTGAGTCACATATATTTATATATCGAGGAGTAAGATGTCTTAGCATGTGATCCAGCAATTCCATTTCGAACATATAACCGAAGGAGTTGAAAGCAGGGTCTCAAAGAGTTATTTATACACCCAGGTTCACAGGAGCATTATTCGCAATAGCCAAATGGTGGAAGCAACCCAAGTGTCCATGGACAGATGAACGGAGAAACAAAATGCGGTATATACACATAAGAGGATGTGATTTAGCTTTAAAAGGAAGGCAATGTTGTCACACACTGAAGCTCCACGGGGTCAAGAACCTGCTGACCCAAAGTGTACGAAGTAGAGAAATTAATCCTAAGTCTGCCTCTTTCTTCCCTCTCTACTTGGTGGTTGGCATGGAAAATAAAAATTAACGAAGCCTCATCAATTTCTAGGATCCTTTTGCGTGGTACAACCATGGTGATCAGGGATAGTACAGAGTGAATGCACTCTGAGATGAAGCCCTGTCTCTTTTCCCTTCAGTGCCATTCATATGCAGCCTGCACTCTGAGATCCCTGGGAATATCATTCAGTGTCTCATTTCCGTGCCTTGACTAAGGCCCACGTGTGCCCCACACCACCGTATGCTCAGATGGTATTCACCTCTCAGGTCCAGCTGTGTTATCTCCTTGTGAAGCATACCTCTCCCAGGCCTGCCTTCCTGTGCATCTCCAGCACACTTTGTGAAACCTATAATATGGTTGTTTTCAGCCAAAAGCACCTTGGTCCCTCAGAGACAGAGCAATGTCTGAAGACATTTTGGGTTGTCACAGCTAGCTAATGGGTAGACGCCAGGGAGGCTGCTGAACATCCTATGATACACAGGATCCCCATTACCCACAGACTCCCACGCACACAACAAAGAATTCTCCAGCCCAAGATGTCCATAGTGCCAAGGCTGAGAAACCCCACGCAGAGTATCTGTCACATTGACTTGTTAATTGTGTACGGGTTTGCTTCTCCTGATAAATTATGATCTTTTTGTGAATGTTTTTTCATTTTTATATCACCAGTGCATAACTTATCCTAGGCACTCAGTAAGTGTTCCTTGACAATGAATCAAAACCGGAATATGACTAATGGGTCATACAAGGTATGGCTAGAATGTGATGGAGTTTAAGGAAAGGAGAGCTTGCTTCCATCTTTGACTTGTCAATCAAGAAGGACTTTGCAGAGGAGGTGGGGTTGCAGCAGCCGTTAAAGGAAGGGTAGAATGCTGAGGGGTAGAAGAACACTTCAGGAAAGGGAACAGTGAACAGCACTGGGGGAGAAAAAAGGCCACTGTGTGCTTAGGTCAGAGGGCTGTCCGGTGTGGCTGGAGCATGGTGTGTGTAAGGGAAGAGTGAGACATACACCTGGGAATTCTGACTTGGAATGACTGCCTAGAAATGGACATTTCAGTGATCAACGAGGAAACTTAGAAGGTTTTCCACTGGGATAGGGGTCAAGGTGGTTGTTAGGAAGACTGCTTTGGTAACCGGGTATCAAAAAGACAAATACTAGCTGGGCCATCATTGCTAGTTCAAGTAATGGATATCGCCTCAGAGAAGATGCCATTGGAGTCAAAAAGGAGAATGTGGATGCAGATAGGATTTGACTCCCCAGATAAATGGCAAGCTAGGTGATACAGAAACTGTGAGGTCCACATCTGGGTCACCCAAGGCACCTATCATGATAGAGAGAATCACACAGAATACACACTGAATACATGTGTGAGGCAGATATAATCTAGTGAGACTTATTTCCATCTATAATTGGGGAAACTAATCTCATTTCTTTCTGGAAAACAAAGCATATTCTCTTTTGATTGACTAGCATTTTGTTAATTGGCTGATCACTGGTGAGATAGATGGTCAGATATATAAACTTCCAATAAGATAAGGAGACCACAGTGTGGAGGATTGAATCAAGAAGGGCTAGAACGTCCTCTAGCTTCTCCAGCTGGTGCTTCCATGCTGAATGTTTTCCTTGTTCCTGCAAACTGCAGAGAATGTCCCCTCTCAGAGTGATGTGAAGCACCACACTAAGATGAGTTTCTTTAACCTTCGTGTATTTATTTTGTTATCAGGATTTTGCACACCTCCCCTAGGGTGGAAGAGGTAATTAAATTTTAGTATAAAAGACTTCCTACTAGACATCAGGCTTCATGGGGGAATAAAAGTAAATAATAGATAGCAAGGAATATCAACCAACGATTAGAGCCCATCCTGCTTAATTAGTTCAAAATAACTTCAAGGCAAGATTGGGGAGATTGGTAGATACTCAAGAGTTGACCAATAGGATGGGATTCAAAACGGGATGGAATTTATCCTCGAGAGGTGGTATGGGCTGGGAAATAATGGGAAATAGAGTGTTCTGAGCTTGTTGGCTTTTTCTCTAACTCCCGAGGCAACCTGGATGAGGCATACCTTTATTCAGATTTTTTGGTCTCTTTATGAATAAGAGTAGAACAGTGTGGTCCTTACACTCTCCTTGGGGAAATTTGCAGGTTAATATCATTTATGTCCATAGGTATAATAACACAGCAGAAAGAGAGTATGGGTTTTGAAGCCAAATTGCTTGGATCTGACTCTTAGCTTCATTAGTTCCTAGATGACTAATGGTGGTCATCTGACCCGAAGTGATCTTGAACAGATGACTTGGCAGTTTTCTGCTTCAGTTTCTCAACTGTTAAATGGAGATGATTGTCCTAACCTCCACGTGTATGGTGATGAATTCATACATGTAAAACTCTTTTTTTAAAAAAATTTATTGGAGAGTGTGTGTGAGCACTGTGGGGGAGGGGCAGAGAGAGAGAGAGAGAGAATCTTGTAGGAGACTTCTTGCTGAGCATATAGAGTCCCTCAGGGGGCTTGATATCATGACCCCAAAATCATGACCTGAGCCTAAATCAAGAACCAGACTGAGCCACCCAGGTGCCCTGGTGCGTAAAACTCTTAAAAGATAGCCGAGCACAAAGTAGGTGGTCAGTGATTGTAAGTCGTCATATTAATCCCTATTAATAGTATTAATTTATTATTTCTTTAGGTGGATATGTTATACATGAGTCAGTATATACATAGTACTGTCTGATAACTGAAGTGTCCCAAGACGCAAGCCAAACCCGGCCTGGTTACTAGTCTCACAACTAAAGATTATATTATGTGTCTTGAAAAACAGATGGGATTTAGACAGGTGAGAGGGAGCTGGTGTTCCAGAGGTGGCCGATAAACCTATGAGAATGGAGAATGAACCCGTTAGGTTTTGGGAGAGAGGAAGGAGCCAGGTCTTGCCAGAGATCGGGCTGCTTTGCTGAGGTGTGGAGAATACAAGCCCTCTGAGCACAAGGACTTCATGCTCGCATAGTGGCTCCCCAGTACAGTGCCATGGACACGGTAGACGCTTGGCAAAAGGTGTATTGATTACCAAGAATGATGAAAATTACTGGTAGCGATAATATCAAGATGGCTTTTGGTGAACGACAACGCCAGTGGGGTTTGATGCTCTGAAATGTCTCTGGCTCCCATCGGCTCCATCGTTTGCCCTCTGACTGAATGCCTCTGTCCAAATTGATGCAGTCATGGTAATGGAACCATAATGGTTGGCTTTATTTGTTAGTCTATAAATAGACTGCCAGATTATTTGCTTAATATTCAGATCTGCCTTTTGTGTTCTCAGGGAGGAATTATGTCCCTGTTAACTGTATTGTATAACTGTGTATGTGTATACTATATACATATATACACACACATATATATGGTAAAAGTTCTGTATTGTGTATTATATTACATTTAACGTATAATGTGTATATGTGTACTATATACGTGTGTGTGTGTATAAAGGTAAAAGTTTTTTAAACAAAATTTTAAAGAAGGCTATTTGTCATTTCTTTGCCCTTTCACTAAACATTGAGTCTTTTTAGTTCTATTCCCATAGACCTATGCTCTCTGCCTGTGTTTATCTAATCCCAAACTGAAAGTTCCTATGAGCTATTAATACTTGAGAGGTAAAACTATGATGGCTGAAACTGAAAACAAAACTGGAATGACTTGGTAGTGGCAAAATTTCAAGTTGTCCAGGAGACATTTTTGGGCAAGACCTCCTGTCCTTCAGGCAGCATTCTGTTCTGACCATGGGCATAGAGGTACTTACTACCTGTTTATAGATATGACCCAGTTGATAAAAATCATGGAAGATTTTTCTGACTTGACTTGAACTAGAAGTTCGGCCTACAAATCAGAGTGTTGCTTACTTAGTTTTGGACGCTGCGACCACTTCTCTTTACTAAGACTTAGCTCCTCAAAGACAAGGTCCATGTCTGAGTCATCCCTGTTTCCCTGGCTTATAATAGCACCTGGCACAGGGAGCTGCTTAATAATTACTTGTTGATGGAATGCTTTCATAATGCAGCAGACTCTCCAAGGCTGTTCACCCAAAGGTCTCCCATGGATCTGTCTTTTTAAACAGCCTGATGACCTATGAACTAGTGTCTCATTTATCTCCCTACTCCATCCACATCCTTGGCACCTCTCCTCTCCATTTTGCAGAGTATTCATTAATGTTAGTGGAGAAAAGAAGAAACCGGTAAGTTTGTAATGAAAATAATCCCTTTCCTCCATGTTGGGTATCTTAATACTCTGAGAAAAGTGGTCAGTTGGTGAATATAAAGAATGTCAAATAAGTAGCAGAGGGAAATTTTTGCTGAAAGACTCAGATCAACATCAGACGGGTTTTCAACTCTTGACTCTGAGGCATTGAGCATAATGCCTTGTTCAGTAAATAGTTGTTAAACTGACGAATGCATGGAAGATGGCAGTGGTTTTGTATGTTTTGCTCCTTGGCAAGTTTCAATGGGGCATCGCTGTACGAGGACTTGTGTAAATGTGGTCACTTAGATTCAGGGGAAAAGGAGCGAGGGGAAAGGGCTCTTAGGATCGCAAGTATCACTGACTCTATCACTCCTCATTATCATTCCGAAAGCGTAGGAACAACTAGGGGGAGAAAAGTTGACCACTCAATTCGCCTTAAGAATTACTACTGTATAGGGGCGCCTGGGTGGCTCAGTGGGTTAAAGCCTCTGCCTTCGGCTCAGGTCATGATCTCAGGGTCCTGGGATCGAGCCTCGCATCGGGCTCTCTGCTCCGCGGGGAGCCTGCTTCCCCCTCTCCCTCTGCCTGATCTCTCTCTCTCTCTCTCTGTCAAATAAATAAATAAATAAAATCTTTAAAAAAAAAAAAAAAAAGAATTACTACTGTATAAATTTGAGGGGACAAAAGGCTCAGGCATTTATTTACTAAGATTAAAGAATGCTGTGGCTTAATAAATGATTCTAGTATAAATTATTCTGCCTCTGCTCCTTCTCAAGGCAGGCAGGTAACAAGTTCTCTTCTTTCTATGTAAACCTAGTATTCAATACTGATTTAATATTCCCACTCTGTTTTTGTAATTAAAACATCATTTATACTGAGAATAATTAAGACAACTGTACATTTGATTTTAAAATCAGTTTTGAGTATTGTGCCTTGTCAAGCTACAAGAATGGTTCCTGCAGCTTTTACAACGTAGCATTAAGGAGCAGACAGTGACCGCAGGCACCTGAGTGGAAGGTTTGACAGTTTGATAAATTAGGAATGACACTTGCCAAAATGGCTGTCCTTCCTGCAGTCTGCCAGTGGAGCATTTGCACACTGTTAATTGAATTGGCAATTTGTGTAACAGTGCCTGCCCCTGAGCTTTTGTAACGCCGGATCTGCCATTTAACTCTGATAATCCAGGACTTGGGAATAAGGACGAAAAGCTTCACATGATATTACTGCAGATTTAAAATGACAGTCGGGGACCTTGTTGCCAATTTCCCATTAAATGAGAAATAATTAACAATAGCAATAACAAAGTCTTATAAAGCTGGAAAGTTAAATTGACTTTTCAGCACTAGTATCGTACAAAATTGCTTCTAGTGTGATTATCGGATTGCCCTTTCAAGATTATGTACCCTAAATAGTATCATATGATGAACCAAACATGGGACATTTTGCAAGCCAACCTGTTTTATTACTGTGAAAATTTTCTGATTATCTATAGGGATTGTATTGTCATTAGGAATTTGTCTTATGCTATAAGATTTCATAGAGATGGAGACCTTAATGAAATGATAGAGTTTCTTATTTTCTTACTTTTGCTAGTAATTGAATTATAGCTGCAACACAATGTTGAACTACAGCTAAATAATGCCAATTGTAAGTTTCATGCAGTAGTGTATGTGGCTTTTTTAGGTATCCTTCCTTGATGCTCTCCAGAGGTTTGAGAAGTTCTGAATATTTGTGTGTATGTGTGTTTGCTACCATCATATTTGGGATAATGGTTTTGAACAATACAGATTCCCGGCACAGAAAAAATTGTAAAATGTCAAGTTTCCAAGATTCTCAGAGCCACGGTTGTAACCCTTCCCACTGTTACTGTTTGCTTAGTTCTGAAGTTCAATGTCTTTTGGGCCTGGTATTGAGTTGGTTGTGTTCGCTTGGAAAGGGATGGTATTTATGTGGTACTCTCTGGATGGCTGTGCCTCATGTGTGCAGTCAACATCTGTGGTTAAATATTTTCCCTGCTGGGGCACCTGGGAGGCTCACTTGGTTAAGCTGCTGACTCTTGGTTTCAGCTCAGGTCATGATCTCAGGGTCCTGGGATCGAGCTCCCTTATTGGACTCTACATTCAGTGGGAATCTGCTTGTGGATTTTCTCTCTCTATCCCTCTGCCACTCTCCCTACTCATGCTCTCTCTCTGTCTGTCTCTCTCTCAAATAAATAAATAAATAAACAAATCTTTAAAGAAATATATTTTTTCTGTTTCCTTTAACTATATATCGGTATGTGGATAGTGGCTAGGTAAGGTGTGCACATCAGATCGGCTAGAAGGGTTTGAGGAACTAATTTGATGGCAAAAGATTACCCTTTTCAAATATTTTAAAGTGTTTTTTTTTATTACAGACTCCCATCTCACAAGGTAGTTATATTGGTGTCCATTAAAGTCTTTGATCAAGAAGAGAGAGAAGTTTCCTTAGATATTCAGGATATTCAAGAACAGAATAGGCCTTCTGTTTTTTACTGTGGTTAGAAAATAAAATGGTCTTTGCTCTGTGTTTCTAGAATTTGCTTTTGTTTTGATGAATGAGTACATTTCATTAATTTCATGTGATGACAGGATGCACGAACGGCAATCTCCAGACAGAGTGGGAATTGAGGGACTGTCATGCCAGCTAGAGATCAGGGCTTTTCTATGTAGAGGTTCTGTTTGAAGCTGGAAACTATGATGACTGCAAGGGGAAAAAGCAGGGAGGCAAAATCTTATGAACACTAACAATGAAGGCTCAGGGGGGGAAGTAGAAGTCAGCAAAGGAAGCCATAAATGCAGAAGAGAATAGGGGAGAAAATCTGAGGTGTCAAGTTCAAGGGTGGACCTGAACTTGAAAACAGAAAGTACTATATGTGGACTCAGAATACCTGGGTATCTCTATACCTTCACTCTATCAAATTTGGCAAATCAGGAAATCTTTTCTTTGTTTCTATCTCTTCATTGAGAAATGGGAATAAATATATGCCTGTCTTTACCTCATGAGTGTGTGTGTGTGTGTGTGTGTGTAAAAATTAAGTGGATTATTATATGTGAAAACATTTCACAAATTCTAGAACGCTATGTGAAAATTTAAGCTGTTAACATAAGTAACGATGCAGTAACAGCGTAATTTAGAAAGGAGTGTGCAAAACTTTCCAAAGCCACAGGACTGAAGAAGACAAGGAAGGGTAAGGGTGCCCAGTGGATAATGGAAAGCGTGGTTTGTGGTACCACCATGGAGAGTTCCTTTTCAGGCCAGTGGTTGAGGACAGACGGCAGGGTCCAGAGTTTACAGAGGAGCTGAGCCTGTAAAGAAAAGGCTAACTGAACTTAAAAAAATAAAATAAAAGGAAATGGGTGTTGTGGGTGTGTATGTCAAGGTGGTAGTGGATGCTGCCTGTTCTCCCCAGAATGATGGGATGCGTGTGCAAAGGACTGATGGGTGTTACAGAAAAAGGGAGGAACTCGGCATGAAAATTGTTGCATTTCCACAATTTGAAATGTCTCTGAAATTGAAAATGAGTCTTGTAATTGATGTATATATTTAGTCTGATGGTTTTTCTTTTTTTTTTCCCAGGAGAGTAAATTGATGACATATTTAAAAATTGATGGCGCTTTAGGATTATTGCAATTTGACAAAATGTTAATATGGATCTAGCTTGCTAATGGCCAATTTTTGAATATTTAATTATCAAAATATTTGAAAGGCTTCTGTACCTTTCCTTATCCAAGGTTAGGATGTTATTTCATTCATCATTTCTTGAATCCATGTCATATTGAGAGCTTATTATAACACTAGATGCTGTGTAAAGAGTTGTATGTACATGATGTCATTTAATTCTCAACACTAGGAGCTGCGATTGTTTTTAGCAACGCCCCCATTATATATGAGGCTCAGAGGTTATGTTACTTAAACTCGTGGCTTGATACAAAGCCTGATGCTGGGTTAGATGCGATGGAGAGAACAAAGGGACACATGCAGTGGCCCGTTCCTGTGCTGAAGGTATATAGTATTCAGACAATAATCATGCCAGGAAAGATACGCTTTCGTATCATAAATGCCATAACAGAGACACATGCAGGCTGAGTCCATGAACTGGAGACATCATTTCTAACGAGGAAAGACGGAGGACATTTTGGTAGAGTAAAATTTAAGTAAGTAGAGATGAGGTGGGCAGTAACTCAGGCAGAAAAAAACCAGGTGGGATAAAGAAATGGAAGCATCGAAGCACCGTGTGTATTAAGGAGACAACAAGTTACCAACGTTGGCTGGACTGGAGCATGGCTAAAAAGGAATAGTGGGAGATAAAGGCAAAATAATTGGTCATTTCCAAAGGAGACCACCCAGTGTATTGTTGGTGTAATTAGGACTTCACTAGTACTTGGTTTTCTTTTTTTTCTGCCAGTTATTTTGGTCTTGTGTCTCTAACCACTTGATAAAACCATCTCTGGGATTTTAGTAGGTTTCTAGTTTGCTCGCAGTTATTTTGTGCTTTCAAAATGTTCTACAGTTCTTTTATCACGAGAAAAGATCATGGTGGATATTATTTTACATAGCTTAATCGTCAAGAAACATTTACTTAAAAAAGTTCGATGGGACGTAAAAAGTTAACTTGAAATTTCATGGAAAGAAATACCCTGATTTTTAATGGCAATGTTGAACTGTCACGTCATGATGAAAAAAATTTGGGATAAAATTACCTGAAAAGAGGTCTGGGAAAAATTGGACAAGGTTCTCCTCATTTTTAAATCTTCTTTTATGACTGTCAGTATTTCTGGGCATATTTTGGGTGATGTATATCTTTTCTCTTTATTTCTACGTTTTCTTAAAGATGTAGCTGCATATTCTTGTTGTTTGTCCATCTTATGCTTTAAAAATACATTTTCATTTATTAGTCTTCCCTGTTTTATTCTTTATTTATTTATGCTTCTAGAATAAAGGTAACTTTACTTTCCTCCTTCTTTGTTGCTTTGGGTTTTCCTAGTTGTGCCTTTCCTAAACCTTTTCTTATTTTTAACTTCGGAGCTTCCTGAAATCTGCATTTAAAGGTATATGTTTACCTTGAAGTACGACTTTAGCTGTGCCCCTCAAATTTTGACATGAGTGCTTTCAACATTATTCTACTCAAAAGCTTTTGAAATATCTTTTCTGATTGTTATTAATTCAGATTTTTTTTTTTTTAAGTAATATGTTATTTGGCTCCCAAACATGTAAGGATTTTTTCCACTGTCTTTTTGGCATTAATTTTATTGTTCTCTATTTAAATACTCCTTATCTCTCAAAGCGTGCCTTCGGAACTCCCTAGGCTGATAACTCATGTATGATGTATGCTATTTGCTTTAAGAATTGGAGACATGCCACAGATACAGCTGAGCATGTGCTCTGTGTCAGCATTTGTTCAGTAAGCTTTTATTCTGGAGTGGGGTAATGGAGAGCAGGCAGTTAACAAGCAAATGCATTAACAGCAAGACGTAGGATAGTGATAAGTACTATGAAGGAATGAAGCCGGATGATGGGACAGAGGTAACCTGGTAGAGCAGGTGTGCTGCTTTTGGATGAGTGTGCAAGGAAGGCCTCCTGAGCTTGACATTTGGGTTGAGACCTGGGTGACTGGAAGCAGCCAGCCACATCAAGTCTATAGACAGAACATTTCCGAGGAAGCAACAAACACGAAACTCGGGCGGGAACTAACTTGGTATCTTATAGGAACAGACTTTTGAAAAAAGAAAACCAGGGGAGCTTGTCTGTAGGGAGCGGGGGAGGGAGTTTCAGGCAGGCAGACCTTCTAGGACATGGTGGGAGTTGGGTTCTAATCTAAGGGTTCAGAGAAGCCATCGGATAGTTACAAACAGGGAAAAATATTAGTAAACCTTTTGCCTAAGCTTGTTTTGAAGATTAGTATGAGACAACGTGTGTGAGCATGTGTGTGTGTTTGTGTGTGAAAGTGAGAGAGAGAGACACTTAAAAGGATGGCTGGAACACAGTAAGATTTACATTAGTTGGTGTTACCGTTAGATGACAGTGAGCGATCTCTTCTCATTCCTCATAACTACTTTGGAATGTATTAGGCAATATAACTGTTTAATTGAATAAATACAAACTCACGGCATGGATATGCCAACTCTGCTCCCACTCCTCTAAAATTTGCTGATTCTGAAAGACGTTTGTGTTCTCTGAATTAACAATCATCAGATTCATTTTAGTATGCCTCCTGTGTGACCCTGGGCAAGTCATTTTTACAGAGCTGTTGTGAGGATTAAATGAGATAATGTCAAGCAGCAGGCATAATGATAAGCATATGATATGCACCGAGTGGTGGCTATTTTAATGACCTAATTATAGCTCAGCACACTCTATTTAAGTTCAAAATTCCTTCAATTTGTGATTTAATTACTTGGAAGGATAATTCTATTCACTGTATGTTAAATATCTGAAAGTATAAAATAAGACTGTGAACCACTTTTTTGTCTTCATAGATGCACTTTTAGTTATTAGACATCTCATATTCTACAGGCCTTCTCTGAGGCAGACAAATAAATTGATAGTCACTTAACATTCCATTTGAAGGGTCAGGGAGTAGAATTTTATGGAAAAGGTTATTCAAAGAGTCTGTTTTTCCTGGATTTATTTGTTTGTGAGGACAAAGAGAGAAGCTTGCAATTTATATTTCTATTGAGCAATGAATGACCTAGCTGTAGAGAGATATTTTACTTATTTATGAAGAATAATTAATTATTTGCTGGTGCGAGGGAAGAAAGCATTCTAATGAAGGCATACATTTTAAAGCTTGAGGTGGAGGAGAGGAAACAAAAGTTGCCAAAATTTAAACTATTTACATTTAGATGATTTAGTGGGAAGGAGATAAAACATTCCTCAAACTGGTGCGGTACTAAGGGTAGCCGTGAGTTGCAATTTATAATCACGTTTTATATGCTGCATCGTAAGTCTTGAAATTCAAGCTTCTAAATCAGGAATCATCTTATCAGGGTAAGATCTCATCAGTATCCAGGCATTTTTAAGGCTATAAAGTTGTTCATAATTTATCCATATGAATATAGTACATGTACAAGAAAACTTCAGCTATCTGGAATTTAAAGGAAATGATTTTGGATAAACGAGGGCCTGTGCTTTAATCACCAAACTTTTTCTTTTTTATTTAAATCATTTTGGAGAGACTTTTTTGTGTGGAAGATAATTGAGCCTTTTCTTTATGACTTAGGAGCATCATTATGTATGCATTTCATTACCATGAAAATAATATGGTGTGATGTCCTCAGGGACCATTGGACGATGAGAACTGCTTTGACTGTATACCAAATTGGCCCAGATTATAGTGCATTTTGAGGATTTTTTCCCCGTTGTTTATCCCCCCACTTCTCCCCCCTATTCCTCCCTTAGTGTCAGCCATAACTCTTCTCTGCCATTAGCATTTCTGGATCTCCCTTTTAATTTGCTGCTTCAGATATGCTTTTAGCTTGCACCCCTAAGTTTGTTGGAATTACATATTAAACTAAGCGTGAAAAAAAAATCTGATAGAGGACAAAAAGACTCCTTTGTGAATAAAGTCACTGGACTTTGTGATATCTCTTTTGACTCTTCAGAGGCATTTTTAGTTGATCTCATTTGCATTTTGGATGAATAAACTATCTTTGCGGAAGGTACAGGGATACTGTCTGGGATAAGCCATCCTATCTAGATATGTGCACGCATGGGCAATAGAAGCTGTTCTCTAGCTTTGCCATAGATTTATGTCTGTTCCCTGCCTCAAAAAGAAATGCTGTTCCCAATGATGCTTTTAGAGACCTAGGGGAAAAAATCCTACCACTTCTCCAATCTTTGCAGCTCTTTTTCCTGAGAATGTTTTAGCCTGTGTTTGGTGCACTGAGTATATAAATGAAAATGGGTCTGCAGAAATCTTCCAAGAAACAGTGCCACCCTCCAAATTTTAAGTAATTAAAGCTACATGCTCCCAACTTGAAACTCACAGAAAATTATTATACTGGGAAAATGCCCATGCTGATTTTATTTCCTTTTCTAACTAAATTTTTTAGCTCGGTTCAGCTGCTTGGCTTGACCTCTTGACTAAAATAAGTTTACCAGCATCTTTCCATAATGATACTTATCTTTACAAAGATAAATATGGTCATATTTCTCAAAAATTCAGATTAAGAATGTAGGTTACTGGGATTTATGAAGACTATTTTTCTTTTCAAATATTTGATCAGTATCATGGAATGTAGTTAGACACCTTGGAAAGCCATTAAATAGAAATACATCATGATTTTTAAGGGAAGAAAGGCAAACTCAGAGAGGAGAGTGTATGTTAGATGATTCACCCATGTACCCAACTGACCATTTGGGACCAAGGAGGCTGATTTTTATGTTTTAAAATTAATCCAACCTAGATTAACCATGTCACGTCCCCTTAACCACAGGCGTCTGAATCTCAGGGTAGACAGCTGTTTGGATGTCCCACACTGGGACTGCTGCCCTCAACAAACGCTTCTGATTCTCCTACATGGTCACTTGGCAGCATCCATGTGCACCCATATGGCTGGATGGCATAGTGCCTATTTACAAGCCAGTCAAATTGTTTCACTAGGACCCAGGTGCCAAGCAAACATGGGTTTGGTCTAACCGCCTACTGAACTATGTAGCTTCTTTCTCAGAAACCAGTCTTTTTCACTAATGACCTCCAAGTTTGTAGCAATATATTCATTGGCGTTTGGTGGCTCTCTCTACCCTTAGGACACTTCTCTGTCTGTAAAGATAACAAAGGAAAGAAGAAGAATGCTATCTCCTGCGATAACTAAGTAGATAGGACACAAAACAGTGAAATAGACCTTTGGGCTGTCACCTGTGGCCTCAGTATCACATCATTCCCAGATCCTTTACAGTCTTGCTTGGAGACTGAGTGGAGCATGGGTGTGCATTCCATGACACTGAGACTGGTCATGTAGCTTTTCATTTAAAATGGTTTCACTAACATAGGAACTGTGGTTTTCATATAAGGAAACCATGACAGGAAATTGTACATTTGCCCTGGAACTAGCAAACAGATAGTTAATATTTTCCTACTTTACTTTTGCCCTTTCTGAATAGTTGGTTTTTGTATACTACTTGAGTTTATAAAACATTTTGGCCTGTATTGTTTTATTTGGTCCTCATGTAAACTTTATTAAGTAGGTAGGTCACGTATTAGTGTTAATTTTATTTTACAAATATGGGACCTGAGGCCAAGAGCAGTATTGTGACCTATCCAAGACCGTCCACGTTTAAGCAGCAGAGCCAAGACTCAAACCTAGACTTTTTTCCTGGGAGTCCATTACATTGAGTATTGAAAAATCCTTGAGAAAGTGTATCTTTCTGAATGGATTCAGTTTGATCTCATAGTAAAGTCTCCAAATAGTTAAGATGTTAATTGTATGTATACACACACACACACACACACACACACACACATATGTACACACACACACACACTCATAAGAAGTGACTTTTAATTGAAAATATCCCCAACAGCTGCCATTGTAATTTACTGCTTTTATTTTCTCTTTTGACTTGCTTCCTGAGTAGCTTTGGGTCAGTTTCTTGGCAACAGTTTTGATTGTGTCATTTCTTTTTGTTAGAAGGTCAAAGATTTACATTTGACTAAAAGGAAGAAAATTTGTCAAGATTTCAGAGACCCATACTACTTTACTACTCTAGATAGAACATAAAACTTTCAATCTGCATCTCTTCTAATTAATACCAATTTATGAACACTGCATGACTTTAAGTCCATTTTACTGAAGCAATTCAAAATGAATCAGAAAAGTTATAGGTAAAAGAGTTTTGATGGAGATTCAGCCTACTTTGACTGTTGTTATTACCTTCCTTTTCTAGGTAGAGCACATGCCAAATTCGCTCCTGAAAATTTTGAATCAGAAGTATAACGTAAATGGGGAAAAATTTTATAATCGAACCAGGTGATTATAAGATCAATATTTAATGTCAAATGTGAATAAGGAAGAGTTGAAAAGTTGACTTACCATTGAAGTAATAATTGACATCTGAATATTTGGAAATTTTTGGAAAGTAGGTATGGCAAGTTCACTTTGGCTCATTATAGTACAAATACCCCACTGTTCCACTCTTACTCATAATAATTTTGATATGAAAAAAGCCTCTTTTTTTTTTTTTTTTTTTTTTTACTTTTAAGAGCTTATTGAAGTATATTTTACATATTACACCATTCTCCCACTGTGGGTTGGATAATTTTTACTGAAATTAAAGGTCTGTGACCATCACAATTCAGTTGCAAGACTTTTTCCATCATCCTGAAACTCATGCCCACTTAGTCAGTCGTGCTCCCACCCCCAGACCCAGGCAAACACCAAACCACTTTGTTTCCCTATATTTCTACCTTTTCTAAAGATTTCGTATAAGTGTAATTATACAAGATGTAGTCTTTTGTGCCTCATCTTTTACTTTAGTATAATGTTCTTGAGTATTTCAAATTCTGTGTGTTGTTAGTTCTTTTTCATTGCTGAGGAGAAGGTCATTGCATGGATATACCATGTGTTATTTATTCACCAGTTGATAGACAATTGGATTGTTTCCAATTTTTGCTATTTTGAATAATGCTGCTATGAACATTGATGTACAAGTCTTCACATGGAATTATGTCCTCACTTCTTTTGAGTAGATATACAGTGGTAGAATTGCTGAGTGTTATGGTAAATGCATGTTTGATTTTTAAAGAAGATGCAAAAATTGTTTTCCGAAGTAATTGGATTGGGCTATTTTACATTCTCACCAGCAACCAATGACAGTACCAGTTTTATTTTATTATAGCCAGTACTAGGTGTTTTTTGTTTTTTGTTTTTGTAGTTGTGTAGTGACATTGTGATTTTAATTCGTATTCCTTTTTTTAGTTTCCTGTTTCTGCGTAACAAATTACCACACACTTAGCAACTTAAACGAACATGCATTTTAATCCACAGTATCTGTGAGTCAGGAGTCTGAATACAGGTTAACTGAGTCCACTGTTGAGAGTCTCACTGGCTAAAATCAAAGTGTTGCCTGGGACCATGATCCCATGATCTCTGAGGCTTGAGATCCTCTTCCTAGCTCACTGGTTGATGGGGAGAATTTAGTTCCTTGAAGTTGTAGGACTGAAGTCCCCTCTTCTTGCTGACTGCCAGCTGGGAACCACTCTAAGCTTCTGGGGTCCACTCTAGAGGGGTCCTTGCCTTGTGGCCCACTCCAGGAGCAGATTGCAACATGGTTGTTTGCTTTTCAAGACCAGCAGAAGAATTAGTCTCACTTTGGATCTCTCTTTCAGAGAAGACTGGACTCTCTTTTGAAGGGCTTACCTGATTATGTCAAGCTCACCCAGGATGATTTCCCTCTTTTTTTTTTTAAAATAGATTTATTTATTTATTTATTTGACAGAGAGAAATAAATAAATTTTATTTTATTAATAAATAAAATAAATATTTTATTTACTTAATAAATAAAATAAATATTTTATTTACTTAATAATAAATAAATAATTATTAGAGAGGCAGAGAGGCAGGCAGAGAGAGAGGGGGAAGCAGGCTCCCCGCCGAGCAGAGAGCCCGATGTGGGACTCGATCCCAGGACCCTGATATCATGACCTGAGCCGAAGGCAGAGGCTTTAACCCACTGAGCCACCCAGGTGCCCCTGATTTCCCTCTTAATTAACTCACAGTCAACTGATTGGGGACCTTCATTACATCTACAAAATCCCTTCACCTTTACTGTATTATTCACCCTGATCATGGGCGTGGAACTCCATCATATTCACAAGTATTGCGCATGCTCAAAGGTTGGGACATACGGCACATATATACCAGGGGCAAGATTTTTGATAGCTGTCTTAGAATTCTGCTACCACTATTTCCTTAATGACTGATCATGTTGAACACCTTTTATGTACTTATTAGCCATTCTTATGTCTTCTTTGAAATCTTATTAAAATATTTTGCCTGTTTTTTATTGGGTTGTTTTACTGAATTATAAAAGGTCTATATATGTTGAGGACGTAAGCACTCTATCAGATTCATAATTTGCAAATATTTGCAAAGGTTTCAGTCTGTGGTTTCTCTTTCCATTTTCTTAATGGTGTCTTTTGACAAGACAAATATTTAATTTTGATGAGTTCCCTTTTATCATATTTTAGTATATTATACTTTGAGCATCATATTTGAGAAGTCTTTACTTAACCCGAAGTGAAAAAGATTTTCTCTGTTTTCTAGAATTTTATAGTTTTGCTCTTAAATTTAGATCTATGATCCATTGAGTTAATTTTTGTGCATAGTATGAGAGTGTCTAAGTTTTTTTTATTTAGGCATGTGTATATCCAATTGTTCCAGAAACTTTTGTTGAAAAGACTATTATCCCTCTCAAATTGTCTTGACATTTTTGTTGAAAATCAATTGACCACATATGTAAGGGTTTCTTTCTGGACTCTATCCTGTTCCGTCGATCGATGTGCCTATCCTTATGCCAATACCACATTGCCTTGATTTCTGTAACTTCAAGTTTTGATGTCAAGTGGTATTAGTCCTACAACTTTGTTTTTCTTTTTTAAAATTCCTCTGGCAATTCTAGCTCATTTGTATTTTTATAGAAATTTTAAGATCTGGTCGTTAGTTTCTATGAAAAAGCGTGCTGCATTTTTCAATTCCATTGAGATCAGTTTGAGCATAATTGCTGTCCTAACAATATTGAATGCCCCAGCCCATGCACGTAGCATATAACTTCACTTATTTAAGTCTTCTTTAATATCTATAAGCAATGTTTTATAGTTCTCAGTGTACACACAGGCATTGTACTTCTTTTTCTAAATTTATTACTAAGCAGTTCATTCTTTTTGATGACTACTGTGAATGGAATTGTCTTCAAAATTTAAAATATTTGCTAATATATCAAATATATCAAAATATATAATTGATTTTTATATATTGATCTTTTATCCTGAAAACTTGCTTAACTTGTGTATTATTTCTAATATTATTTTATAGATTTCTTAGGGTATTTTACATATAGAATCATGTCATCTATAAATAAATACAGTTTTAATTACTCCTTTCTAACTTCAATGGCTTTAATGCCTTTTTCTTGCCTTATTGCACTGGTTAGAAATTCTAGTATAGTGTTAAGGAACGCTTCCTGTAAAAAGCAAACTTTATAACCTTTAGTATAGGTTCAACATAAAACCTGAATCACATCTTTTAAGTGTCTTTGCTTCTTAAATATAAATATCTCTTCTGAATAGTTATTCTAAAAGCCATTTTTTCCCCCTAAGACCTGTCTTCTCTTTGCTTTCTTTTTAAGAATTGTGATGCATTTGGGTTTTGTATAGACGGTTAAATATTCATGGCTTGGGAGGTTGGTGGAGAGTTCCTTTTATGTCTTTGCCAAGATCACAGTGATTTCCAGTCTTTGGGTATCTTTACTGATACCAGGTAACATCTTTAGGGTATTACCATCTCTCTTAGGCCTATTTTGATATACTGCCTATTATAGCTTATACTCAAATATGCCACATTATTCTTTCAAATCTTTTTTTTTTTTTTTTTTTTCTCAAAAGAAGGAATGGAAGACACGTTGGTCTGAAAGTCAGAAGACTTGGAATCTAGTTGTTAGCCATCAGTTTGATTTCTGAACTTCTCTGAACTTCTGTTTTTCTTCTGTGTTAAATAATCAGTTGAGTCTTCCATTATAAGCTTAATACTATTCTGTATTTATATATGCTTTAATATTTTATGGTTCTGAGGATATACTATGCATCTTAAGCAAGATAAAATTAATTTTAAAAGATTTTTTAAGATTCAAATTTATTTTCTATAAAGGAATTGAGAAGGCTCAAACTCACATATAGTCACAGAAGACACTTATGTTAAAACAGAAAATTTTTCAAACAGCATGGTTATGAAATAGGCAAATTTAGGGTTAACATTAGGCCTTCTGACAGATCTTATATTCTGAAGCTCATATACCTTTTCTCATTCCTTTTAAGACAAAATATAAACTATGTTATTGTAGGCATCTTCAAGGAAGTTCCCCTAATTATTTTGCTTACTGATATTTTGTGGCATCAGTAATGTAAAATTTTATCTTAATTGTATTGTGTCTGGCCTAAAATAAATTATCCAGGTAATTAAACATGCAATAATACATGCCATAAAGTTTCCTGCTAGTCTGTCACTTCTTTAGTATTATTATACTAAATTCGATAGATCTGAATATGGTACATGATTGCATTTGAACCTTGATTCATATTGACCTTTCAACTGAAGACCGTGTGTTGTCTCATTTAAGACCACAATGATTAGACCTTAAAGTATCGAAGGCGATGTTTTTTTTTGTTTTCATGGGGGTGGAAAGGCACTGGGGCAAAGCACAGTATAGCATGATCAGCTTATAGTGTTTACCAGTAGCTCAGCTTTTTCAAAGTCTCCTTTTTTTTCAAGAGATGCTAAAAGGGTGTTCAAAAAAGATGAAAGCTACATGATTAAAATGAAGCACGCTATAATGTTTAACTGGCAGTTGATGCTACATAGTCTATATACTCTGGTCTAATCATCTTGTATTGTGTCTGACTAGTTTATAGTGGTTGAAAGTTTCTTGGCCAGAAAGGACCTTGTAAAATTAGTTCTTATTAGAAAAAGCATGGATGGCTGCAAAATTTGGAGACGGGCTGATTTTAGTCCTGTAAAATGACATAAATAATCAGCAGGAAGGTTTTGGTCTAATTCAGAGAAAAAAAAATCAAGTGGTGTTTGTGTTTAGAATTTCCTAAAAGACAGAATTCCCATCAAACTAACATTTCAGTACTTCCTATAGGTTTGTCCCTGAATCCATGTTTTAAGAAAATCTAACGTGTATTGTGTGTACTTCAGAATTTAAAGTTAACATATGACAGATAAAATGATAAAAAAACATAATACCTTGGGATAGTCCGATAAAGTAAGGATGTCAGATGTTATCCAGGATACCAGATTGCAAAATCTGAAGTCCTAATGCCTTGTGAGCCAGAAACAAAAAGCTTATTTACTTTCCATCCAGTGGTGGAAAGTTTGAGTTTTGGGGGGGGGTGTGGGGAAGGCTGACAGTTTTACTTAATTTTTGTCGTAGTGGTATGACCTGCGGTCCTCATTTCCTACGTGAGAAAGCATCTAGTTATTTGATATAATGGCCAGCCATGCGATAGAAAGAATTTATATCAGAATAGTGTTTTGGTGTTTTTTAATGTGTAAGATTTGTTTAGCTTCTTTCTTCTTAGGTAGGCATAGTATTTTTGCTTTCATTTTGTGAAAGTAAGCATTTGATGATTTGTTAATTTACCAATTATTAGGGCTACCCACTGCTGCTTGAGTGATACTTATGGGTTAAAAGATAAAACACGAAAGGTCCTAAATACATTGTTTTGGTGAAAGAAACAGGACCATTTTCTTAAGGTTCCCTACATTTTTAATCCTAAAACCCAAACCTTGCCATTTAGTTCCATAAAAATCCATTTGGGCATCGTAATGGGTTAACTCCACAGATCCAGTTTTGCTAGGTATGATTTCTTAGATCCTTTATCTGAATGATGTTGAAACTGTTAGCTCAAGGGGCTTGTGAAAGGAATCTATAAATAATTAGAGTGGAGAAGAGACTGTTTTATGTTTATGATCTTAATGTAAAAATGTTTGCTCTTTCTAGTGAGGGTGCTATGTCACTATCACCTCTGATCTTAAAATAAAATAAACAAATACACAAATCTTCCAAGATATCTTATTTCTCAATTACTTCGATCTCCGTTTTCAGCTGAGGATTTGTAGTTTTCCTGTGCCAAACTCTACTTGGGCAGGCAAAATTTTCTTTGACCTATAAATTGCAAGCATGTGTTACTTCCAGTTAATCTTTACAAGCTAGCGAAAAGGAATGTAGTGGTTTTTATAGTTTGACAGTTCTAAAAACAAATTATCTTCAAGTAGATCAACTTTTGAAACTAGGAAAAACCACATGTAATCTCCAAACTATACATTTTAGTGGCACCTGCTGAGTAACAGGTGTTTATAACTTGGCCATAAAAATTCATTCCAGCCTAGAATCGATAGTCTCAGCCTAGAAGGAATCTTTAAAAAAAAAATCTGGCTAAAATGATTTACTTTTTGTTCTATCACCTAAGAGGTACATAAATACAAGGCTTAAGCTCCTGCACATGATGTTATGAAAAAAAAAAATTAAAATAAACCAAGGTAGGCCATTTATCCGTGCTGTGGGGTGGCACCCCTGTGAATTAAAGAGAGAGAAGTGGAAAGGAAGGGAGAGACAGAGATGGGAGGTAGAAAGATCTTGACTGTGAATGGGAATGGCTGGTTTGTCACAAGCTTATTGGGTGACTGCATGTCGAATTACAAAATATGGCGTATGCCTGTATCCCAAGCTTGTCAGCTTGGCAGGTGTTAATGGCTATACTGGTTTCTGTAGATTTTTTTGTCTTGGGTTCTATTTCTGTTGCCCTATATCTTACTGATCTGAGGAAGAGTCCAGAGAGCACAGTTTTGCCTTTAAAAGCTAGGAAATGATTCTAGAGAGATGAGTAGGGTTCATTAAAGCATTCATCCTTAGTTTTGTTTTGGTTGCTTCAGAATCAGTAGAAGTAGACTAAAGTCCTCTAAAGCATAGTCTATCTTCAGGGTTCTAGTTTTATTTCAGTCATCTTTTCCAGTTTATCCGCATCTTGTCCCAAATCCTTGTGCTGTCCTGGCCGTGGGAGACAAGATTTTCCTTTTTCCTTTTTTCCCTGATCTCATGTCCAACATTCTCCCCACCTCCTACCTCATCTCCTGGTGACGGTGGCGGGAAAAAAAACCTAGTCAATTAATATTTGCTAAAATATTCAGCAGAGACTTTTATTATCTTTCAAATGGCCTTCCAAGGATTAAATGTCCAAGGAATTCTAAAGAAATTTTTAAGTTGAGATCCTCAGTGAGAAGCAGAGGAAGAAAACAGTTTGGAGACAGGGCATACGAATGCCTTCTGTGCTTGGAGGTAACCTAAACTGTACATTTACCCAGGTTCGAGTACAATTATCGGACGACCCAGGAAGATGGGGGAAACTGGATTAGAAGCAAGGCTGCTCTAAGGCATGCCCACCCACTTAAAGATACAAGCGTCCTCTACTTCACGGGAAATGGAGTATGTGTGGCCCTGTTTTCGGTTAACCTTTGTATCTGTAACCAGAGCAGTGTCTCACGTACCTGCAAATAATTACGGCATGTGGGTAGGTTAGCTGGTGTGAAGCTCTTCTGGACCAGCCTTTCCACCAGGTGACCTGCTGGCTTGGATTTTGCTGGCCTGCAGCAGGTCACCGTGAACATCTCAAGGGTGGTCTTGCACGGTGAATTTTAAAGGCAGAAGCATGTGTGTTTTTCATGAAGTGCTTGCGCTTACGTGGGAACACGCTCACTTTATAAATTGGGCCAACATTCCCATTGTTTCTTCCTTGTATTATCTTGCTTTGTTGCATGCTTTAATAATTTTTATAAAGTTTATTGCCCCCTGCTGCTCAGTATCTTCATATGCTGCATGTTCTTTACATCCTGCTGGGGTGCAGTTTAATGAATTATTTTTCAATGAGAATGATATGATTTTTACAGCCTGCCCACAGAGACAGTGATTTTAATATAGTACTTGTTTGACTCTGCGCCCTTGCCCATTTGTTTTAGCCTATACACGTCACCATTGCTAGCATCTCAGTGTCGCAAGGCACTGGCAGTCCAAGCTTGATGCCATGCATGTAATGGTCTCTTTTATTGCACGTTTAATTGGTTATCTCTTCTCATCTTCACCCTGAATCTCTGTCTTCATTTCCATCTGAGACAGTTTGGCTTTTATGCCAACATCTGTACATTTGCTTTGCATTGAAATTCCAAGAATAACATCTTTGCTGCTGGTGGTCTCTCTCGCTCGGTAATTGAATGCACACATTCCTTGGATGTGTTATAGTGGAGTGATTGAGCAACTTTAGGTCTTTGTCAAACTTGGGCTTATTTGAAACTAGATAAATGAATTAGGGTTTGTTTTGTGGGCACTGGTGCTTTCTTTTCTTCTCATTGTGCCCCGTCTTACACTGCCACTCTTTTTCCCTAATCTGGCTGAATGGTAGAGATTCTCATTTCTCTTTCCAGAAAGGAAGTTAATATTGAAGCACCACCGCCTCTACTCTATGCCGCGCCTGTCAGTTTGGTCTTCTCCCCCTGTGTGCTTTTCCTCTATACCTCCCTATCACCCTTTTCTCCTCTCACCCCCTAACCTCCAGGGTTAAGCTTAAATCAATTAATTTAGGCATTCGTGACAAGGGCTGTCTCAAGCTCGGAACAATCAATGAAGAGTTTTCAAAGTCCCTACAGTGTTGGGACACATCTTGATATTGACCATGCAAAGTCTTGTCTGTGCTTTAAATACAAAGTGTACCAAGTGTGTCAGTTAAAATATGCTTAGCTGCACATAAGAAAGTAGGTGACCTATCATGGGTTAAGCAATAACATGGTTTAATTGTCTGATGGTAAGAGCAGTTTGTGGATAAGCACAGCAGGGGCTCAGCAGGGTCAGCCAGGACCCAGATTTGTTCCGTTTTTCCGCTCTGCCACCCTCAGTGCATTATCTTTTCCACTTAAGACTCGTCTTGTGTCATGGTGGAAAAATGGTTGTTGGGTCTCTAAACATCGGTCCTCCTACAACAGCTTCTCGCGATAAGGTAAAGTGTGAACTATTTCCCAGGAGCTTAAGAGGGAAGTTCCCTTTCTGTCTTACTGGGCAGAACTGCGATCTGGTCCCATACTTGGAGTGAGCATAGATATGGGAACAGATATAGGAAAATTGACTAAGCTGGTTATTACTCACTTCGTGGAAATGGGCACATAATCTCCCCCAAGAGAATCAGAAGTTTCTTTGCAAAGAAGAGGGGTTAGAGCAACAAGCTTGATTCCTTTTGGATGGACAACATGTTTATTTACTTAACCAGGGACTAAAAGTTGTCAGATTAAAAAAAATGACAAATGTAGGGCCTGTGCAAAATTGCACTCTCATTCTCAATGTAGGTAGTGAATGTGGAACTTATTTCTTCGTTTTAGAGCCATTAAGTTCCCTGTGTGAAAATTATTCTGTATTCTTACAGAACATAGTCTGTTTGCAACCATTAACTTTCCTACTCAACAAATTTCTTTTTCAACACAGTGACATCCAGATTTTGGCATTTTTGAGAATATATGATACAATAGGTGTGGTATAATCAAGGCTAAGCTTTTTGTTGGGTTCCATTTGCTGCCGTCGTAATCCAGAAGACTGTAATACCTATTAAAGCAGGAATCTTGTCTCTTTTTGTCCCTAATCATGTCTTTAATGCTGTCCGAGTCCCTGGAATATAGTGGGTGATCGATATGTTACTTACTGAATAAATGTACCTCGGGAATGACATTTTTGAACTTCTATTCCTTGCTCTATCTTAGAATGCTGTATGCTAGGGTGAAACTAAACATTTGAATCAAATAATAAGGCAGGTTTCTTTGTCAGCTTATATCTCGCTGTGTAATTAAGAGGATTTAGTTGCTTAGAGTTTATTAGATGCTTTTCCTAAGTCAGTAAGCAACTCCCTTCCGCTTCCCTGGGCCAGCCCATTGCACGGTTAATGCCATCATGAAAGACCAGAAGGAGAGAAGGAAGGCACAGGTTTAATGTTACTCATGTGTGACACTAGAGAGTCAGATGTCACCCTGCCTCCTCCTCTTCAGCCTGCAAAGCAAGGGGAGGCGCTGAGAGGAGTAAGGAAGGGCAGTCAGTAGTGCAAGGAATGGATGGAAATTTGCTGCAAGCTCTCCCATGCCTCCTCCTCTCCTTCCTTCTCACTTGGCCAGGTAGTCAAAAGGAGATGTTAATGGAGTGCACGTGACAAAGGGATATGTTCCAGATTATTGATATCTTCCCAAAGGAGCATGCGTAATAATGGATTTGCTCTAGAAGAAAAGACGTCAGGCAGAAATAAATGTAAACTTGAGCCTATGCAAACCTCTCTTTTCAACTTAGGTTTTACATAATGAAACTTGCCCTGAAAGTTATGGACCACATAAGAGAGGTGAGGGGATGAATCTGGTTTCAAGGGCATAAACATTGAATTGCCATTTGTACTGATTTTCAGATGCAATTTAAAAATTAATCCAGAATGTTCAGGTCACGGGTATTATGAAAGCTTTTTATTGTAATCCTAGACAAAACTTTATTACGCCATAAAGAAGTCAGGAGTCTTTAGTGAAAATTGTAGTTGACAGGAAAATAAAGTCGATTCCACTTAAAGCTAAAAAGTATAGTAGGTCAGGAGACGCTTATATGTGTCTTTTACTTTAGAGCGCATTTATAGCTCATGAAAGGAAGTAGATTGATATTCTCGAAGTGAACTTCTTTCTCTTGTGTTCACAAAACCTGAGTTAGCCAGGTGGAAGGATGCTGAATTAAGCCTTTATTACTCTGCCTGGGGCACAGGAGCTGGTGTCACCAGCCCAAGGATGAATGTTTAGTGCCAGCAACAAGCCGCCCTCTGCCAAGACCACAGATTTCCCTCCCTTATTTTTCACATCCTCTGCGAAGTACTTAAATAAAAATATCTTGAATGATACCGTTTCCTGCAATCTCATTTCATTCTTCACTTGCCTTTCTCAGTTGCTGGAAATTAAACATTATCATCATCACATCTTAATAGAAAGATGGTGGGGTCCACAGAAATGTTGATTCAGGGTTAGGAGCATTTCATCTGTGATCTTTACCCTCAAGGAAATTAGGATCTATTAGAAAGATTTATAAACATAAATGTTCAGTGTTCAGTTTGTAATGCCAGTGCACTCCTTCCAGGAAAAAAATAGTGTAAATGGAGATTAGCTTCCTAGCTGAGTCCACAGAGCCTGTGTGCCCGTAATGGAACCCAGTGATAAAACTGACCATCCTCATTTTTTGTAAGATCTTATGTATTTATTTGAGACAGAGAGTGAGCATGAGAGAGCACGAGAGAGAGCACGAGAAGAAGGGAAGTTCAGAGGGAGAGGGACAAGCAGACTCCCTGCTGAACAGGGAGCCCAAAGCAAGGCTCGATCCCAGGACCCAGGATCACGACCTGAGCTGAAGGTAGATGCTTGACCAACTGAGCCACCCAGGCACCCCCTAAAACTGACCATCCCTTCATGCTTTATAGGTCCTGGGAGCAGCTTTCCTTGGGCCTGGGAGCACTAGCATGGTACTGGGCAACATTTTGAAATAGATCAAAACTGGTTGGAATATCTTTCTATCAGCATTGCTGATGCCCCCTTCACCTGCTAGTAAGGTTTCCTCAGGCCTGTTGTACCCACACATCCTTAGGTTATCTATATCCACCACCCCAAGCCTACCATTAGGGGAAAAGAGAGGTAAGATAAGCTCCTTACCCTCCAAGAGTTCCATTGTTCAGAAATTTTCTTTTCTTTCTTTCTTTACCTTTTTTTTTTTTTTACTCTATCAAAATTCCAGCTCTCATTACATCTCAGTTTCTCTAGGGATTAAGAGAAAAGCAAACTGGTGGCATCAATGCACACTGCTGTGTGAATTATTAATAGTCTTTTTCACCTACTCAGATGATTCACTTTCTAAACAAGTATGTTTGTTAAATCAGACAAACTTCGAACCAGAGTTACTTGTGTTACTTGAGACACTGTAGTCAAAAGTAAGAAAGAAAAAAAAAGCTCAAAACATTTCTTAAATATTTTTAGAAGACCACTCAAAAATATTTATTGACACTGTAGGCTATAAATGAAGATAGTGGTATCACAAATTAAAATGTGGGCACAAACACACAAGAAGACTGTAAACAAGGTATAAAGTGAAAGCTAGAAGAACAGTATAGAGTATGCTGTAGGAGCTCAGAGCAGAACCAGATGCCTTCCAACTGTCCACTGACAGAAGTCCGAGTGAGTGAGGCCTCTGGATAAACCTTGCCTGACGGGGTCTCTGTAAGTTGAGCTGAGGGTGGGAGTCTAAGCAAGAGCACTGCAATGTGACTTGAATTCTCTTCACAACTCTGTGAGCAAGTATCTGAGGAGAAAGTCAAGGCTCAGCAAGATCAAGTAACTCGCCTGAAATCCTCTAGTTGGTAAATAGCACGATGACAATTATGATCTTGATCTGCCTGATTTTCGATCCCGCACTGCTGTCACCGCGCAGCCTTCGCCCACTTCTCCCCACAGGGATGTGGCCCAGAAGCCATGAAGGAGGGATGGGGCACTCGTCAGCATTTGTCAGTTGAGAATTGTCTGCCTGTGGAATGGATAGACTTATTTAAATCTGTGCACATCGAGAAGACTTCCTAATGTTAATTTTCACAAAAATAATGGCATTATTAGCAAACCCTCCAAAGGGAGGACTAGCACAGGAACTCCTCAGATTGAAACCATTGGTGCAAATGACTTACTTTTAACCATTTGAATTCCTATAGAAACAAGGGGAGTTGTCCAGAACAACCTTATTCTTTTTTGAAAATGTGTCCAGTCTTGTCTGTTTTTTAAAAGACCTTTTCTGTAAAATGCACCAGCTTTCTACTGCAGAAAATGCCTTTGTTCATGTGGTAGCACCAGCATATCTGGGCCTTCTGAGAGCCCAGGGGCCATGCCAAGGTCGGGAGCTCCCCTTCATGTCTGTTTCTTCAGTTGCACAATCACCTTCATCTTAGATCATTTTAGAGAAGTTTATTTGTCTTTAGGGATACGCGTGCTTTCTGTTTGGGAGGAAGTAGTCAGGATTACAGTTGACCCTTGAACGACATGGGTTCGAACTACGCATGTCCACTTATACGCAGATTTTTTTTTTTAGTAAATACAGTGCAATACTATAAGTGTTTTTTCTCCTTCTTATGCTTTTCTTAATACTTTCCATTCTTTCACTTACTTTATTGTAGGAATAGAGTGTATAATCAATATAACATACGAAATATGTTAATCAACTCTATGTTATCGGTAAGGCTTCTGGTCAACCATAGGCTGTTGGTAGTTACATTTGGGGGAAGTCAGAAGTTAGACGCGTATTTTCACCTGCATGGGGGTCAGGACCCCAAACCCGTATGCTGTTCAACAGTCAACTGTATTTTGTTGAGTATCACTTTGGTGTCGATTTGGTGTCACTAAGGTGCCTTCAGTTGGAGGGTGATGCCGGTACACTCCGGTTCCTTCTGGCCTGAGTTTTCAGTTGGGCGCTGCCCAGGCTCCAGGTGCTTCCTCTGCTCCTCTCATGGCTTCTTAGCACTTGCATCTCAGAGTGGCTGTCAGAAACTGAAAAAATCAAAACTAAACTCAAAGCTCTTGGGAGAATTTTGTTGAGGAAGGAGACTAGAAGTATGTTTTTAATACTATGAAATTTGGGGTGTGTCCATAGCTTTCTTGATTGAGGCTATGTCAATGCTATTGTGATTATGAAGATTTGTCTGCGTCTTAATTGTTGGTAGGGATTTTATAATTAAAAATATACCTTTAATATACTTCTTAGCCTATGTATATTGCTAGACAACCAGTTTCATCCCAGAATGGAAATAGAAGGATAGGACCCTGAATGCAGACTACTAAAAAAGAGTTATAATCAAATACTTTTTTTTTATGATAGAATTGTTTTAATTACTTAAGGAAGGTAAATACATAAAATCATCTTTCCAGACCTGGTTGACTACATATTGTATTTAGCAAATTAACTAACTAATTGACAAATGCTCTAATGATCATGATTGTATTAACCAGAGAGATTTTTGCTCATTTCTGGGTGTCTCTCGTATTCAAATTCTAAGCAGTAATTTTTCATCATTAAAGAGGTTTGCAAACATCATTATAATTGCTTCTGCCCATCCCCCATCTTTTCTTCTTTTTCTTCTTTTTTTTTTGTTTGTTTGAAAAGAATAAGCATAGTATTCTGAATGGTTACTTCTTTCCTTCTTCTGGCATCTGACAGTAAACTTAGTTATGCACAAATCATTCTGTGTATTATGAGTCACTTGCTGTTAGGCTCATTTTTGGTGAAATCGAATTTGTCCTTTTTCTTCACTGATGGGAATATTAGTTTACCGTGTTGGCTTCCTTCTCAAAGGGAGTGGGAATGCTAGTGGCATGACTGGAGGGAATAACTTGATATCCTTTCATACAGTCTCTGGGTGGAATTACTGAAGGACAGAAGATTTTTCTCTACCAGGAGAGAGACATCTTCTCCCCACCCCCCCCGCCCCCGCATACAGAAATCTCACACTCCAGGTCCTTTGACACATCGCTGAGTGTTGGAGAGCATGGAGCCAGTGTTTACTGCTGGTTCTTGGGTGTTAAATAGCCCTCCACTGCTTTTATTGTACCATTAATTGCACTTAATGCTGCTGCATTTCTAGTACGCTTGGCTAGGCTCTGAAAATTAAGTAGAGGGTACTTTGTTATAAAATTCACTGTAATGAGCTCTGGTGGGACAGGGTCTGTTAAGTTTGAAATTACCTCGGGCCATTTCTAAAGGACTTCTTAAAATATTTCACATCTATAAAAGTTTGTAACTAGATAAATAGCCACGGAGAGTGTTGTACAAGACAGAGGGAAATCCACAGTTCTCCTCAGTGCCATCTTTGAAAAAAATATGAATGTTTCGAATATTGGAGAGCAGGGTTTGCTTTCTCTGTTGTCCTCTGCCTCCCAGATCCACTAAATTCCAACTTTTCAGCTGCCCTCGTGTTAGCTTGAGCTTATTTGCCACATAATTTATAGATACCTTTTTCTCGGTTCTTGTTTGGTTTTTGAATCCAAATCTTACACTGAACTAGAATAAATATATGACCCCTTTCTGGGTGTTCATAAATTGGTTCGAGGAGAGGTCACACCTCTAAGAACAAAAACGCTGAAGAGACAGCTCTAACTACTAGCCAATTAGTCTAATGTTACAACTACCAGCCAGGGTCTGAAACGGATTCCTGGTACCTGGCTGATAAATGCTGAAAATGGCTTTAATTTCTCCAGGATTCTTGGGCTGTGTGACTGACTGCCGTGATGCTCTGTGGCAAATAAAATTTCAGATTGACTCATTTACCGGGTAGCTTTACCAAAACAGCAAAGTAATCCGTACCTACTCATTAGAGACAGGTCCAGATCGAATTCCCTTAGGACTGATTTGAAAAACCTCGCTGGGATCAGCCTCACTGAGCTTTAGATGCACTGGCACAAATCAGGTGGAGGATCTTCTATGGTTTTAGTGCAGCAATTTATCTGAGTTTTGTAGTTAAAGTTTGAGCATGAGGTAATTAGAGCCCTCCAAGCTTGAAATTCATGAACCTTATTCCCCCTTTAATAGACTCGGTACAAGCTTGCCAAGCTCACCGTTTGACTGATAGTATAGACGGAGGCTTTGTTAAAAGCCTCTGGTCAAAATGTATTTTCAGAAATTTCAAAATCGGGTTTCTTTTCTATTTCGCTTTTACATGTGTAAACAGGGGAGGCTGCCGCGTGTTTTTACCGAGGGTCAGTCGGCAGTCTGTTGTGCCCTTTGGAAATACTCACCAGTCAATAATCAAATCCGGGCAGCCGGTGCAGCTCCACACCTGCTGTCCGGAGGGGTCCGACAACAAACAGGACACGACCAATCAGGACGCAAGAAGAGGGGGGCGGGATGCCGTGGGTCTGTTTGGTTTTTTGTGCTGTTTCTCCCTCCTGGCAAAAACCGGAAGATAACCTTTCTGCTGCTACTGTGGTGGTGGTCGGCGGTGCTCGAGCAAACATGTCTCTGCATTAGGCAGCTGCAATCCCTTCAGGCCTCCCAGTGCCGACCTGGTCCACATTCCAGAAGATGTTGAGCTTCTAAGTGTGGAACGGGAAGTATACATCTATGGATGCCTGTCATCTGCTGACCCATGTATGTGACGCATAGACAGCGGTAGGCTCCATGCCACCGCCCCCTCCTTCTCCATTTACTGTTCTTGAAGATCATGATGCTGAAAGTGAGGAACACAGAATCAAAGTCCAGCTGTAGTCTTAAGGATTTTTACCTGTGCCCAAACATCCCATCTCCAATGACCATTTTCATCAGTCTCGTTTGTGAACAAGGCCGTGACGGGTGATTTTACTCTGCCAGATCTGGAGAGGTTTTTGTTTCTGTCTTTTTGACTTATACCTAATTCACTAGAATACATGTCTTGGAGAAAGGAGTAGGGAACTACTGGTTATTACTGCCTCATCTGTGTCAACTACTGTCCTGGGCACTTCACATACAGCATCTCATTTAATCCTTGAACAGCATGCCGGAGTAGGTGGTAATAGGTTCATCTCTCTGGTAACCGTATTTCTCTGAGATTTTACTACCCGGCTCTAGGTCACACACACCCCCCCTAGGAGATGGCAGATAAGTTCTATTTATAGACTATCCCCTCAGTGACTCTCTAATCTTCCTCATCAGCAGCCCTTTACCAGTACCCATTTTTACTTTGCCACAGAGAGCTTTTTAGAAACCCAGATTGCATTAAAATGTATTTATTCCTTACTCTTTGCTAGGTTGATGCTAGAAAACTGTCACAAATACTGAGATTTAGCCCTTGCCACAACTCTTTGGGCAAAGAATGATTACGTCATTGTACAGATGGGGAAACCAAGGCCTGTATGTCAGGTGTCTTACTCTCGTTCACCGGCTAGTAAATGGCAGAACTGAGACTAGAAATGAGGGTTTCTGTCCCTCAGAATTGTGTTCTTTCTAATAAACTACAACTGTCTTCCCATTTTTTAAGTACTCCTACATACTCATATGAATAAAAATGTGAAGATCCTTCGACAAGTATGACAGAGGACAGAGCTAGACCCAGGCAGACATGCTAACTGTGGAAGAAGTTCCTTCTAAAAAAAATAATGTCAGAGGGTGAGGCAAATACACTTCTGAGGGCAATACAGGAAGGAAGAGCGCTTCCTCTTCTTCTCGACCGGGGGTTATATTGTGAGGAAAAAAGATGGAGGTGGCTGGCAGCGGTGCCACAAATAAAAGTGAACTTGACCCAGGACCATCTGTAACCACATAGTCCCTCTCAGATTCTGAAAGCCCTGAAGTGAGCTGTCTTCAAAGGGAGGAAAAGAGAAAAGCTAGTGAGTTGAAAGAACAAGATGAGCATCGAGTATTTTCTTCTGAGTGATGAAGATGAGGCTTGTTTCATTTTGGAGATTCCAGGAGACCTTGTCTTTCTTCCTTCCCACCTAGAACATTGAACCTCACTGAAGGTGAGGCAACAGTTTTCTGTAAGACATAATTCTTGGGAAACAAGGCTTCTTCTCTCCTACACATAGCATTCTTGGTTTCTTTCTTCTCTGGCTTAATAAAAATTCACTAAAGAATGCGGGGGGAATAGGAGGTCCTTCTTTGCCTTTTCAATTGCTTCTCCAACAAATAAAAGACACTTTTGTTTTCCCTGATTACTTAATATTCTTTTTGTTCACACCTGGGTGTATTTAACCCACTTTTTTTTTTTTTAAGATTTTTATTTATTTATTTGACAGAGAGAGAGAGATCACAAGTAGACAGAGAGGCAGGCAGAGAGAGAGGGGGAAGCAGGCTCCCTGCTGAGCAGAGAGCCCGATGCGGGGCTCGATCCCAGGACCCTGAGATCATGACCTGAGCTGAAGGCAGAGGCTTTAACCCACTGAGCCACACAGGCGCCCCCACACCTGGGTGTATTCATAATCTGTTGCAATACTAGTCTATGGGTATTTGACGGATCTTGGCTGCAAAGTGGAATTACTGACTGCTTTTGGGATCCAAGAGTTAGAGGGACTCCAAAAGCAATTCCAGGGAACTCCTCTATTTATAATATTTTAAAAGCTTTTGCCATCCCAAGAGATACAAAGAAGGAGAGACTGGTAACCAAGTGGGCCAGGAAAGAGTATCCTTTTTGATGAGTGAAGTGAAGGGAACTCTTCGTAGTGTGAGGTGAGGTAGAAGCCTTAAAATTACCCTTTCTATAGCATGTGGCCATCTTTGTATTCAGAGAGAGTTTCTCATTTTCATGAAATTGGAAGGAAAATCCACTCTAGCAGTGGAGCCTGGGATCTTCGGGAAGAATGCTTGATTTCCGTATTTACCCAGTGAAGAAAAACAAGGGAGAGGGAGACCAGTCCGAAGTGATGAGCCTGTAGGAGCAATGGTATGGAGACTCCTAACAGGAGAGGAAAAAGGATGGTTTCAAGAGGACAATGAAAGCTTGATTTTGATGTATTTTCCTGTAGAAATGTACTTGGAATGTGAATCATAGATGATTATGTTGTCTGACAGTCATCTAGAACTTGTTCTTAAGTTGGGATCCTTTGGACTGGATGAGGGACCTCACCATGAAGCATCACTTTTGCAGACTCAGGTGATAGTAAAATATTGATTTTTTTAAGTGATATGTTACCCATTTCTCAGCCTACCTTGAACTCTGGACAGTTTCGTAGCTTCCTTCAGGGTCGTCCATATTCTGTATCTTGAGGCTGTTGCTTGCTAATTCTAAGGGTATAAACATTCTCAAATCACTTAAAAAAAATCCTGGGTATTCTCCCACTTCTCTTCCTCGCCCATCCTTTATCTCTTATTCTCCTTCCTTTCACTTACAAATTCCTAAAAAAAGGAATTTGAGGTGTGTAATTGGTGATTGTCGCCTCTCATTTACTCCTCAGCGGACAGCAGTGCCCCCACCCAAGGTCTTCAGAGCTCTCCTGTGACATTTGACATAGTTGAAGAGTTGCTTCTTCAAATGTTCTGCTTTTCTTCTTTGTAGGTAGGACACCATCACCTCTTTATCTACCTCCTACCCCTCCGATGGTTCATTCTCAGGCTCTCTGCTGATTCTCTTTCCTCTCTATAAATGCAGCTGTTCCTCAGGCTGGCCCCCGGCCGTCCCTCATTCTGCCCTTCTGTGGCTTCTCCACCTGCTGTATGCCAATGACTCGCAGCCTAGTCCTCACCTCTGCCCTGCCTCTACCCCGAAGCCTCAGGTCTGCCAGACATCTCCTCTCCATGGGCCTGTCCTAAAGACCCCTCTAGTCCCACGTCCTACGTTCTTAGTGCCTTCTCTTCTAAATGTCCTGTCTCAGGGAAAGATTGAAACATCTATACCATTTGCCACCCACACATCTGGGCTTCACCTGTGTTCTTCCTTTTCCCTTAATAGTCAATATATAAACTCTCCTGTTCTCACCTTCTAAATACCTTTAGAACCAAACTCATCTCTACAGTCTTACTGGCTTACTTCTCAGGATTAACTCATCATCATTTCTTGCTGAGATTATGCAGTAGCCATAGTTTCATCTTCCCTGCAAACACAATGCTATTCTGTGCATCACTACCCTTTTGATACATGTGCTCACGTTCCTCTTCTACTCAAACGCTTAGAATGGATCCCGATCACTGTGTGTAAATTATGAACTCCTTGGCAGTGTTTGTAAGGCCATTTGTGACTTAGCTGATAGATGTCTTGTGACGTTTCTTTCCCTCTAGGAGAAATGTATGTTTTGCTGAATTTGTGCCATTGTGTAGATTTTTCTCTCTACCTCAAGCACACATCTTACCACCCCCAGTCCCTGGCTTGTTTGCCTGGAAAATTTCTACCCCTTTCTAATCCAAGTATCTTCCTCTCTTTTAGATCTTTGAATTTCACTGAAGTTAGATATTCCTTTTCCTGAGATCCTCCAAAGAAACCATTATTGTATTGCAGTTTATATTTCTGTCTCCCCAGTTTCTAGATTCCGTGAGGGTACTGACTCCCTGCCATTTCTTGAACTAGGCTAAGTGTCTCCCAGCTCAGGGCCTTTATACTTGGTTTTCCTTCACCTGGATGTCATGCCACTCCTTCCCTTGATCCTTCTCTCTACTCAGAGTGTTGGAGACGTCTTTCCTGATCTCGTTTTTACATTATACAGAAATTCCTACCACCTTCTCCCCTTCTTCCCTTTATTTTTTTCGTGCTACTTACATAATGAGGGGTGTGAGTATTGTTGTTGTTGTCTGATCGCCCCCCCCCCCCCACCATGTCAGCTCCGTGCGGGCATGTTTGTCTGCTTTGCTCACGCTTCTTTGGCTTCTCACTAGAGGGCCTGGCACTTAGTAGGCCCTCAGTCAATACTTAGGTGAGTTTTTGAATTGTATCCTTTCCAACCGACGTAATACTTGGCACAGAGTAGACGTGCAGTAGGGTTTATTAAAAAAAAATCAACGTGGAGTATGCATTTGACTGTGGTTAAATAAATTGCCATGTCTGAACCCACTAAACTGAAGGGACCAGTAGCTTCCTGGAAAAAAAGAATCAAGACAGCTGGAAGACAAATAAAAATGACTGGCTAGTGGCAAAGTCCATTCTCATCAGAATGCTGGTTCAGTTATTCAGTTCAGATTTTTGGCAAGTGATGCAGATTCTTTTTCAGAAAATGTTGATTGATTGCACAGTTGTACCCACTTCATTTGCAAACCTTCATTATCTCTTTTTCCTTTCCTCCCTCCGTCTGCATTTAGAAGGGGAGGAGCTGTGTATAATTCGACAAAGCAATTTTTGTGAATAAACCAACTTACTGGCTGCTGCTTTCAGTCTCGCGGTTCCCCACCGAATACAAGTGCGTGCTTTAGTCCTGTGTTCTCCCTTGCCTGGCTCTGTTGCATTCCTTCGTTTGCCTGTTCATTTGATTACTCATTCATTCGAGGAATCATTTGTCCAGTCCCCTTTAGTGCCCAACCTGGTACAGGATATGTGTAGACACTGGGCTGTGGTCTAAAGCCAGAGTTCTTGACCTGAGGTCAGTGGACGAGTTGCAGGAGCTCTCTGGGATATTTGTATTTGTATACACCAAGTTTTTTGTTTGAATATTGCCTCAGGAAGAGGATTTGCTTAAACAGCTATTATTCAAAACAAGCAATAGGTTACGAACCTCTGATGGAGAGAGAGAGGCTTGAGCTGAGCCTTGAATCTAAATAATAGGTCTTCAAATTAGGGTTTTTCTCCTTGATGTGTGTCATGGCGGCTGTAAGTAGGAACGAGTGTCCTCCAGTCTGGGTCTGACAATCTGAGCAGCCTGTTTACTATCTCTATGCTCCAAATAGTGTCCCTATGTCTTAGCTTCTAACTCTGCCCAAATCAGAGACTCTGTAGGTTCCCAAGAGGCAGATGGCAATGACGATGCAGACCTTGATCTGCTAACATAAGCAAGACCTAGCGCCTGCTCACTTACCATTGATAATTGTGTGGGTTTTTGTTGATATGAAATCAGAAGGAAGATGGTGGGGTTTTAAGAGCTGATTTTGGTTTCCAGTGGCGGTGGCTGTGTACATTTACCTAATCAAGTTATGTCTGAGGCATTCAGCATCTTAAAATGAATGCCAATTACTGCTGGAATAGGCCGTGAGTGAATCCTTCAAAAGAAAATTCAGTGGGCAGTTGCTGACACTCAGTGAATTGCTGGCTCTTTGCCCAAGTATGTGTGAAATGTTTGCACTGGTTTGAGGCCCTGATTGCAGTTGGCTCACAGGGTTTGTGGTGACACTGTAGATTTGATATCATGCCATAGGAAAGGCAGAGCCCAGGAACAACATACAGAGAAAATATTCCCAATATTAAAAAATTAATTCTGAAATATTTCTAACATTTAGGAAAAATGCAGTGCCAATATTTCTGTTAAAATTGGAATTAAGGTAGTGATTTAGAAAAGTCATCTTTGGCCTACCCTCTGCTTTTCATACCAACAAGGAGAGAGCTGACATGTGCTGAATGCCTCCCTTGGGCTCAGCACGGGGCTCTAGAATGCTCATTTATTCACAAATATTTATTGTGCACCTTCTGTGTTCTGGGCCCTTTTCTGTCAAGGTTTCAGCAGTGCACAGAATGATTTCCCCAGCTCATGAAGGTAAAAGTCTAGCGGAGGAGAGAGATGATATGTGAATAAGTTCTAGAAGGGAAATTAAAGGAGGGCCGCGGTTGTCACAGGTCTCACAACAGCCCTATGAAGCATTAACCCTTCTGACAGATCAGGCAGTTGAGGTCCACAAAGCCTAACTTGTTCAAGACCACCCAGCTAATTAGAGACGAATGGAGGATTGAAAACTTGGTCAGCCTGACTCCAGATCCCAAACCCTTTCCTCTGCTCATAACTGTCGCCTGTTGAACTCTTCCTGCAAGCAGAAGGCAGGAAGCATTTTGGGGAAGGAATCGGACATCTGGCAATGAGGACCTGAATCATGGCAGTCCCCTTCAGAACTCCCAAGGGGATGCGACAGTCTGTTTGGTCACTGTGTCGTCTCATGCGGTGCACAGCTGTCTGCTGTGATATAGGCATGAAGGGGCCCCGATGTCAGCGGTGGTGTTTAAGTGTTGCAGGAGTAGTGGAAGGTCACGGTCCTCAGACCAAGTGCAGTGGACCCTGGTCTTCCTTGGTATAGTCATGTGACTATAAAGCTATGACATTGAGCCTCAGGAAGGTGCTATGGTAGTGGGGGGACCCAGCCTCGCCAGCAACTATAGGAGTGTGACATTCCAGCAGTGTTGCCGTTTAAGGGAAAGCAAGTTGGAGTGCGCAAGATCATGAGCCCGAAACTTTGCTGTGTGTCACTACGTCAATGTGCATTTGTCCTCACCTTCATAGCTGACCAGTGGATCCCAGGGCCTTGTGTGTGTGTGTGTGTGTGTGTGTGTGTGTGTGTGTGCGTGCTGCCGAAGTGAGCACTCAGAATCTTGACTGTTGTATTTCACTGTCCTTGCAAGCTCACCTTCCATACCCCAGTTCCACCACACCGCTGCTCTGAGGCCTTTCCTGCCCCCACTCTCCCTGTCCTATCCGGAGTTGAGAGTTGATAATTGCACATTTATCACATTTTATTCATTTGCTTATGTGTCAGTATCCCCACTAGACTCTGATCCCTAGGAAGGTCAGGGTCCTTTTCATTCGAATATTCTCTGAGCCTCAAAATGTATTTTACATGGATGCCTTTAGCTCTCTTCTGCTGATGTATAAAGAAAGCATGTAGAAGTGAAAATGGAACCTGGCTTACATCTCTAGCACCTAGGTCAGTCAGGTTAGTATCTTTCATACTGCTACGTATTCACTAAATTTTGGATGAATACACGTGATACCGTGGCCTGAGATGGTTAAGCTTTGGAAATTGATCAGAATGACGTTCAAGCAGGTGCTGTTACAAGCAGAGCATTGTATCCTTTGAGATCAAAGGATCCCGGTGTTTCATGGAACTATATATGTTGACTCTACTTTTGGCAGGTAGAAAGTCACTCAATGCACTGCCAACCATTGATGTGGCACAAGGAGGGGAGGGGCGCAGTAGGGGAGAAAAAGCGAATATGACTGAATGAATGGACGAGCAGGAGAGAGATGAGGAAGAGACGTGGCCTTCTTTCTCCCTCAGAAACACAAGCTGCTTCCAGCATACCCAGCGTTTCTTAGCTCCCTGTCCTATCAGTGGCCTAGGTGAGCCTGAAGGAATGTAACATTAGACTGGAAGTAATAAGCTTGTGCTCGACTTAGCTCCAAATTTGTAGCAGATGTCACAGATGTCATAAAATGAGATTTGGGGATCAGACTTGGAAAACAAAATCAAGGTCACAGAGGTGGACCTCTTCCTTCTACCATCAAGTGCTGACCTGCATCATACTGATTCATTGATAATCTCTACCCCCTCCTGCTGTGTGCAATCATGCCACTAACCACGGTGAGCTGCTGAGGTCAGAAAGGGGGGGACAATGGTATGGTTGCCCTCAACTGAAAGGATTTTAAGATAGTTTTCAAAATGAAAGTGTAAGCCTTTTTTTTCCCCCAAGGCCCTACTGAGTGAGAAAACCAAATCTAATGCCCATCAAAAATGTAAAATTCTCAAAATCTGTTCAGCTGATTAGTGAGGGAGATCATTTCTATCAATTAAAAGACAAATTTTAAACCTGGCAGAGTTAGTGTGACATTGAAATCTCAAAATTTGATGTGATCTCTCTTTCCGGTTGAGAGCTGTGATCGGAGAGTACTTAGTGTCTTTTCATAGACTCTGCACTTAATTCATGAGAACACAGAGTGTTTCTTCCTGACATAGAACAGGTGATGTGTAGAAGAAAGTGGTCATTGGAAGAAAAGGAATTTACGTAAGAACAAAGACAGTAACAGCCACACAAGAGCCTCAGAACGATATCCCGCGGAGTGTACTCAGAAAGCAGAGCACCTTCATCTATCAGGCGCATGTTCAGGCTCCAAGCCCAGGCCAAGGTCTGTGTCACACACTCTCTGTGGCTCACTTGAACTTCTGTCCCACAGGACTGCCTCACTCAGTGGTTTGCATCTTAGTCATTTGTCTTTGTGTGTGGAGTACCTAGCAGAGCACCTGCCACATGGGAAGGGTCAATACATGGTCGTTGCTGTAGCTCTGAAGCCAGAAAGAGTTTCTGTCTTCTTGCTGAGCTCATGTTAGATAAGAATCAAGACTCCCCACCACTCAAAGATTCTATAGTCTTCATTCTTTTTTTTTTTTTTTAAGATTTTATTTATTTGAGAGAGAGAGAGAGAGAGCATAAGCAGGGGGGAGGGGCAGAGGGAGAAGCAGACTCCCGACTGATAAGGGAGCCCAACATGGGGCTCAATCCCAGGACCCTGGGATCATGACCTGAGCTAAAGGCAGACGCTTAACTGACTGAGCCACCCAGGCGCCCCTACATTCTTCATTCTGAAGTCACTTGATAACTGCCACACTCTCAAAACTTTCACAGATTGAGAAGGGGTGAAATCCACCCTATTCC
>CM052896.1:70894086-71023675 GCA_028534135.1 Potos flavus
CCAGTAACCCCCTTCCCTTTGTAGAAAGTCCTGCTAGGAATTGTAACAAACGTATCTTCATCCATTGTCCAGTCTGATGCCATGCTTTTCTCTGCTGAGGCCTTCTGGCATCTCTTAAGGATTCCCCTCATGTACCCCTCCCAGACTGTGGATCTTCCTGAGGTTTCTGTCCAAGAGACGTTGGCTGTCAGAGCTCCGTCAATCCCTCAGGTGCTGTCACTCCAAGCAGCAGCTTCACCCACAGCCCGAAGAATGTCATTGTCAAAGGGAAGTTTGGGTCCTCTCCTGGAGAATGTTAAGCACCCTTTATCGTGCCCATATAAGGGACATATATAATCGTTCCTATAGTAACTACCAGATTGTCAGAGAAGGGCTATTATTCGTTTTCCCCAGCTACAAATGGAGAAATCCCTGCTTTGGTAGCTAGATACTCTCATTTCCTTCAAGGAAGAGGAAGGCACGGTGGGCAGTGTGAGTCTTTGAAAGGAAACGCTGGAATGAAAGAAGTCCCTGTAACTTGTTGCTGGCCAAGTACACAAAAGCACTGTCCGGACTTACTACAGTAATGCTTGGATGCTATTTCCCTTTTAGATGACTTTGCCTTTTTGATCTTTTTGATGTAGAAAATCATAAACAATTTCAAAAATCATAGGGCCAGTGTTTAGTTCTTCAGACGATAAGAAGTGCATGATGCACAAACCCCAGAGTAAACAAATTTATTGAATGTTGTATGTTTTTCCCTTACTTCTTCCTAGTTGAAGCCATATAGATAGGCTTTTTTTTTTTTTTTTTTTTTTTTGAGAAAAGCAGACATGGTTTCTTTTTCCCAAATTAAGTAATTCATTTGTACATATTAATACTTTCACAGTCATATCATCTCTAATGCTTTTGGCTAATGCATTCGATCCATACTTAAATTGTAGGAGAAATTTAAATATGTGTTGCATCAAAGAATTTTTAAGTCAGCATAGGGCTTCTTAGAGTTTCAATTATTGTACTGGATTAAGTACCTCTTTTTTGGTCTAAATTGGTAATATAATGTGTTCGTAGATTCTGGGATATGAATTATACAGATATATTTTGTGATGTTTCAAAATGACTAAATAGGAATTGAGAAATAAAGCCGAAGTGCACCACTCCTGAATAGAAGAGGTTTTCTTTCTCATATTTATCGTTAATCATTCACATACCCCATGAACATTGCTTGTCCCCATTTCTCCTCTCCGGTCATCTGTATTTTAAATAGCGAAAACACTAACATTGGTGCGAGTACATTGAAAAGCGTTGCTATCATTCGTTTTCAGATATTTGCATGATGCATTGTGTGGAAACTGCACATGTCATGGCAGGGACAGCAGGGATTCAGTGACAGGGCTGCTGTATTGGTTAAGTTGGTACGGGGCTGGACTTCTTCCAGTCTCTCCTCTCCCTCCCAATCTGAAACTCCCCCTGTGTCTAAGCCTTGCACAACCACTGAGGGGCTTACAGTTGGATGCAAGTTGTGAATATGGGCAGTAGGCAGAGCTGTGTGGACCAGTTTCAGAATGAAGATTTGGTCCCATATTAAATGAAAACATAGACACTTTTATTTTGATAGAGAAACACAAGGCACACACACACTCTCCTTATAAACTTCTGAGGCTCCTTCCTGGGAAAACCCTTCCTTGGCTTCCCTTGCCCTACAGTGCAGGAGGCTAATTGAGATTCTTCAAGAGAAATCCCTTTTCTTTCCTTCCATAGCCATGGAAAGACTCATTAAGCATTCTATACTCCATTCTTTCCCAGACCCTGACTTTGCTTACCCCAGGTGCTAAAGCCCAGGGAGCCATGTCCGGGATTCCATTAAGCAGCATGCCCTTTCGTTCCCTCCCTGCCCCCCAAGCTCAGTGTGGGAACAGAGCCTTGCCCCTTGAAGGATGAGTTCAGAGGACAGCCATGAAGCTTGCCTTTTTATTAGGTGGATGATTCCATCCCTGAAATACTACGTGCAGAACTTTCAGGCTCCGTTTAGCCATTCTGCCATACTGCTCCCCAAAGAGAGGGGTCCGATGACAAAATGTCTCTAAAATGGGCTTCCCTACTTGCCAATGACAACTTTTCCCTAATAAAACAGTCCTTTGGAAACCCTGCCTGGCCATGTCCTACTCTTGGCTTCGAGTATCTCTTTCAAATGGTCTTTAAATAACAAGCCCCTTTCTCTCCCCTGCCCTGCTTTACCTTCCCATTGTGAACTGTGTTGGTGAGGAGCTGGGGCCTCTCCACCTTCTCTGGAATGGGGGTGGGGAGAGTTACGAAGGAAAAGGGCATTGCGGGACACAAGGCAAGTAGGGCCGTGACTTTTCCCCCTTTCATTATGTGTGTCCACTGAGCTGTCCTGTTTCTGTTTTGTAATGGGTTCTTCTGTGGCAAGCTGACCTTTTGGCTGAATAGGTCAAACTCCCACTGAGTGCTAATCCTCAGCCTTCCTGGCGATTGTGTATCCCCGAAGGTGACAAGCACTGGTTAGGAATATGACTGGGGGTGTGTGGTGTATTTCCCAAAAGAGGGATTGTCTTTTACTGCACTGAATTAATTCTCAAAGAGCACCTCACAAGGTATGCGAGTCAATACTGGAATATTTTCACCGACGTTGTTGAGGGACAAGGCTAATTGTTCAGATAACATGTTTCAGATTGTGGTTTCCTTCTGTGTCTTCCATTTTTTAATGAAGGAAAAGTCAAATTCATCGTTTGATGATTCATCCTATCATTCTAGATTTCTGAAACAATCAGAATTTCTTAGGTTGGTTTTTTAAAAATCCTTCTCCCTATATATTGCTTCTATTTAATGTCTCTTCAAATTCTAGGTGTTTTATTTTTAACCCTGGCAAAACATGAGTATTGCAATGTTTGGTCCATAATTATGTGCTGGGCCTAGGTTTGTTTGAAATTGCTTAAAATTTTTTTTGGACTGTTTATTAGGTTTTATAACACCAGTTACCTACAGCAATTGTAGGTAACCCTCAGTAACTACCTATAGTAGTTAGCAATTTTCAACTTCAAATTGGTACTCAGTAAATGCTGAATCACATTTGAAGTTGAATTATTGTATTTTTTTTTCTTTTAACAATTTGTATATGCCGTACAACTTCCACAGTTCTCACATCTCACTGTCAGTGAGTTAGGGACATACTCCTCACAGATAAGAGATTACATATTCCATTTATTTAGCAAGGTGTTGTTTTTTGGTTTGGTTTGGTCAATTTCATTATAATGTCCTTTAAATTTCAAAAGGTAGTGTCTTTTAACCAAACAAACCAATGTGTGAAACGATGTCAGTAGATGAGATGAAACCATGACCCATTCATCAGTAAGTGTGCACTTGTCTGGACTACCGAATCATTTTAGAAACGATTGACTCTCAAAACACAAAAATCGGAGAGTGCTTCATAAGCAGTGAATTCTTTTTCTGAAAGTGACGGACCTCTTTGGGTTTTCTTAGGCATTAATGATACTCCATTAGCAACAAGAGATTAATATAGGGCAACAAAATAAGTGTATCTGCATTGTTCCTGAGTGACCGGATGATTGTCGCAGGTCCCCAAATGCGATAGGATGAAAAGTACAAACCAAGAAGTGCATATTTAACATCTCTTCGTTACCAATAATGCCGGAGTCAGAGCAGGGCTTCTACAGTGGGCATAATGGGCTCCTGTTTAACATATTTATGTTGGCTGTAAAATTAGGAACTGTCATTACAGCCCCACATCACCTGCATAAGTGCAAAACATATAAATCAAGAGAAGTTCCAGTGCCATAAAAATGCCATTGAAGAGAATAGCATGAAACCACTTACAAGACACTTATGTCTGATGCTAGCATGTACTGGGAGGCACACTCCGGGTTCTGGAGGATCTGAGGAACAAAGAAGGGTAACTAGGCAGGTAGGGCTCGTGAATGTAGCAGCGGATGAAGACGTGTGGGATCCCCAGGCTGATGAATAAATTAAAAAATAAAATAAAATTCCTAATTATTTATGCATTTGCAGTGTTTGCTTAGAGAATGGCCTGAGCCCTAAGTGAAGAAAAGACAGGAAAAGAAAGGCCATCATCAGTGGCCAGACTTGAATAACCCCTGTAAGCACCCCACCGAAGTCAATGTTCTGTGCTTCCAGAAGGCAGTGGGCTGCCATCTGTTGTTACTGGAGCATGCCTCTTGGGCCTCGTAGTAAATAAACACTTCTTATACTCGCCGTGATGTTTTAGGGTCCTCTCTAGGTTGGTAGCTGTTGCTCTCCTGGCCCCTTCTTTATCCAGCTTTTTGTAGAATAGTCTACGTTCTCCAAAACCAGGCCATTTCTTCTGTGAAGTGCAGTGGTTTATTTTGAACTTGAAAATTGGAAGTCCGGAAATGCCCACAGATGATGAACTATTATTAACAAGGAGCTTTCTGGATCCTAATTACTGCCTCAAAAAGAGAGTGGACACTTTTGAAGTTTTTCAACTGCCTCCCCTCCCTCCCAGAAGCTCCCCACAACAATCTTAAAAAAAAAAAAAAAAAAAGACTGCAGATTTTATTCATGTGGGATCATTCACACCAAGCTACCATAATGTGCAATTAACACTCTAGAAACTGAAAACAGTATTCAGCAAGACAGCTGCATTATCAAAAATGCCAAAGGAGTTTTGAAGGGAGTAATGTGCATGTTAGAATAGGAAATTAATCAGAAATGTGCACATACACACACAGCAGTAGTGTCTTAAATATATCTGAATATTAAATTTTTAAAAATCTCAAGTCTATACTTATAGTAAAGATTAATGTTAGGATAGAAAACTGATTTTTCTATTTTAAAATTATTGTGTGTTTTGCTTCTGAAGCAAATGAGGAAGTTAGAATAGAGATTTTTAAGATCCCTTCCAGCTGGAATATTCTTTGATAATAATCACTCTTCAATTATATTTTATAAATTTTCCCATTGAAAAAAAATGCCCCTTTTATTTCCTCTTGCCAGTCATAATGATACTTAACACTCATGCTATTTTCAAAGTGCCTTTCAGACATTGCAGACACTAACTCACAATTGCAGGAGTAAACTGCCTACTTCTGCACAGCACAATAATCATAAGTACATTTATATTATAATCCCTACTAAGCTATGGATCCAACTGACTGACTTAGTAACTGAAATGAAGCAGAATTACCCCAGCAGCATTTTGCTGGAATTTTCTTGTCAACTAGCTGAAAGTGTTTTTTAGAAAAAAGAAAGTGGGGTTTTGGTCTTATTTCAATTCATAGTGTGTAGGTTTGAGGAAGGTAGAGGTTTATAATAAAATTTGCAAGAAAAACAGGACAACTTGAGGAATTTTCTAAATATTTCCTCCCAGAAGTTACCATAAAGCAGATTTTTATGTGTGAGACCTTTTTTTTTTTTTAAAAAGGAAGAATAACCAGAACAGATTTGAAAGCAAATGGTGACCTCATACAAAAGAAAATTAGTAAAGAAAAGACCCTCGATCCTGGATCCCACAAATACCCTGCATTAAGCTCACCTTTGTTAAGGATTAGTGGAGGCTCCTCGAGTGAGGGGCTGGCAGAAAACACATGTAGGGTCTGCCAGGAAGGGATGGGCAGACCGTAAGTCAGGAGGAGACCCTGAGGATTCGGATAAGAAAGCAGTCCCTTCCCTGGTGAGGCATGTGCTAGGCAGGAGTCTACCTGGGCTTCTTGTAGGTCCTGTAGGAATAGTTACACATGAGTGTTCAGTAAATATGAAATCCAGCCATCCTGAGACACTTAACACTAGTGCAAACAGTCATTAACGAGAATCTCTTATCCGACACGTTGTGCTTATTAAATTGTGATAAAGTTATTGCATGAGAACATAAAAAAATTGTCCTGTTTGCTTTTTCCTAGCCTAGAAGATATGATAGGTTTAGGTCCTGGGGGACTTGGGTCGGGGGGGGGGGCGGGCAGTACATGGGCAGGCAGTGTATGTGTGCTTTAAAAATAATAAATCTTACATTTTAAGAAAAATAGTTTGCTACTTTATTTTAAAGGAATATAAACATTCGTGATTTTGCTCCAGTGTGGGAAACACAGTCCAAAATGCACATGGAAAAGTGAAAAAGTCTGAATGTAGTTTTTCATGTTTGCAGAAATTAATATTCTGAGTTGAAAATTTGCTCAGACAACTCAGAATCAAAATGAACCCTGGGCTGTGTTTCTTTCAGAGCTCTTTGGTGTAGTAACCACCTAGTGATGTGTAGGTAGGGGGAAAATGGTCTAAAAGTGTGAATCGGAGCTCCAACTTAATTTGTTTTCTTCTTTCTTTTCTTTTCTTTCTTTTTCTTCTTCTTTATTTTTTAATAAGTTATAGGTGCACAACGAAGGAGAAGCCCCAGTGCACTGGCTATTGAAGTATTTGAAGCACATTTGGGAAGTCACATTTTGCAGGTAATTAAAAGAGAAAAAAACTTACCTGTGTTTTGCTAAGGAAAATACACGTGTTTAGTCTTTATTTAAGAAATATTTTTAGATATTGGCTATGTGTATGACTGTTGTTGATGCTTGGAATTATGAAATTCTTATGAATTTATTTTTTTCTTTTTAGAAAGTCATCCCTTGAGAGAATATTAATGAGAGAGGGAGGGCAAGTATTATTTGTGCTGTAATAATTGAGATAAATTGCACTATTCAGTTGATGTGCAATGTATAGTAGCTGGCTGTTCCCAGAATGACTGTGTGTGTGTTGCATTTGTAAGTGGATATATGTGTGTGTCTTTGGAGCTATATATTGTTTTTGGAAGAGCAAAATTTTGTTGTGACAGTAATGTGACATTTTTATGTGCTGCCAAATTTCAGTTGTTCTTTGCTTGAGTTTGTATTCATAAGCGCTTTCAATCTTAACGTTTGCCTCCCCAAATTACAAGCTTTCTCAGAATGAAATTTTAAAGTACATTTTTAAGTAAAAGGAGACAAATAATCATAATCGATTTTTGCCAATGAATTCCATGACAAGTAAATGTGAGGGTTACTAGGATGGAACTGCAGTCATTTAGTCCTAGATAAGATTCATCCCAAACCCTGAATCTTGCTTACTCAAAAAAATTTTTTTCCTTAAGACTTTGCTGTGACTTGGACGCATCCAGGGATAATTGTCCTACATTGTTTCTGCTTCCAGGACAAGTGTGTTGACTTGGCCAAAGCTTGCTTTTTCTTTTCTTTTTTTTTTTTTAAACTATGTCAGATATCCTTTTAATATGGAATTAGAGAAACAGAAATGTTTGGGGTAGTTCGGCAGCTTATTTGGAAAAGTTGGTTATGCTTTTCATTGGACCTAGCATATTATTTCTGACGATATGTACCCAGAAAAACTGTTGGCATCAGATTCTCCGTGGTCAAGTCCTAGGGATTCTCTGAGCTGGTTCATGAGTTGGCAGCTTCAGAATCATCTGAGACCCTTGTGTGAAGGACACATTCTTAGTCAGTCAGAATCTTCAGGGTGAAGTCCAGAAATTGGTGTTTTTTAACAGCCTTTTGAGACAGTTTTGATGATTCATTAGGTCTGAGATGTCACAGTTCATATTTGCAAATTTAAGGCCCTGAACAGCCTTACTTGGTTTATTTTTGTTTATTCTGATGTTTGCCATTTCTCCATTAATAACCGTTAAGTTCCTATATAGCTGATGTTTATTGAAGTACACCTTGGGATTTGCTCTTCTATCATGCACACATTTTGAGTTACGTTGGCAGTAGATTAGTTTCAGGGATACAGAAAGGATGTTTCTTCCTAGATCCTCAAGTTTTTATTTCCTTTTTTCCTGTACATGCTTTGTTCAGAATCTCCTTTATAAGTTTCATATGAGTCATCCCATATATATATATACATATATATATGTTTTTTTTTTTTTTTAATTCTAGTGTAATTCAGAATGACTCCTGTTCATAGTCTGAAGCAGTCAGTGCATAAGACTTAGTCAGTGAAAGAAGTGGTCCAAACAGTAGCCTCCGAATATCATCCTCTCAATTCACTCTGAAATTTGTGTCCAGAGTCCTCAAGGAAGGGTGACTTAGGATCTGCAAGAATTTAAAACTACTTTAAAACACAAAACTGAGGGGCGCCTGGGTGGCTCAGTGGTTAAGCATCTGCCTTCGGCTCAGGTCATGATCCCAGGGTCCTGGGATCGAGCCCTGAGTCAGGCTCCCTGCTCAGCAGGGAGTCTGCTTCTCCCTCTCCCATTCCCCTGCTGTGTTCCCTCTCTTGCTGTGTCTCTCTCTCTCTGTCAAATAAATAAATAAAATCTTAAAAAAAAAAAAACAAACACAAAACTTAGGAGTTTGAATTGAATATAAGCTTAATGTAAATACAGTAAGTATCTAATGGTTGTTTCAAACATCAGTTCAACAGTTGGCATCATGGAGAGAGTGGGGGTCTAGAGCGAGGCTGCTGAGCTCTTCTACTCCTGGGATTGGTCACACCCAACTTAAGAGAAACGTAGAGAACTGGATGTCATTTAGAGTGGAATAGCCAGACTGGTGTGGGAACTAGAAATCATATCACATGAGGAGTGGATGAAGGGTTTGGTGAAGTTTAGTTTGGAAAACACGGGATTTAGGAAGGATGTTAATGTCCTTTCTCTGTATTTGAAGACTTCATGTGAAAAAAGGATTAGATACATTCTGTGTGGCTTGAGACTGCAGAAGAGAGAAAAGGGTTAAAAAAAAAAATCACCTTCATTGAAGAAGACTAAATAGGGCCGTTCACATTTGGAGTATGTTCAAAGTCTTTGTCTCTAAGGGGTAGTATAGGTGCCTTGGTAGGGAAGCTTTCAAGAAAGTAAGGCTTCCAAGTACGGTTGTACTAGATAATCTTGAAATTGTCGTTGAAATTAGAATTTTTTTATCATTTGATTTTAATACTAGTAGCTATAACGGTGTATATACTCTTCTAAGTGAAATATTAGAATTGTGGGTAGAAAGGGGTTGGGAAATGATAGTAACAAGAAGAGCCTTCTCTAAGCTTAGTTTTCTTCCCTTCTTGCAGGCGACTCTTGAGTTCATAGATCCTTACCTGTACCACATTCAGCAATATCTCAGTGGTCTGCAAGCATAAGATGGTTTCCATATTTTCCTTCAAGTGGATTCATGGTGGAATCCGATGGATTCTTGAGGACAGGGATGAATTCTTTCTTCCCTCTCTCCTCCCCTTCCTTCACTTGCAAATATCTGATAAAAACCTGTGTGGTCAACACAGTAGGCATGGGAAATGTGGAACTTGGGAGATAAGGTAGAGGTCAGTTCCGAATACCAGGGTGGGGTTCAGAAGATGCCTGTGATTTCTCTGCACCAAGTGCCATGCTTCCCTGTGTCCCCAGTGATGTTTTGTGGGAGAGTGGGCTAAGGACCCCTTGGTGTAGAGAGTTCGGGGTGAGGGAAGAATTTTTGCTTCACCCATGTTTACTGCAGAGTGTGTTTTTGCTGCATATATCTAATTAGCCATGTATTGGAGTGTCCTTTAAAATTTGACTTCTTTTCTGCTGAGATGGAGAACATTTAACTTAATGGTGATTCTATCAATATAAAATCAACTGTTACAAAGTCATTTTCCAGTTTAATGGCCTAATACTGGTGTATATAGACAAGGTCATCGGCTGGGCTGTGCCCTGGGCAGCTCTGAGGCTACCAGTCACATCATTCACATGGAAGCTTCTGGAATGACTGTGACATGTACTGTAGGCCCAGTGAACCTGTAACTGTTTCAGGCATGACTTTCAAGATGGAAATATCTTCTGCAGGAGAGTCGAGGGTTCAAATGATCCCAGCCTTGCAACTGCTGGACTGTGGAATGTATGCATTGGGACTGAGTCAAGGCAATTTAGTTCACTTTATCCTTCTTTGACTTTTATTAATCAGATGAGGAGCAGAAAGGCAAGGGATCAGGTTTAGAAATTGTGCTTTTTTACAACAAGCCAAGAAAAAAATCCAAGAACTCTAGGTCATCATGTGGGGTCTTTCCTGAATATAGTATTTGTGACTAAGCACTAATCTGGTTTCTGCTTTGGAAGCTCTCTTAGGTCATTGTTGTTCCCACTTCGTGACTTCCCTAATACCAAAAAATGAGTGTTATTTACTTTTACTTTCCCAACTTAGAGACCAGATAGAATATTCATATTTTACTTATCAAAGTTAATGAAACACAAAATAGTAACAAATATCATCTTCGTAACTCATAAAATTAACAAATGGAATGACTTTCCCTTAGGTGCAGATTTATGAATGGAGCGCTCTAATTATTTGCATGCCCTTAGCAGAAGGTTTTAAGTTTTTTTTCTTTCTGTAAATAATGCTTACAAAATTGTTATATAAAATTGCAGTATTGTTTTTGCATATTCCATAGCAATGCTATTGTATTCGCCTCACAGGTGTTAAAACAAAGCAATCAAATCAGACCTGGTATATGGAAGATTTTTAAGGTTTGTGATTGTATTCATTGTGAGCGCATTATGGTGAACTACCTATATGTATGTTATATTACTGACATTGTACTCACAACTACTACATACTTACAAAGTGATCAAAGGATGGTCTTTATCCATGACTAGTTGTGGATATTAAAATAAATGACATTTTGTGAGCTAGATGAAGACAATCATAATAAGTACCCACACATTTTATTATTTAAGCTGTCTTGGGAGAATAAAAAGAATGTTATTTAAGAAACGCCCTCATGGGAGATAAAGGCGGAAACATGGTATCCACATGTCATTTTGCACTTGGCTGTATTGATGAACCTTCCTATATCTGGGTCATTGTCCCTGCATTATTTCTGGGCATTAAGACTTTTTGCATTGCTTTTAGAACATTTAAGATCCAAACTTCAGGAGAATCCTGTGGGCAGACCAAGGAAGAACCATCAAAAACATTGTAGGATTATAACACTTGAATTTGACTTCGAGTTGATTAGAAAAGGCTGGGCACAGTGGTTACATGGCTGCCTGTCTTTCCCGGCAAAACTAGGGAGATGTTTTTGCAAGGTTCATTTATTGGTAGAACAACCCTCTTAGAGAAGACATAGATACAGCCATTGCCTTGGCAGAACAGTTTAATTAAGATATGTATTTACCTAAAATGGTGGCAAGGAAGGGAACTCAAATGTAGCTATTTTTCTATTTGATAGACAAAGTAGTCAGAGATCTGTGTGGGTGAGATGGACGATACCATTTCTCAATGAAATGTACGATTTTCATCACGAGGCTTTTCTTTCCCTCAACACCTCAGCCATAGAATAGAGTAGAGTCCTATCTCAAGTGAAAGAAGGACCTAGGTTTTGAAAACAAGCTGTTTGGAATCAGATTTGGGAAAAAATCAGATCAAGGTTTACCTTGCAAGTTCTGATCCCATTATTAATGACATCTTGAAGGTTGGTTAAGGTCATGTCCTGGAATCGTGACTAGTTTGTGTACTACTTTGGTCCTGCAGGTTTATTGTCAGAGAAAAACATACAGGTTCCCTACCAGAAATATTTAAAAATTTGTAGTTGATGTAATAAGGAAAACAAATAGTATCTTGTGACATTTTATATCTTTGTTACTGTTCAAGTATTTCTAGTCACAGTCCTGCTCCAGTCTCTGAGATCCATTCAATTGTAGAAGACTAAGAAAAAGATTGTTTAGAGAGAGTACATGAGCTCTACAGGCAGAGGAAGCTATTTATAACAATGTTGAGGTTGGGGGTAGAGAATGCCAAATGTATTGTTCTCAGCATCTCCTTGAATCGGCAAGAGAAAAATAAAAGGTTGACAAGTACAATTCAAACATTTGGACAAAGCAAAGTGAATGATACCTAAAACAGCTCCAAAACTGACTAGTACAGGATCCAAATTATGTTATTTAAGATGCTGCCTAGCCAAGCCAGCATTCATTTTACATTTGATGGCAGTATTTTTAAAAGACTTCTCTGAAAGAGAGTGACAACATTCAAGTCTGTTCATTTTATTGATGAATTGGAACTTCACCTTTATTTATTATTTTATTGGAACTTATAAAAGAAATGATTATCTCTAGGAAGTTGCATATTCGTACTCTTGGTGGCCCTTGTTGGCAAAGTGGCATCCTGCTGTATATTCGTGCTAAAATAAAATACAATAACTTCAAATAATAGAGGTATTCTTTAGCTGTGATAGAGGAAGGAGAAGAAGGTGAGCGACCCTATAGTCTCTCTGTGATCCAGAATGGTAAGAAAATGTAAAACTAAATATAGAAAAAGAGAAAGTTAGTGAATATATTTGCATATGCAAATTAGCTTAATTGATACTGCTTGCCTCTACAGGGATTTTTCATTACAAACTGGAGTGCTACATTGTTCAGCTCATATTGAGTAATTTAGTAACTAATGAGACCAGTTTGCACTAATTTGCATATGATAAATGAGCTTAATTGCAGTAAATAACTTGGAGGCATAATTACTTAATTTTCCTGTGTTGCACGGCTTTTAAGTTCACTTGTATGAACAACTCAAGATAATTTTGCATATTTAAATTAGTTGCTTTTAAATTTTCTTGAACAAAAAAAAAAAAGAATACACCTTATCAATTGAGCTGTAAAACAATTGGAACTAAGGTTTACAGTGTTTTTATTTAAAAAAAAAAAAAAAGAAAGAGAAGTAGAAATTTCTTCAGTCTATGGTTCGCCTGTCTCACTTCCTTACCTCAGATAAGATACCGGCATTGATAGGCAAATGTTTTTAATGTTGGAAGTTAATTCACAACTTCTATTAGAAACTGACCTGAGTTTAAACTGAAATACATTTATGAATGAATCATATATTTTGAAAGAGGGTTTATGACAGAGATGTGTCTGTCCTTTATCTAATTTGGCAATTGAATACTGGAGGAGTCAGCTGGGTCTCCTACCTGCAGTGCGCGTGTCATCGAACTTGCTTAGGCTGTGATGAAGCCGGCGTCGCTCTGACCCTTGCATGTATTTTCTATCTAGATTAATGTTTTAGCCTTAGGAAATTGATTTCATTGGAGAATCTCAGTGTGGTTTGCCAAGGATTAGCTCACTAGTCTTCACATTAACCAAAGAATGAATGTTTTATCAAGATCTCCATCCTCAAAAGTTGAAAAACTAAAGCACACAGAGGTTGATGGCCAAACTATTATTTCATAATACTGTATTGCCTGCCTTAGCATTGCATTTTAAGGGAAAAAGTAATTTATTATTCAAAATTAACAAGTCCTATCATATCATATTCATGATTATGAGAAAATATTTTATGGTTGTGAAAGTTTAAAACTTGTCCTTTAAAAAAATCATTGCTGCTTTACCTCATTGTATATTAAAAAAAACGTCGGAGACATTAGGGCTACCGACTTGCCACACTTTGGAAAAATAACTCATGAAACTTTTCTCTGAAAAGGTCAAATCCCATTAACTGTAGTATAAGCTTCCTATATCCTTCTGGGGTGGCCCAGAACGAGTGCTAATACTACAATATTCCAATACTACAATATTCCAGCCCTTCATATAATAGATGCTCAGGAAATATCTGGTGAATAAATGAGCAAAAAACCAAAAAGTTCTTAGCAAAGTCATAGTTAACCCCAGAGCCCCAGAGCTAGGGCCTCATCTCACCTCTGTGTTCCCAGGTCGGTTTATAGCCACATCTTCTAGAGGCAGGGTGGAGTATGGGAGATTCGTCTGTTGCATGGATTTTGAAATCTAGCTAACTTGAGTTCACATCCTGGTTTGCCCACTTAGTAACTCTTTAGACCTAGAACACTTTCTCGCCCTAAGCGTCCATTTCCTCATCTTTAAAATGGAGAAAATAGTAGTAAAAATTTTCCTGACAGGCATGTTGTGAGGATTGAGTGAGATATTATAGTTAAAAGTGCTTCATCCAGAATCTGATATATAGAATGTGTTTAAGTGTCTGCTAGTATTTGTCTGTCTGTTGGGTAGTCCAGAATAATGCCCAAGGTTCTGAGGAAAACGGTTAATGCTTCCCAGTATCATTACCAATATCAGAATACAGGAACTTTCTTAATCTTCTCAGGTTAAAAGCAAGATAAATATTTTCATTGAACACAACATCAATTATCTGTTTACATAAATGATACTTATGTTTGGTAGTATATACTAACTGGCTCACAATAAAAACTTTAAGTTTGGTGGCAAGAATATGTTTCCACATTGAGAATGAAAATTGTTCTCAGAACAACCAAAGGAGTTGTTAGAACAATCTCATTAGCTACCTAGAAGCAACTAGAAAAAGTAGAGTTTATAAGGGGACTCCAGAATCAACATTTCCTTTGGACCAAAATAGGATAGGCCATTACTCCTTTCATTATACTGTATAGTCTCCTTGATTTGCTTAGAAAAGTGGGAATGAACATCCAGTCAGAAGTCCAGAAGAACTAGAAGGTAAGAGTAGTCATCATGCATTGCTACAAATTATGTGAAGGAAACATTGAAGTGCACATAGGATTCTTCTCATGCATGTTGGCCCAAAATCTACTGTCTGTAATGCCAGAGAGGACATCTTTCCACATCAAGAGCAGAAGGGAGAACTTCCTGGAAGAATTTTCATGATGGTTTGTGTCTCTGTGTGGCAGGTACATACATATCCCTTTGGGTTTTCACATACCTTACTAACTTTGATTTGCAGAATAGACATAATGGCATCCTTCACTGAAAAGCAGTATGAGAGGTTGGGGAGGGGAGGGGTTTGAGGTAACTGCTCCTGTGGAGGAAAGCTAAGGGTTTTGGCCATGTGAGTAGAACTAGCGCTAATATTAAGTGAGGGCTTTCTGGTCACAAAATTATCTGAGATAGCCAGGATCTAGGAAAATGAGACAATAAATCTAAAAATACTAGGCTTCTATTCAGTAACTATTTACTGAGTGCCTTATTTGCATCAGAGAGTACAGAAAATACTGAGATACAAAGATAAGTCATGGTTTTGTCTCAGCATTCCCAGTAAGAGTTGCGAAGACTGACAACAGAAGAGACCAACACAATTCAGTGTAACTTAGATGAGAGGCTCTTGAATCAGTCATACCTGGGTTTGAACTCCCAATCTTAATTACGTAGATTTGGGTAATTTATTTATACTCTCGAAGCCTCCGTTTTCTCAATCCCAAATCAAGATGGCAGCGATGCTTACCTCCTACACCGTTGTAAGAATTAGATGAGTGCCTGCTGCACCGTGAGTATTAAACAAAAGTTGGCCCCATGGGGCCGCACTCTGAAGTCCTAGGTGGAAATGTGATTCCCCAGCTTGGGGCTGGTCCACGAACACTCCCTGGGGCTACAAACTTACAGTCACAGACCCCGCCCCCTTCGCCCAACCACACATACCCTTTCAAGTCTGGTGTTCATGTCAGTGGGAGTTATTGAGGGTCCTGGCCTCCCTAGGACATAGGTGTTCTGTAGCATGGTCCCATACGGTAGAGGTTGGGGAGGAAGAACACGAGCAATATTGCAGTTGAGCAGCTTTTGTTTGGAGCCTGCTGTTAGGAAGATTGCTTCCAAGGTATGGAGAGATATCTTTAATTCTTTCGCAGACGCCAAGGGTTGCTGCGTTACCTGGAAATTAAACTGGAACAGAAGGATAATTATACTTTCAACTTTCAAAGTGGACTGAGGTCTTAGCAGATCTTAGGGTTATGTGTCAAATATGAATATGAATAATTTCCTGATGCCTGTAGGTACCTGCAAATCTGCGCCGTATTACACTGTTCTTTCAGGCTCTAGGATAGTCCTTGGTGGTAGTAAGCAGTAGATTCTTGTTACCAGCCTCAGCTATGAACGGCAGAGTAGAGTGGTACCAGCTCGTTATTGTTTACCAGGGAACCAAAACACAGTCAGTATGGGCAGGGCTGCTTTCTCATCTGAGCGTCCAGAATCTCACAAGCTTTTGGATCCTGTGAGCTTTTGGGTTTGAGGAAGGAATTGCAGGGGTGGGGCGGGGGTGGCGGTGATGATGTGCTTTGTTTCCCAAACTGGGCTGATTGCAGTCACTTGTGAGCCTCCCGGAACACTAGGATTCTGCAAAAACACTTGGGGAAAGTCTGGCTCAGAAGAATTGAATCAAAATTAGTTTAAGATATTAAAAAAAAATCTCTAAATACAATAAGAGCTAAATTGAACACATAATTGAACAATTATACGATAATGTCACATCTGTAGACTGCTTCACTAGCTTTTGGAAGATAGGAAGATTATTACTGAAGAATCTTCCGTAAGTAGTTGTCCCTCTTTGTGCTTGGATGTGTGCACGCATGTGCGCACCTATATGTGGTCAAATATCGCTTACCAACTGCACGAAGTAAAAAAAACAAAGGAAGAAATATTGAAAAGTAAAAAAAAAAAAAAAAGGCAGCTACGAAAGACCAAGTAAATTAGAAAAACAAATACAAATATTTCTCACTCTCAGACGTCTGTTTCCTTTGGTACATTCGACTTTCTGTAAATCAGCCGAGATGAAATTGTGATCCTTATCCTTTGCAAACAGTTGTGGAAGGAACAGCTGATTTCAGGAGGGAAATTACACAGCACATTGTGGCTGATACATTTTGGCAAGTGTTTTTCTTCTGAGCCGGACTTGGGCAATACTATGTCTATTACAAGACCGCAGTAAGCGGTATCTGTAGGCACCAGTAATAAGGCACTGTAGGGGTCCTGCCGGAGGGGCCAGGGATCACCACTGGGCTCCATTGTCTCTCTGCTGCAGGTGGCACACACCTGCGGGCCGGCCTGCACTGGGTCAGATGCTCCAGGTCACCAGGACTCCTGCTGTTTTTATTAGGTCATCTATGTTAATTCCCAGGCCCTTGTCAGTTCAGGATCTGATGATTTAGGATCGCAAGGTAAGGAATCCATGAGACTGTGTTATTTGGTAACAGCAGACTAGAACCCTGCTGAAGAGAAGAAAAAGCCATACTGTGTTATTTTGCCTCTGGCGGGGGGCGGGGGAACATTTGGGTGAATTAGTGAAATTATTATAAATATTTATTATCCCTGGATGAATACAATGTGTATGGGTGGTTACCTGCGTGCAAGAGCCTTGTCAAATTCCCATGAGGCCAAGTGACCGCTGCAGGAACCGTCAGGTCAGAGCAGCTGTTCCCCTTATTTCTAAAGATTTAAAAAAGGCAGGTGACCCTTTAGGCGACCAGAAAAATGTCCTCTGTAATAATCCACTCTCATCCTTCATTTTAGAATGATACAATGTTTTCGGAAATTTAGTCTGGTGTTGAGATTAGACCAAGGGTAGAATTGACCTAAAGAAACAGAAATTTCTTTTTTTTCCTAAGTGGGAAGGCTGTGAGTTCTACATAAATACAAAGGCAAATGATAATATCAATGACTATTTTAATTGCATCTTTAATCCATAAGGATAGTTCAATGACATTTTAAATTATACTTTCAGAATTGTAGTCACATAGGAGATAAAACTCAGTAACTATTTAATAATGCATAGTAAGATCAACTGTATCCTCTCTTGAGATCACATTTAGGTGGACTGAATGTAAAAGCCCAATCCAGAATTTAGACAGCATTTAATCTTCTGGAAGACATTGTTGGGTCTTTCGAAATATAAAGTACCCAAGCCTGGTCCTTTGAGTTGGGACCAGTTATCTTGGCTGAATGATGAGTTTCACTGGATTCACAGCTAAGCTGTATTATTACTATTTTTTTTTATTTTAGAAGGAATTGGATTGTTATAGATCAAACGATTCACAGTACTGGGAGGTTACCAAACAGTATGTGACAGACTGGTAACTAATTGATAATCATTTAACCTGGCTTTACTTGAAGACCACAATATAGTGATATGTTGGGGAAACATTGCGGGCTGAAATAAAACAATCTCTCCTCAGGACATGTCCTGTATGGAAATTGGTGGGATGCCTCTGTTGCTGCTGCTGGTCTTCACTGTAGAGTATCTGAAGGATTTCATTTAAGTAAGGGTGGGGGCTTTGTATGGAAAAGACTCATCCTGCTAACATTGGAATGTAGAGTAACTTGTGGATTCTCTAAAACTGAACGGTTAAAATGGGATCCAAGCACAAAGTAATTGGGATGGATGCAGATTTTCAATACAGAGCTCTGCAAAGCTTGGGGGAATAATATTTATTAGTACACATTTCTTGAGACTTACTGTATGACAGATATTCGCTGAGCCAGCTGCTTACGTGCGTTACCCCGGTTGGTCTCCTGGCCCATCTTTTGAATTAGGTGCTGTTATCATTCCCTTTTAAAGGTGAAAAAACTGAAGTTCAGAGTGGTAAAGTGACTTGCTAAGGACCCACAGCTTTTAGTGATGGGCATAGCTGCTATTGGAATCTGGAAATGGACATGAGAGAGAGAGGAATTATAAGGGAAATATTCGATACTAAATCATTGTACTGTTGAAGTTTTTCAAGTGACATACTTTAAGCTCTGGTTTGAATGAAAACTAGAGGACATGTACTTTTGTTTAATAAAGAAATATTTGCCCTGAGCAGAAGACAACATTTTAAAGCTTGTCATTTCATTCCTAGGAAAGTATTTGAGGAAAATGACATGGCTCAGCCCTGTTTGCTGACCATTTTGTTGTCTCCTGCTGAGACTTGCCATTTCCATAGCCAGTGGGCTGTATTGAATCAGACAGAAGCAATAGGTCATTAACAGAAATGGAGACTTGGGACAGCCTGCAGAGGCTGAAAGACAAGCAGAATCATTTCGTGCCACATCAACAAAGCTGTGTCTAATAGAATCTCATGCAACTATGTTGGTAGAGTTTAGCCTGATTTTCAGAAAAACTTCAGAAACTTTAAAAAGCATGAAGTCATTTCTTCCTGAAGAGTGCCATGCTTAACATGAAAACAGAGGTGGGAGAAAATACACTTCTGGTTTCTACATGCTGCATTTCCTCCCTTAGTCACATCCATTGAAAATAACTGTTTAAAATCCATTTAGTTAAAAAAAAAAAAAAAATCCTGGATTTGCCACTGACATATGCATTCACCTTGAGATCTTTAATTCATAGCATTCATCCAAAGGGAGATTATATTATTTAATTTGATCAATATCTAAATTATTAGATTGCATTTCCTTGACCTTTGGAGATTGTTCTGAATTATTACAGTTGGGAGATGGGGATGGGGGGACAGGTTTTGCCACTGAGATCACTGCCCTTTATTTTTTAAAACCTAGAATACATAGAAAACCTAGGCAACATCTATAACTAGCCTCTTACATGTACTCCAATTCAGAGGAAAAATACAGGCCCTCAGTATATTCATATTGAACAAGTATTCACAGACAGCCTGCTGTATAGAAGACATAACAAATATAGCTATAGAGAAGATTTAGGTGTCATTCCTTCTCGCAAAGAATTTATAATTAATTTCTGTATTCTAAACTGGAATGAAGAGTGTGGGTCTGGAGACAGGACCTAAAATGCCTGTGACCACATTTACAATTAAAACTTAGGAAACAGAGGGGCGCCTGGGTAGCTCAGTGGGTTAAGCCTCGGCCTTCAGCTCAGGTCATGATCTCAGGGTCCTGGGATCGAGCCCTGCGTGGGGCTCTCTGCTCAGCGGGGAGCTTGCTTCCCTCTCTCTCTCTGCCTGCCTCTCTGCTACTTGTGATGTCTCTCTCTGTCAAATAAATAAATAAAATCTTTAAAAAAAAAAAAAACTTAGGAAACGGAATACCATTTTTAGGGCCAGCTATCACTAATATACTTAAAAATAGTCCATTTAAATATACATGAATGTACCCATGTGTGTTTTTGGAAAAAAAAATTCTAAAATGTTATCATACATGTCTTGTGTCTCCTACTAGATGGTAAGCAGCTTGAAAATAGGAGTCATGTCTCGTTCATCTTCGTGTCCTCTACTTTGTTGTGCACTCAGTAGGTGCTCTGTATATTTGTAGAATGACTTGAATTTGTATAAACAATGCATGTAACTTCTAGCCTGTTGATCATTAATTGCTTCTTATGTTTTGGGCAGTGTTATTAAGAAGTCAGGCATACTAAATGATTCCAGGGTGTATTGCTGTCACTCGAAGAAGACATTTACATGCCAGGCTCTTAGTAGGGTTAATGCATTATGTACCCAAGTCCCTAAGCACCGATGTGAGAATGTCCTTCTCAGCCAAGAGGTCATTAAAGAAAATACAGGCTCATCATAATGTCATTTTTCCCCTTAATTTTCTGATTACTTACATTTGGTTTAGTCCTAATTATGAGTATCTTTAATTGCTTTATCACAGTGATGATTAACTGTGCCCAAGTCAAACCCCTTTGAAAGAGAGGACAATTCCTTCTAAAGGTTTTGCATGATTGCACTTAGGAAGAATACAAAATAGGGGAATAGAGGTGGTCAGACTTCCTAAAGGCCGGTCAGTTCTTCTACATTCCTCAGACACCCAGGAGTGATCTTTATTTTTGAGTTTTTTCAGAACTGGAAAAACTTAAATTCTAAGTGTTTCTTTTCCCAGAAAGTTAGAGTCTGCTACTTTATTTACATGAGTCATTCTGCCAGATGACAATATTGGGAATAAAATACATGCCAGCTGTTCTCCAGAGTATTAAAAAATAATAATAAATAAACTTTGAGATCCACATGTTATCACGGAAGGAGTACTTGGCTATGCTGCCTTCATAGTTTCCTTTTGTGTGTGTAAAATAGCCGTGATTGAGAGTTTTTGTGTTTTATAAACTAAATTTAAAACACCAAATCTGAGTTATGTCATGTGAAATGCTTGGTAGCACAGATTCATTTTAACTGAAACACAGGCATTGATAAAAGTGGTTTAGTTTCATTCCTAAATGAAGGCACCCACCTTAGGATATAAAAGAAATAAAACCTTGAAAATGTGCATTTTAATTCTGAATTTTAATGTAATTGAAACAAGATGGACAGATTTTAAGATTTTAACTTAGTTTGAGATTAAATTATTTGAATCCGAAGTCAGCACCCAGCATTATTTTCAAGTTTCTATGTGTGTTTTAAAAACAGTATCATCATACAATATTTATTATACAATTAGGATTATATAAAATCTTCATTGATTTTATGTCCCTCTCGGAAATACCAGTATATGTAGCACATTTGCATCTATCACCCAGAAATTTAATTGATGGAATTCATAACCGTCAAATGACGCTCATTTCTTCCTCTCCGAGGCATGGGCCACACACTGGGGATGAGGTTCGAGACTCCGTTCCTCCCTTGAAAAAGGAGTAGATTTGGTCTGCACAGAAGGATCTTTGCTTTGGGAGAGCTGGCACAGATGAGCAGGAGGACACGTCACTGTCAATTTATTATCAAGCCATTCTTTCTCCCTGGAGGAAGGTTTTAGAATTTCTAATCTGTGATGATTCACACTGGGGAAGCACCTCTCTTTCTCATTTTGTTACTCCCACCTGGAAGCAACGTTTATCCAGTGGCTCATTTGCAAAGGAGCGAGTGAAGAGAAGTGATTTGTAGATAAAGACCCTCCTTTGCTTTTTCTCAGGGTTGGTGCCTGTGGCAACAACCGTCCGAGTGCTGTGGGGACGCTGCCACAGAATCCGAGAAACCCCGACACGAGTGTGTCTGCCATAGTGCATTTTCCTGTCATGCTAATTTCTCCTGTTGGAAACTTGGTGCACAAAAACACAAGGTTTCCTATCTCTGTTTTAGACTCGTTCTCTCCGTGTCTCATCTTTGGAGTTGTTGTTGTGGGGTTTTTTTTTTTAATAATTTTTAAAAATTAAGAAATAGCACCAGTAGTTTTCAGATTTCCCTTGATAAGACTTTCACCCAAAAGCTGACGGAACAGGTAAAGTCCCAGTGTGCTGCAGCATGAGGTGATTATCTAGCTTATTGTTTTCAAATGCACAGAAGTTGAGGAAGCGCCAACCAACACAACAGGGGGGTAGCAGACTGACCACCAGCAGAGAAACAATCAGGTCTAGCAGAACATTCAGCTGTGGGGCCAGCAAAGAAAAGCTGACATCCAGATGCCAGTGCTTTGGAAATTTTATCTGGAGTTGCACATATGGGTTCTGCATCTGCTCGGGTTATGCCGGCAGTCGGCGTCCAAATTGACACAGCTACCGTGGCACGAGCGGGCAGAGGCATGACTATCTGTCTGGGTCTCTGCTAAGACAGCTGTCAAGCGCACTGATGGTAGCCTTATGATCGCTGATTTTCAGAGGACCAACCTGGGCTCTTTGAGTGATAGATTTTAAGCACCCATGAGTCATTTCTGAATGGCCATCGTTGGTGGAAGGTGGTGACGGTGAAGAACGTACACCCGCAGATGGGTGGGTATGCATGCACGTGAGCGCGTAATTATGATTTTTGGCCAGTGTAATAGTGCTCAAGGAAAATGGGGACCAAGTGATTTAGGACAGTGATTTAAATCTGTGCATGTGAATTGTCCATCTTCTATCATAGAAAAATGGTTGACAAATCTAAAAGTGACAATAAACAGCTTTTCCTCTTGCATGTGAAAAATGAGACCCAAGTCCATAAAACATGAGTATATGCTTTTCAGTAAGTACTTTTCTTATCTCATCATAATTGCCCCAATAGCAAACTGAGTGACTCAGCATAACCAGTTCACCTTTCGATATCTTGCATTCCCCAGAATCCTTTTTAAAAAGAGAAAAATGTAGGTTTATCTTGTGTTATCTCAAGTTACTGTCTTGAACAGGGATAACCAATGGGCAAGAGTTATGCATTGGAGGCCAATTTATATCTCTACTTTCGATTTCAACCATTTGTTTATGGAACCTTCTATCTTTATTGAAATCATCAATTCCTGATAGATAACTGGATAGGTGTAGGAGAAACAAATGATTTATGTTGCTTGTTCTTTTTAATTTGTCTCTGTATTGGGAACCTATTTATCAATAGTTGTGGGGACTTTTGTTAAATCGCTATGCTTTTTTTATTATAATAACTTTGCTAGCAAGTTATAAAAACATTTATTAAGCTTTAAACATGTTAGGGAAGTTCACAGATTTTGCGAAATGATATACAACAGTGATTGACATTAATAGGGACCTGGTGAGCATCCTTACGTGCTAATATATATAGCTGTATTTTAACTTCTCTTTTGCGATTAGATGTTTTGGTGAAGAAAATATGCACTCTTAGAATTAATGACACTCTAGGTCATTTTTTTTTTTTTTTTTTTTTTGAGATTCTATTTATTTGAGAAAGAGTGAGCACAAGTGGGGGGAAGAGCAGAGCAGAGGGAGAGGGACAGGTAGACTTTGTGCTGAGCACAAAGCCTGACGTGGGGCTGGACCTCATGACCCTGAGATCATGACCTGAGCTGAAATCTAGAGTCAGACGCTTAAATGACTGAGCCATGCAGGGACCCCCTACTCTAGGTCATTCTTAAATGTGTTTTGTCAGTCTTGGGCGTGGCCATGTCTGTGGTATTCCTGTTGATCTAGTGTATGCAGTCAGACTTGACTTGGTCCCCTTGATTTAGATCCTTTGATCTTAGCATTGAAGCATTTCTGTGAAGGTGAAGAAACCAACATGGAACCCCAAATGACATGCCTAGTAAGCCAGAAGAAGAGCCTTGGCTTTATAATTTTTAGTTTCCCATAACTCAGAGGCTCACACCTATTTACATACCTTTCCTACTCAGAGGATGGTCTGTCCAACATTAGATGAGTAATGGTCCTTTTTTATCTATCTCAGGATTGTATGGCCTGGGATATCCTGTCTTCAAGATGCATGGCTAGCTAAGCTTCCATGAAGGCGGCCTGGGTATTTGGATTTGGGTGCATGGGGTAGTACTCAACCTAGCTAAAGAAAAATATATCCCCTCCTAAAGTTCCACTCTCCACACTGGCAAAATTTAGAAGCCTGGAGTTTACCTGAGGAGAAACTCTGCGGCTCTAGCCATAGTGTTTGATTACCCTTCTTTCTGGCCTAAATGGCTGCTAATGGTCAGATTACGACTAAAAAATGGAGATTCTCCTAGAATATTGGATGTACTCCCAGAGGCTATCAAACCAGGTCCCTGTCTTTACTCAATTCAGGTATCCAGATGCAGAAGTTTAATGGTCTAGGGACTGTCAGCACTTGTCCCTAAGTCTTACAGAGAGGCAGGAGAAGGGGAGAGCTATGCAAAGGGAGGTCCCCCAAAGTGCCCAGTGTAAAAGGTTGGTGTGGTGGTGGGTCCCCTATCACAAGGGCCTCTCAGCAAAACAATGGTTGATTTATCACTAATTTGTATACTAATTCAACACATACATATTTATGTAATTGTTCACTACTGCATTTTGCAATTAGATACTGCAAATACCAAGAAATAGTTATGATCCTTGTTCTTAGGGATTTCTCCAGCCAGGCTAAGGAGATAGATATAAAAATAAGCACTTGTGAAAAAATCTTTGAGGACCAGACCTAGAGTTATAAAAGTTATAACTAGAGTTATAAAAGACTCAAAAAGTTAAAGGAGGACCTGAGGGAGAAATTAAAGAAGGTACCACAGGTTGTGTGATCCTTGAGCAGGACTTGGTGGGTGAGTGTGGGTCTACCAAGTGTGGAAAGAAAGAAAAGACCCTCCAGGTGATGCGAATGGCATGTGCATGTGCTCAGGGCTTTGCAAAGATGGGGGAACGAGTTCTGTGGGGATACAGTATGGGGGCTATGTAAAAGTTAGCATTGGCACTCTTCACTTTGGTTCAAAAAGAATTTATTGAGTGCTTATTTTGTGCCAGTCCAGAGTTGGACTTGAGGTATATGAATAAGAGATCTTCCTCCTTCAGGGATCATACAGTGTTATAAGAAAGACAGACATTCACATAGTTGTTTTATCATGGTGGGTAAAAGGGGGTTAGGAGAGGAGTCTAGATAGAATGTCTGGTTGAAACCAAATGCTGGGGCTTAGGGCTTGGACTTTACCCCGAAATCTATGGGTATAATTGGGATCTTCGTGGGAGGTAAATGTGGGAAGAAGAAGAACGTGTGGGAAACAGGAACAACCAGCAGTGGTTGGGATAGTCTCCGGCAAAGGTGATTAGGCTTGAACTAGGAGGTAATCATGAGATTGCAGTGGAGGTAGAGCTGAGAGATGTTTCAGAAAAAATAGTCTTACTCCTCTTTACGGACTGGGAAATTAAAACTTAGACAAGTAACTTACTCAGATTCATAGAGATAGCAAACAATGGAGCTGAAATTGGAACTCAGACAACCCGATATGGCAACTATGGTCTGAGGTGGTGGGTGAGAGAATGAGATCTTGAGTTTTAAAACAACAAATTTTTATCATGTATATTTCATAGGAACGATATGGGAATTAAATAATAAAACCCCTGTAAAGCCCTTTGCGCCATTCCTGGCAACTAGTAAGGGCTCCGTATCTGATACATTTATTACTATTTTCGTCATTATTGGAAAACCTTTTTTCTTTGTCTCCCCTTCATGAGGCACATAAACCTCTGCATATGCTGTAGACTCTTTAGCTTCATAGAGTTAATGAAAGAAATAGTTCCTGCAAAAGATACTGGGAGTATCCTGCCCTTAAAAAGACAGATGTCTTGGTATTGTGTAAAACACATAACAGATTCTTGGCAAGACAGCAGAAGGGGGTAAATAATGATAATACTTTAAAACAAATGAGCGCTCATTATTAATACATTTGGAATATAAAAATGTTAGTCATTTGGAACAAATGTCACAAAAATATTCTACCGTGGGTACTTGGCTTTAGAAACTGTGTGTGTTTCCGTTGAAGTCCTTTTGATAATGACAAAGTCACTTCTCTCAAGATTGCTTTGCCAGCCTTACCAGGGGGAAAGCAGAACTTGCCATGGGAATGCAACTGGGTTAATTCACTGGCCTTCCTAATAACCCTCAAAATGCATCTGTTATTAGAAAAGGAACTTCGTGTTAACTTTTATGTTCAAACTCAAGAGTGAAAGAATTGGACACCTCAGTTTTGTTCTTTCCTTCAGCTGTCATTTACAAAGTGACACAGCTCTCACATCTTGGAGGGCTTGAGTGAATTGAGCAGGGCTGTTGCTTGGGGCTGAAGCCACAATCTCAATTTTATTGCCTAAATTTTGGTGTGACATTAAGAAGAAGCAAAAAGGTTACATCGATCTTGTTCTTTATCGTAGGAAATAAAAAACCCAAGTTTAACTTAATACTTGTTTATGATTTTATTTTGGAGCTAAGGCATGATTAGCTCTCTCTCGTTTATAAAATAGAGCAGTTTTTTTTTCTTTCTTTCCTTTTTTTTTTGTAAACCAGACACAATTTTTGAGTGAGGCGTGTTGTTTCTTTATGTGTGTTCACACTAAGTGCTGGTATAATTCCATTATGTTTTGACTTGAACATTAAATATTACCTTGAAGATACACTTCCCAGCAGTCGTGTTCTGATAGTGACATATTGTACTGTTTGAAGGGTGTCATATGGTCATCTGTCAGCCGAATGTTGTTCCATGGAAAGAATTTTATTCTTCAGATGTCATCTAGAATGCCTCATGTTAAAAAAAATAAAAGAGAAATCTAACAGTAGTCACAGAATCTGCATGTGAGGAAGTAAGAGGAGGCCGGGATGGACTCAAGGTAGGTGGAAAGGGATCAGTCCACTCGGAATAACAGTCCTTCTCAAATAAAGATGAACTGTTATATTGTGAGCATTTTAAATTCGATGGGACTATATTTTATGGCAGAAAAACACACACCTCCTTTAAGGACTTTTGGTACCCATCCCTCCTTGTCTCTTGACATGCAGACAAAGATGCCAACGAGATTCCTGGCAGTAATAGGGTAGAAAAAAATGCCACCTCCCTACCAAAAAAAAAAAACAAAAAACCAGCAACCTGAGAAAAATGTAGGAGACCAAGGCTTGCTTTATCAGAGATTAGAGCGTTAGGGAAAAGAAGAACGTGTTCTTGCTTCGGAATAATTTAGCAGTCAATATTTCTTTCAACAGGAATTAAGATGCTGGCCCTTATCCAAAGACACCTCATCCCCTATTACATTATAGATCTGCTCCAGCTGTGGCTGCTTCTATACAGAGATGAGGGCAGGTCTAATAGCCAATTTGTAAGGTATACTGCACTAAGTCTGTAGGCGATGGATGTTCCCTTCTAGCTGCATTTTCCTTCTCTCTAATCTTTGCCTGGAAAATACCTAGAAATTCATGGATGCTGTTATTTTCCCATCGTTAGAATGCAGGGGGAAATATGCATCTGCGTTTGTATGTTGCCTTGCATTTTTAGGATCTAGAATCTATACCCACACCAAGAAAAGCAGGGTGACACCTATTTGTTTCTTATTTTATCAGTGCATTTCATTGCTGAATTTTCTCAAAGTTAAAATAACTACATTTCTTCCTCCCTGCTCTTTTTTTTTTTTTTTTTGCAATTTAATTAAAAAACTGTAGTTCTAAGGCACAGTGTAAGTCCTGAACTTTTTTTTTTTTTTTTTTTAACAAATGTGTAGCTTGGAACATTTGCTGATTTGGTTCTTCACCTCTCCCTACCATCCATTTATATTATGCATCGCTTTGAACTATGTAATGTCTATCAAGGTAACAAGAAAGGGAATACTAAGACACAGAAGCCTGAAACATCATAATACCAAAGCAAATAATCAAATATGAAGAGACAAGAGTAGGTACTGTAAGCAGAGGGAAAATAGAAGTCCATGATTTTTAGCCTATATCCTAATTCACTACCAACATTATTAACTTCACTTTTCATTCAGGTTCATGTTATCTCAAAGGCTTCTCTAAGTTTTGCTAGAAAGAGAAGGGAAAGAGAGAAAGAGGTAGAGATGGAGACAGAGGGAGAGGTGATTTTTTTTTTCAGGGCTGAGAAAACATTGTGTTGAAGTTTTTATGGTCAGATATAGAAAAAGCACAAAGTGAAGCCAATGGTAATAACCTTGCAGTTAATCCTATGGGATGCCATGTTATTTTTCTTGGCTTTTCCAGAACTTCAGAGAAATGTTGACCCTTGGGTATATTGATGGCAGCAGAAGGTCTTGGATCAAACTCCCAGATATACTTTATCTCAAATATACCACAATTTTAAAATGACTAATTGAATTTCACATAAAGTAATTGTACTAATGAAGATGATCCCAATGAAGATAATAAAACATTTAATTTAAACAGATAATAAAAACAATAGTAAGAACATTTCCTAATAAATCAACAACTGAAACATTTCTGGAACTTTGTTTTCAGATTCGGGTTGACATTTTCAGTTTAAAGAAAGCAAGTTAAAGTGACAATTCTTATGAGATTATTACATATTTATTGAGAAAGTTAGTTTAACTAGTAGGATTATCTCAGTAGTTCAAGGACAGGTGGGTAATAATCCTCCTGTTGTAATCTACTTTGTACAGAAGTAAAAAGTGGCTCATTTTTCCTGCTCTTAAGATTACTCCTGGATTGTATCACGTATATATATTAAATAAATAAAAACTATAAAACTGTTGAATCACTGAGCTCTATTTCTGAAACTAATAATACACTATATGTCAATTAGCTGAATTTGAATATAAAAATATATATAAAGTATACAGAAAGGAAGGAATTCATATTTCCTGAGCATCCATCATATACTGTGTAACTGAGTTCTTAACATTCACAATCTCCCAGTGAAAGAGCTGTTAGCATTCCCATTTTATAGATAAGAGAAAAAAGGCTCAAGATCATTTAGTTAGTAAATGCTGATGATAGGATCCTTACCTAGCTCTCTCTGAGCCTGGGAACTATGCTTTTTTTTTTTTTTTTTGCATATAAATTTTAATAAAACATAAATGCAATAATAGCTTAAAAAGTACTGAAGGTCAGAATTGGACTAAGAATTTATCAGCCTAAGACCTGTATTAGTATTCTATTTCTTTTGAGACTGATAGAACATTCTTTTGTGTTTTGTTACGATTATTTCCATATTTCCCAAGGGTCTGAAAGCCTGGAAAGCCCCTAAAATCTAGTAGATGCTATTGTCGTGTGTTGTTTGCATAGTATCTACTAAAACAAGGACTGATTTTACATTTCGCCATTCATGTTATCCTGTTTTCTCTCTCACTTCTGGTCTTCTGCCAATCGAATTTTGCTTTTTTTTTTTTTTTTTTTTTTTGCTCTCCCATGTCTTTTCTTCCTCTCCTACTCCGTGTCTTCTCAATTCATAAAATGTGAACTTGGAACCTGAAGGTTAACAGCAGAAAATGATCCTATCAGTCTTGTGGCCGTGGCCGTGGGTTGTGATTTGCTGAGCACCTGCAGGAAATCACCTTTGCCGGGGTGAACTCTGGTAGATGCAGTCTCCCCCTTAAGCCCTCCTTTGTGATATTGATGAGAAAATGTCCTTCCTCTCGAGTACATTTTTCGAGGTAAATATATTTCTTTTTAAAATTATTTTGTGCTAAATGATACGGCAGCATTTTGTAAGTGTTGAGACGAGTGATGAGCGGGGCAGTAATGGCTCAAGTCTGTCCATTAACAACCTGTTAATAAAGTGTGCCTATCTCAAGATGCTTTATTTAACGGGGGTCATTATTAATTGATGATTTCCTTAACCAATCAAAGTGTTACTTGTTAAGCTGGGGTCACTGTATTTACTGACAATTTTTAAAAAGTGGTGAGGGGGAGACTTCTTATGAGGATAGTTGAATAAAGGAACAGGGAAGTCCCATAAAAACAGCTGCTACAAATTTGCATTTCTATGGATGGCATACTTGAGCCAAAGGATAGAAGTTACCCACAGCTATGCATTCCATCTAGCAAGCTCTGGTGGGAGCGTTTAGGCTTCTGAGGCCCAGTGTCTTCTGCTTCCAGTTCTTTCCACTTGAGCTAGCTGCTACCAGTTACGTGTATTTTAGGTAATACTCTTCCTTTGCTGTTGGAAAAAAAAAAAAAGGGAAGAGGGGGTAGAAAATTTTATTTACTCATGGAGCAAACTGAAATAGAGTTAATTTTCAGGTTTGCAGCTGAATTATTAGAGATTACTGTGTTACAAATGGCAAAAGAAGGGCCCCTCGCCTGTATGGTAATGCTGTCAGGGAGCCCGTGGCTGTTGACTCAGTTCATGATGTATGATACTGCAGGCATTTCAGCCCTCTCGGGGGATCTCTGGTCCTACCATAAGGTCAAGAGTTAACTACTTGTATTTTAGCTGTGTACTGCTATCAATACCGCTCCTATGGAAACCTCACTTGACGTCATTTTTGAATCTTTGTGACTATAGTCAAGCTTTAGTAAAAGTCAATAAGATCATTAGACTGTTGTCTATATTATTACTTGCCACTTCCTGCCAGCAATCCACGGATTCATTAGCAGAGAGTTTTGGAACTCTTGCTTGATTATTTATGCAGTCAATAGCGAGGCTTGTCTGCATTCATAATTGTTTGATTTTATGGCCTCTTCTTTAAACAAACATTGTCTATGGTAATGTGATGCCCTGATGGATGGGAAAGGTTTTGTCTGTGAATATCATTTAGATAATTAAAAATGACAGATGAAATCGCCCGCTGTCTTGACCTGTACTTTGTTCCCTCAGTGATGCTGAAGAGATGCTGATTGCTGTCAATCAAAATCCATTGGAGGTTTGTAAATTCTGGCTGCTGTGAACTCTGACCCCCACTGTTGATCTGAAATAGATAATAACCTTGAAATTCTATTAGAATTTAAAAACAGTTTTACTAAAGGGGCACAGTATATATTTCTTTTCCTCTAGAACACAGTTACTTAATGTCACTCTTTGCAATATCCAGAATTAAAGTGAAATATAATGCTTAGCGAAGCTTAATGTAACAAATCAGAGCAAAGATCTTATTCTATAATCCCAAACTCCTGATTAGGAATCCCATCTTCTGGCTAGGAGAGGATATAGACTTTAGCTTTTGCTACTTCCCTGACTGTTAAGGGTTAGAACTTTGCTGTTATTGTTGGGGTTTTGTTTGTTTGTTGGGTTTTGGGTTTGGGTGGGTTTTTTTGTTTTTTTTTTGTTTTTTTGCTCATGTTTACTAATTCTGTTGTCGAATGAATTGTTTTCATGCCAGCATGATTTTCATTTAGTATATTTTTTCCCGTATTTATTCTGTAAATCTTTCAAACCACTACTTTTCCTAAGCCAAAGGAAATAACACAACTAGAATTTTGAAGACAGTAGAGATCCAAAGGCCACTGTTTATGCCCAAAGTTCTCAACAAACATCATCAAAACCTTAGGTCAAGAGATCAGGCTGATAAATACATTTGCCTTGCAAATTGTTTTTATCATTACCCAGACACTTAAAAAATATTCAGAAGCCCCACTAGTATTTAAAATACACACGCAGGTCGATGGTCATGGGAATAGAGGAAGAGAACACTCTCATTTCTCAATACAGGTACCATCAAACTAGCCAACAGCAAAAAAATCATTAGCAAATTCTACAGGCTTGAAAATTAAAACAATTAGGCATTGGCAGTTTTTAGTACACTGGTTATAGCAAAGGTATATAATAGCAGGAGCAGTGCAATAAGAGAATTGCAAATAGCAGAGATCTCTTGAAAGGTGATTGTGAAGTAGTGTTGGTTTTTCTACTAGAGAAACTTCTTCAGAGTTTAATGAATATTTGAAGGGTCATATGAAGAGTTATTATCATTGTTTTGCATTTCGTAATCAGCAGATACTTTGAAATAATATTAGTTATGTCAGTGCCTCAGTGACAATGGAAAATAAATATTATCGTTGATATTTGGCAGTTGATGAAAGTATCAGAAGCATAATTCTTACCTTTATTTTGAGGGCATTTATCCAGAATCAGCCGTTAACTATCTAAGGATACTACTATTTCACAATTCAGGTGTTCTTTTTTTTTTTTAACCTTGGTAAATGATTTTTAGATAAATTTATTATTGCCTAGGAAAAACTAGCACACTGAATATACATGTAAATATATCTATTTTTAAAACCTGTCTTAAACAGCTTAGCACAAGTCTACCTTTTCAGTGGAGCTTTCCTGTTCTTTCAAGTCCCCTGGGATGGCCAATTCCTTTGACATTTGAGCACTTACCATGTTTTGCCTTATTAGCACTTCCATTTATTCATTCATTCACTCAATCATTCACTTTTTTATTCACTAGCAAGTATTAATTAAAGAACATTCGGGTATTAAGCACTTTCCATAGCACTAATTACTCTACATTTTCATCTTATCCCCCCAGATAAATCAAAGGCAAATGGACTTGAACACCCAGTGTTCCCTTCACAGACGAGGTTTTTCCCACTCCCGCATGAGTATCTTTGTCTCCCCTGAGTGGCTTTGCCTGGCAGGTTCTTAGGAAGAATCTAATCAACTTTTGACATGGACTTGTTTCGCTTGGGTGTTGTGAGAATGGGGACTGAGAAAGGGACACTGAAGAGCCTATGAACTTTGTTGAGAAAAGTAGCTTGCAAATTTGTTTAGCCTAGGCTCTATGGTGGTTTCTGTCTTGGCCCCTTTGGATCATAAACATCCCAGACGTAGCTGAATCAAGGATGGGATGACTCAACTTTCATTTTTCCCTCCCGAATTCTTCTTTCTTTGTACCTTTGACAGAGGACCATTTGCTTTAATGGTGAAAGTACAGTCTCTACTTCCCTTGACTCTGTTCATGGGAGAGGGCCAAACATGTGAGATTTCAATTCAAGGACGATATCTCAATTGTTTTATTTTGACCTGGTACATTACAGAATTCCCTGCTAGCTGCTGGGCTGCTTAAGTTTTGTATGCCAGAACAATTATTTGTTTCAGATTTAATTCATGCCACCTCCACTAACAGTCGAAGCCTGTTTGGCCAGGAGAGAAAACCAGTTAGCTACTAAAAATCTTCATGCTTCCAGGCCTTTCTGTTCCTTCTTCTGTTCTGTGTGATACCATATTCACAAATCATGCATAATCTCCTAGATCCTAAATTTCTTGGCAAGGACTTTTTGTGCTTATTTTGTCTACTTTTTTTTGGACCTTTTGTGATGCTTAAGATACATGTGAAAGCATCTCAGCTGAGCTTATTACCTTATATTCACTGTATATTGAGTATATACATAGAACAGATCTGTCCGTGAAAAGTATCTGCAGTCTGACACAGCTTGCACAAATGCTTGCTTTAAGAGAATTTCATAACCTATAAACATACCCAGTTATCAATTATTCTATGGTAACCTTATTTTGATGCTCAAGACTTCCATTATGACATATGATGTGGATGCAATATAAAATGGAGGTGGTAGAATAGATTTTCACGGTTTAAGGGGAGGAGATCAAATCTACAGGGAATGGTAAGCTTGACACTGAATTAAGAAGAGGGTGCTTTCTGGCCTTTTAAAAATAAGTTGTGCTATTGACATCTTCAGAGGCCACCTTGCGCCAAACTCCTGACTGTTACAGATCCACGACTGGCTGCCGACCCAGTGTTCTGTGTCTTGGCTCTTGGAAGAGAGGCTTACAAACAGAGCTCTACGGAGAGGTGGAGCTTCTGCTCGTCCTTGTTAAGCACTCACTAAGAGCTACGTCACTCTATGAGGCACTTTGAAGCTGACATCATCTCCTTTATTCTATGTTGAAGACAGTGATGATTCCCATCATTCAGATGGAGAAACTAAAATTCAGAGAACCTAGGTAATATGCTCCCAGTCCCACAGTTACTGAGCAGGAGAAATGGGATTCTGTCTTTAATTTTTCTGAATCGAAATCCAAGGTTCTTTATGCTACAACCCAACACTTCTAGGTGTAACATTACATCAGCCCTTTATTCTAATGAGTCTCTTGCATGAAGTTCATAATAATAATTTTTATTGTTGCAAATAATTGCCGCTGTTCCGTGTGCACTAAGGTTTTGACTAGGTGTCTTAACTTAGTTGGTTCTCCAAAGAAATAGAGGAGGCAAGGATTATCATCTACATTTTGGGGGTGAGAAGACGGATGTTTAGAGATGAGCTCATCCAAAGTACAGAATAATCCAGCCAGAATTCATATCCGGCTCCGTCTCTGTCCAGAGCTGATGCTCTTGACCATCGCACTCTGAGAAGTATTGTGCATACAGCAGAGCAGACACTTAATCAATTAGACACCCTTGATGCCAGCCCTAACAGGATATGATTCCGAACAGGTCAGACATAGGCACGCAGGTTCTCTGATTATTTAACTGAATTCCATCCACTTTGATGGGGAAGCTGGTAATTTTTGTTTGGCTTCATTTTACTGAGTTCAGCCAAACTGATTTACATGAATCCTCCAATTATCTTTTCAGTATGCCTATGCCAGAAATTTTGTTAGAGAAACGTTCTTTTCATTTCACCCTCTCAGGGAGGGATGATGAAGGAAAATCAAGGGCTGGTGGCAGCTGTGTCTGAGAGAGAAGGTTTTTCCTACCCGATTATCCAGGTGTTCAGAGGATGGCCATTCAGACTGCTCAGAGAAGAGTCTAATTTCCCAAAGATTAATAATATTAAAGAAAGTTAAATGAAGCAAACAGCAGGCATCTCTGTACAGGGCCCCAGTCAAAACCACACTGCCCAATTCCCCTCTGCTATTGGGGAGATAATTACTGAACCTTTTTTCATGTGAAGTAAATGAATTTTGAATCCTCTGTATATTTAATTATCCAAGACTGAACCTTTGTTATTTTCCTTACAAAAAAAAAAAAAAACAGGTAAACCTCTGTGGTATATTCTGAGCACTAATTACTTCCCCAAATCTCAGCACTATTTTAACTTGCTCTTAGTAATATGCTCTAAGTGTTATTGGATTTATTAGCATGCTTTTATAAGAGCTTCCTCTTAACAAGGATGTTTATTTTGCCAATCTACTTCTGGTTTACCCTTGACTTTTTGTTTGTCCCTAAATGTATCTTGGCCTTAAATAAGTACAGATTTTTAAAGATTTGTGACACAGATCTAAGAGAGTACATCCATAAAATACTGAAAGTACTTTGCCCATGAATAGGTCCCATCTATTCTCTGGAAATGGAATTTTTATGGCTCCGGTCATTACTCTTATAGAGCAAAGAAGTGTTGATTGTTCATTTTGAAGAGATGGAGAGAGTTTAAAATTACCAAAATTTGTTTAAAGCACATAAACTCTACATTTGAGCACAAAGTGATTTTTTTTAATTCTTAGGGGCTCCCGAGGTTATATTTTGCTACAATATGAAAATTAATTGTGACAATAAAGGCCATGATTATAAGCCTTTCACACTGTCCCACTGTGACAATTAGCTCCCGATTGTTAGACCATTTATTTATTAGAACATTAAGAATTGGAGCTGTCTTGACTTGTAACTGAAAATAGATTATTATTGAGGTTGCTTATGAACCCAAAGGACACACCATAAAGTGTTTTATTGGTTGAGGATAACAGTGTATTTCGAGATAATACAGTTGGGTCACTTCTGATAGATTTCAGGGGCGATGTTGTAAAAGGTGTCTAACAGGTGACTTTCCTCCCAAGTCTGTCATACGGCCGGTTTTCTTTAGTGAGAATGAACTTTTAAAATAAGTGTATTGTTTGTGAAGAGAGTCTGACATGCAGGCAACATGATCAAAGGGATCGTTTTTTTCCTTAGGAACATGGAGAGGAGAACAAGGTAAGGCAGACGTCCCTGAAAGTATGCAGGGTGTTTCCTAAAGAGCAACAAGGAGAATGAGGAAAAAGCCTCCATTAAACTTTCAAAGAGACATATGTTTCAAACAGACTTGTTCAGCACTAACTCCCTCCGTAAGAGTACAGCAGCTCCATAGATGTCTCTGCTCCTGGGGGTGGACAACCACCACCCGCCATGAGGAGGAAGACATTACAGAGATAAACAAGAAATGTATTGAGTTCTTTCTCAATTACGGTCCTGAACTCCTGATTTGTTGTAGTTAAAGTTTAGGTGCCCCTCTCCCCACCCAACTTATCCCATGGAAGTAAGTCATTTCCTTTTCTTTGTAAGTAGTTACTTTGATTTATTTTGATTTTTTTTAAACTCACTCGCCTTAGGTCAGGAAGATTTCCTAATATTTACTCTATATCTCTATTCAAAGGCAGTATAAGGTAGTGGTTAAGGGCATGCATTGTAGATCCCAGATCCCCTTTTTCTGTAGCAGTCTCAGCTGCCTATTAGCTGTGTGATCTTAGGCAGGTTGCTTTAACCATCTGCCTCAGTTTCCTCAACTGAAAACTGGAAACCAAACTGATACTTCTAGTCTGAAGGGAGAAAGCCTTTAGAATAATAGCAGACACGTAATCTGTGCACTATACACAGCTGCTATAACAATATTTTTATTACCCAAAATAATAATTTTTGGTTAGTTAAGCAACTTTTTTGAGGCTCAGCAGCAAAAAAAAAACAACTGTATTTACTGTTTCTGCTCATTAAACTTGTCATTTTCCTTCACTTTTGCACATATTATGAGAATTTCCTTTATATTTTTAAATATAACTCAAAAGTCCATTATAGACTAAGTATCTTGTTTAATTTGTCATACACACTTGTCATTAAAAGGGATTAGTGAAATACCTGAATCAAAGCACTCAGGCTCCAGAAATAATATCTGAATTCTGAGAAAAGAGAATATCTTGAGGGATATAATAATAAATACCCACCTGAAAGTGTGGAAATTGTGCTCACACCTTATCCCTGTGGAAAATCCAAGTCAAGTTCTGACTTGTTGGGGCTGAGAAAGAGTAAAAAAAGATTTCTGTCACTATCTGGATTTATTTTGAATCTCAGGTCCCGTGGCATTAAGTAAAGGCTAACACTAGTGATTGTTTAGAAAATTAGAGGTATAGTCTTGCTGTAAAATTGTATTCTGCCAGATACATTAATGGACCTAATTAACAAAAATACAAATGGCTCTAGAAAGAATATGGACTAGAATTTAGATAAACAGCACAACCAGAGACACTCTTGGTTCGATTGGTGGAAAGTTCGAGTGTAAAGTCCTCTTGCCTGTTCTAGACAATTCACTTTCAGTGGCATTTGGAAACATTTTTAATTAGATGACTGGTGGTGTGTATTTGCCCATAGGGGAAAAAAAAGTCATACCAGGCATTTTATTAATACCTATCTGGGATTTCACTTTTATCAAAGTTGACCTGGGTTGGAAACCAAGTTACATGCTTTTTGTCCTTTCTCTTATGATGCTTTTCTCTTCACTTGAGAAGGGATTCCCAAGTGGAAGGAGGAAGCCTTGATAGATTTCATACATACTGGATATTGCAGAATGTAAAGTTAAGATGAGTAAGTTAACATGCAGTTTGCAAAATGTCACAAAATTGCCTTTTAGAAGTCACTTACCCCCTCAGAGCCTTATGAAAAACAGTCTTGTGATATGCCTTAAGCTATTTGTTGACTTAATTCCAGAAATCTGGCAAGTCTGAAAATTGGATTTCCGCTGTCAAGCATCGATAGTCAGAGACCAGTGTAGAGAGTATAAGATGAGAACCCATGTTCCCTTCTGGAGACATTTGTCTCCTTGGCCTCGGTCACATTCCAACCACAGGTCTCAGTACTTCCGGGAAGATCTAGACACAGCTGCCTTACTTCCAGGAAACTGGAATTTGTATTATTTGATAGGAAAGTGTTAAATAGAGGAGGTTATGATTTGGTGGGTCCTCTTCTCGAATCATTGGAGAGTGAATTATGGGAGGACATCTGTCATGTCTCACTACGACCTGTGTGGAATATGGAGCCCGGTTCGGTCTTGGCCTTGCCTCTGCTGTGTGTCTTTGAGCACATTTCATTCCTTGTTGTAAACTGAGTGTAATAAGAAGGACTTTTGTAAGAAGAGGGTGGGTGGTATTTTGAAGGTTAAATGAGATGATACCCATAAAGGGAAGTACTCAATCAGTAGGTGGTTACTATAAAATGTATTGGATTCAGTTTGTTATACTTGTGTTTTCTGTGTAGTAAGAATACCCAGAAAGACTCTTCTACTACATCCTATTTTAAAGAGTATACAAGTGCCCAATTCCCTGTCCAAAGGCCTTCCTTGCTGGAGGTGCTGACAGGTCTTGGGTAGAAACTCCTCCTGGCTGTGTAGGAGGGAGCCCCAAGGGTGGCAATGACATGAGAATCAACTCTATTTTAAGGTAAAAGACTCAAGCATTTCTTTTAGGTTGAAGGAAAAGGAAATGTAACTTCCTGTGGCCTGAGAGGCCCACCAAAGACCAAAGCCTATCGCTACAGACAGATATTCATCTGGAAAAACCATGGGCCGGTCTCATATGCGCTATGAGTCATACAATTCAACGTTCAGTACCCATTCTAGTCAGAAAGTCCTTTGTGTTTCTAGCTTAAGTATCTCATGATAACGGAGTTTCTTTCTGCTTTCCTGGCGCTTGAAGTCCCTTTCAAAACCAACATCCACTCAGTTTAGTAGTGTCCTATGGGCCTCAAGTTCTTCACTGCCATTTTTCTTCACAATCTGAAAAGCCCCATTTAAAGTATCAAAGATCAATTAGTACATTTCTCCAATATCCTCCATGTCAAACGAGATTTTAAGTAATGTGACCGCCAAGAAATGGGTTGAAAAAAGTACTACTTCTGGGGCCTGGACAACCTCTAACTATACTTGGGGAGCGTATCCCTAAGTAGACATTGAAGCCGGGGAGAGACATTCCCAGATGCTCACTTTCCGCTGAGCTGACTCTGGACTGAGCTAGCAGGCCTGCAGAGTCACCCCCAGTCTCTAAGAAAGCTTAAGAATCACCACGGTGGCCTCTTTCCTGGCCTTCCCCAACGCCACCATCCTCAGGAGCCATAGCCAGTTTCCTGCCACTCTGTCATCATCCTGTTATTTTTATATTTATTCATTTATGCATCCTCTCGTTGAGTATAATGTGCCTTCTCTGTGCCTAAGTGCTGGCTGCAGAGGCCTTAGGCATTGGCGCAAAGCCCCAGGAGTCTAACACTGCAGAGAAGTACCATTTTTGACAAGGGCTACTAAGCGGTCCTTCATGTGTGCTAGTTCAGTGGCTGATCAAGTTCCAGCAAATAATACGAGGGAGGGAGCTCAGCTCTCCCTGTGTGGAGTAGGGCTGGGGAACATTGCTTCTGTACCTCTGTAGGTGAGCACATTTATGGACGATGCTGAGACCCGGCCCTGGTGGGGGCGTAAGAATTTTGAGATCAAAAAGAAAGCACAGAAGAGGTTGGGGAACCATAGAAAGTCACCAGACAAAACCTTCAATCCCAGTTTTCATTTTTATCAGCCGTTGCATTTCCCTACAATGGCAGCATTTTTTTTTTTTTAAAGAAATGTTTCCAAAGCTACAAAGCTTTGAAATATTAAAGAGAAATAAATGAACCAGCACTTGGGAAGTTGGTTTGCTCACAGGAAATTGTGGGGTTTCTTTTTTCATTTGAAATTAATGTAGAGGCAGTTCCCCAACTAGAGGGGAAAGCTTATTTGTTTGTTTTTATAAATAGGCATAAAAAAAGAGCATAGAAAATGTGTACCTCACTCTGATGCTTAGCAGGAGGTTTATGATTTTTTTTTCATAACTTAGGCCTAAGAAAAATGCAATAGTACAATACATCACTGATACAACAGTCTGATAGATTTATAAAATGTTTAGTGAATGTATTCTGCTTAGACCAGCAGGAACACCTGCTTCTATTATTCCATCACTGATTAAATGGTAAATAGCTTATGTCAGTCATGCAGCTTGCATAAAGCCACATAGTTTACTTGTGGGGTTGGCCATTTGTATGGAATTATACAGAGTTTGTGTCCAATCTCTTCGTTAAATGATTCAGTAAAATTATAGGGTCATAAATGGACAGTGACACCATTTTAATCTTAGTCCGATTTATCTTTTCTATCCACTCCCTACTTCTCTTCCAGTATAATCTGGAAGATGCACCTTCGGGGATTAACTATTATTGTTGTCCTTGGGTCGTGGTAGGCCTCTAGATGGTCAGGCTGATGTCATTTCTTTTTTCTTTCTTTTTTTTTTCTTTCCCAGTACAGTTTGATTTCTTTCTTGATCAATGAGAACTATAACTTAAAATCTGACAGTCCTATATCCTCCTACTATCCCATTTAATGGAACAGTAAACACCAATATTGGAGAAGAAAAAGTGCAACCATATTCAGATGTCATAAAGAGAGGGTTATAAAAGAACAGCACTCATGATGCTCAGTATCCCTCCACTAACCTGGGAAATGGGGAGACACACTTTTTCCCTAGCTGAAAACACTTTACTATGCTAGCCAGAAGGACCAACAAGTCTCATTGCCAAGTCCAAGCAGCACCTGGTGTTTCTTATTCTCCTTGGACTGAAAGACTGAAACCAAGTTCTTCATAGAGTAGAGGTGTGAGTTCTTGTTGGGACACCGCGAGTGGCAGGAATTCTGCTTTTCCTTAGAAACTTAGAAGGAAAAACCTTAAATATCGAGATCTTACCCTTTTAACTTCTTGGCTTATGCAATGTGCCTCCGGTAGTCAAAGTGAAACATAGGACACTGAATAGACTAGGATTTTACAGATGGACGAGGTAGTAGCACATAGGCAGACATCTCTCTCGTTCAGACAGACTTCTTCATTGGTACTTCTCTCCCCTCCTTTTCATTCTCTTTAAATCGTATAGCTAGTCTAGTGTCTGTTTTACTGTAGACCAGTGATATCAAATACTGTTGATCTCTTCTTAACAACAGATGGTAAATATTTTCATGCTCACCAAGATGCCTTTTTAAATCCATGACCTTGTTTTTTGCACCTTTGGCTATCCAGATTCTTGAATATTAATTAGAGACCAGGTAAGCTCAGATATCTACATTTAACAGTGCCTGAAAGTTCTACATAATTTAAAAATCCTGTATAATAGAGACTACATGAAAATGACATAGGAGTTTCTGGAGAACGATAGGCTGTCCCCTCTGAGATGAGAATTATACACAGTTTGCTCAATTTTACTTGTGAAAATCAAGCATAGAACATATTCAGTGAGTTCTGATGCCCACCCAGTTCCTCCTCCCTGGAAGATGGATAATGTGAACAAAGAAATTTCCGTGTCTGCTCCAGTCTTTGTCTGTCTGTCTCATGTTGCTCTTGTTCTCCCCGTCTGTATTGTAACGCCTGCATCTATCTTTGGGGCCTGTTTACTAAACCCGGAGAACTCTTGGTTTTTGCTTTTGCATCTGCGCCAGCCCTTGGTCTTGAACAGTGGATTGCCATGGGAGGTTTCGCTTCCGGTATGCTCTGCACAGTGTTGGTTGCCTGCTTTCCTCTTTGGCGGGAATGGCTGAAAATGGCTGCATGTTGCTGCAGCTCTCTGTCTCAAGTGCCTGGGTGATCTGGACCTGTGGTCTTTGTCAGCTGCCTCCTTTCCGCACCGTCAGCATTTGGCATTGCTGTGCCACGGGGGTGGGGGAGGGGATGGGGAAGCCCTTCAGTCAGGAAGAAGTCACTTCTGAACAAAATAAGAGCTTCAGTTGGATCTTCCATGGAGCAGAGTCACCATGCTATTTGTGAAGTTTTCCTCCTTCCTCTTACCTCAGAAGGAATTTGCAAGTGAGTAACTCAGAAGTGTTTAATGCTCTCATGTGTTGACTAATGATCAATATAAATCAAATGCACATAAATGAAACCATGAAGCGGACTGCTACTGTGTATCCTGGTGGGGTTTGACCACATCAGATCTTTGCTATCGAAGGCTTCCATGAGGCAACCTCTTTTACTAACTCCAGCTTGCAGGCAAACCTGAATTGTTTACATTATTTGATGGTTATTTCGCTTTGTCTTAGGAAAAACTTTTTAAAAACCCCTAGAAAAATCCCATCTTTAAAAATCTCACAACATCTATAGGAGCATGATGAAGATTCATCACGGTTTCCTTTTTCTATAACAATAGGAGATTTAAATTAAGGTGTTGGAAAACTATTTGCCCCCACCATCCTAATACCCTGCTTAGAGTCTTCTCCTGGATGGATAGCATTTAACTCAGTCTCTTACTGCAGGTGTCTTGAACTGGCATTACTTTTTCAGAGGACTGTGTTGGGAAGGTCCCTTCATAGAAGGGTACTCATTCATTCACAAATACGAAGAATAAAAAAAGTCAGTGTATTCATTTAAATCTGATTAGGCTCCCCCTTCATTATTTTTTGTATAAGCCCACCCTCTTGGCAAATAATAATAATAATAAGAGAAATCTGGTAGTCTACAGTTACCCAGGTAACACAAGAGATGAAGGTGAAGAATGCCTTTCAAAAGTGAACTTTCTTAAACTAAAATATATGAAATAAGTTAAACTTAAATATTTGTCTTAACTATATTGCCTTAACTAAAGTATATGTCTTAAACTAAAATAAATGAAACAAATTAGATGTATTCAGTGTCTCGATAAGAATACTATTCCTTGTAACATTCTCCCCCTGTTCCAAAGAACATAAGTCAAAGTTGATCTATTATTCACATCTGTTAGGTAGCAAAGTAATCTTATTCTAAACTGCACTTAAAAATACAAATCAACACCATTGCATGAAGCTCACAGTATGCTGTTTCTGAGAGTTTTTCCTCTCTGGTCACATCAGGGATGGGCCACGTACACTAGGTTTAATCAACTACTCCATTTCTCTAACCCGGAATCACAATTTATGACTATCTTCAGAGAGAGTGCTTGGAAGGGCAGACCCTTCTAATGACTTGTTAGCTTAACAATAAACCATTGAAGCTCCTAATTTGCCTATAAACACAGGATCCCACTGGCATTGCCCTACACAGTACAGTTCAAAGGGCCTAATAACTGCCCTGTTCTTTCATATGGAACTGTTTCAACCCCTGCTGAGACCTAGAAGATTAAGGATGTAAAGGGAAGTAAAGCTTCATTCCCTGTAAACTTGGCTCAAGACCTACAAATTATCTGTGGTTGCTAATTGAACTCTTTATTTCCTCCTCAGTGAAGCTCTTCAGTGGGTGATGCATTTACACGGTTTTCATTTCTGCCCTCCACTGGAAGATCGGCATCCCTGTCTAGAGGCAGTGTTATCCTTTGTAATTCCCCCTAGAACTTAGAAAGGCATTGCAAAGGCACAAGTAGCATTCTTCTGGACAAGAGAACATCTAGGAAAGTCATCTCTTTCATTTCCACTGGACCTAGGTACTTGCTGGTCTCTGGTGTCATTGGTGAATACTTAAAAAGCTCTTTAGAGTGAAAGTGTAAAGTCACTTCTTCTGAACTAGCGTGTCATTTCCTTCCAAAACATATCCTTTGATCTTCAGGTCTAAATTAAAGTAAGTCTTTTGCGGCACCTATTGGAAAATTTCTTCCAATTTTTAGTATGATGTTGGACCATATAATTTATCATCTTTATGTAAAAAAAAATTTAAGAATTAGCAATGGCATCGGGTTCAGTGGAATAGAATAGAAATGGAGACTGACTGATTCCCACTGTAAATGTCATTCTCTTGTCTAAGTGCGGGTGGATAAATGACTATATCCTCCCTTCTCAAAAATTTCAGTGCCTTTATTTTTCTCAGTTTTCATTGTCTCTACTTTTCTCTATTCTGTTTCCTCTCTTTCAACTTGTATTTGTAATGAATAGGAGTACTAAAGAGAAAACCCTGTTTGGGGCACCTGGGTGGCTCAGTGGGTTAAGCCTCTGCCTTCGGCTCAGGTCATGATCTCAGGGTCCTGGGATCGAGCCCCACATGGGGCTCTCTGCTCAGTGGGGAGCCTGCTTCCCTTTCTCTCTCTGCCTGCCTCTCTGCCTACTTGTGCTCTCTCTCTCTCTCTCTCTCTGTCAAATAAATAAATAAATAAATCTTTAAAAAGGAAAGAAAGAGAACGCTGTTTAGGGGTTGTGGCCTTTACTTGCCCATCTGTTGTAAGGGGGAGAAATTGTTCTACCCCAAATGAACACTTCACTGCCTTTTTGTAGCCAGGCTACACTCAAGAAACAAGGATAGTATCAGTAGGATGGTTCTCTGCTGCAGTGAATCTCTCATGTGGGTGGCTAAAATGAAAAAGAAAACCTGAAAAAGTTCTGACTTAGCAAAAGAAATTTTAAAACATGGCTTCTTTGATTAAAATTGAATATGTAAGCTGGCAGACATAAGAAATCCCACTGTGGGATTTACTACTGTGAATTACTATTCCTTGTAACATTCTTTATTAATGACTGTAGAAACACAATTCGTAATATAGTTTTAAAAATGCTGGTTAGGAGATGTTGTAAATATATGTGATTCTTTTTGGCAAGGAACTATCAAAATGAGTCTTCTTTCCCAAATTTTACCCCTGATATATCAATACTAGATTGTCCTAGTTTATAATTATTAAAACTTGACTAGTTCTCAGGAGTTCTCTCTGTAAGTCTTCATGGCTATTCATTTAACTTTCCCTACAAGAGTTAGGTCCTTTCCAATCAGTTTGCCCTTGGTTAAGGGTTGGTGGAAAAACATCCCAAGGTTGAATATTTCACCATGGCCAAATGGTTACAGCCCGTCCCTGATTCAACCTTGTCCTAACCTGTGTTTGCTTTCATGCCATGCACATGGAAGAGGGAAAAAATAACTCTCCCCCCCCCTTTTTTTAATCTGTTCTTTTTGGGAAACAGCCAAACATCCTTTCATAATCAAATGCCTGTATATCCAGAGGCCATTGGCTACAGTCCAAACATTTATTGGTCATTGAACACCTTGCATGAGGTAATTTTCAATTATCTTATTAAACCGGAACAGGGATCTGGTCATGTTTCCTTTGATTATAAATGTAGCTCATGTTCTTATTACTGTTAATAGCAGTGCTCATGGGGTGCCAGCAGTTTTCTGGGCACTGTCCCATAGGAAATGCTGTCCTGTGTCCTTTGTGAAGAAAGGCACCAGGAACAAAGAAGCTGAGGGTGGGACCATTTCAGTCTTTGTTTATTTCAGAGGAGGGGGTCTGGGAAGGGTAATTGCATGTGACCAAATGTGGTGGTGTTTGATGGCATGACTGAAGTTTGAGATGGCTATGATGGAGTCCTTGGGAGGAAAGTGGAGAATATGGGATGTCTTGAGGGAAAATAACTATCAATTATTTTGTGGATACACAGCTTGCTTTGGACACATGTTAAGCAGCGCCAGAATAGTCAGACCAAGAGATTTGAGAAGCATAAAACTTTTCATTCCAGGACTTCTAAGTTCTCCCAACTGAGACAATCATTTAAGTCTTTCCTGCTTGCAAATTGAAGAATTCAGTTGCTTTATTTGCCTAGAAATTTCAAGGGTAGGGTCCATGCTATAAGGTACAGATGATTGTTTTAAAAAAGTTAAAAGAAATGTACAGGCATAAGTTTGTGGTAAGGGGGAGTGGAGGAGCGATTCTGAGATAGTACTGAAGGAGAACAGCTGATAAGACAAGCAACAATAGAACAGAAAAATCTTAGTGCCCATAATGGGAATTTATCACGGAAGAATAATTATTTTCTCACTCTAGGGGCCTTTATACTAAAAACAAAAACAACAAAAAACATCTGATCCTATATGAAACATAAGTGGTTATTATTTACGTTAAGATAAATACATGTTTTAGATTAAAGGGGTTTGTTTCATTTTAATTTATAATTTTACTTGTCATTACTACATTTTCATAATTTTAAAAGATGACAAATCACCTCCCTGTCTCTGATCTCCTTCTTTTGAGTAAAGTTCTAGCTTAATAGAAGAAAAAAAAGGTACATAATATAATTAAATATTTCTCTGACCTATGTCTTTTGTAATGTGGGAAAGCACAGTTTAGTCAGATCACAGGCTTATTTGAAAACAGAAAGTTCAGTGAGATTGATTCATACACTGTGATTCCAGCAGAGTCTGTCCCTGAGCCTTTCTGTTCTACTCCAATTGAAAACTACAGAAAGGAGTGAGAATGTAGACTTCCAGAGCCTACTAGAACTGGAATTGCATCACTCCATACCCTAAGTGAATTTAACCAAAAAGCTCAGCACAGCAAGCAACTGGAGAGGATATCACTGTTAAAACATCTAACATATTAAAGTATTCTACAAGGAGTCGATGTGCCAAAGGAAAGAATGCACCGAGTTTGGAATGACGGGGATACCTTACTGCCCTCTTCATAACTCTAATGTTGTCAGTCCCAGATCCGGTTGCTGGTTTTTGTTTTTTTGTTTTGTTTTGTTTTTTTCTAAAAAAGCTGCATAAATAAAATCAATTTATAAATATTTATAAACTTATTTCATTAATCCTTTTCTGGTCTAGTGTCATGAAGCTGCATAAGTCCGAGGAATTAAAAATAATAAGTAAAGAAAACTCTTGAAGGAGTCTTGCAGTGGTATTAAAATTTACTAAATGTGGCCAAGCTCATGCAGCTTTCCTGCTCATAGTTAAATTGTAGTAACATCTAAAGTTTCCAGAAGTTTAGATTGGATGCAATACATTTAGCTTATTTAAACTTTTGATGAAACTCTTCGATTTTGACATTGTCTATCCGTCCTTTTCAGATATGCCCCAGTATTTCAAGCTCTTTTTTCTGACACTCAAATGATTACTACCCACTCCTAAATTGTCCCCTGTCTTCCTGCCTTCAGGTGCTGGTTGATTTAATCCATCCTAAATGCAGTCCTTGGACTAGTAACTAGAATATGCTCATTATTTTTATCAATCTCCTGGTTTAGACAACAGAAAATTCATGCTCAACATTGCAGTCCAGACTTCTTTTGTAGTTCTTCAAGCTTCCTTCTGTAGTCATCCTCAAAATGGGCCTAAACCTACCTTCTAGCCCAGGAAGGAAAAAAATAATAGTAATAACCAGCTCTGCTCAGTGTCCTTGGGTCTCTTGTGGATTTTATTGATGTGCCTTCCGAGCCTAGACTTTGAACCAGTCCTTCTTAGTGCCCCTGGTTTACCACTCCCTGTTAGCCCGAGCTCACACTTTGGCTGAAACCAAGTTTCCATCTTTGGTTTTGGCCCAGGGTTTTTGAACTAGGAGTGATTCTGCCCTCCGGGAGACACTTGGCAATGTCTGCAGTCATTTTTGTTGGTCCCATTTGGGGACTTGCAACTGGCATCCAGTGGGTAGAGGCCAGGGATGTTGCTCGACATCCCGCAATGCACATGACAGCTCTAAAAACAAATTTTCCAACTCAAAGTAGCAACAGTGCCAAGGTAGAGAAACTCTTTAGTCCTATTGCTCGCTACAATTTGTCTACACTCCAGGCCAGCTCTTTTAATATGGTTACCTGCCACTTCTTGAATGTGCATTGCTGGCCCCCCTCCTCTTTGCCTTTGTTCCTGCCTCTTTCTGCTTAAAATGTCTTCCCAACCATCCATAAGTGCTTAGTTTTAACCTTTTGTAATTCCGCCTATTTTTTTAAGCTCAGTTAGATCCCCTCTACTCAAAACCAAACCAAAAAAACACAAACAAACAAAAACCTTCCCTGGTCATTCCACTTGATACTGATGCCCTCTTTTCTAAATTTCTACAGTGTTCGGTACTCAGTCTGATGCTGTTAGGGCAAGTCACCATGTATTTTATGTCTGTGTCTTATATCCCATTTTAGATAGTTCTAGATATTTAGATATTTTGTAGCTTGATGTACAGTGCAAGGCCAAGCAACACAGCACCCTGAAATTCTATAGAGTTTTGCATGTTTTTAATCATAGCAGAGTCACAACTTAGAATTTACCTCTTTTATAATAACATTATGATATGCTTTTTTCATCTTGCTACAAAGTCTCCAAAATTATTTTCAATATAATAACATTCAATCGAGTCGATATGCTCTAATTTACTTAACTAGTCTCCTCTTACTTTAAAGTTAACTGGATTTTAGTTTTTGACAAAATAAGTAATACCAAATTGAGTGTCTTTGGTACGTAGCTTTTTCCCCCTTTCATCTGCACCATTCCCTTTGAACTAATTCCAAGGAGTGGTCCAAATCATCTGGTATGTTTTTATTGCTAGTGATTTGTATCGCCAAAGTTATTCCAAAGTGATTTACCAGTTAAATAGCCAGCGACAATATTTAAGGAAACCATATACTTGAAAGAGTCAGAAGGCCTAAGTTCAAGTGACATTCTTCTGATTTTCACTAATTACATGGTCTTAGGCAAACTACTTAATCTGTTTGATCATATTTTCTTACCTGTGGAATGGGGATAATGAACCTGCATCATAGAGCCATGAATATCAAGTCATATAGTATCTTTGGAAATAAGTTGTAAACCATAATTACCAACGTTCATTCAATAAATATTTAATTAAAGACTTCTCTACCCCAGATTCTGTACCAAGAACTAGGGATACAAAGACACACACAATCTTAGCTTCAAGGAGTTCTTAGTCTAGTGCTATGTAATTTTCAAAATATTATTTTAGGTGCTAAATTGAGAAGACAATACTTTTTATGAAGTACAAGGGATTGAAAGTAAAAGCTGTCTGTGTAACAGGAACTACAAGTATGAAAAGCCCACTAATTTAATAAGGTCATTATTAGATTTCTTTTAATATCGCCTAGTTTATCTCTCTAGCCTAAACCAGAACTGCATTTCCTTCTGAATATAGTTTTAGGGTTTTTTTGTGTGTTTGTTTGTGTGTTTGTTTTACCCCCTCATATGTTAGGGCAGTACTTTCCTTACTGCTATACTCAGTTGTCAACTTTTGTTCTTCATTTTTTTCTCCCATGGGAAAATTCAAAGCGTTTTTTAAAAAGTTTCCTTTGCTACTGATGGCATTTCTTTATCCTTTTCTGAGTCGCAGGTTTCCAGAAGCTGCACGAGGGCATGACCCCACTTGTGGCTGTTTTGCGACTCTCTCATCAAGACTGCTTTGCTTCAGAGTAGCTGGGAGTATTTGGGAACTCCACTGTCCTTAGATCTATCTTTTGGAAATAGATAATGATTTTCCTGCCTTTGAATGTAGACGTACAGTGAGCCCTTTAGCTCCTTGTCTCCGAGCTTGCTGGGCCTCAGAAGCTGAGGACACAGAAGTCACTGTAGGAAAATGCATCAGAACCGGCAGTGTCAGAACTGCTAGCGTGAGCAGACAGTGCAACGGGAGTCCTGGCCTAAGGACCAGAAGCCACAAAAACAGATAGTTCATGAATAGGGGCAGCTTACATGGATGGAAATAATAAAAAATGTTACCACCGTGTCTGTGCTCCCAAAAAAGACTCCAGACCTGCAGAATGCAGAGTGTTTTTTCTGCCCAGTCTAAATTCTGCCTTCAGCTACTTGATTGACTTAATCACATCTAGGATCTCAAGGATTTTAGAGAAAAATTCCCTTCTTTCCCGATTGAGCTCTGGAGTCATGCCCATCCCTTTCCAGCCTCTACCCATTGTTGCTATTACAATATACCGATAATTCTTGACTTATTCTTTTCATATTGGTCATAAATGAAAATTAACCTTCCTCTTCTGATGGGTATTTTTTCTTTCCTTCATTTTTACTTTCCTCAGACTCGAGGGGAACATCCTTAGTTGGAGGCCCATGCTCTGTGAATATTATACTCTTTCCAGGCATTTTCTTTATGAAAGAAAGAAATTTCATTTTCAGATGAAAAAAAGAGCAAGCTTACAGATTGCAGGTGCCTTGGAAGGAGTGGAAACATTAGGCTAAAGTGCCTCCCACAACTCACTTCATTCCAGCAACCAACATCTGTTTCCTTTTCTCTCCTCCAGGTCAGCAAAAAATAAGAATAACTGAAAGTTTAGTTGGTGAAGAGAAGTAGAAATCTTTATTAATCTCTTGTCTTTTTCCTTTTCTTAACCTTCTAAATATTTTAGTATTTAGGATTTTCTTATTTATTTAGGATTTAACTTACAATTAAACCACAGGGCATCCATATGAGAGATAATGAATATATTATAAACCTAGAGCATCAATTAGTAGGTTGCTTCAATTATGTCATCAGTGGGCCAATGACAAAAAGAAGAAAAATGCAGCTTCTGACGGATAATCTTAACTTCCTACACCAAGCATTTCTGCTTCAACACTCCTATCTTTTATAGTTTGTACTTCAACTCTAAGAATCAGCTGAGACTTTAACCTACAATCCTTTCTAAACCTGTATCTGTTTTAGAGCTTTGCTTTACATTTCTTTTTGAGAATTTAATTATTGATTTCTGATAAATGTTGTCCTGACACAAATATGATACGAGAAATGGTACCCTCTCAAAGAATACTCCATAGAGAGGAGTGGAGGGGGAACAATTTAAGGGCAGAGGGTTAGCTTTCCCAGAAGTGGCGGGTAGAGCTATTTGATTCTGATACTGTCTCTTCCTTGTGAAATGCTGGGTTTATAGAAAACAATAAACTTTTAAACAATAAAGGTAGTGCAGAACCGCCTTTTGGGCATGAAGTTGTGGGTGTCTATGGTAAAAGAACGGATAAGAATTTGAATGGTGGAATTCCCTTTTCCCCCTCCTGCCCTTCAATCCCTAAAATATGCCAAGAGAAAATTCTCTATGTCTTATGAAGTATGAATTCAGTGTCCTAGTTTTTCCTGAGATACATCAAACACTCAAATTTCATCAACAAATCTATTTTGTAACCAAGGCACATAAGACTATATTTATGCCCATATGCACATTTCTCAGCTGTAGATGGACAAGCTCCATGCAGAGCCTTGGAGCCGTATTGAAAGGATGCCAAGCCCCCTTCATATAATCTGGGAGGGAGAGTTTATCTGTCATTTTTATCCATAAGGAGAAGCGTTCCCATTCTCACTTTGTTAATCTTATTGAGGAGATTGGATTGTTACCAGGTAGATTCTTTACATTGTTCCACAGACGGAATTGTTGAGAGTCTCACATAGGCCTCCTTGAAAACTCCATGAACTCTGCAGAGGAACATAAATCCACGTAGGCAAAGGACAGCAAGAGGAGGAGAGGCAAAAGAACAGGCTTAGAAGTCATTTCTCGCTACTATTTAACAAGAACAAAACCTTTTCTTTTGCTTGTTGTTCCTGGATTGGGTATTTTCTGACCTTTCAGGCTTAACCACATCCTTGCCTCTTTGAGCAAGCCTTTCATTTATTTTTGTCCTCTCAAATGTTTCTGTCCAAATCTTATACTTTCTTCCAAGTTCACCTCAAAGCCCATTTTGCCTTCATGGGGAATCTTTTGGTATTCTTAGTCTTAGTTATATTAAATACTTGCTTTAATCTTCTCTCCTAGTATTATGTATGTAAATCATATGCACACACATAGACGCTGTAGCATATTTGAGACACAGACTAGGTCTCTTAGAGCATCCCACTGAGTAATCTGTGTATCTTGTCTTCACTGTGGTTTCTCCATAGCCTAGCTCTCTCATATTTTCTGTCCAAGAAAATCATGGTCCTCCATGTAAAAATTTCTCAGTCTGCCAGTTCTGCCTTTCAGACTCTGCCTTTTTCATATTCACACACTTCATTTCTCTCCTTCTTGACAGTATATATCCTTTGCATCCGGTAAGATGATGCTCCGAATATACCTTTTCTAGAAAGTTCTCCTTGATTAATACTCTCGCTTTCAAAAAACATTTTGGATTTGGTTTGCTTCCACATTTACTGTTGCTCTCGGTGATATGGAGCTTTCATGGTTCTATTTAATTGCTCTTTTGGATTGTACGATATTCTAGTTTCTTTCAGCTCTCAAATTCCACAGAGCTCCCGAGATGCCTTTGTTGCCAGCTCTATGGGAGCACTTCTGCAGCAAGCACTCCTCTTCATTTTGTATTTTTAAAATTAACCTCAGCACGCGTCAAGCATACAGTAAGTGCTTATGAACCAACCCCATCCGCACAGGTGGGAAGCTACACAAGATGACTTAGGTTTCACCATGCATGATTTAGGTTGAACATGAGGGATAAATTCCCTGATAATAAAATTGATTGAAGGTGAGAACAAGGTATTGAAGAACAATAAGGACTCTATTCCCTGGAGATCTCTAAAGGGAACAAAAATAACTTCTCTTGGTTGGAGTCAGGGCACTAGACTAGAAGATGTACTGAGATTTTATCTGGACCCAGGATTTTATTAAACTCTTCGTTGATAACACGACTTTCATAACATGTTTTTCTGGTAAGGGGTTTCTGGCTTTATTCTTTTTTCTGTTAAAAATACTAAGTAAAAATAATGGAGGAAAGCTTAAGTTATTTTTAGAATTAAATACAGACTTGGAGTAATTAAAACATGGAGGGACTACATGTTGCTATGATGTATTTGTCCAACACTATTGAGTACACTTTGTTTTGTTTGCTTACTCTCTTCAAAAATCCAAGGGAAAAATATAAAAAATGTTATTTTTTCCTGCCTAGCAAATAACAATATTTCTATTAGAAATAGATTCTTACTATTCTTATTCCATCATAAGAATTAAGTTTCTCATTTTGTAGAAATCAGAGAAGCTAAAAAGTGAATCCAACAGTTTTTTTCTAGAACTTAATATTTTCTAATTATGAATATTAGCATTTGTGCCTATGTGCATATTCTGAGATATTTTTTTTCCATTTTAATTCATTTATTTTTGGTTGTTTTAGTATAGTTTCCAATTACAGCAATGAGGTTTCTGGAGAGAGAAAAAAATTAACTGCCAATGAGATTAGACTCTGGCTTTGCTTTCCTGAATAGCTTTTATTTTTATATAATTCTTATTAGGGAAATGGTGCTAAAAGTTGGTACTTCATACTTTCAGGCAAGTGTATGCAAGACGATTTAATTAAGAACCCTATTCATGTTAATTGATACAGATTTTATAAATAAAACTTTAGAGTGCAAATCTTTTTTATCTCAGACTATGGAACATTGCCACTGATAGCTAGGAATATTAAATGCATGTTCCTGGAAAATCCTCAAAAATCACTTATTTATGAAATAGTTTTGAATCGATAGCTATTAAAACCTCTAGTGTAATAGGAATTATCACCTTACTGGTAATGGCATAATGTGGGCTAAATTCTGTCCTCTGAGATACAAATACAATGGAATAACAGCCTGATTGGACATGAACACTTACCTGTTCCCTAAGAATTCCTAATTGATATTGCATGACACAAGAGTGAATTTGTCATTCCAACTCTGTGTGAGTATTTTTTTTAGCGCGGTGGGAGATGGGTAGAGGAAGAGAGAGAGAATCTTAAGTATGCTGTATGCCCAGCATGGAACCTGACTCAGGGTTTGATCCCAGGACCCTGAAATCATGACCTGAGCCAAAATCAAGAGTCACACACTTAACCGACTGAGCCACACAGGCACCCTTTCGTCTGAGTATTTTCCATATGTGCAAATGAATTAGCATGCCCAAAATAAAATATCCTATTGAAACATTTGAAGGAAGATGTGTTTGGATACATATGAACTGTTTCCAATTGTTCAGAGGAACAAGGACACCAAGTCCTTTGTTTTGAACTCCATTGCCACATTAGATTATTACCTCTCCCCTCTGAAGCCCCATCAGATCAGCAATGCTGTTGTCCTCAAAAATATCAACTGCTTCTGAGGACAACTTCTAGAATTTCTAAATCAACCTGGTTAGTATGAGTGCCTTTAGGGGAAAAAATGAAATAAAATAAGGAGATTTGACTGGAATAAAGGGGAGTAAGAAAAAAATCATTAATAAGTCTGTAAATGTAACTGTGTTTGCTAAAGATCAGAACTGTTTTCAAACTTTCATCGTCTCAGAGGACTTCTGTCTTCCACAGCATATTTTCCTTCTTGTCGATGGTTTCAGTTCCTCTGGAATTATACTCACGCACACACACGCACACGCACGCTTTACTAATGCTATAAGTTTGTAAGGACATAGATTATCAAATATCAAAAGATGAATCAACCAAAGCAATTCAGGATGTGTTTTCAGAAATCCACTTCTAATTACACACACACAGAATTAGTTCAAGAGGAACCGAGGAAGTCGATATTTACCTAAAACTTTACAACTTATATCCTCTGCAAGCATCTCCCCACCTAGAGCCGCACCTAATCTTGTTGCTAGGCTCCCACATAACTTACAAAGTAATTGATGTGGGTCCCCCTTTTGCCATGACTATCCCAGGGAAAGGGCTGATAAGCAGTGAGATTATTAGCAAACGAGAGGAAGAAGGATCGGAGGCTAAACAGCTTTTCACCTGGATACTCTGGAAAAATTCAGGGTGTGCCATAAAGAATCATAATAGATGACGTGGGAGCCTCCCAAGCCTGCGCGGTACTGCCAATAGGCAGTGTGTTAACCACTAATCCAGAGAATTTCCACAGAGATATTTTCTGAGGCACGACAAATAAACTGTTTATTTTTAAGGGACAGTCAGGGAAGTCGAATATTTTCACAAACATTTCCATGGACTCTGCTTTCCCTCCCTTACATTCCTTTCTATAAAAATATTTATATTTTTCTGTTGATGACTTTTAATAGAATTGTTAATATAGTTGCAAGATTCTTTTTTCTATCAGGAGGCCCTATTAGGATGTTCATATATAAATATATATATATATTTATATAGATGGGGGTGGGGTACAGATGGAAGAGAAATGCTTAGGAAAAGCCCTTTTGGAGTTAAAAGACTTTCATTTGAATATTTCTTTGATCATTGATCTTCCACACAGGGCTCCATTTATCACTTTAGACAGCCCTGCTCTTGCTTCTGTTTCTTAATATGTTACCAGAGGTTTGTCCTACTATACGCAAATCAGTTACTTTAGCATAAATTCTCCTTTGTTCATGTGTTACCAGTTATTTTACCATCACCTGTGGGGCCAGGTGCTATGGATTATAAAAAATAAGATAAAAGCTCTCCACCCACAAAGTACTTACAGTCTAGTTGGAAGGACAAATCATACACATAAAAAAACGATTATAATATAATAATAATATAGTGTCATATTAAGCACCAGCTTAAATTGATATTGTAAGACACTGCATTGTGCCTTGTAGGAAATTGTGATGAAAGTCTAATATCTGATAAGAACAATGAGGAAAAAAAGACAAAGAAGAAAGAAGTCCATGTGATGGGCTCATTCATCAAGGAAAAATATCTAGACTAGGCATAAAGGTAGTCTAGGGGTAATGTGAGTAATGAGACAGACAGCCTTAGGGAAGGGACCAATGCAAGAATAAATTTTTTTTAAAAGAGTCTCAATATATTGGTGTAAGATCAATCCATTTTTTTCACTGTATACTTGCAAATTATGTAGATTTATATAGAGATCTACTTTGCTGTTTCAAAACCATCAAAACTGTGAATTCGTGGGTGATGGGTAAAGAGCGCCACTGGAGAGAGACTCTGAGAAAAACTTCAGGACTTGCCGATGGAAAAGGTGAATCTTTATTTCCTTGTGTTTGTAGGAGTTGCTTCTCCGAAAGCATTTTATTAAACCTTTTCGTGAAAAATTCTTGTTTAATGTCCAAGAATGAGACTAGAGGAGAAGATAATCTTTTCAGATAGGAAAATAAGATAAAGATAAATTTATTTTTAGAGGGAACTCTTTCACTTTCTGGATAATTAAAGTGTTTTTATCTGATAGGGAGCTGAGAATAACAATTTCCGGGTCTTATGGTAATCTAGTTTGTCTCTTTTAATGATGAAAAAAAGAAATCGGATGAATTGGCTCCTGAAATAGCGAGAAGCCAAGCGGGAGAGAACTTGGACAAAACAGGTGTGGGAAATGCAGCAGCTACCCTCGAGTCACCGATGTAGAGCGGGAGAATAGACCACTGTTTGAAAGAGGCTTGCCTGGAAAATACACTTTCAAGTTACTTTTTTTGAACACTAAAAGCTTAACTTTAAAATGCAAGGTATTTGTCAACATTATCTGAAACACCGGACTGGAGGCAAATGTTCCAACATATTTGTTTTCTTACAATTAAAGCTAAGCTGACATGTTGAAAAGATGGTCTTCAAAGACATTCAGAGGCTGCTAAATTTTTGTCAATAATTAGCCTTCACTTTGCTTTTTAGACAAGGAAGTCACATTTTTTTTTTCTCCTCACATTTGCCAAGTAAGGATTTTCACTTTTAAATTTCCTCGTCCTGGTGTTTGCATTTAAGCATTTCAAACAGACTCTTCACCCTCAGCCGCCATGTGTAGTACCGCATTTATGCATTCAACTTCTTACTCAAGTGATGCTATTTTTTCCTGCCTCAGCCTGACAGCCACTAATAATAACACATGAGGACAGTCAGACAAAATGAAGACAAATGCTGCTTGTCGCAGCAGAATCATAATGTCTCCAGACTCAGTAAAGACAGTCTAACTGTATGTGGATGCTCTTTATAGCTTATTTAGACCTGTGGTTTTTCCCTGTGGTTTTTTTTTTTTTTTTAAAGCACAAACATTGTGCGGAAATACATTAAGGCAACATATGGGCCTGTTAGTTAGCCAAAACAATGTGGAACCATGGAGAATAGAGATTGCAAAGCACAGATGGATACTGTAAAAAATTCATGAGTGGCATAACAGATCTAAAAGGTAAATTTTAGTCAAAATTCAAGTGGAAAGCCTAGGAAATACTCAAGAATTTGGCTTTATGAGGTTTTTCAAATCACACGAGATGAAACATTGTGAATATTCTGCAGATTTGTTTATGCCATAATGTGAAAATCAGAGCTCATCATTCAACAATAATTATGTCTATATAGATTCATGCCATCAGAAATAGATTGCTGATAAACAATAGCGCTTTGCTTCTATTTGATGTAAACGCCGCGGTATTAAATATCCATATTATTTCCAGCTCAATATTAGAAAGTGTCAGTCATTGTGACAAGTCAGACAAGAGGAGCTCATTGAGCCATCCTCTGTGTAGCCAAGTGCTGTCGAATAACCAGGTTTTCGTGCTATATTATACTTTGTTGTTAAAATTGAGTTCTAAGCAGTAAATTGGCAAATCATTTTTCCCTCTTTTACATTTGGTTTTTTTAACCAAAACCAAAGCCTCAAGGAGACACAGATTCTTGTGTGCACACAATCGAGATGCACCTTGAATTTTGCAGAACACTTGTCTTTTGAAGTTGTCATTATTATGGCTTGTCATTGTTGTTGTCTGAGGGAGGAAAAAAAAAAATTCTCCAAATCTGTGGGACCAACCTAATGAAGGTATGTCTTTGAGTCCCACTACAGCTAATCTCATTCATAAAATTTCTTTAAGAGTAATTTGTGAGCAAAAGAATTCTGTCTAATGAAATGATTCCTCTGGGTCCTAAATTTTCAGTGGGGTGAAATTTGGAGTAAAGCAGAAAGGAAACGGAACTGTTCAGTATATCAACCTTAGAAGCATTTCCCATTCAGAAGCTTTCAGATGTCTGGTTGAGAATGATGCCATGTGGAATTGAGATATGTTTTGTCATTTTGTTGCTAGAAAGGCAAAGCATAGTAAACTATTTTCTGTGTAAAGGTTTAAGTGACTTTCCAACTGATCCACTAGATACTTTAAAAATCTTAAACATGGGATAGAAAAGTTGCATCGGACTTACTTTATAGTTAACGAGATTGTTTTTGAAGAGATTTACGCAGGGCCTCATTGTACCTTGAAAAGATACTGGTACATTATTTAAACAACTGGAAAATTATGTGACACTAAGAAGAGAGAGGATTAGATTGAAGGTAGACATTATGAACAGAAAGTAAATGAGATCACTTACTGAATTGGACTAATTTTTGAGGGTTGTTGGTTTTTTTTTCTATAGGTAACATAAAACAGAGCAGGTTTTGTAGCTGGCTCTTTATTCTTGGCACTAACGCCGCTGTTGGGACCTGGAGACAGCAAATTGAACTTTCTGATAGTTGTCCTAATAGCCCTTTTAGGCGGTTTTTGGTGTCCTTAGTGAATTAAAGTTTGCATTAGTGAACCCACTGAGCAGCGGCCAAGACTAATTCTCGGCTCTGAATGACATTTCACACATTGTCAGTTCTTAGTAAGTGTTATACGATAACATTTTGAGATCCTCATCTGAGAGTTGATGGGGAAATATCAAATAGCATATATGAGGTTTGCCAACTAAGTTGAGTCCAGTTCAAAAGTATGTCGTAGGGGATAAAGATGATGATGATGTTGTGTTCCCTTTAAAAAAAAGATAGATTTACTCCTAAAATTTCACAGTTTAAGAAAGATGCCAAGTAAGAGAAAAGAACGAAGGAGAGAAAGAAAGGAAAAATAAAAGGGATAAAGTTACAGGGTATAAAGAAAGAAAGTAGAACTATCTTTCCTTCTTTAGTGATGATATCCCATCCCTCTGGAGATCTGAAGAAAGGTATGGAAAATGTCAGATGTATTAGAAATATGTACGTGTGTGTGTGTGTGTGCATTTGTATCTTCTATTAAAACACAAGTTTCATGAGGACAGTCTCACTTTTACTCATTGCTGTAGTCTCAGGACCAAGAAGAATATCTGCTACAAAGTAGAAATTGAATATTTGCTGAACAAATGGATTTCTTAAGATGCAGTTTTCCATATGTTCCCACTATTATCTAGGAATTACAGTAGTTCCCCCCCAAAACATGGGGGATATGTTCCAAGATTCCCCAGTGGATGCTTGAAACTGGGCATAATGCTGAACCCTCTATATAATTTTTTTTTTTTTTCTTAGACTTACATACCTGTGGTAAAGTTTAATTTAGAAATTAACACAGCTGATAATAAAATAGGACACTTAAAACAATATACTGTAATAAACGTTACATGAATATGGTCTTTTTCACAATATCTTGTACTATCTTCGCTGCACTTGTAATGTGAGGCGATAACATGCCTACATGATGAGATGAAGTGAGGTGAATGATACAGGCATGGCGATGCAGCGTTAGGCCACTAGTGACCTTCCAAGGATAAGTCAGAAGAAGGATCATCTGCTTCTAGATAGCGACTGACTGCAGGTCACTGACACCATAGGAAACAAAACCATGGATAAAGGGGGACTACCGTATAGATTTGGTGATGTCTCTTTAAAAATATGAGTTTGGTCAGTACTTAGCAACTAGGACTGCTGCAGAGTAATGCATTGTAGCTCAGAGAGGGTACATCTGGGGTAGGATGAAGAGAATGGGCTAGAGAACTTTCTAAATTCAATGGAATGAATTTGCTTCTTTCCTCTGGTAGAGGAACTCATAATGGTCAAATCATTTGGTTTCTTTGGTATATAACATCTTCTGGGGAAGGGACCATCCAGCAAGAAACATTTGGTAGGGACATACTTAACATTTCTGAGAAAATGAATAGTCCACGACTTTGCTGTCTCTATAGTGTGAAGGGCGGATTCACTGGACATTGTGAAGGCAGGTGAGAATCCTGCCCCAGCGGTTTGGTGGGCAAGTTGGATTGCCTGAAGAAGTCAGGAATTATAATTGCAGACCAGAGTAACCAGAGACCAAGAAGGGCACAGAGTTTATTGACAGTCAAGGCATTTTGAATTGATTCTCCCTGCTTCCAGCATCTTTTTGCCTTTTTATGGGATTCAAATTATTTAATTTAATTTTGCTTAATTTATGCGCTACCACTAGATTCACTCCAGGGAGATGTGAGTTGTAATTGTTTGCCTTTGACATTGTCTTCTGACACAACAATTTTGCCCAAAACCCTTGCTGAAAGTCACCAAAAGCAAAATCTGTAACAGGAAAGGCACATTTTTAATTCTGATCCCACCTTGACCAATGTCAGAGTAGCATGCTTGAGAAGTTAAGTTAATATACATATTAATATCCACTACATTCATTATTCCTTGCATAATATATGTGACATTTTTAAGGAAATACTGGAAAAAAAGGAAAATGTACTTTAACACACATATTATGAGCGCCTATTATATGCCAGGCACTGAGTCATTCATTGGGAACAAGTAAAGGTCCTCTTGTACCTTTTAGTCAAGAGAGAAAAACAGACTTTCAACAAAGAGTTACAGATGTGATCGACGTTAAGGAAAGGATGCTCTAGAAGTTTATGGCAAATATATTTAACTTAGGTCAAAAGCAAGTCAACAGAGCTTGACAAGATCAAGGAAATTATGCTGTAGTGAGAAGGAGTGACTTGAAAAGAAACCAAATTTCCTTTCTTCCTTCTTTCCTTCCTTCCATCATTGAATATTTAACAAATATTGAGTGCAAATCATAAGTCAAGCAAAGTGCTCAACTGTGATGAGCAAAAACAAACAATAGGCATGGTTCCCATGAAGGAGACACAACACTCATTAAACGATCACACATGAACAAAATGACAATCTTAACAAGTGTTCCCAAGGAGAAGCACATAGTACCACACGAACATGAGTTGATTTGGTCTGCTTTGGAAGGTCAAGTGTCTTTGAGAAAGTGACACTTGAGCTGAAATCTAAATAGCATGTGTAAGGAACTGAAGATAGGAAGAAGCGTGACAAGTGTGAAGGGCTTAAAAGAAAGCTCACAGGGCTGCAGCTGAGAAAACCAAAGAGCCAAAGGACCGGCTGATTGGGGCCACCCCAGTATAGCCTTGAGAGCCAAATATGGATGCCAGACTAAGGGCAAGGATGCCTTTGAAGGTTTTTGAGCAGAGTATTGTGAGCAAATGCAGCTACTCTGACTACAGTCAGAGGAGGAATTAGAAGGCAGCAAGCCTGGAGGTAGAACACTGGTGGTGGGACTTGCGGGGACCTCGGCAGTGCATAATACAAGTCCAAGTGGGAATGTGCTAGAACTCACAGAAGGAATCGATTGGAGAGATTTAAGAAATATAATTGATGGCTGACTGGAAACATGGGGATGAAGGAAAAGGATCCATGCATGTTGCCCCCATTTCTCAGCTGGACAGCTAAGTAAGGACGGTACTAGTCCATGAAATAGGGAGTAAGGGAGGAAGAAGAGGAATGAGAACTCTATGGGTGGGAATAGTGAATTCAGTTTGGGGTGTGTTGAGTTTGAGATGTCAGGGGCATCGAGTAGAGGAAAAAACACTTGAATATCGGGGCTTGGAGCTCACAGGGAAGACTGGTTAAGAGGTGCAGGTGTAGAAACCATCTGCAGAGAGATGGGATCGAGGCATCTCAGAGAATGTGTAAGCTTAAGGGATTGTGTATAAGAGGTAAGAGATGCAACTTCTAAATAATGCAATACTTAAGGGCCGAGCAGGGGAAAGACTTAGAAGTAACAGAGATGTAGGAAGAAAATCAGGAGAGAATGTCAGTACCATGAAAGCCAAGAGAAATAAAATGAGAGAATGAACAGTATCAAGTGCTTGATGAATTTGTTGTATTTGATTGCAACTAACAGGATACCTAACTACTGGTGGCTGTATTGAATGCCTTTATTATATATCTCACATATAGAGAAGACTGGAGATTGTTGAATCCAGGATTGCTGCAGTGGCTCCAAAAATATACTCAAGCCAGGTTTTTCACTGTGTTTTCACTTTACCTTTCTCTTGGATTTTGTCCTTGTGCTTGACACTTAATGGACACTAGAAGGCTTCTTCAATTCCATATTACCTCATTCAAAGCAAAAACAACAACAAAAAGTGATCTTTGTTCTCTGTCTTTTTATAAGGGAACAAAATTCTTTCCCAGACTTTTTTTTAACCCCTACTCCATTAGACTTCTATTTATAACTTGTTGGCTGGAACTGGGTTATTTGCCCATTCTAAATGAACCATTAGCAAAGGATAATGCAGTTATCAAGTCTGATTTAGACTAGTGATTCTCAAAGGGTTGTCTCTGGACCAAGAGCATCAGGATCCCATGGGAACTTATTAAAAAAACACCAATTCTTGGACTCCATCATATCAGTCACACTGAATGAGAAACTGTGGGGTGGGGCCTACCAGTCTGTTTCAAACAATCTGTTTAGACGAATCTGATTCATCTTTGAGAACCATTCGTTTAGAGTAATCAACTCATTTTCTGGAACTAGGAGGAGGAATCATGTTCCCTGAGCTTACTGCTTTCTTAGGAAAAATGGAGTATGGCCATCGATAGAAACAGAAAAGTGCCAGTCACCCTTGACTTTGAACCTTAAGAGGTATCAGCCAATAAAGAGAGGATGAAGATAAGAGAAGGGGTAATTGAGAAAGAAGAGGAGAGTGAAGAAGATTCATGCACTCAGGTAGAGGGAATGGCCTTCCCTCAGAAGATTCTGCCTCTACGTTAAGAGAGAGCTTGAAGAAAAGTGTAGAGGCAGAAGCAGACTGGTGGTAGGAAGGTTACAGATTTCTTTATGTTTGTCTCTAGGAAGAGAGGCAGGGGGAGATAAGATTTGAGGGAACAGAGAAGCTTTAAAATACAAGAAAGGGGAGAGCTTACTAACCTAGAACCTACTGGAGTGTATAAAAGGTTGTACATTTGCTTGGGGTTGGTAAACCTGAGTTCAGAGTAGAATGATCTGCCTGATTGTGTGATAGGCAGCGAGGGGATATAGGCTTGGAGCTCAAAGGTAGTTCGATCCTTCTAGAGGTACATTTTTACTGGAGGGAATTGACAGGCAGTCATGGGCAAGGATATTTTGGATACTTTTAAGAGAGGATTTGAGGTGATAAACCAAGCAGTTCATGCTGAACGGGAGTGCGAGTGAAGATAGGGGATAAAGGAGGTATGCACCCGAAGTTCCACTGCTGTCTTCCTCTTTATACATTTGGTAAGAACCATTCTAAGGACTAGGTCAAACTGTATCCATATTCTTAATTAAGAAAATTAGAGTTCCCTGTCTATTGAATCAACATTCCTGGGAGTGAGATGAGGGAATCTCTTTTTCTTTGTTGTTGTTGTTTGTTTGTTTTAAAAAAGAAAAGAAAATTGAAGTCTTATTTGTATTACATTCTTCTATCATGGGAGTTTGAGGTTTGTTTGAAGGTGTCACATTTGCCGTGAGTTATGGCAGATTTTTCCTTATCGCCTGGCTGTAGGACATTATGCAGGAAAATAAGCCAGAGGCTTTAATTTGGTTTACCTTGACTGCTTTTTGACCTGTTCTATTTTTATTTATTGATGGATAACACTTTTTACAGGCATGATTTTATAGGTCTTGCACAAATCTCGGTAAGTCGTATGTATAACACAAGGTGGAAGACTGCATTTTATCCAGCTGGATCTATCATTTCCTTAGCCTGGCAGAGAGGTAGTTTTAATTTCCTAAAGCACTTGATAATTTGGAAGATAATAACATTTTATTTTTTACGGAAACAATCTCCTAAGAGCTAAGGAGGAGTCCTTGTCTGGAAGATGGTTAAACAGGGGCCAAGGAGCCCCTGGACTTCCCAGCTGTGGCCAGGCTGAACCTTGAGCCGGTTTCTCTCCTCCACCTGGCGTGTTCCTCCCTGGGTTGTCCTCAAAAAGTACAAACCAACTATAATAATCTGAATTGAAAATAGTTAGGCACACCTTTCCTGCTACAAACATCATAAAGTAAATTCCACAGTGAGAAAGGTGTTACTTCTATATTGTGCCATGTTTTAAAACATCTGTCATCAACTTTTTTGGTGCTCCCCACCGCCTCTAGTACAGAAGGCTCACCCTCTTCATGAATCTGATTAAGGAAGTCAGCTGCCAGCATCTAGACATTCATGATGTGTGTAGAGCATAATGATTCTCTGTTCCTATGGAACTTTGAATCTGCTTCCAAAGGCGATTATAAGAAAAAAGAGCCAAGAACTTGGAAAGTCAGCAGAATTGTTTGAATATAAGTTCCATAAGGACAAGGATTTTGCTGATTTGTTCACTGCTGTATTCCCAGTGCTCGGAATAGGGCCTGGTGCATATAGGCGCTCAAGAAATATTTGTTGAGTGAGTAAGTGACTCACTGAAGGTCAACATTCTTCTGTAAATTCTGGTGTCTATTAACAAAATAGTCTTATTTCTCGGTAGTTATGTTGACAATGGAGATACCGTAGGGAATGGAAAGCATGCACAATATATTCATTTACTAGCAACTGGAATTCTTCAAAGCTAATCGCTAGTTGAACTAATTCTTGGCCAAGATGATTTGTGCCTACCTGCATGTTGCTGTGAATGACTATGCCTTCTTAGGTAGTAGAAATCTTGCAGGGACAGTTTGGGTATTGTATTCTAGTGGTAGTTTATGTGTCACAGTTATGTTTCCCTGAACAACAAGATGGAGAGTCTGTGGGCTTAACTCTAATACATGATGGCTTAGAATTTACCTCAAGCCTTCCAGCGAGGCTGTTCATTCTGTGGAGAGATGACCTTTGTTATAGATACTGAAGAGGAAGTACCACGATTTGATCACATGCGCAGATGTGGAAGTTAGGTAGACCTGTGTTCACATCCCACATTCCGTCACTGGTTGGTTGCGTGACCACTGGCACATTTTTTTAACTTCTCTAAATTTAGTGTCCATCTGTAAAATAAGGATGATAATAATTAATAGTAATGATAATATCATCTATCTCATAAGATTATTGGGATTGAATGAAATATTATATGCAAAGTACTTAGCACGATGCCTGGCGCATCGTAAGTACTTGATAAATATTAGCTGTTACTGTCAGCCACAATTAGTTCTTAAAATCTGCATAGGGATTTGTTTATAGATATGTATAAATCCATCCATGCGTTTGCTGGTGTTAAATTCAAGTAAAGTAGTAAATTCAAGTAAATCACAAGGTTGCTAATGTTGAACAGCAATGTTCATTATAGACTGAAACATGACAATCTCACTTCCTCCAGCAACTTATTTAATCTAGTTGATTAGGAAATGCTCTTTTATGAAAATGGTACGTTCACTCTTTAGATGAGTGTTCATAGATGCTTAGAGTCACATTGAATACTAAGCCAATCCTTAGGCTACTGGTGGACTTCCAACCATTCGTAAACCTAAACCACACTATCATTACAAAGAAATGACCTTTCTTTAAATCTCCTGGGCATTGTCATTGACCCATATGAGATGACCCGTCTTTGTAGATTACTTTTGTCTGTATTGTTGCAGGATACCAGCTTTTCATGACTTCAGATTCAGGTCGTTGTGATGTTTAGTCCTGTGTTATCTCTTTGATCTTCGTGAAGTTTCAGTTCAGTTGGGTAGGGACTTGTACTATGGAGACCTGGTCCAGGGATCCAGTTTTCTGTGTGCCAGTTGATTTATATCCAGTCCTGCAACCGTACCTGACATGCTGTCCCTAGTCATCTAGCTTCTAGAAAACAGGGGATGGAGTATGTATGGTATTCTCATCATTAATTTAAAAAAGCCATTTAAAGGCTATTTCCTTTCAACCATGGGCCAGTGATAGAATCTTTACATGAGAAGGACAGTATACTAATGGGAGGGTAACTTGTGAAAAGCTTCCCAGTAACACATTCTGTAGGTATGTCCTCTGTTCTCTGCATGTGAGCATGGGCAATGAGAAAGTTCCAAAGAATGAACTTAAATGGAACTAAAAAAGATAACATTTTGAAAGTTTGGTTGTGGTGACAATAACTTGTATCATGGTGGAAGTTCCTCTTGTCAGTTGTCCCTTTCTCCATGTTTCTATGCAGAAAGCTGCACAGCTAAAATTTCTTCCCTGTTGCAGAAGCCCTTCAGGGCTGAACCAATAGTCTGAGGGCAGAACAAAGCCCAAGATTCTCTGCAGGGTCACGGCTTGTCTGGTCAACTCAATGAGGGTGTGAACACTTTATCATGTAGATAGAGGGAGGTGTTGCCAGCGTCACTATGGAACTGTTGACTTAGAAAATTGCAGGTGATCTGGGGGAGTAACCCGAAAACCCTTCTCCATAAAGTTTTCAAGGAAACGAGGCTCTATCAAGATTATAAGAATAAGGGGTGCTCATCATTGCTTTTTCATGCTGGTGGAGCAGCTTGGGATCAAAATGCAAGTAGTACAGGATGAGAAACAGACTGTTGTGCCCCCCTCCATCCCTCTTTTGAAAGAAAAGAACAAAATACTTCCCAGGAGGAGTGAGTCACCTGGTAGCTCGCGCTGAGCTGTGACTTGCTGAGGACCCCCCGGAGCACTTCTGGGGTCTCTCTGGGTCTTTGCGCATGCAGTTCCACAAGGATTTTTCTGATTTTTGAAAGCACCGCAGGCCCTAGCAGAGCATATATTATGGCTCGATTCCAACAGTATTTTCCTTCTCCCCTCTCCCAACCACTCTCCCATTCCTGGAGTGTCTGTGCGCTGTGACAGGACAACCCTTCCCAGCCAGTGGATTGAAAGCACTGATTCCACTGCCACCTTGATAGGATTCCAGAGACTTGAGTCAGGCAGCTGAGTTTGGCATCAGATTTTCTCAGACACTAAGGTGAGCGCTCAGGGAAGGTTGTAGACTTACGTTTGATTTCCACATCCATCTTCTCCCTGCAAATTAAATTATTAATTTTCCCACATGCCTTCTTGTTTAATGAGAAGAGTGGTGGCCTTTATCTGTGCATGTGTGCAAACAAAACATCACAGCAGGGGCTCCTGAACTGCCCAGGCAAGCTGAGGGGTTAAGCAATCAGATGTAACTGTCTTGGTACAGTCTGTGTCATTTGCAAAAGCCTGGCTGGTTGTTGGCATCATAAACATGGAAGGATACACCTCCCCACACACACATCGAAAGATGAAAGCTCCTTTTACAAATACAAAGGAAAGATCAAAAGAAGGAAAAATAATGGCATTTAAAATGCACATGGGAAATGCAAAATTATAATATGATTGTCTTTCCAGGTTCCATTAGAGTAGTGCTATTTTCTGAGATGATACAATGTTGGTTGATTACTTTGCCATGTTTTAGATAAAAAATACTCACATCAACATGATTTTGGATTTGTTACCATAGATGATCTACCATTGTCTGGCTTTTCCAGCTTTTGACAGTGATATATCACTGGTTGAATATGGATGTTAACTTTTTCTGGTCTCTAGGACCCTGGATACCAGGGCCCAGCTCTTATCTGCCAAAGCAAAACAAAAAAACCCACCTATATCTACACAGGTTGTCAATTATGAAAATTATTTAAACATGGAAATTTGACATGGAGTTTTTTGTTTAGGGGTCATGTTTTGGTTTTATTTCATGGATTCGAATACTAGAATTGCTGCCAACTCTAGAGCAAGATGATTCCTATATCCTGGTTCTAGAGCGTTGGGTATATGGCTGTGTGTTGCAGAACAAATTTCGCTTTAGTGATTACAAAGGATTTTAGATTGCTATTTGAAAGATTTGTTATCCTTACCTTTGTTTTATAAATGTCAACATCTTCTTTGGGAATCTAAAGTTCACCTTTTCTCAACAAGTGCCAGTGACTTATCCATTTATTAAAATTAAATGCAAACTTTGAGTTTGAGCTGAATGAAAAGTCAATTTTGGTGAGACTTTATGATACCCCAGAAGCTGTCTATAACTCTGACATGAAGAACATGATCGTTTCAGCGAGCCCCCACGCCCACCTATTAGTTATTCCAATGAGAAAACAGTGTTTTTTAGTCATTAGGTTACCTAGCCATTCCGTTTTTGAAAACTCAAATCACTCAACAGTCCATATAAAAGTACTGATCATTCTGATCAATATAGCATTTTTTATATCACTCACTCATGCATAATATGACATGTATCTTTTTATTTTCGGCAACACATAATTTTTTCAATTAAGAGAAATAATCACTTATATGAGGAGAAAATTATTTGTCTTATTTACGTATATCTAAATCATTTATAAAGGAAAAAAATCTGCAGATTTCCCAACTTCCCCGCACTGGGGGAAGGGGACAATCCTTCAATGACAACTATAATTTCTAATGAAAAGGAAAAGTTTGTTCAGTCTTTTTTTTTTTTTTAACACAATGTATTATTTTGGAAAAAAGATCAGTTCCACTTTAATATTTTGATACATGTCGTTTGGGTTGCTCTATAAATGTAATTAAGTGTATGTCTATTTATTAACTTGGGAGGACTTATTAGTTGGTTTTACTTGCCTTTCACTGAAGAATATCCAGTCTTAATCATTTTGTATTTTTATAGAACAAGTATCATGAAAATCTCATTAATTTAAAAATACCTGAAATTCCCATCTCTAGGAAAATAGATTGTAAACCACTGGCTGGTTTGGAATAAATCTTTTCTAAGCCTCAATATACTTTATTAAAAGTACCATGTTGGCTCCAGTTTGAACGGCAGCCTCATTTTTCACGTTCTGTTTCAAAGGAGCCCTCTGCTGGACAGCTCTGCATGGTATCACAGGCACATGCTTATTTATATATGATTTATAGGCTATAGCTAATATAACCCAAAAGCCATTTGTGATTGAAACTCTATCATTGCAAATTGCATGCATCACTGAAACCTGTTTTGTCATCATTTTTTCATATTTAATGAACACGCAATTGTCTAAAAATAAAATGATCATCCTTAAAGTTTACTGTAAATCACTGTACATCAGCATATTCCCACACATGAGATAATCGTACTAAATTAACATTCATTACCAATAATTTTAGTAATGAATTATTCAGCTGATATGCAATTATCACACCCATTTCTAAAGCAATTACTTTATTACATAGGTACTCTATGTCATTGATTTTACTTGTCTGTATTGCATATGTAAATGTAAGGAATCTTTGCATTTACCACTTTCAAATGCAAAGGGTTCTTTCATGTTCGATTTTTCAATGTCATCAGGTTTTGGGGACGTATACTTAGTATTAACTGCAGTGTCAGAAAAATGCTGTGATAAAATGAGGCCAAAGAAACTCCAAAAACTCCATACTGTAGTTATAGGAATGGGATGATTTTCTGAGTAGTGTATCAGTAGGTTCATATCATCATTGATTATCTAAAAGCCCCTATTAGTCAAGAAAGTGATTTTTAAAATAACTTCAATTTACAGTTCCATTTGCACTTAGCTTTAGAGTCAAGGCAGTGTACAGAGCCCACATAGCATTATGAAATAAATACAATCTTTGAGATTCAAAAGACTGAGTTCAAATCCTGTTTTGGTGACCCTGAATTATTTAACCTCATCTTCAGATAGGAAACAGTGAAACCATCCTAGAATGTGGCGGTAAGGATTAAGGACATAATATATGTAAAGTGCCTAGCACAGTATCCAGGTTACTGTGAGACATGCTGTTGGGATGCTCTCGTATATTTGGAGGCAACTACTTGATTTCTTGGGGCAGGCTTATGTTAGTTTTTTGCTAGTTGCTAGTAGTAGCTAGTAGCCCTATATTCTTGGACCTCATTTATATGTAGCAAATTAAATACAGTGAAAAAGAAATCCTGAAGAGCATGGTAGTAGCTCTAGGCAAAGTCTTAACCTGCAGACTTGAGAGTTAGACCCAGTTCTAAGTCAACAGCCTGAGATGAACCTTTTCTCTGAGACAGCCTAACCAACAGGAGCCATGAAGATTTTATTTGGTGCAGGCGTATCTTCTAAAAATAATGTTCAGAATGAAAAGAAATAGTTGCTTCGGAATAGTTCAGCAAAACACGGTAATCAAATTTTCATGGTTAAGGATGTAATGGAAACGAGGAGTGGCATGATCTGAGAAAGTATTATTAGGTCACCCCCCCGCACACTTGTTCTGTCTGTCTCTGTTAGATTATTCACCCATTAAAATTCACACTGCACCAAGTTGATTCTTCTGAACATGGTTTAAGAAAATTCTATATATAGCTTTGCAGTAGTTTATACATGTGAGTGTATTTTTTTCACAGAAATCTAAACAAGTACCAAGAATATAGTATGAGTTGAGTCAATTCTGTTTGAATGAATAAAAGAATGAACAAATGGATCATTCATTTTTCTCGCAGCTGACTTTAAGATATTCTTTGGTAGATGATGAACCACGCCAGACTCTCACTAGAAGGAAAACTGTGACTCAACTTCTTTGGCCACTTCTTCTTCTTCCTTTTTTTTTTTTTAAATCTATATACATAGAAGCAGCCAAAATGTTTTCAAGGCCAAAAAAACTTTGGGGAAACAGACTCACCTACAGATTGAAATGTTTAATTCAGTGATCTGATTTCTCAGGCTTCTGTAAAAGGATTCCAAGATGAAGAGAAACACATTAATTTTTAATTGATTCAAAAAACATTTATTAAATATCCAATAATATATCCAGAGCTCTGCTGGATGCTCTGAGGGATACAATGAAGAATAAGGCTCATTGTTTGCCTTTAAGGAGTTTATAGTCCATTTGGGGGAAGTATAAATTACCTTGATGAACAAGTTCCAGGTGGCATGGGCCAGGACATGGTCAGGGTGGTATCAATCCAGGAGGCTCATGGAGCTTGTGTATCTTTAATCAGACCTAGAAGTTGAAGTATTAGGGACTTAGATGGGCACACTATGGTTACAAATGGTTTTATGTATGGGGTCTACAAAATATCTGTCTACTCTGAAATCCATCAGGAATATCCATTAGCCATTGTCCGTGGAATCAGATGGCAAATTGCCATCTAGATTGTATGGCGGAACCTGGTCAAACAAGATTTGGTCAAAAGCCTTAGAGTTTATGAGCTTGGCTAGCATTAGACTGGGGCATTTTTATAAACTTTATAAACATTTTAATAAAAAAACCCTGTAAAAGTGAGATAGTGTTGCTATCATTTTAGTCTTCTACTTCCAAATTCTTCTGTGGTCATTCTGTACATAAAACCCAAGTTAAGAATTTAGGATTTTATGAAGTCCTGTCTTTGATGCTTCCCTTTAAGAGGGAGGAGACTCTATTTTTTCGCACATTTTAATAATTTCCTACTTGAATATACTAAATATTACAGAATTCTGGATGTATATCACATAGAATGCTTGAATTATTTCAACACCCTTGGCGTTAAATGGTTTTCAGATATTGTCTAATATAGGGCCCATATGCTTCTAACTTCTAGGCAGTGGCTTAGGCCCTGGGAGAACATAAATTGGATTTCTTTACCCTAGGGTGGAGGTAGGTAAATGAACCTAATTTGAGAAGAATGTGAGTGGTTTTATTAACGAACCTGCTAAAACTTAACCTACCCCAATATGTCCCGTCCCTTTCAGTGTATATGATGTGATCACCAATGCATACAATGTTATAGTTACCTGTGCCATGACATCTTCATCATCATGCTACATTTCCATCTCCATTCTACAATTTGTGTAGAACAGGTCCTGACCAACTCTTCTATCCGCATAGAACGGTGCCCTTGGGGCCTCATAGGCATTACAGGATGGCCTCGTCAGGGGCCACTGTGTCCAAGAGTAGTTGCTGGTGACCCACTATCACGATTCCATAATAGCTCCAACTAGTCTCTGAAGAGGAAGCAGGTACATTTGTCAGAACCAAATATCCTTTGGCTCATTTCTCTAAAGTTACAGAAATGTCAGTATTCCTGGAGTTGAGTCTTCAAGGGAAAAGAAGGGATAGAAAGAAAGGCTTGAAGAGCAGGTGATGTAGAGAGATGACTCCCTTCTTGTACACATCAAGTACCATCATGCTAGCAAGTCTTGTACTGATTAGTACATGCATGCAACTACTACCTCTGTAAGTAGGATGAACTGAACTTATGCCTGAGTTTCAATAGAGCTTAAATAGGTACATGGATTTTTTTTAAATCTATAATAGCTACTGAAATGGATAAAAGAATGAATGTGGTATATCTCAGCATCTTTCTACCTTTTGAAGTTGTTATCTTGGACGTCTGTCCTGCTCGTTCAAGTGATTATGGCTTGTGCACAGCAGTGTGTTGGATCACAGAAAGATGAACTAAGATCACAAAAAGTTTCTCCTGGAAAATTCTGCCCAAATCTATTTTTTTTTTTAATTTTGTTTCATTGTGGGTAAGATCCTGGAAAAGCAACTGCTGTTTTTACAAAGCAGCATTTCGAATGCTGCCTACCATTCTCTTTCCATGTTCCTGAAAGGTCAATGCATGTATTTAAATTTCTCCCGAATATCCAAGCATTGCTGCATATTTTCATCCAATTTACAGCCTATTTCATCAGTGTAAACAATTAATTTTCCTGAATAAATATGTATATTTGGCTCAGATGCCCTTGAGGCTCTCAAGGCACAATTCAGATGCATACATGGAAGCTGTTCAACCAACTTGCAACTAGTTAGAAATCTGAGAAACCAAGGACATTGACTTTTTTAATTAGGAAAACAGTAACTGTTCCTTGTTGAAATTCTAGCCGCTGTGCCCTAATTTTCTATTCTGATGTTTTCATTCTGAGGCTACCTATGCTACCCTGACGGTTTTGGCTTCCTAGTGGGCTTCTGAAAGGCCTATTTAAAGTCATTCAATGAGAAGGAAAACATTCACCGAGTAATAGCCTCTAGTAGTGATCACATATTATGAGCCAGGAGACTGCGGTCCGTCATGAACACAAAGGAGGCCCAGGAGTTAGATGATTGATTGACTGTTGATTTTGTCTATTTCTATGATTCAAAGCTATCGCAGAATCCATGACCAGTTTCTGTTTTGTGTTGTTTTGTCTTCTAATTAGTTGATCTCATCAGCAGTCTCATCAGGGAATTGGTCTTAAAAATCACAAGCACAGTGACCCAAATGTAAATCCCTAAAGCAGAATAGGACCAATTTTTTCAAGTTTGCCTACTTGGGGAAGAGAAAAAAAGTACTGAGTTACCCTTCTATCTGTGGTCATAGAGGAAGTCGGGCTAAAAAGGATGTGACTTATAATTGAGACCCTTGGTCCCTAAACTTTTATCCATTCAGTAGTTTTCTACCATCTAGATTATAGTAGAGTATTCAAGGAATGCGACTGACCATCCCAAGTAGAATGGCCTTTAATCTCCCCACAAGATAAAGAGAGGGAGAGCTCCCTACTGTACTTGAATAAATAGCCCTTTCTTTGGGAAGGACAACTACTTGGGGGATTAGTTGGGTTGAAGGATGGAAGAGAAAGTAGCACAGTTTGACTTTGACCCTACTATTCAGTAATTCCAGTACTGTATATGCTTATAGCCACACAGATTAAGTCAAATAGACATTATACCCCAGTACATTGACCTAGACTTGCAGAAGTAAGGGCCACAGCGGGGAGCCTCCATGTCACACCTGCAGATATGGCAGGGAAGAGCATGTGTTCATGGCCCAGCAGAATTTGCCAGATCCTGGACAAGATCTTCCTATGTTTCAATATAGCCAATTTCTCTCCCCTTATTTCCCAGTATATTTCCAGCATTGTCTTTTTATAGTTGTTGTTAAAGTGTGCAACATTTAAGTTTGCCAGGAATTTGATGATAAGGATACAGGGGAGAATTAAGCTAGAAGGCACTGAGGTGCCGAAAATACACTGTAGCACATTTGGGCAATAATATATGTATGTCAGTCGAATGATGATAGAAATTGCTTTGATATTAAAAAAAAAAAAAAAGACTAATACTGTGATTTCATGTGAAATTTCCTGATGGTAACTGAGCATAAAAAACAAATGATAATATGATTTCATGTGGAATTCCTGATGCTTACTGAGCATCCGATAGGTGACATGTACTATATTGAGATAGAGCATGCTCTCACCCTCATTTTTATTGTTTAGCAAAATAAGGGATATAAGCAGTTTGTCTACAGTCAAGAAAAAGAAGGCTCTGCAAGTGGCAGGGAAACGTAACTAAAAGAGGAACTTCTTCTGAGACACACCTTTCCTGGTAGAGTGGGGGGAAACAAAGGAGAAAAAATGCATGCCGGCAAGACTTTCCAATATTTTTTTAAAGAAACAATTTTTTAAATAACATATAATGTATTATTTGCTTCAGGGGTACAGGTCTGTGAATCATCAGTCTTACACAATTCACAGCGCTCACCATAGCACATACCCTCCCCAATGTCCATCACCCAACCACCTCATCCCCCTCACCCCCCTCCGGCAACCCTCAGTTTGTTTCCTGAGATTAAGGGTCCCTTAGGGTTTGTCTCCCTTTCTGGTTTCATCTTGTTTCATTTTTCCTTCCCTTCCCCTATGATCCTGTGTCTTGTTTCTCAAGACTTTCCAGTATTTAAAGAGAAATACATTGCAGCGGAGGCTGAACTGCAAGGCTGTATCAGGGGCATGTGAAATACTGCAGGCTGCTAGGAGAGCTGCTCAAAAGGAGAAGTCTTCTGCATGATGGCAAGCCATTTGCCCATCTGGATTCTTGCGTTATCAATGACTCAGGTCAGGTATTGCCTTAGCAGTGACTTCACCAGCTCAGGAGCCAGGCATCCAAGAATCCACACTCAGAATCACGAAGCCATCCTGTCTCGGATTTGATAATAAACACATCATCTTTCACCGTCAATTTTACCTTCAAGACAAGAAACAAAAACAATTCCCACAATGGGTAAAAATACCCTACACCGGCTAATAGATGACACAGACAAAAGGAAAGGTGTGCCCAGACCTAAAGTAAATGTTTTTGTTTTGTTTCTGTTCGAGCACTCTGACAAGCATGGATCTTAGCTGGTGGGGACTACCAGTAACATAGCTACTTGAAGAAAAATCTTGATGAGTGTCCTCAATATCTTGTGGATCTGTGGTCCTAAGTTTGGAAAAGTACAGTATCTGCCCGTATTAAGATTTTACAATTGTTCAGTTTCTGAATTTACCCCAATTAAGAAAGGGATAAATAACATCTTAGGAGAATAGTACCTTTTCTTCAAAGAAATCAAAGCATTTTACAGGAATAGGTTTTTCAAATACATTTTTACTATAGCCTTGGTGAAGCGAAAAGGGCATTTGCATATGGTGTTTATTCTACGTGGTGGTTAAGAAAGCTGTAGAGGGAGCCTTGGTAGCCACTCTGTGAGCTGAGGGAATTAGTATTTCCTTCACCGCGGTGGTGATGTGGGACATGAAGGTGACCTTGAGTCCTCAAAGTTCATTTTCCACTTGGGACTAGGGTCATACTCATGCCCAGTCAATGAATCTTGAGGAAAATGAGAATACTAATGAAAAAAAATTTTTAACGTTCCTTTGAATAATAAATTAGACCATTAAAAAAATAAAAATCTGCAGGATTCCCAAGTAGGGATAGAGAGGGCAAGAGCCAGCCAGTCCTAGTGGAAGTTAAATTTGCTACTTGTTTAAAAGAGATCAGAAAACAACCCAGGTGAAAAAATGTTCTGTTTGGTCAATAGCTGGGAAAGAGGATAAACATGAATGCTTAATTCAGTGTTGCAACTAAGAATTCCTGGGCAGAAAGATCTTTTCACAGTTGAACTGCTTACTTAGGCTCATGAGGCCTGTCCACTCGTGGAGACAGCTAGATTTATGCATGATACCCTTGGTTAGGCCTGATTATGCCAAGCTGTGATCTAAGGATGATGGTTAACTTAAGACCATAATGGGAGAGAGGCCTCCCTCCCATTGAATATGAAATCTAGATGGAACTTTGTGGTCACCCAGCACCTCCACTTCGTGTTACAAATGAGACCAGTGAGAAGAGATCTGACCCTGATGTCGGGCCCTTGTCGCGGGACCGTGCTGCCTTTCTTGAGGATGCACAGAGGAGGCTGAGATGGAATGGCCGCTCTGGGTCAGCTCAGGCAGCTCCTCCAGCCCAGGCAGCGAGTATTAGTGTCCACTTGACTGCACTCCTTCCAGAGAACACTGAGTGCCTTCAGTGGGATTCCATGCCATAGAAGGGTATTGACCAAGTATGATCCAGGGGTGCTGCTGAATGGCTTCCTTCATACCAAATTCTTCTGTAAGTTAATAATTAGCTTCATATGTTCATTATGATGCCAACATTATATCATTATGGTTTGAATACCATGGTTTCCCCCCACCGTGCACGCGCGCACGAACACACACACACACACACACACTCTCACGCTCCCAGGAAGAGACAGGAAATAGAGAAATTCTAAAAAGCACAAATCGTTGCTTTTCTTATAAGTACACTTTTTAAATTTTGTTAAGACTGTTCTCTTAGTGTCCCGCAGTAATAACTAATTTAACAAGTCTTATAACCCCTGTGGTCCTTAGGTTTCTCATCAGTCAAGTTACACCACTGGAGCAGACTAGATGCTTCACAGCTCTGTGATTCAAAGCTTGTGGAATAATGTTGGATATCTTTTACTTAATTTCTATGTGTTTCATTCCTGGCACTGTTAATCCCGTAAGAGTAAATTAGAAAAAATTATATATTTATGTGGATATTTTCTGTAAACTTTTTATACTACAAATAAAAATTAACATTGTTAAATACATTGCCTTTCCTAACATGAAATGTCATAGGTAGTACTCTGCAACATTCCTTATGCAACCAAACTTTCTTGGCCAGTATTTATTATACATTCTAATGGTGAAGCAAGAGCCCATAATAGAAGAAAAAGGCATGGAATCTTAGAGCTGCATGGAATGTCTCAGATTATGTAACATTTCCTTCCAAAGCAATAATCCCTTTCAAAATATTCTCGACAGAAGTCACTTGGTCACTGTTCAGATATTTCCTGTGATAGTAAACTTGCTCCTTTCTAAGGCAGAACATCTTATTATTCTACTACTCTCAATTTTAGAAACATCTCTGTATTTTTCATGTTCTAATCCCGGTTTTGCCTTCTTAACCAACTTCTCTTTTGTCCTAGGAGCCATCTTCCACAAGGTCTCTCCTTAGTAAATTCTTTTGTGATTCTTCATGTGGCACAGTTTGCATATTTCTGTGTACTACCCCATACTCTGAAACAACCGATATTCTGATGTGGTCCAATTAGGGCAAAGGCTAGGGGAAGGACTATGTTCCTTGATGTGAAAATTATACTTCTGATGTGGCTTTCTGAACCTTGTTCTAGCTTACTGAGATAAGTTTGAATCTTGACGCTTTAACTCTTATGCAAGTTATCCTTCTGAAATCCATTTTATCTGTATATTGGAATGTCTTTAAGAAGATGTGAATAAAAATACTGAATGATTCAGGATAATTCCAGAGCAAACCAATAGAAGAGAGACCGTCACAGAGTGTCACTCTTCCCTCAACACTGAATTCAGCTATTTGGCTAGTTGTTATCTCACTGAGCTGTATTTTATCTATTTAGTCTTCCTACATTTTGAATCTATCAAATATGCTGCTAAAAAAATTGTTTGGCTACAAATCTAGAAGTTCTGTTTAAAAAGGAAAAAATGCTGGGGCACCTGGGTGGCTCAGTTGGTTAAGCATCGAACTCTTGATTTTGGCTCAGGTTGTGATCTCATGGCCATTGGGCTCTGAGCTCAGTGGGGGCAGTTGGGGGAGGCATGTGCTTGAGATTCTCTCTTTCTCTTCCTCTGCCCCTCCCCCACTCATGCATGGATGCACATGTACTCTTTCTCTCTCCTCCCCAATAAATAAATAAATCTTTTAAAAAATAAATGTTGATTTACTGAGACTTAGAGTATACACTTACTGGCTCCCAGTCATCACTGGCAATAAAAGATGTTCATTAGCCCTTTTTATTAAAATGTTCTTAAGATTACCAACCAAAAAAAATTTTTTACTTAAAAAATTTAAAAAAAAGATTACCAAGCATGGTATTGGATCTTTAGGTTATGGTTTGCTTATATAGTGAAATAGGAATATATTTAATTTGGGATATTTGTATTCTTTTCTACTCAAGTATATAAAATTTGTATATGTCAATACATACATATATATATATATATATACACATATATATAATATAAACACCTATGCATGCATGTACACACATAAACACATACACCATGCCAAGTCCTTTGTTTCGTTTTAATGATTCTCTTAACCTTTTACAGGTTTTTTAAAAATCTTCTTCTATACTCTCTTCTTGATGGAGAACCCAGAAAGAAAAATAGTAATTTTCCCCTTTTCCCCCTGTGGCAAATCAGCATTATATAATCTTGCTAATTAAGTGTCCCTGACCCTTCCTGATTTATTGTCTCATACCAGATATAGTGTGTGTGTGTGTGTGTGTGTGTGCACACGCACGCGCACGCATACTTATTTTACTGTCTTTAGAAGTTTTCATAAGCCCAAGATCATTCAGACTCTAGCCTTTCTACATTTTTATTTTAGTTCCAGGCCATGGTTTTGTTTTGTTTTGTTTCTTAGCCTATCCTACTTAACCGTATTCCCTCTTTATTTTATATGTCCTTTTAATATCTATATTAATAAGCCTGCTGCAACTCAGCAGTTTTCATTTATTCTGATGCCTTTCTCTCTCTCTCTCTCTCTCTCTCTCTTTTTTTTACTTCCTCATGTGGCTCATTGTATCAATACTTCCTCTTTACCTTGAGAAATACTCCATTTTAGACTCTCTAGTCATGGAATTATGCCTGTCTGTTCATCACATATGCTGCATATGCACACCTAGAACTCAGGATACATGGCTAAGGATATTCAGCCTTCCCTTTCTTCCTAATGACCACGGCATAGTGTTACCAAGTTTTTGCCTATATCTCATCAATAGCCACCCCCCCAATTTTGTCAAGAAGTAAACAAGCAGGGGTACGAACATGCACAACAAGTCATGTGAACTGTGACAGGCAAAATGGGGGCTTAAGCCTTGGAAAAAGAAAGCTTTGGGGGACATGAAACTGTCTTCAAATATTAGATGGACTGACTTGAGGAAAAGGAATTCATTTTAATTTGTGTACTCAGAGGAATTAGAATTAAGACCAGTGACTGAATTGATAGTCAACCTCACTATAAAGGCAACTCAGCCTAAACTGGCTGAATATGGAACGAGCAGTCTCACGACAGTCCTGTACCTGGAAGGGCTCCATGACGGCATCACGGCAGGGCCAGCACGGACGGCATTCACGTGTTGGCCTGGGTGACGTTTGCAGTTCCTTCGACTCTGAGATCACATGATTTTTACGCTCTAATTTTTATACCATGTTCAAAAGAGATTTAGATAACTCCATGAAAATCAGTGCACATCTCTACACGTTTCTTCTTTTTTCTTCTGAAAGCTGAAATGGCCTATAAGGCAAGAATTTATCAGATGCTCTGCTTTTAGCTAATACTCCCAGCAGCTATGCCACGACTCAAGGTTCCTTCATCACCACGGTATCATTCTGCTGTCCAATTGAATAATCTGCTTTCTGAAACCATCCTCCTCCTCCCCCACCAGGCATCTGTAATCCTCCCCCATAGCAACCTCAGTGATTTCTTACTTAACCCAAATACTCTCCACTGTGTTCTCATCTTCTAGAATGCTTTTCTCCTCTAGAATTATGTTTACATTTTAGTTTGTTTGTTCTAAACAAGACTATATCCCATCCCTCCCCAATTTGTTGATTGTATTTCTTTTGATCAACGTGTGCCCTCTGTCCCCATTCTCCTGTGTGAGCCATATCCCACTGAATCTTGGTGTAACTGTGATCTACTCCTCACTTCTGTGTGCTAAAACTTATATGATTTAACATGGTGCCAATATTTCAGGTTTATTTTGTTTTATTGCCTATCCTTTACCCATTAGTATATGTGCTCCTAAAGCTGTAACTATTAGGTACAAAACTTCTGTTACCATTTCGTCTTTGCCAAACACTGTCTTGTGCAGTATGCTCTAGAGTCTTACCTGGGCCTTACACAAGCTCTTCCATGTGCCTCCAATGTCCTCTCTAATCTCTTGTTCTGTCAAACACACATTTCCTGTTCTTCATAAGAATTCCTCTCTCTTGAGCCAGAGAAATGAATTATCACCCTGTGACACAATTTTAAATATATATTTTTAATTTAAAAAAATCTGTTAGCATTCTTCTTCCAACCAGCTTTCTCAAACCAAATCATCACCTCAATGATGGAAATATTTCACCAATACTTCCCATTTCAGACCTAAAGCTTTAAAAGTCTTAGAGGCAAATTGAAGCACTTTCTTGAACTATCATTTACTCTCATTTCAGTCAACAGTAATGGGTAGGAGTTTGCAGATTTGGTGGCATATTGTTTTGAAAAACTATGAACATCTTGATTGGCCATGTTGAATCCTCAACCCATCAGCTAGTAAAGGGCCACCAGTGGCCCCAGCAGCCCTCTTTGTCTGGAGGCTGCACCACGAACTCTCTCTGGGCTGATGCCTTTGCCTCTTCTTTGGGCCAACAGTGCTGCACTTTCTTTAGATCTGAACTCATCTGTAGTGGGCAGTGCCATTTATAGATTTTATGGCTTTAGTGGAATCTCGTTTTCTCTTCACCTTTTCCTTGATGATAGCTTCAGTTCTCTAATCTTCTGATATTCCATTTGATTCAACATCAACCCCACTGAAATCTTTTTCTTCCAGTTTTTATCTTGGATTATTTTTTCCATCTTCTCTGGGAACGCTTCATCCTTTCTAATAAGCTGGAGGATACATAGATATTCGTCCAACTCTCTCACTTTATGTGCTGGATAGTTTTTATCTCATTCTTCTCTCAGAGAAGACGGGTAAAAACTTGTTACCAACCTCAGCAGAAAATTCTTGGTTCAACTCAACAGTTTCTATTAAATCACTCTTGATTTTTTTTAAATGAAATCATTCTTATCTCCTGTCTAATTTCTTGTAGGTTTTATTTTCCCAAATCTTTATGGTTTCCTATAAATTCTAGCCATGTTTTCTGTAACTTTAATTCTTGAGGACAAAGTCTAGAGGTTTATTCATGCATGATCTGACAAATGCTGAAAAATGAGAGAGAAAATAATATTTTCCATGCTACCTAATGTTTGCTAATACTATGTTTACTTGAAGTAAAATGCTATGTTTCAGACTGATGGTAAGCTCATTAACTAATACAACTACATTTGCATGTAGCCATTTATTGCATAATGCATCTTGCAGATATTTACCAGATGGCATTATACACCAGATGGTATTCTGAATGGTGGGATACACTTATGAACAAGGCAGGTGTCTTCATCTAAAGGAGTTCACAATCTGCAGAGAGAAGAGTAGACTTAGAGTAGAAACCCAGTATGCTAAGTGCTATCATGTGAGCGTATATACAGAATAATGGGGACCTAAAGAACCATCTTAGCTTTGTGGTAGAAGTTTAGAGTGTCTTTGTAGAGGGAAGGGTATTTGAAGCTGAATTTTGATGGTTGGTCACATGAGCAAGAGAATCCTAAGTAGAAGAAATTTCTCTGTCTGTGCAAAGGTACAGAACCACAAAAAGCATGGCTCGTAATGGGAGCTGTTAAGCTGTACACCATGGTTGCAATCAAGAGGGAGAGAGGGGTGAGAAAGCATATCTGTGTGTGTGTGTGTGTATGTATGTATGTATCTGTCTGTCTGTTGGAAGAAAGGAGAAAAGTATTGACATGCATGAGATATTAGACCTCATATGACATGTGAAGAAATTTGAACTTTTTCTTCTAGGAAGTGGCTTTTTTAGTTTAAAAACATGACTATAAATGAAGGAGGACTTTGAGGTCAGATATAGATCAGCCGCTTTGGAGGGAAAAAAGTTGTGAGGACTTGAAACTAAGGTTGAAGCAGTGAACATGGAGGAGAGGTAGGATTCAAATGACACTTAGGAAGTAGCAGAGACTGGATTTAAGGACTAAGAAGACACGTAAGTGGTGGAGGGAGTAGGTGAACTCCCATGTGTCTGGCCAGAATACTTGGGTAGATGGCGGTAACAACGAATACAGTTGAATCATGTAGGAGGTGGCCTAATGTAGGGAGCGGTGGGGAAAATGATAGAGATTGATTTAAATGGAGAGGTAAAGAGTTCGAAGTGTCTGTAAAACATACAGGTAGATATATACTTGATTCGAGTCTGAAATGTAGGAGCTTAGAGATGCAGATTTGGTGGTCATCTGGATAGGCGTAGGTTAAGATCAAAGTCATGGGCTTGGGTGAAATTGTCCAAGAATATGCAAAGTTTGAAAACCAGAGCATCAAAGATGCAGTAACTTAGGGAATTCCATAACACAAGAGGAAAACTGAGTTTATCTGTCTAGGAGACAGGGAAAGGATAAAATAGGAAGCTCAGAGAACAGTGAAGATTTGGAGTGCCAGTTGGAAAAGACGCTCACAAAGTCTGCACGAGGGGATTGCTGAGAGTGGAACTGGTGCTGAGAGCCCATCTAAGTTCCGGTAGCATACATTCTGTGTCTTGCTGTATGCAGTAGGCTACTCTTCTCGATACACACTATTGCCGTTGTCCTTACCAACTTGATTATATTTCTGACCCCCATTGTCCCTAGTTGGCAAGATCATGTTAAGCTGAGATTATTTTGCAAGGCAGAATTCCATTTACACTTAAAATTTGGTGATTCTGCAGTGAGGATCATCTCTCTGCCATCATCTGGATCCTTGATGAAAAGGTCAAAGAGCCCCTAAGACAAGGACCAAACACTCCTGAAAACTGCTTTCCCACTTCTAAACCTCTGCATAGATGTGGTTGCAAAATAGCAGCATCTAAGCATCTGGCCTGGCTCGGTCAGCACAGCCTCAGAGTTGAACAGGCCGAAATCTGTCGGCCCCAGATGCTAGCCAAAGCCAAGAGATGGCTGAAATGATCTGATTAAAAAGAGGAAACCCTGACATGTTTGTGGCCAAAATAATCAGCAGTGGAACTGAAAAGGCACTTGCAGGGAGAAGTGGGATGGAGGAGGAAAGACAAAGGAAACAATTTTAATAAGAAAATAGCCCTAGTGCCCAGGGAGAGTCAGCTGCCCCGGTGCTACCCAGGGCTGAAGGAGCAAGGAGAGGTAGCGCTCTGTGTGACATGTCTTCAGGGTATAGACTCCCCCCAAGGATAATGCTGAGTCTCAGGACAACTGAGTATGGTTAAGTCCTACATGTCCTCTCCAACTCCACCTCTACACCCTTCACTCTTACCCCTGTTCATTTGAGGAGTTTTCTGGGTAGATGGAATACCCGGTATCTTACTGCATGAGTTAGGAAGCTACATCACAGGGGCCAATCCCAGCCCTCTGCCTGGTTTTTTCTTTTATAAATAAAGTTTTATTGGAACACAGCCATGTTCATTCATGTATTGTCATGGATGCCTCCCCACAAAATGGTGGAATTGAATAGTTGCAACAGAAAATATATGGTCTTTGATGCCTAATATATTTATACTCTGGCCCTTTACAGAAAAACTGTGCTGACCTCTGTCTCGGTATAAAGACACTCTGGCTAGAATAAGCAGCTGTGCCTAAACTCATCTTATATGGTTGAACCACTCTATAGCATAAATACACACACACACACACACACAGGAAACTGAGGATTCAGTAGCTAAGAAATGCATTCTAACTCTAAATTATATATTTCTTAAATGTTGCATAGACTTTGTTTGGATTCTCCTCCTTTCCCCCCACCCCCAGGCTTCATCTTAATCTTCCCAAGTGAAATCTGTCCTTTGCTTCATGTTGTCTTGTAACCATATTTCAATAGCACTTAATCAGTGATAAAACTGCTTTGATTTATTCCCAGCTGTGGATATTATTGTTGAAATCTGTGTAAGTGTTCCGACGTGTTATGATTGGAGCAATAGCATTTAAGAGTCCAGAGGCAAGTCAGAAAATTAACAACTGAGTTTTCTGATGCCTAAATTAACTGCACAGACAGCGCTGAGTACAATGAGAAAGTTGTGTAGAAACTTGCTTGGCAATATGGGAAAGTGTCAGAATGGCTCACCCATTAAAAGTATTATATCTCAAAGACAAGTTCTCATTGGATGTACTCCCCAAAGGCAGTACCAGAATTTCTTAAAAGGACAGCTGGCTGCTCTTTTCTTCTGGGACACTTTTCTTCATGCAATGTATAGATTGTTGATGCTATAAGCACCAGATGTGACATTTCTCCATTCTGCAGCAAGACTGAGCCCCCCAGTATGCACCTTGTGGTGGGCTCTGCTGATGCATCTGAAGTCATTCAGAAAGAACAAAAGAAACCAGTCTGGGTCCATTGCAGAAAACTTAGACTAAAGAAAGAACAAAGAAAAGCAAAGTGACTTGTAATCCTCGTGTGTCTAGCAATATCAGCCCTTTGGAGTATGGTTTTCCAAACTAGTTTTTTTTTTTTTTTTTTTTTTTTTATTCCTGCATTAATCACAAAATGAGATAGAGAAAATATTTGGGTCTAGATTATGTTCCAAATTTTCACATTTAATTTCTGGCACCTTATTTCTTCATATAAGTCTTCCTTAAATGCTGGTTTGTGTTGTATTGTTTTGTCTTATTTTTGTTTTTACTACCAGATTGCTTGTGGTATGAGTTGCACTATACTTCAGAATTGGCCATGATAGGTCATCCTTTGCTCTTTTTCTAAATTTGAATTTATGCAAATTGGAGGGAGAGGTTTCCAGGACATACTTTAATTGTCATTGATTGGTTTTATTTAATTTTCTCCATCTATTGTTCATAAATATCCTCACATATAGTTAGATGTTGCTAGCTAGCATTATTGATCGTCGTGATTGCAAGGTATTTACTGGGCTAGAGGTATTTACTGGACTATCCTATATATATACTCAGGATTTTCTTTTTTTTTATAAGATAATTATCCTTTGATGTCCTTAGGAGCTCTATAGCTGTCTTAAGCCTTCTTTATTTGAGATAATGTTATTTGATCATTTCCTAATAAGAACTGAAAATTGTTACACCCTTAAGTTGTTTAGTATTACTCCATTGCTCTGGGTCAAATTGTTTATCTCCCCAACTAGTGTGTGATCCCCTTGAGAGCCAAGACCCAGTATTTTATCATTGGATTTCACATGAATTTTCCAGCTATCTGGCAAACAAAAAATGCATGCTTAATAAACACAGGATAAAGAGGGAAATTCCTTGCCCAAGATCATCTATTAAAATACTTCCAGAACCCACATGTTCTTACTTGCCCTATGTGCCCCTTTCTTTCCCTTCATGTTCACTGATGATGTATGGGGGTTAAGAAAGTAGACTCTTGGGTTCAAAATCTCTGGGTGTGGCAAAGTGGGAATCTGAGTTCTTCTACTTCTTAGCCATGTGATCTTGGTCAACATGTGGACCTCAGCCCCATCTGTTGCAAAATGGTGACATTAGAACCTACCATATAGGATGTTTGAGGATGAACTGACATAATGCCCCGAAGTGCCTTGCCTATTCTAAGTGTTCAACAAATGTTACCTTTGATTTCACACTCTCTTGGTCATTTTTTAAAAAGACTTATTTATTTATTCGAGAGGGAGGGAGAGTGGGGAACTGGCAGAGGGAGAGACACTTTAAGCAGACTCCCCACTGAGTGTGAAACCCAATGCATGGCTCAGTCTCATGACCCATGAGATTATGAGTTGAGCCGAAACTAAGGAGAGTTAGACGCTTAACTGACTGAACCATGCAGGTGCCCGGCTCTTGGTTATTTTTATACATTGGAGTAAACTGTTTTATAATAGGTACTTTATAGGTTTAAAAAATATTTTATGGGTGCCTGGGTGGCTCAGTCATTTGAGCATCTGCCTTTGGCTCAAGTCATGATCCCAGGGTCCTGGGATCTAGTCCCACATCAGGCTCTCTGCTCAATGGGGAGCGTGCTTCTCCATCTCCCTCTGCTCCCCCCTCAGCGTGTGCTCTCTCACGCTCGCTCTCTCTCTCAAATAAAATCTTAAAAAGATTTTTTTAACATGGATAACAAATATTAAAAAATATATGCCACAAAAATGTGATCCATGATGATGATTTCTTTTAGGTTCATTTCACTTTGTTTATTTCACTGTTTCATTGTAGCTTTATAAGCACTCAATTAGAATAGTTCACATGGGCCTGTGATTTCGGTGCATTATCTTATACCCATCTTATAGAGAGAGAAATTAAGGAGTAAGGAAAAGATGTAAGTCCTCTTAAAGCTACTCAGGATAAGCAGGAAGAAGCAAGGTCTACACCGAGGTTCTGGACCTCTTCCTTTCATACTGAGACCTTCTGTTGAAGGATCCTTGCAGGTATCGTCTGCCTCCGCGGGCAGGGTCTGGGCTTTCCGTGTCACGTGCTGTATTCTCCTGAAGTCTGCTAACAGCCTCTACATTAAATTCATAATGAGATTAAAATCTACTGTTCCTAGAAAAGGAAGAGTTGAGAATGTGTTGCAAAAGCCCTTTTGTCTCATCATATTAATGTTGATGTCCTCTTATCCCAGAACTTGGCTGAAGCTGCAGCCAAAATCTATATTGGTTTAATTTTAAGTGGCCTTGTGAACAAGTGTGTACAGACAAGGAGGGACCTGAAAGGTACTTAGAGCCCTCACGCTCCTGGGTGTGGACTCTGAGATGGAGCTGGGCCTTCGCAAACCAGGTTGAACTCACATGCTCAGTGTTTCTGTGAAGGAGGGGCTGGGTTTGGGGGCCCTCGCCATGTTTACTATAATCACAGAGGCAGACTGGACTCCTTCATGAGAATGGGATTAAATCGGAGGGGGGGATCCCAAATTTCCTAATCTAATCTGAAAGGAGTTCCTCAAAAAGTAGACCTACAATTTTCTTCTAAAATCTTTTTAAAGAAAGAGTATAGAGGGACTGTTTTGTAAGTATAAAAAAAATCAACTCGTACAGTCTAATGATCTATTAGATATAATAATTGAATTTTTTTTTTAATGTGTTACATGTATTCCTATTCAAGTCTCGACTTTCGGTTTCTTATTATGTTTGGGTAGGCATGGTTCTTTTTTGTTGAAGGGAAAAAAAAATTAGGTCCCACAGAATGCCTATCTCCCCCACTATGGCCCCTTTTTCCCGTGCTATGGACATGAGATCATCGTGAGTGGCTGGGCTGTTGGCACTCGCACAGATGTGCACGTGGACGGGGTTCATTTTGAATGAGCCAGGCAAGCTCCAAGTTCAAGTGCAACCTCACTCAGGCCCCTGCTGATGGGGGAGGTGAAGAGTGCTTGGTCTCTTCCGGGCTTGTCTCAGCCAGGGGTCCGTTGTTAAGACCTGCCTGAAAACTGCCAAAATGACATTCCCCAGTGTGATTGAGTTTTAATGTAAGATTACAACTGTAGATCAAAGTGAGGAGGACATTTGGGCAGGAGCTCTTAAGAATTTTAGAGCCAGAGCATAAAGAAGATAATTATACTGTGTGATTTAGGGTTGTTTCTGCATGTGTCACTCATGAGCAAAGCTTGTACTCTAGCTTATAAAGGGCTTTAGTCCCCCCTCCACCTCAATATTTCCTATTATTTAGTATCTAGAAGACCTTTTAAGGAGTGATTAAAGAAACTAGAACTCCTTTATAAATAGCTTTTGCTGATAATAAAGATGTGCCTTTGACACAGAAAGCATATTCTTTCATGGCGATCTGTGAATTCTGGAACAGAAAAGAGGAAAAAATGGGATGAGAAATCTAATCGAGTCAAAGCCCTTTGGTTCGGACTTCTCCAGGTCAGATTTTACGGTCAGGTGGCCTTAAGTTTGCCTTTGCATTGTTGACATGTTTTTGAAAAGTCTTAGAATAACAGAAATACGTTCCTTACCTTGAGACCAATATAGAATTTCCTCTTCAACTTTAGGGTTTGTGGAAAGTTCAGCCCTCCTGATGACCTGATATGCTTCCCTTTATTAGCTAAGGGTTGCTCTGCAACTCTGGGGGTTTTGCCTTTCTGCCATGCCTGCCAGGTACCAAGTTCCATGCACAGTAATGGTTGCTTCCTTTGGTGTGTTTCTGGAAAATGGACGCTTTTTCTGTAATTGACTGGCTTTGTACCCACATAATAACAGACTTATGTTTCTATGTTTTCTGTATTTACTGTGCCGATGACTGCATGCTACATGAAATCCTCTTCATGAAATTTGTTTTTAAACTTTAAATTTTTTGTTGTATAGGAAGTCTGTGATTTTTTTTAAAGATTTTATTTATTTATTTGACAGAGAGAGAAAGATCACAAGTAGGCAGAGAGGCAGGCGGAGAGAGAGGGGGAAGCAGGCTCCCTGCCGAGCAGAGAGCCCGATGCGGGGCTCGATCCCAGGACCCCGAGATCATGACTCGAGCTGAAGGCAGAGGTTTTAACCCACACGAGCCAACCAGGCGCCCCGGAAGTCTGTGATTTTTTTTAAAAAATATTAGAAAATGTAGAAAAGCAAAAGGAAAGCATGAAAATGACCCTCAATTTCACCCATCAGGGGAAAATTTGCTTTTAATCCTGTGGTTACTTAACCCTCTGTGGCTTACCCATCCAGTTGGGATAACAAAGAGTCTCCACCCATTTTGTAGCTTTTTAGGCGTTCTGTGAGTATAAACATGTGTATCCGTGAACCCTGCTTAGAACAGTACCAGGAGCAAAATATGTGTTTGAGAGAGGTTCACGTTATTGCTCGTGCTAGGTATTTTAGTCTAGACCTTTTTTCCTAGGCACATGTCAAGTCATTTTCAAGAGTACTTCTGAGCATAAATTCAGCAGAATCATGGTTTTTGAGAGCTGTGAGGGGTCTCAGAGTTTATCTAGTTTCTCCATAGGGGATGAAGAAGATCAGGTGGGGAGTTCTTTTCAACTGTCCTGTTCTCTGATCCCACCCAGGACCTACTGAGTCAGAAACCCTAAGAATAGATACGTGTATTTGGAAGGAAAAAGGAGATGATTCCCATGGGCGTGCCTGCTGATGAGACCCACTGAGCTAGCCCCAAATCTCCTTTCCCAGGTGCAGAAGGGAAGCACCCAAAGGCTGAATGAGAAGCTTCAAAACCACACAAGTGTTTCGTTAGAACCAGAGCAGAGCCTGGCTCTGGAAACTGCTGGGGCCGCTTCTCCCACCAGCATGTTTCAAGAGACAAGTGTTTTGTATGAATACGGCAGCACAGTAATGGGTTCTCTCCAGACAGTTGACACAAATAATATTCCATTTTAAGATAAACCATAATGTCTGGGAACCATTAATTCAGGTGACCAAACATGCAGTTGTTGAAAGTAAAAACAAAGCAAAGAAAAAGTACTTGTTTCCATTCATTCATTCATTCATTCATTCATTAATGAAGCATTAAAGCATTCCTATTATACTGATTCAGTCTGACCTTCACTCATCAGTCTTTATTAGTGAAATTTTACTGCATTTTCCTACATCCTAAATTTAAATGGTTTGGGGAGAGAGTAGAAGAGGAAGTGAGTGAATTTAAAACTTTTTAGTGGGCGCCTTCCAGTGAAACTTTCAGGGTCTTCATGGGTCAAGGGGGAGCTCTGGCGCAGAGTGCTCACATCTGAGGATGGGCAGCAGAATGGGGCACTTCCTGTCATTACAAAAAGTTCATCTCCCTTGTGAAAAAGCAAAACAAAACAGAACAAAAACCTCTGTGCTCTAAATTGGCCTGTGTTTGAGAAACTGCTAGACGAAAAAGCCAAGAGCTTGAAGGCTGCATGAGCTAAGCGTGTGATGGGCTGATTTGCAGCGTTTCTGAATATTACAGGTACATCTATAGTCTTGTATGACACTGCCCTCACCACTGCACATGACTGATTCTGTAAGGATCTACATGGAGGTGTTTAGATGTTTCACCGCGTTTGCTTGACATAAACTAATGATGTAGACTGCTAAACATGGTGACATGATTAAACAGGATGTTAATTACTGGCTCCTCCAAGAGTTGCAATCCTTCCTTTGAGCAGTCTCTGTTATGCACGTACCAAAGTTAAAGAGACAGAAATGGCTATTGCCTGAGTTGCATCTGCTAATGGCAACAGGATTTGAGAAAAAAGCGTTTAAGCTCCCCAGTAAGACAGATCAGGTCCATCTTCTTGTCCTGGGGGTTGTCCAAAACCATGTCTTTGTGGGAAGGAATATGGCCATTTTCCTGCAAGCAGTAATCATTTGTACTATTACTTAGTTGTCATGTATTGATGACCCCATTTCAATCAAACATATCTCATCCAGTGAGCTTTTGATGGGAGGAATTTTTGGAAGGGTTTAGGAAGGTTAAATCTGTGAGACATGGCTTCCATCTGGAATGCATTAGCTACCAAGATTTATTAGTCAGAGTGCCTCTGCATAATGTTCCATGGAAAGCGGGCCCTGCATCTAATTTCCAGCATGATGTCTATATGAGGAGTGATCTTTGAAATATCATAGGTGACAATCAAGTTTGTTATAAAAATAGTAAATGCCTAGGGTTTTCATGGTGGCTATTTTAAATCCCTCATGAGGGCTGCTAAGCAGGTAGTTGATTTGTTGACAAATGATAAAACTTGAGGAATAGCACCATGCATGAAATTTTAAAATGAGATGGCCCTTTTAAGCTGAAGAAAGACTATTAGGACAATTATGAACATTTAGTGCTTTCATTTACCTTTTCCTGGGGCGCGATAGCATTAGATAATAATAAGACCAGTACTCAACTCCATAGAGGAGTGCAGCCCCCTTCTGATTAAAATCATTTTTAAGAGCTAGTGTTGTTGATCAATAAGTGAGGCAGGGAAAGCTTTATAACATCTCCTACATGAGACAGCCTGAGACCACAGTGCTGAGCTGTAGTACGATTGGTATAAATTAGAGATTATGGAGGTGCTAGAATTTCCATGTCTACTGCTTACTTGTGGAAAGAACGCAGAGCTGGTATTGTAGCGCAGCCTTACCTGTGCTGCCATACTTTTTAAAAGATAGCCCACATACAAGCAGAAATGGGGGTAACATTGGAGTTGGGGCTGTAGAAATCAGGATCAGACAGGGGCCGGAAGCCTCCTCAGCTTCCTGCTAAAAAAGGCAGCGCAAGCCCCCTTGGGAAGCCGTGCCTCCTCCCCACCTGCCTCGTTCTCACTTGCCAACAGGAAGGTAACATAATGAGAGCAGATCCAGTCCAACGAAAGCTTGCTATACCATCAGGAGGCAATAATGGCTTACGGTGCCTTCCCTGGCTGGAGCGTATCTTCCTGAAAAGGAAGAGCAAAGGATTAATGCCAGGTGGAGGGCGCGTCGCCGTCCAAATGTTTATCTGTTGAATTTAGGTCACACCACAATGCCCAGTTGTGTCATTCGCTCTCAATGTAGGAAAAAGCGTTCTGTATCCTGGATACAAGTTCAGTACTAAATTGTCCTCCAAGGATTACAAGGGAAATGCTGGAGCTCAGCAATTTTCTTTTACCCTCGTGTTGGGCTTCTGCGCCATTGGGCAGTTCTGTGCCAGACAACAGAATTGAGAGCGAGGTACTGCTAGCCACAAAATGCATGTTAGAGAATGAAAAGAGGCTTTACTGCAAGACCTCAAAGAGCAGGGCTGGGGTTTTTCACCTTCTGTGTGAACATTTACAGGATCCTTAGCTTGAAAAGTTTCTCTTCTGTGTCCACCATGCCTGCTAGGGAGACCACAGCTGGAGCAACATCTCCTGCTCCCAAGGAAGACATGCTCCCAGGAACCCACTTATAGTCGGCACCCATGTGAGGTAGGATGTATTTGGGAATCATCAATTTCTTCTCTCGTCCCAGCAGGTCTTGGCAGGAAATGCTATCCCTTCTTCCCCTTCAGATAAAATGATATGGGGTCTCCACGGTATGTCTCCTAGACATACTTTCCTCCCACCAACTCCACATGATGGAGTCCTCTGATACCCTTAGTCCAAACTTACTCTTATCACGTGTGAGTGCAGCTTGCTTTCTGGGCTGGCTTTGACAGGATCTATGGATGGTGCCAGCTCTCCTCCCCAACTGATGCCTCTCTTTACTGAGGCAGAACGGCACCCAGGCCAATCTTGCACATACCCCTTGTTTGCAGCAGCCTTGTGTTAGTCAAGGTCTCATCGTATTCTGGTGTCTTTGTGTATGATTTAAGGTGCAACTAAATAAAGCCATTAATAGAAGCCATGACTGGTTCTCAAAGACACATCAGTGGAGCTTTCTCATCTCCCTCTTTGACATGTGATTAGAAATAGTTTCGGTGCCACAGCTTTTGTGGAGTAGCTCATCCAAGAAGTTGGAATATTCTAGTAAGACCATTTCTGGACTGCCAAATTGTCCAAATGACTTCACTAGTCGTTGGTGACATTTGTGTGAATTCCACTCTTCAACATCCACTTTCCCCCAAAGTAATAATTTGGCTTCATTCATTATTCATTTACTTTTAGGCAAATAAAGTCCTGGACCATTTTCACATTTGCTAAAGAGAAACTCCTCCTTTTGATTCAAGTAGTATTCCATTTTTTAAAACTTCAGTGGCTTAGAATTAAATTAATTGCTTAATGTAGACTTGAATGCATGAAAATATCCTGAAGGAAATTCCAAAAACATTTTAAGGAGAAATAATCAGTCTTTCTTTCATGTCACAATCTAAGCTGTTTTTGATATTCTGAATTACTTTAAATTTTCTCTATTTTGATAGTAATTAGTAAAGTTGGCACAGATTTATTCTTTCCATATATGTCTTGAGATTTGGAATTTCTTTTAAGTCACATAGAGGAAAAAAACCCTAAAGTTCTGTGAGAGAAGTTCTATGAATAAAGGTTAATTTCACTAAATCTAGCAAAAATTATTTTCATTGCAGTTAAATTCTTGCAAAAGGAAGCATTAACATGTTAATTGTCATATCTGAAATAGAAATTTAACAGCTTTGGAATGAGATTTGATTTTAAAAAGCAGTGCAGTCCTCCTCTCAACCCTTTCACAGTGTGAAATTTTAGCTAAATGCTCTGTGATGTATGAAAGAAATCTACCAGTCATTTCAGTCAATTCAATAATAATCAGTAACTAAGTGGCAAAAAAAAAGAAAAAAGTTAACCTGGCTGTTTGTTGAAATTGACTAGTCATATGCTCCTCTCCTATGTGGGCATGCTATAAGAAAGCTTTAAAGTATTACTCAAATGTAGGTGTTAAAATTCATTCACATAATCTGTGAGAAAGTCTGCAAATTGAGTTGGTTGAGTGTCACAATCCTGGAGACTTCCAGTGAGATCACCATCCGTATTACTACATGGGCACTCACAGTCAAGGTCACCTTAAATTCAAGACCTGGTTGGAATGTGAGATTCATCTAGGTAAGCAGTCTGATTTAAATCCGTTAATTTCTGATTCATCTGTAAAATGGGAATAATTTCCTCTCCTAATGTTTCTAGAAAGAGCAAAGGGAGTGTTTCTATAGTGGCAGTGTACAGAAGTTAATTATTTCTATGTAGTAGACTGGATCCCCTTTTCCTTTAGCAGCATTTCTTGAAGGAAAACACTGCATAGCCCTCACTTTAAATACTACTTATTTCATAGCCCCCAACTGAGTCAGGCTTCTTCCCTTTTCTCTGAGCACCCGAGAACGCTCTCTTCTGCCTAGAATTCTTCATTGTAATAATCTCTTCCCTCTCTGTCACATTCACTAGACTATAAAGCTTTTTCAGGGTAGAGATTATTTCTGCCTAGTGCCCAACATAGCGACTAGTATACAGTTGTCATTAAATAACTGTGTGCCGAATGACTGAATGCGTGCATGGAAGCTAGACACAAGTGACTGCTAGATCCTTCTTCCTGCAGGGATTTCACAGTAGCACCAAGGATGGGGCCTTCCACACGGTGTCTAGAGGGCCCGTTACAGATGTGCTTGTGTGCCTGTGCCCGTGTTAAAAGCATGCTATTTTGTAGTTTCTTATCAGTGACATTGGCAATGGAAATAAAGGTGGTTTTATAATTACCTTCAGGACTCCAAGTCTAAAGGGTCTCTCTGTACCATCATGCTGGAGTACAACTTGGGGATCTCTGGATTTTAACCCTCTCTTCCCTCTGGGCAGGGTGAGTCGTATAATGCCCTACAGGGCAACCCTTATTTCACAGTTCAAGGTAAACTGGCTTTGAATTGCAACGAGGGGGGGGGGGGAAGTTGAAGACAGATAAAAATACAATAGCATGTATAATAATACACAAGTAATGTAACTGTAAGTTTCCTTCTCTCTCTTTCTCTCTGTTTTATTTTGCACAATTTTCTAAATCTGGTGAGTAGACAATTCCGTGTTATAAAAATGAATGTTTGGCTTTTGCACTTGGGGCATGCAATTAATTATTCCCTCAAAAGCTATCACTCTTCCTCAAAATGCATATACTTAATTTTTCCTGGAATTCTAAACTTGCCTACACATTGTAAACTTTTCTAAGCTTTTCGTCAAGTTTTCTTCTGGTCTTTCCCACGAACTTCCAGAGTTTCAGTGATGCACTAGCCAAAAGAGATCGATGTTCATCTGATTTTAACTGCCTTGGGGTGTCTGGGCAGTTTAAGAAACCTATTTTGGTGTTGTATAAATGATTTCTCTCAAAACCACTGCTATAACTGTTCTGTCTATGTCAACAAAATAGTTTTACTTTGGTATTTTTAATTTTCAAAACCTTTCCATTTGCAGCCTTCTGTAGAATTGTTATTGTCAGAATATAATAGTTAGCACCTATACAGCCAGTATGGGCCAAACATCTTAAAATGTATTCATAAAAGGTGTTATGGGTTCTAAGGGAAAAAAAAGGATCACACTGTGATGGGCAGTAAGGACGATTTCATGGAGGAGGGCACATTTGGTGAGGATGTATCTTCCCGGTGAGACTCGGACCCTTAAGCAGAACGGTTGCCGTGTTTATACTAACAGACAAACAAGTTCCGGTTTGAAACCTGAGCTTGCGCTCAGTATCCGGTCACCAAGTTACGGGTGCAGGCCGTTGCTTCTTATGCAGCCTTTGAGAGGAAGCACAGCTTAGGGCAAGCTTAGAGAGAGCCTGTAATTCACATCCTGTTCTGCCATTTCCTCCAGGGGAAGAGGAATTGACCTGACTTTCAGCTTCTTATCTGTAAAGTGGGGACAGGAATAGTTTGAGGTTCATGGGTCGGTCGAGTGTTGGCAACAGAGATTTCAGTGGAACCAGAGGGCTGTGAATGTGTCCTAGTGCTTTCTAAGGGAAGGACTCCTGATGAGGAAACTCTTGTCCCCTTCAGTCACAAAGAATGGTGACCTTTACTTGGTTTATTTTTAGTTCTCTTCTTTTCGTGGTTGATCACTAGGTAAACTGGAAATAATCCTTGTAGGAAAGGAGCTCACGTGGGGATGTGTTGGAAAAGATGAATAGATTGGATAACCTGAGCTGTTGTTCCTCCTACATCCCCCCCTTAGGTTAACTGGGCAACGTTAGGCAACAACATTTCTAGAGGCTTTCCTTAACGATACCCTGAAGGTGTTGGACTAGGACGGGCACACAGTCCGACGGCAGTCACTAGTGCTGCTTGCGGACATTGGGTTGTCCTCTCCTGTGGACACAAAGAGAACTGAACCCCCTGTGCCCTTGGGATCGGGTGGGACCACATAACTAGCCCTGGCCACTGAATGGTTGTGGGTATAGCTGACGTATTTCACACAGGCTTTCACACTCAATCACAGAACCCTCTGAAGTTCTCTTTCCCTTGTCCATGACTGAGTGATGGCTGTCCTACAGCCTGGAGGAAGGATGGCATGGAGCAGACTCCCTAGTGACCCAGGATGGATATGAGCTTGAGTAAGACATAAGCTACCGCTTTTTAAACCACTCAGAAAGTGACAATATGTGTTATTGCGGTGTAACGCGTCCATCCTGAATTCTCACAGGGACCTTCTCGCATAGAGGACCGGGAAAATCTTAGCAGGAACTATTGTTGCAACTCATAAGGGTCCTGAGAACTCACTCTGGATTTGATAGCTCCATGCACTAACAGCTGTGGGATCTTACACTAGTTGCTAAGTCTCTCTGAATTTCCATTTTCTTCTATTTAAAATGGGGATAAAGTCACCTGGGTGGCTCAGTCGTTAAGTGTCTGCCTTCTGCTGGGGTCATGGTCCCAGGGTCCTGGGATGGAGCCCTGCATCGGGCTCCCTGCTCAGCTGGGAGCCTGCTTCTCCCCCTCCCACTCCCCCTGCTTGTACTCTCTCTCTTGTTATCTCTTTCTTTGTCAAATAAATAAATAAAATCTTTAAAAAAATAAAAATAAAAATGGGGATAATACTCTTGGCTCTTTTTGAACTGCTGGAAGGATTAAATGAGATCTCGTGTGTAACACATTGTAGAAAAAGCCTGGCAGAGAGTGGGGGTAATTCTGATTATTGTTGTTTGAATGTTCTGTGTCTGTGCTTTTGTCATGTCTGTATTTCCTGTTGTGTCCACTGGGGCTGACTGAGGAAGTTTTTAAGAAATACAGCAATGGACAGGGGCTTAGAAAGAAAGTAAAAGGGGCTGGACCTCAGCCCTTTTAGACAGCAGCTTCTGATGGGAATTGGAGGTGCCTCTGTTGGTGTGACATCATGGCATTTAACCAGCCCATCTCCAAAAACAGGTTCCAAGCCACTAAAAAAATCTCAAGGGATTTTAAGTAGCCATCGCCCAACTAGTGATATTTTCCTACAAAATCTTCTTGAGGAAAAGAGATTATGTATTTGTCTCACCTTGGATCTTATAAATTTATATCATACTTCATGTCTTTAAAGCTTCCTAACAAACATTAAATTGATTATCCAATAAAGGCAATAGTTCATTTGGAATATTTACAAGAAAACCCCCATAGAATGAGCATAATGAGAAAAATAATGAAGCAGTAATTATAATTCTCAAGGCTAATAATTTTAATAATAATTTATACTTAAACAGCTCTACACATAAGGAGATTTCAAAGGTTTATTAAGTAAGCTCCGTATGCACTCCAGTTCCCAAAACAATGTCTAACATTCCTGACCCCAACATTCCTGATGCAGAAGCCACCAGTATCATTAATCTTATTTTACAAATGGATAAACTGACGCAAAGAAAATATGCCTGGAGTCATGTAACCCTTGGCAATAGATTCTCATCTCAAGTCCCTGTGCCCTAGATCAGCCCAATTTGAACCTCGCAGTGGAATAATTTATGTTTTAGTTTATCAATGAGTTCAGTTGTGTTGGAGTAACCGCTGTCCTTGATTTGTGTGACGTGGCCCAGGGATTTTATTTATAGTCGTGGTATTGGTCCGAAAACAAATGCATTTGAAATGATAGATTTTTGCAGCATGTGGCTGTCCCTGGTTGAAGTACAAGGGAAGTTTCACGTTGGATTCTGGACACGATGTATCCAAAATGTGTGCCCTAGCCAGAAGGTCACCACCAGACATGGCCTTCTTCCCCAGAAGTGAACCAGAGCCCATAAAAAGCTGCAGTCCTTGCTCACAGTTTGTATAAGCTTTTTTCTTTTCTTTTTTTTCTGTTCCATTGTGCTCATTCACACATGATATCCCAAAACAGTTAAGTAAAATGAGGGATATTATATCTGTCACACATGAGAAAACTGCAGTTATGGATTTGCTTAACGCATTCGTTGCTTTTTGGACTCGAGAGTCCCCTGGGCCGTGCCACAAATCTACATGGTGGCCCCCAGTTCCATAATGTATGTGGGACTCTCTGGTGAGGCCAGCATGTGTGTAAAAGTTCATTATTGTTGTTGTTGTTTTTTTTAATTTTTGTACCTCAGATGAATTGGCCTTAACTTAGGGCAACCGTGGGGCTACACTGGTCAAGTGCATTACAGGCATCTGTTGTTGAATAGTTGAAATAGCTCACTCCTATGACACGGTGAGAGTCTGAGGTCGTGTCTTCTGAATGTATGCCAAAGCGTGGCTGGGTAGCCGGCACATAGCAGAGAGCCTACGCCCCTGCTTCTCTAGACGCTTTGGGAGATAGCTCCCTCTTTTACTGTTTCCCAGTTCACTTTAAGATGGAGTCCTCTGATTGCTGTAGACTCGCATAATGCTGAAGATAAAGCTCTTGGTCATTTGTCCCCATAAATATTGACTGTGGCCACAGCTGTGGCACAAGGCATGCAGAGCACAGTGTCCTTCCTCCCGGGCCACGCCTGTGGGTGGTTCTCTGAATTACACTCATGGACTCCACTGGGGGAGGAGCTGGGAGCTGTCGCACCTCCCTATGAGACACCAAGTCCAAACCTTTTTTCCAGAAAACCGCCTGGTCCTGGAGGGTACCTTCTGTGCTTGCCTGGACCCCCACACATGTGACCCGAGGGGCCCGGCACATTGTAAGCACTCAGCTGATGTTCACTTTTATTACCACTGCTTTGAGTTTTATCGTCCTCACTGTCCTTCCATTCACTGTGGAAACAGTACAAGGGGATCCTGCTTGGATTTATTTAAGGTGTGTGTGTGCTGCCTTTCATCACACACTCTTAAACTCTTCAAAGTTTCTTTCTGCTTGAATGATCAGTAAACAAATTATGTCTTCATACTATCAATTTGAACTTGCATTTTTAAACCCATAATGACCAGCACTTTGTCAGTGTTCTGAGACAGAGTTTTCCTGCCTTGTGCATAGTAGATGCTCAATAAATACTGTGAAATGAATACATAAGTAAATGAAACCTTTCATTTAGTCAGCCCCATGAATTAAACTATTCTATTTAACAACGCTTGAGAAGTTACTAAGTGTCCCCAATGCTCAGGAGAGTGAAAATGTTTTAAATATCGACATTGTCTTTAAGGAGTTTACAGTAAGTAGGGAGATGAGTCACATGCGTACAGGAAACTAAAAAATGGCATTGTACATTTATTCAATCATGACATCTGTTGTTGCCAATGTTAGTTTTTGTTGGGTAGGTGCTATGTACCAGGTACTTTTTAAAGAACTCTACATGTATTGTCCAATTCTTACCCACCCCACACACACACAGACAAATCTGTTGTTACTATCCCCATTCTACAAATGAAGAAACTGAAGCTTAGAAAAAGTTACATAAGTTGTCCAAGGTCATACAGCCTATAACTGGTAGAGCTATAAAATATAATATTTTTACCCTCTATATACCCAACTTAAAAATGGCCAGTATGATTTGTGTTCTTTTTTTTACACAAAACCTATCTTTGATATTCTACTCATTTATATTTTCCCTTGTTTTAGTTACATATAAGGTATGGTATATACTAACTTCCATCAGTATTTGGTCGTATGTGTTCTTAGCTTAGCCTCAAACCCATTGTGTAATCATATAGGATCAATAGATACATCACAGATAATAAAATATTAAATTGTGCAGTGTCTATAATAACTAAAATAACAGTTATAGAAAAGGAACGTCTGAGCAGGTGACATGGGAGCTTTTCTAGAAAGATGGGTCAAATCAAGACGTATAGCAGGTGGGGAGAGGGGGTGAAGCGTGAGCAAAAACCGTAGAGTCAGGATGAGCATGTTCTGGGGGCTTCTGGGGGAGGCAAGAGAATGACTGCTTGTCAAGTATTGGAGTGTGTGGGAGCTGTTTGGAGAAGCAAGAGATGGACCATGGACCCAACCTTATGGTTCTGAAATGTGGTGGTGGCAGAATTAGCAGCCAACCAGGTCTGTTTGAGCACCAAAGCTGAGATCATTCCGCTGGAAGTCCCTGACTTTCCTAACAAGAGCCTAGAATTCTAGATTTTTAGGATAGAAAATCACAAACACTAGAAAAAACCGATGATGATCAGCAACAAGTATTTTTGTTAACCTCTTAACGAATATTCCCATAATAGAAGTAGTAATCACCAATCTAGTTGTCAAGTAAATATTACTAGCATGAATGTACTGTTATTCTTCTAACAACTCTCTGCCTTTTGAGAAGACACAGGGATGCTGAAGAGTTTTGTTTTTGTTTTTTGTTTTTGTTTTTTAATCTTCTTTGAGGGCACTGATCAAAAAAAGTTAGGCTGAGAGGTTCCTGTCTGTAATATATTTGTTAATTGATGTTCTTCCTTTTTGGCTCTTTTTTACTAAATCTGTCTGTGAGTTGGAAAAACTCTAGTGCCCATAAAATTGCTTCCCAGCCGGAAATTGACCCTCCAAGCCCGAACCACTTTAGTCCGAGTACTGCTCTGCCCTGGGCACGCGTGCTTGCCCCAGTGTGTGCAGACGCTCCAGGGCCAAATTTCCTAACATGGAATTCAAGGAAGAAAAGACAAGGATTTCGAGCTCAGACTCGTCTGCATTCGGACTCGACATGTGCACGGGTCAACTATGACTTTCATTTTTTATATATATGTACGGAAGACATCGTAATAAGAACGTGTTAAACTGACAAAAGAGCTAACTTTCTCTCTTTGGGGGAAAGTAGATAGAAAATAATCTAGTGTTAATTAGAATCGAGATCCTGCTGGAAATCACTTAAAGGTTAAACTGCCACACTGGAGGAGAAAATCAGGGGATTCATTTTTTACTGGAGCTATTGGAGGACTCATGTTAGACGCAGAGTTCCAGCTCTTTGGCTTGGAGCAACTAAAAGAAAAGAAATGCACGAAAGCCCTTGTGTTTGTCATATGCGGCCACTTTGTACTTAGGTGAGCAAAATACCTAGAAATGGAGCTGAGGTGTTCACTGCCACGGCTCTTTCAGCACCGTCCAGGTGGAGCTCTGTTGCTTTTGTCCGCTGTGGCAGTGACTTCGCTAATGTACGCGGCATGGGGCACGTGCGGAGTGGCCATGAGGCCTCAGGATCAATAAAGAGCCTTTAGATTTAAAACTAATGATTTTCTGTGTTCGGCCAAAGTCAGAATCTCTCAAAGTTGCCATTGTTGGCTCTGATTTTTCTCCAGAGAATAAGAGAAGGTGTGATAAATCATCATGCTTGAAATGCAAATAAAATGCACGTCAGAAGAGACTTGAACTAGACTAGAGATGGATAATGTGAGTCTTCAACGTCTTAATTATTTCAGTCTCTAATTGAGCAGACCCCCGAAAGTGGCACTATGGTAACTGTGGTTGGAACAGCAGTGGACAAACTGTCTGGTGAGGGCACCCCACCCTCAGAGTACAAGTGTGACCTGGCCACGAAAGCACCTGTCATCATTTCCTCCCAGAAGCATTTTAAGCAGTTGGGGATGACGTCAAATGCTTTTGAATGTATCTATAAACCGTTGTTGAATGTACATAAAATTTCACCAGACTCTCTGATTTAAAGCCCTAGAGAAGGCCACCAGGCTCGTATGGAAATTAGCTGGGCATAATTTATTCATGAAAGGCAGAAAAGCTGAATTAATAAATACATGAGTATGTAAACTTATAACTGCATAGAGATCTGTAGAAAATATGAAAGCCATGCTCCATGTGTTAACAGAAACCTCTTAAGGTGTGGCCACTCGGTCCTTTCTTTCTAGTAAACAGTTCTGTCTCCTGTTTTGAATGCCAAAATGGAAAGAAGTAATAAGTAAATAAGTACATTTATTTTTTGGAGGGTTTCTTTTTTTTTCCCCCGCTAAAAGAAATGGACCTACCTTGTGGATGCTGCTCTATGCACATCAATCTAAGAGAATTATTTTTTAAAATATTAATGAAGGCACTAATTCCAGAGATTCAGGAAACTGCTCAGCCTGTTTAACTCATCCTCTGTCTGGACCCAGTTCTGGGAGCATTTTCACAAAGTATTGTCTCTCGTGAGACAAGGTCTTGCCTTATTATAAGAGTGGTCATCATTTTTTTCCCCCTTACCTTCATCCTGCCATGAAATCATCATCTGTGCTAACATCATTGGCCCTACCAAGCATTGACTCAGCGGTGCAGTTGTGATACGGCAGGAACTGGGGGAAAATATATACCGTCACACTGAAAAAGGCAGTCTTGCCTTGTCCTGAAGGTATTCTGCTGAAATTTTTCCTTTGAGTTGAATTCTCAGCCTTGTGGCCCAATTAAGACCCAGCTGGACTCTAGAAGCCTGCATTTGCAGAAGTATTATTTAGAATGTAATAATCAAGCAATGAAAGTGTTGTTATTTACAACTTCTTATAGGTTGGTCAGGATACTCCAAAAGAAGCATAGTGTTTCTATCCATCTTCATTACTGATTATTTCCTTATACTAATTAAAAACATTTTCTGGAAGTGTACTTTGGAAAGCATCAATCTCTGTCAAACCTTGTTCCTAGTCAAGGGTTGAGGACAGAACAAACAACTGTATAAAATTTTTAAAAATCTGTCTTAATTGAGACTTACAGAGGATGCAGGATAAAAAGTGAATTATTAAATACTTTCCTATGCACAGCCACAATCAATAGATGAATTTAAAAAAATACCGAAGTCTGTGCTAGTCATAGAGTGCTTTATAAATATTAACTGAATAAATTTTTGTGGCGACTGCATGATCATGGTGGGTACTATTGTATCCATTTTACAGGTGAGGGAGGTGAGGCACAGTGGGGTATGTAATTTATTCAGGACCTCACAACTAGTATGGAATTACTGGAAATCAGCCCTGATGCTGTGGATAGTTATTTATAGCTGATGCGAAGTCCACATGGCTTTCTGACACAGTGCCTTCAATGTGTTCATGGGATCTAGTTTTTCTACGTTAAGCCTTTTTCATTTTGTTTTGTTTGAAAGAAAAAGTCATTTTTCATAGTATGGATCCCTGCAATTACCTGGGTGGAGAGTTTTTAAGAGAGGCTGTTGAATTCAGTGTTTCCATTCCTGCTCTTTTCATTCCTGCTCCTCAGTACCCTCCAGCCATTAATTGGACTCCTGTCTAGTTGGCAGGCTTTAGAATTCTAACTGACCGGTAGAAATGCACATGTGAAGGTAGGAGGATACACGTTCTGATCGTTGCTGCTTAACAAAGCCACTCCAAAACCTAGTGGTAGAAACGAGGACACCATCTATTTTGCTCATAAATCTGCAATTTAGGCAGTGTTCGGTGGGGGTAACTTTTCTCTGCTTCACTTGACATCACTCGGGCAGCTCGGAGGCTTGAAGCTGCAAGCCCCTGCAGGTGCATTTCCACGTAGTTCTGGTAGTTGATCCTGCCTATCCATTGTGATCTCATCTAGAACTTTGGGGGGGAACACCTGCCTGTGGTCTTTCCATGAGACTGCCTGGCCTCCTTACAGGATGGCAGCTATGTTCCAAGGATCAGAGTCCCAAGAGAAAGAAAGCCAGGTGGAGAAAGCAGTCTCAGAAGTCATGTAGTGAGTGTCATTCAACCACATTACTTTGGTTGTGGTTCTCACAGAGTTCTGCCTGGGCTCAAGGAAAGGGAATGCAGGTCCTCCCTCTTGATGATGAACCTTCTCATAAGAAGAACGTGTGGCATGTATATATCGGTGTAGCCACCTTTAGAAAATACTTATATAACTTAGGTTTTATTAAGCATTTAGAACTGGCAATATGAAAGAAATGTTTTGCTGAAACAAATCCCATTGCTGTAAGAGTAGGGACCTCTTGAGTCATAGGCTTAAGAAAAAAAAAACTCTTCAAAGAATCAAGTTTTGCCAAGAAATCAACTCTCATATCAGAGAGATACCCAAGGAAAGAAGGAAAAAGCCTTTCAAAGTTAATTCTAGCCTTGTGCCTACTTTATAGTAAGAATCTTCAGAGGTGGGAATTCCCCAAACATATGTAAGATGGTTCATTTAGGCTGATCACACCTTTAGCAGTTGCCAAAGGATCTTATACCAGATGTTAACATTCTAGTTTCTATCAAAGAGCTGTGTTGGGTTTTTTTTTTTTTTCATTATTTAATATAAGAACAATGAAAATGAACTTTTATGAAGTTCCTTCCCTGTAGACTCTAAGTCAACCAGACATACTTTCAGAAAGATGGTAACATTTTAGAGAAATTTTATTAGCTGAGCATTTAGCCTGACTACAAGTTGGACACTAGTCTTGAGAAGGGTCTTAAAGAGGAATGGAGGATTTGTGGATGCCATGAAAAAAAAAAAAGAGATTGTTGCTCTCTTTATGTAAGGAAATACGAAAAACTTACCACGTGATTGAGCAGTTTCTCCAGTTACATGATAAATTCACACTCTAGCTAATTATACACTGTCTTCCTGTCTTTTTCATAACAAAAGCCCCATGCACATTAGATAGTTGTTTGGGGTGAATAACAGACGTATGCTTGTACAGTGCTTTATAAATTCCAAAATGCTTTCACATCCATTATCACATTTGAAGCTCACAGCAGATCTGGAGGCTGGGTAGGACCATCGTTACCTCCATTTTTCATGTGGGGATGGAGAGGCAAGCCACACTAGCTGGAGGAGCTGGGGCAATAATGCCATGACTATACTTCTTGTCCACCTTTCTTTTTGCCAACTTTGTGGTTTTTAAGTATTATACCAAACTCTCTGACCAATGCAGAGATAGAAAGCAAGGTCTTCTTTGTTTTAGGCCGCATCAAGCAGAAAGCATGTCTTCCCTCATCATGAGGATGTCATTGATCGATCAGTGTGGTCCAGAGGAGTAAGTGTTGGCATGGGACTTAGGAGTCCGATGACTCCTTTTTGTCCTGACTCTGTTACTCACTGTCACCCCTTGGCATATGACATGGAGGAGATGGACTACACCATGTTCTGAGATTACTTTCAATTCCAAATATCGATAATATCATGTAAGTGAAAAAAGAGAGGAGTTGATGTGAACATCCTTAAAAGAAGTCAAGTAGGCAGGTAGGAATGAAGTTGTCACCTGACTTTTCTTTCTTGTAGAGTTAACAGGAGAAATCACCAATAGAAAATTGAAGTAAAATTTAAGACAGAGGGGAGGAGGAAATCGAGGGTTACTTATTGATTCATTCAACAGCAATTTATTGAATATCTATAATGCTCCAGGCATTGTCCTTACAGAAGGGCATGAAAAATTCTCTGTCCTCGTGGAGCTTATCTTCCAGTGGGAGGTGAGAACAAACGAATATAATACATGTATGTCAGATCATGAAAAGTGCTGTGGAGGAAAAGGGGGATAGGAATAGCTGGATAGGGGGATAGCTGGAGGGGATTACAGTGATAAATTTTTGATGAGGGTCGGTCTCTCTGTGAGAGCCACTTTTGATCAACCTCCTGAGGAATGGAAGGAGCCATTCATGCAGGTATCTGGGAAAAGAGCAGTCTAGACAGAGGAATGCGGCTGGAGAGGGGCGAGGTGGAGGAAGAGGAAGAGATCAGGTTGGAGCTATAAGAGAGTTTTGCAGGATGTTGGAAGCCTACAGGCTTATGTAAGGACGTTTTGTTTCTGTTCTGAGCAAGTTGGAGAATCATCAAGAACTTTAAGTGGCATGACTTGACATAGGTTTTAGAAGAATAACTTTATTTTTTTTTAAAGATTTTTTTTTTTTGACAGAGAGAGAGATCACAAGTAGTCAGAGAGGCAGGCAGAGAGAGAGGGGGAAGCAGGCTCCCCGCTGAGCAGAGAGCCCGATGCGGGGCTCGATCCCAGAACCCTGAGATCATGACCTGACCCAAAGGCAGACGCCTTAACCCACTGAGCTACCCAGATGCCCCAAGAATAACTCTAATTATATTTCAAGCTGTTACTTAAAAAAATATCTGTAGTTGCTGCTCTGTTAATAGATAGTTGAGATTAGGGTGGAAGTAGGAAGACAAGCTATTAGAACCCTCTAGGCTGGTAATTGTGGTTACCTGGGCAATGTGGTAGTAGTAGAGGTGGTGAAAAATGACCAGGTTCTATGTAAATGAGAGTCGAGCCCATCGTATTTGCCGACCAGTGGGATCAAGGGTGACTATGAGGTTTTTTTTGTCCTGGGCAACTGCCTGGCTGGTTGCCTTTTACTCAGAGAAACCTGTGAGAAGGCAGGTTTGGCTCTGCGTGTGTGTACAGGGTGGATTACACATCAAAGAGTATGTGCAAAGACAAAAAAAAAAAAAAAATGAAGGCATTTATTATTAATATGATTATATTATTTTACTTTCTGGATATGATTTGAAAAGGCTTACAGTAAAACACACAGGTAGAATAAAAATGGAAACCATTTAAAAAGAGTAAAATGCTCAAACTCAGTCAAAGAATGATGGACCTAAACAGAAATTCCCTACAGGGAACAATAAGTATGTTTGTTTGACCTTTGCAGAGTATTTACGGTCAAAAATAAAAATATGGAGGTAAGGTGAAAGTCAAGACTATTACAACACCCTCGGAGAGATTTTGCAGAGACCTGTAAGTTTCAGACAGACTTGCAGGTGTTTGGGGAAGGTCATTTTTTCCCTATGAAGGGTGAAAAGCACAGGAATGGACAGGCTGATATCAGACTGGGAAGGCCAGTAGGATGCTTGGAAGATCCACATTCGAGGGGGGCTGGCTTGGGTGTGCCACACTGGTAGGGGGCTTGGAGACTAGTTGTTTGAGACTGGAAAATTGGCATCAGGACTGGAGTACGCATCAGAATCACCTGGTAGGCACATCAAACAAACACATCTAAGATCCAGAACTTGTAAATCCTAATCTCTGGGAGAAAAACCCAGTATTGTCAGTGTCAGTGTTCTCAAAGCCCCCCACATGATTCTGATGCAACTCCTAGTTAAGAAATGCTGGAGGAAAGAAGTTGATGAACTTAAATATTGTGTGTATCACAAGATTGGAATGTTTTTCGGAGAGGGAGAAGTAATAATTTTTTCTTAAAGTTTGGAGATACATGTTTATTATTTTAGTTAATAGTTGTTGAATGCTTATTAAATGTTATGCATATAAGGTCTGGAGACACAAAGATGAAGTCAATACAGTTTCTGTCTTCAAGTAACCAGTTGGTAAAGAAAAAACACATTGATAGTTTGCAGAGCAATGTTTTCTTGAATTGAGTGTTACGGGAACAGGGGTAGAAACTGAAGTATTAGGAAAGGTTTCCTGGAAGAGGTGTCATCTGAGCTGAAAACTTGTCGAGGACAAGATGGATCCAATATAACTTGGCTGCCTGTTTTGTAAATAAAGTTTTATTGAAACCATAGCCATGTTCATTTATTTGTGTATTGTCCAGCACTGTAATGCTTTAGCACCACAACTGCAGAGTTAAGTTGTGATAGGGACCATATGACCCACAAATCCTCTGGTCCTGGTCCATTACAAAAAGTCTGCTAATCCCCGTTCTAGAACAAAGAGAAGAGGAGAGCCGTTCTTGAAAGTAGGGACAATATGACATATGGAACTCTTGAAGCAGCTACAAGCAAAAGATTAAGGCAGAGAAAGGAAATGGTATTAAGCTGGAAAGGTAGGCAGAGGTGAGATCATTGAAAACTGTATCTCATTTTAGGGAACTTGAACTTCCTCCAGTTCAAGAGAATCAATGAAGGATTTTAAGCAGTAGTACGAGGGTCAAATTTGAATTTTAGATAGAGTATTCTCTTTGTTTCAAAGAATCTAGATTTGAGGGGTGAAAGTCTATAGGAAAGGAAACTGTCAGGAAACTTTATAAGGATAATTTATGCAAGAATTAATGAACTGACTAAAAGTTTGACCATAAATTTATTTATGAAATGGAATATTACATAATTATGAGGTATATCTAAATTATGCTAAGGAAAGATAACTGCAAATTGTTCAGTAAAATTAATCAAGGAAACTGCTTGCAAAACATAGAAAAAAACACATGTTAGTGTATACATCGAAAAAATGGAAAGAATATACAGAACTCTGTTCAAAGTTTTTTTTGTTTGTTTGCTTTTGTTTTTTCCCTCTGAGGGAGTAGAATTACAGGAGATAATCACCTTCACTTTTACATGTCTGTCATCTTTGATTTTTTTTTTTTTAGATGAAAATACTGCTTTTGAATCAAATTTAACTTTTTAGAGTGATGTATATAGAGAAGGAGAATGAGGGCTCATACCATGACTCAGGACAAGAGAGGATGGAAAGACAGAGAAGGACAAAAATTTGGGAATGACTTAGGAATTTAAACTGGCAAAATGTGCTGATATCGTAGTTGGAGAAAGGAAGACACACCCAGGTTTCTGGTTTGGGTAACTTTGGTGAGTGTCATATTAATTTAATAAAAATAGGATGAGGAAAGCTTTATTAATCACTAACAATTGTGCTAACTGTAGTTAACATATTTTTAGTACATTTAAACTATGAACAAATGAAAGAGAAATTTTTATTGTTCCCATTTTACGGATGAGGAAACTGAGTCTCAGATTACGTAGTTTACCCAGGGTAAGGTCACCCGTGAGCAAGATAGCGAGGAACTCAACAAGGAGGGTCCCATGGATTCCATAGCTGATGCGGATTCCTACCTGCAATCCTAAATAAATTTTTGTGAGAACATTACAGATAGAAAGAGAAAATCAGTTCAGAACGTATTGAGCCTCAGTATAAAAGTTCTAACATGATAAGCTCTCAATAAGTGAAACAAAGAAAACAGACTGAAAAGCTGTATTCTAACTGGTCCTGCCTTTCGAGCACTGGGTCATCAGGCTGTGGGGAGATGTGGCTGCTGCAATCCCAGTGGTTATTTCTAAGTCTGTGACACACGATTGGCTGACCGAGCTCCAGAACTTGCTGTGACAGACACAGTAAATAAATGTGAAAAACCAGTAAGCTGACGGCTCACAAGCGCACATGAGAAAAGCAGAGGTTTATTTCATCTGCCTTCTCAATGTGTCTTTCCCTCCGTAAAATGTTTGGTTGAATGTTTTCGGGAAGCTTTATCCTGACTCACACAGTAGTGTAGGACCAACATACAAGCCACCAGTCCAAAGTATATAGTAGACTTTGGGGAAAATCAATTTTTTTTCACGTATTCATTCTGAATTGTTGAAATGTAAATTTAGCCAGTCTTTTAGACCTACTCAAGTGATGTCTTAGAGATGGTGATCGTGTACCCATCATAGATTTCTTTTTTCAGTGTTGTGCTTGCTGTGTAATAAATTATCTAGTTTACCTAGCAGAAACTTGAAACGGCAGCAGTGTGGACTTTGGGACAGACTTAGTTTTTGCATATACCCCTGTACAATCTTGTGACAGAGGCCGGCCACATAAGATATATATCTGGACTCTCTTGTACTATAGAGTTTTTTCTTATTCTGGATATCCTTCACATTACAGCTGGCAGCAACAAAAACTGGTATTTCAGATCTGTTTTCTGAACTCTTTTAAGCTAAAATGCAAGGATTGACGTTGCAGCTACTAATTTTGACACCTTTTAGATCTGTATCAAAGTGTTGTGTTGAAGCGGCAAGCCAAGGAGTGATGCATTTTAGATATTTAGTTTTATCATTAAATACCACCCTGATGTATTCATTTATATTTGTCTATGACACACTGTTGTAGTGTGTATGATTTTGTGATCTTTTTCTTCCTTTGTATTCACTTTAAGCATCTAAATAAATTGCCATCTTGTGTTTAATGTAGAAAAAAGAGAAAAGAGAAGCTCTCAGATTGAATTTTGGAGAACTTCACTGTTAATTGATTTTAATAATCACTAAAGTTTTAAGAAAAATGATATCGAATATATAGAAGATTTTGCCCCTTGTGTTTGGATATTTGATATACGTACGGACGCAGTAAAAAAATGCCCATGAAAAAATTAGAATAGAACAGATTTGATGTATTTTTTTGGTATCAAAAATCACAGGCCTGATTTTGTCAGTTTAACTCAGTGAATATCTGTTGAGCGCTCACTATATGCAAAGCATATTGAGGCAACATATTTTTTACCCATTCTAACTTTTTATATGTCTAAAATTTAGTAGGGCGAGGAAGAAGTAAGACCTAAAAGGTGCCGAATTTTCCCAGCAGATCTTTGAGCTGATATTAGTTTAGGAACTATCCAGTGTCCTTTACGTCCCTCTGTTTTTCATTAGATCCTGACTGTATGTTTTGTTGAGGATTTTTTTTTAAGAGTTTATTCATTTATTTGTCAGAGAGCGAGAGAGACTGAGAGAGGGAATACAAGCAGGGGGAGTGGGAGAGGGAGAAGCAGGCTTCCTGCTGAGCAGGGAGCCCATGAGGGGCTCCATCCCAGCACCCTGGGATCATGACCTGAGCCGAAGGCAGACACTTAACGACTGAGCCACCCAGGCCCCCCTGTTGAGGAATTCTTACTTAGAGAAGGCATTCCCAGTTCCAGTTAGGAGTGTTTGGGGTAAAGATACGCTGAAATGCCAGAGGACGTCAGTGGCCTTTGTGAAGGGGAGAAAGGCACACCGCCCACTGAGAGGGGCTCAGTTTCTCCCTGTGTCACTTCACCTTGGCATTCAGCCACAAGAGGGGGCACGGACCAGAGTGAAATCAATTCTGCCAGCTGCCTGGCTGGCTGCTCCGCCCTCCACAGGAGTACCAGAGCCCTCCTCACTTGGAGATGGCCACAGAGCTTCATTTCCCACTCGAGCAACTAAATAGTTCACAAGCAGCCATGGTTATGCTGTTCGGCAGTGAAAGCAAAGACAGGACTTTACCGTTTCTGAAAAGGACAGGAAAACTAAGGTTTTCCTTAGTGCCGTGTCTCATGTATACTTTACTTTCTCTCAGATGTAACTGATTCCTATCCAAAGCTAGATTTGGGCTTTCAGAGAGAGAAAGGTTGTCTCAATTGACCATTCAACGCAAAGTTTGTACATTGCATAAAAAAATGTGTTTTTGACACAGTAAAATACATTCCCTCTATGCTCATTGTAATTCACTTTATAGTGACTTGCTTAATAGCATAACATATATCATTTATATTGCTATCCTTCATGCTTTTAAACTGTAATATCCTTTCCTCAATGACTACTTGTCAATTTCACTGATCTAGATTTGATTTCATAAATTAACTAGGCCAATTAAGTAGAGAGTTATCATTAGAATAAGAAGTGGAAGCAAATAAATATTAATCTTCCATCTCTGAATGTCGGTATTCCAACACAACTTTGATCACACTTGAACACTACTTAATGGAAAAAATACACCCCTCCGTTGTCAATGCAGAATTACCGATTTAAACGTTTATGAGTATTTTTCATTCATTTTCTCATTCTGAATCCATCTTTCTTTGGGCCAGTTACATTTTTCTTTTGTTAATATAAAAATGAGGAATTAGTAAATACTAGAACTTGATTATTTAAGCATTCTGATCTTGCCTATTTGCTTGATTTTTCCTCCTGGTCCCTTTGCCTGTGGGATGTTTATTTCAGAGACATGGAAGCCACATCATCTATTTAGAACAGTAGTTTGCCTGCTGTACCCTTCTTTGTATTGCTTGGGTCATTTTGTCCCCCTCACAGACTTCTGGAAACCATATGGAGATGAAGTTCTTGACAGAGAATCACATTTTAAAATGCAGCCTGTTTCAAAGAGCATTTCTTTTTAAAAACTCAGAGATTTTTTCTTCATCCCTCCTTTAAATGATTCTTCTTACATATCACTAGCACGAATCTCACTTTGTCTTCCTTGAAGACAGAGAAGAGTTTGTCAGTAGTTTTTTCATGAAAACACACAAATGCAATTATAAGATCACCCTGTAGCCTGTTGTGTCCCTCTGCATTTATTAACATTCACTTCTTTCTCTTTCTTTTTTTCTGGATCCTACGCACAACCTTTCATCTTTTGGGGGAGGGTAGGAGAGGTTGATCCTCTTGGAAACCTTTTAATTTCTCTCTCCTCAGTTATAGAAACTTGAATTGCTGTGGTAAAGACACATCTTTCCGGGTTGTCTGTGAAAACATTCCAGGATGACATAATACAGGGATCCGTGGGAACAATCAACTGGGGATCCCGCTTCTCTGTTAACTCTGGTCTCACTGTGCATCTCTAATCCTGAAGAGGGGTGTCTTAATCGTGTGCCACACACGCAACACACAACACGCACACAGTCACATAACTAGCTTATGGGACCTCTGGGGCACCGCGAGGGAGGATAATACTGGATCCACACTCGCCCGCTTGTCTGGATTACACATTTCGCATCTAGAAGCTATCAGATCAGAGCCCCTTACTCTCTCCAAGTTCACTTACCCCTTGCAGCCCTTCAAGCCTCAGTAGTTTTACCATAGTAATAATTTTTCACTAAGAATTTTAAACAAGACTTTGCCATTGGACATCCTTTGAAATAGTTAGCTTTGCTTCACTATTTTTTGTAACTTGCCAAATCACAAATAAAAGGGTCTGTGTCCTCTAATGCTTCTTCTCTGGTCATTATCTTGGAAAATATGCAGAGTCTGGTCCAAGTAGAGTGCTCCCCAAACCTTGCTGTTACTTTGAGAATAGTTTTAATGAGGCTTGCAGCTGAGCCAAACTCTCCTGTTGGGTTATTATTTGGGCATGTGGAAGCCCTAGTGATTGATCTGTGTGGGGAAACTGGCAACACTCGCATGCCCTCTGGGTAGAGGCAGAGCCTCCAGCAGGAAAAATTAGGGAAAGAGAAAAAAAGGAGAGGAAATGTTTATCACCCATCTCCTAGCATTTTATGGCAGTGTTATGGTGAACTGGGAGATGGATGTGTATATTCATGGATTTTGCACCACTTTAAGCACTAATAACATTAAATCAACCTTAATACTTCATGCCAAATGTGCTCTAAAAGAGGGAATAATGGGAATTTTTGTTGACTTTAGTAAAGCATCAAAAGTTACACTGGAAACACATAAAACGCTACAATGCAGAGGTCACAATTATGCTAATATCATGATAATATAAAATATTAAGTCACCAAAATGACAGGATTTACAACCAACTATCCTCAGTCCCCAGAAACCTCAGCGATAAGCTTATGGTAAACACAACAGCCTGTCCTCCCAAGGAGTCTGATTACAAATTTAAATATGTATATGATTAGAACTCTGCCAGTCTCCCACCCCTAGAGACAGATGAAGTAAAATTTGATTTATATCGTACCTGAAATCTATTGTGTTGAGTGTGCTGCATTTTGCAGAACCACTACCGGGCCTGATGAATTTTGTGTTTAGCAAGTTGCTTGTGGGAAAAACAGGGACTACTCTTAAGGATGGCGAATAGCCCTGTAATCTCATGTACTAAAACTTAAACATTGATACAGAATAGTCAAATATTTGACGGTGGAATGTTGACTAATGGAAAACATAACACTTGTGTTACTGTTTTTTTTTTTTTTTTTTTTTTAATATGCTTTTCATGCTGAGGTCCACAATTGAAAAGCATTTACCCTGAGCCTTAATCTCATGGCCTTGAATTTACCTTTAGCTCTGGGGTCCTTCAATCACATTAAAGTGCCTCCTTTCATGGAGTTCTTTGGATGCAGTAACTTGATCAGTGGTCATAGTTAACAAGCAAGGTAGGGTCATCACCGCTACGCAGCTTTCCTAATTATCCGCCATTCTGGCCAAATAATCCTGACTTCCATTTGACTGATGTCCTTATGGCAATGAAAGGCAAAGGAAAATAATAAACATGCGATGAAAGCATACTACTCTTATAAACTGATACTCTGTAAGGAATTCTTTGTGCTGAGGTCCCTGTTTCAGCTAATTTTTCAGGCCCGCTAAGGTCAGCAGATGCAGGTTCCTAAGGGGTATGCTTTTCCTTTTTCAGTGTTAAATACATGCAGGTTGCATGCCTGTATGTTTATATCTCACTCTGGCAAGGGTAATGAATATATATGCTTTCTAACCACATGTATACCTATGATCGTGGTTGTAAATATACTCTGTATCGTACATATATAAATACTGTATTATTGGTAGTGTCATCATTAATTAGTCTCTACCAGCAGAATATGGACCAGGCTCACCCCCTAATGGTGAGGCTGTAGGCTAGAATAAAAGGCTATGTTCACCTAGATGCTTCTCCAGGCCACCCCTTTACCCACCTGTCACTCTGTCACATCATTAATGCTCATGTTATCGATGACAATAAAATAAAACAGGTCGCCCCCAAAAGAATTCCTATTTGCGTGCTGTTAAGAAGAGCTCTAAGGCATATTTTTTTTAAGTGCGGCTTGCATTCCCCAGAGGTTACAGCAAAGTTCTTACAGGAGTTGGCAGCATCAAAAGAACACTGAAACTCTACAGGCACTTTTCCTCGGTCAATCCCTCCATCTTAGTGAGAGCCAATCGATATTTCTTGATCTCCAATTTTGTGCAAAACTCTGCTTGTGCTTAACCCTTCTGGCAATCCCCTTCTTGGCCACTTCCTTCTTTCTGGGACAAAAGGAATGTGCTCTTTCTCTACACAGGATGGAAACTTGTGAACAGATTGATTTTCTTGGATTCCCCCCAAATTGGTTGGGATTGGAGGGTGTCTATCACATGTGTGGATATAGAAGGGGAAAGACATTTCCAACATTATCAAAAATTATATTTGTTTCTAAATAAGTGGAATTGTTTTCCCCCTTCTCTCAGGAGGCTTGAGTTGGCTCTCTTCCCAAACCAACCTTTTGGATAATAAATTCCTTTTGAAAAGAAGCACGAAACCCTTTTGATGTTGTAAATAGTATAGTAGCGGAAGAGAAAGGATCATGTAATTGTAACACAAAGCCTGAGAGAGGTCTGTGGGATGAAGTCGATCTTCTTTATTCAACAGTTAGTAACATATTGTGAGTTTATATTAGAAGACCTATTTGTCATAAGCATTTTCATAAGCATTTTCGGTGGTTTTCTGCCTATTTGCCTCTAATACAGCCCAAGTGGATTCGGGGATATATAGATACACATCGACAGTGATAGCTCCACGAGAAACTCACTGAGGATTCAGTGATCTACTGCTATTGTGGGCCTTAGACAGTCTTCTTTAAGGCAAATTGTAGTCTGTTCATTCAGACTGGGTTCATTCAGAAAAGGCAGATTATTTTTGCTAATTTCTTAAGGAATTCCATGGCAATTCATGCCTTTTCATTCTCTTTCTCACACTCTCCCTCTGTCCTTCCCCTCCCTTCTTCCTGGCCATCTTCCCTCCCTTCCTCCTGCTTTTTTCTCTTCCTCCTTCTTAACTGTCCCTGTGCACATCCAAATATGCACCTTAAAAATTTCATTTCTCCGGATGGTCTGTTCTCTTCCCCACTGTGACCCTCTTCCCTCCCCTCTCCCCAAAAGTTCCAGGCTTTGTTTTTGGAAGGCGTTATGAAACTCTGAAGACATAAACCTCACTCTGTCACTGTGGCAGTGGGGTCCAGGACGTCCATAAATGCCATCGAGGTGTCAGTCCTTTACATCATAACTGCAGTTCATTTCTCTGCACTGACAGTGATGTTTATACCAGGCGAGGATTAGAATGGGCATATTTCCAGATCTTAATTACATCAGGCATAAGGATGAGCAACAGCATTTTTCTTTGGGGGAGAGGAAGGGAGGAGGGAGAAAGAGGGGCGCGAGTAATGCTGAATTTGGCCATCTAGAGCCTCATGTGTCCCCGTTTATCAAGAGATAATAGGATTAAGCTAAGCTTTGGGACTTCTCTGGCTAATGCTGCCTTCAGCAGGGGTCTAATAAGGATAGATATAATTGGGTAAATGGCGAATAAGAATGAAAAAGTACAGAGTATAAGCACAATGCTTAGGAATAAATAATGACAAATTGGATTTTGTCCAATCTCTGCAGACTTGGTTAGAATCTGGCATCCCACACTGAATTATAAGGGGCAATGTCTATCTTTCTTCTTGCCTAACTTGTCTCTGTTCATTGCAAATATCAGAAGGTACCCTCTCAAGTTTAACTGGGGTCTATCAGCATTGCTCATTTGAAATCAAGTAGGAACTGTTAAGGAACACTCAAATAGGGTTAAAGAAACAGAGTAAATTAAGTGCCTAAAAACAAATGTGACACAAATTAGAGTTTGTTTCTTTGACCCTTATCCATTTGCAGAATTTACCCCATTAACAGCTAGAAATTTATTTTCACTTTCTTCACCTCTCTAAGAGGAAAGCAAACATATAACATAGCCCCAAAGGAGTAATTAATTAGATCATTTGCTGACATGGATTTGAATAGTTTATTTAAATACAATTCCGTTATTTATTTATTTTACAACATTATGCAGGAGGGTGAAACTCCTGTTCTAATTTGCACTTAGCAAGGATCTCTGAAAAAATATCACAGTGAAGGAAATAAACAAAGAACCGGTGATCAAAGGGCCACATTCAGAAATGCATAAAAGAATTTCACCAGGATGAGTGTTTCAGTGATTAAAAAATAAGGGATTGGTTGAGTTGGGGGGTGGAGGGGAGATAATAAGACTGTTTGTTTTGTATTCCCGTGGGCATATTTTAACAAATATAATGAGTTCATTGATAAGCTGCTCTATAAAAAGGTAAGGGAAATTTTAAAAGTAAAAGATGCCAGTGTAGGTAAGAACGGTATAATGAATATGCAGATTACCACAACAAATGAAGACTGCTTTTGAAAATAGACAGTGAAAAATTCATGAACTCAGAAGCAAGTTAAAAAAAAATAACTGCAACCTCACAAATCAAAGTTGTAACTTTTTCCCAGAAAAAAATGAAGGGTTCTTTAAGTTTAATTTCGAAAGTTGGGAGTGAAAATAGGAAATTAGTTCACCAAAGATAAATATTGAGTCTATTCTAAAATTAGGTAAGGGTTTGGGAAAAAAAAATGAGATGTTAGGATGGATATTCACATTTGATCCCTTTAGATAAGTAAATGGCCTGATGAATGCTTGTGGGTGGGATTTAAATGTTTTCATTCGGTGAGCATTTAGGGAAATCCCTGACTACATAGCCACATATGCGCCTTCATTTCTCCAACTTATGGGGTTGTAATACTCCGATCGCTGTAGTATACAACTTGGAAAAATTCCTCCCTAGTGCTGTTATCCCATAGAGAGTTTGAAGATGAGCACAACTGAAGAGCAGTGAAAATACTGGGATGGCATTTCAGAAAGGGAGGGGATAGTAAATACACTCTAAAATTCATAATTTTAAGAGCTCTGAGGAGCAGAGAATATTCCACCCACCTCTTCCCTCAAAGCCTCCTTTCCCTTCTTTCTGTCCTACTTTTGAGTTCTCCTTCCTGCACCTATCTCTCTCCCTGCCCTTGTCCCCTCCATACCACTCTTGTCGCTCTGTCACTCATGTCTCCCCGGCTGCCTTTCACCTTTTCTCTTTCTACCTTGTTTTAGCCATTTTTCTTTCCCCCTTTCTCTGGTTCTCTCTCTTGCACACAGAACTAAAGAATTGTTCTGGTATCAGTTGAAAATGTTTAAATACAACAATTATGTAACTAAATACACTTTGCATAGTGAGACAGAGAAACTTGCCTTGAGAGTTTTTGTTGACTATGTAGTTTTTATATTTTATGTTTTTATATTTTAACAAAAAGTTGGAGGGCAAATGATAAATTTAGGCTAAAATAGAATATTACACTATGCAAAGTGTATGAGCCTTCAGTATAATTTAGGAACAAGCTAATGGAACGATGACCCCATCATTAAGTGACTCAGCTAGGAAGCATTCTGGTGGTGACTCCTGTGAGGTAGTTGGGCCTACTTGGAGCCCAAGCCATTGTGGGTATGCTTATCCTCCCCTGTGGGTTTGGCTTGGTTTTGTTTGGACAGAAAACTAAGGATAATATTTAACCACAGTTATGCATTCACAGACTTATCACATTATTCTCTTGAGTCAAAGAACCACCAAATTCAGCTGACCTCTCCCATGGCAATAGTGACTGAACAGGGACCCGGGTTTCGTCAAGTTCTCTGGACAAAGTCGGTAGGACTCACACCAGCGCACAAAATGCCCTCAACACAGCAGCCATTTAACCTGATGGTGGATGATGAGGAATCATGGTGTAAGGTGCACAGTCATGCCACAGGGGCTTAAGTAGCTTCTATAGGATTATGAAACTGCTAATGGGAGCTGGTTGTCACCTCACAGCCTTCCTTGTCACCAGCCACTGAATGAACCAACCACCTCTCTTGAACAACTTTTGCCTTACATGAATATGTAATATTCATGTAACAACATAATATGTTGTTCCTCTTCTCCAGCAAAAGTCAGCTATCACTGACCTTCTCCTACTCGGATAGCTCTGTAGGGTATTCTCACCTGAAATGCCCTTTCCCCCATGCATACCCCCAATTGTTAGCCCCTTAAAAAGGTTTCATGTTTCTGCAGCTTTATATGGTTTTCCAAATCCCACTAGGTAATTCCATGGTATATGTTCATTCAGTAAACACTTATTAAATGCCTACTGTCTGCCAGGTACTGTTTCTAGTTGCCTAGAAGTGCAAGAGTGTATACCACAGACAAGTTCTGCCTTCATGGAACTTACATTTTGATGAGAGGTGTTAAGACATTAAGGAAAATAAATAAGGGGATCATCTCATATGGTGGAAGGCAGTAAATTCTATGGGGAAAAAGAAAGCAAGGAAGGAATATGGGGATTATCACGGATGGTGTGGTCGTTATCGTGAATAAAGACAGGGGTGGGAAGAACTGAGTAAGTAGGTAATAAGCACTGGGCAGGGTGGGCCATCATCTGTCTATTCCCACGGACTAGATTAGCTTCTGGCCCACAGTTAGTAGTCTCTAAATATTTGGTACAGGAGTGGTAATCTGTATTTGCCCAGTCCTTTCTCTTCCTTTGGAACATTACCTCGTGAAAAGAAGGAGGTACTGATTCTCTCATCCCATAGTGTGTTTTACAGAATGTGGCTGACAGGAAACACTGGGCAGTGGCCAAATGCCTGATCTAAAGTAAAGATAAGAAGTACGGTTGGGTAAGAGTAGTAACATGGGCATAGGGGCTCCTCACACAAATGCTTTTATAAAACTTAATCCCGCTCACTTGCGATTATGTGTAGGGAGATGGGTAATGCTTGGGGATTTGGATTTCAAAGCAATCAGCCACATCCCTTTCAGCTTGTCCCTGGGTTAAAATACCTGGTCAGTCAACCACTGTTAACGGAAGTGGACATCGTTAGTAAAATAGTGTAGACTGATGAAAAGAGCCTCATTCCAGAGACATTTACTGAACTGCCAGCCTGGCATACAGCTCTAACTGAAAGAAATATACATAGTCCATGACTGTTAAATTGTAGAGCAGGACACATCGGGCCAAGAGAGGTTTTGCCAACGTGGGACCATTCACGGACATCATTTCATTTTTGCCCTGACGCAGCGCAGAGGGAGGAATCCCAGTTTACCTGAAGCTTGAGTCATCTTTATTAAAGGGAAAGAACTGTTTAATATAAAGATGGAAACTCCTGCTTTTGGTAAATTGGAACGATTCATTTATAGGGTTAGTAAACAGTTCCGTTTGGGAGGCAAAGAGGGGTATAAATGTACAACTAGAAAATAAATTCCAGAGACTCTCCAGTTCTCTCATGGATAGACAGCTTTTCTTTGCTGGGTTAGTGATAAGAATCTCTTATGGATTCCTCATGTGCTTAGCCTCATCTTTGTGTAAAATTCTGCAGCATTCCAAATTATCACCAAGAATCCATCTTCCTGAAGATGAGACACCAGGAGCAGCAGAGATTGGCTAAACAGGAGATATTTTGAATGAAATGCATAGTTTAATCACATTCTACTTTCAGAAAACTACTTCATTTAAGTCGGTGCTTGCCTGGGGTAATAATTTATGCTCCACACTTGAGTAATCACCAGGAAGATTGCTCGGAACCCATCCCATCACAAACATAGCCACCAATATTCATGGCCTAAAGTAAACTTCTAAAAACTTTGGATCTACATAATCTCAGCAAAATTCAGACCTATGCATTTGTCAGTCTCCCCCCGCCATTTTCAGAGAGAATAATTTCATTTTTTATACTTTATATTTGTAAAATACATTTGGAAGCAAAGTTTGTCATCTTTTCTCCTAATTGACAAATTTTTAAAGGTAGTACTTTTGTACATTAAAAATGCTCAATTTTCTAGATATACTTTTTCTCATGAAAATTGAAATCTATGAAAGGTCAACAAAGATCATTTCTTTTTCAGTTTGAATTTTTTTCACACAACCTCCTTAGTCTGGCTCTCTCCATATTAGAATTTATCCAGATCCATGAAGCACACTTGGATTTGTGTTTATTCTCAACTCTGTTTTTTCTACACCAAGGAGGGTTGTCACATACGGGTGTGCAGGTTGCATACTGAACCTAAGAAGTCATAGTGTGTGAGTGCGGGTGGCAGCCTATGTGTCCCTCCCGTGTTCTCGCTTTTAATGAGCAAAAGACAGTGTTGGGCAGTATGAAGGTATAGGCAACCGGAAAAGAGGCCTCATTTGGGCTCTGGAAAGCAACTCCAGGCAGAGCAACCAGGCCTCTCTGTACGGTTGTCCAGGTCATACAACATATAATAACAGCATCTTTTACTTGAGGAAAGAACAAATTTTTCTAATGCTCACCAAGGCTTATATAAACTGACTGCCACTCTGGTGTAGAGGCAAGTCATGTAGGAAAATAGAAAGTTGAATTGCTGCCCATTGTGAGTAGCATTTCCACATTGTTCCCAAATTCCTGCTTTAAAATTTGTCCCTTTCTCCCAGCATCCTCAGCTTTCTTTCCATTTTTCCTCAGCTAATCTCAACCCCAAGTGTGCCTTCCTCTCTTAGCTACCACTACACTACCACTAAGACTTGCAAAAAGTACTCTGTTACTAAATTACCACAGAAGCTAACAGTGTGTAGTCAAACACGTAGTCCCATCACTTACTTAAGCAGAGGCAGTTCTGGACTAACAGGAAGGAGACTGAATTTGGTTAGGACACTAGGCTCTCGATTCACTAAACCTCACTGCGCGGCAATGCCCGTTCTATAATACAGAGGGAAAATAATTGTCTCTCAGGTCTTCCGTTCTGAAACTCCCAAGTAGTCTTGCTTGACTAGATGCTTATGTTGACTAGTCAACTCAGTCAGAGTTCGTTCTAGCAACCCATAGGCCTGTGTTCCAGCGTGCCCGGGGCGGGGGGCTGGCAGATTCTTAGCAGACATGGCTCCGACTCAAACGGGCCTCTAGAATCCCACTTTTGCAGTATAATTTTTCTTCACCTAACCTTTAAACTTCCAAGGTATTAGTTACCTCATCAATCCAGACCAAACTCAGACATTTCACTAAAAGGAATAGAGACAAAAAATATCACTTTCCTGATACTGTTCAGCAATTTTCGAGCTACTTTGGCCTCCTATTGGGAGGCTTCATGCTTGGTTTGTTTATGCTCTCAGATGAAGCCTCAGTGTGTTTTGAGGTGTTTATTCCAGTGGTTAAATTTGAAGAGGTGAAGAAAAGTCAAACTCTCCCCACTATTGCCTAGGAGAAGTCTAAAAAATAATTGGTACACATTGAAAAATTTCTTACATCTGAGGAAGGAGGAGAAGGTTCCATTTGTTCATAACAGCAGAGTTTTCCGTTTTCTGGCCCAGAGAAAATAAAGAATAAACTTACCTTTTCTTTTTTTCCCCCAAACGTAGGGGTGCTGATATTTTTTCTTAGCATGCATAGCATATATTATTTTTTAATGTAATTGCCCACTTAAGTTTTTGTTTCACATTGCTTCATTCCCTTAACCAAGTCCCAGATATAATAGTTAAAATTAGTGGATCATCTTTCTGAAATTATACATTTTAATTATGATTATTTGATAAGCATTTCAGACATACTCATATATCACATAAAATCAGAAATAAGTATGTATATCAATAGCAGTTTAATCCCAAATGGAGGCTTTATTTAAACTATCAAGGACTTGATTACAGGAGCTTCGAGATTAGAAATGAGATTTACAAGTGGCTAGAGGGAAATATTTAAATATCTTTGCTAGAGCAAATTATAGTCATTTTTTAAAAGACTTAAAATATGAGTGAACTGAGAATTTCATCTAAGATATCCTATTACTGAATTACGCTTTTTCTTTTTTGTCGTCACCTCTTTAGCTATTTAGAAAACAGCTTGACCAGAAGCAAAGAACATCTCTTTCGTATTTTACAGCTAGCAAAGTAAACCTTTTGTGGAAAAGTGGGTGCTAGGTAATTTCCTGTTTGAAATTCCACATTAAACGGAGGGGAAGACTTGTACTAAAAGAACCAAAGAACTTTCACTTCTAAATATCTTAAGCTTCAAAACAATGCTCCTGAGTTAACCATGGAGTATTAAATAATAATCACTGATACAGTGGTATTTGTCTTTCATATTTAAGGGTCTATGTAATCTGGCTCCTATCAAAGGTCTTTCCTAATCACCTCAAAACAAAGGAGGATCCCCCCAGTCCCAGCATTTCCCATCACAGTTTTGTTACTTGGTTTCCCATAGCATTTACAGGCATGCGATAGAGTGTATGATTATTAGACTTCTGATGTTGTTCATCGTCCATATCTCCCTTTCCAACTAGAGCTGAAGCTTTCCTTTTCTCTTGTATTGATGTATCTCCTGTATCTGCAAGGATATGTTTGTTGAGTGAATGGATTTAGTTCAATACATATTTATTAAGTATTCACTATATCTAAGGCACTGTTAGGTGATACGAGAGTTATGAAGCGGAGTTTCAGGTTACCTAGGAGAAAGAACAATAATTCGAACACAAAGGAAAATAAGAAAAATACCATAAGAAGGGTCCAGTCCAAGTGCCGTGTGTATCAGAGAAGAGAGAACTCGTGTAGTTGAGGTGGACCCTAATGGAAGGAAGAAGATAGTGCTTCCAAAGGGACTGTCACAGCTGGGCAGGGAGAGCTTGTGCTGCTGAGGTAGCAAAGGAAGATATTTCAGGGATGAACAAATCTGGGCCACACAGAGAGATAGGAATGTTGTTTGTGTCCAGGAAGTAACATTTGAGGGAGCTTTGGCTTCTGCGTGGAGTAGCGGGTAATAAGGTGATGCTCTTGTGCAGTGTCCCTGGTCCGCTTGGAGAGTGAACAATGATTACACAATGGGGAGGAGTGGATATCTCTGAGAAGTGATGTGATAAGGGCTGGGCTTCCAGAAAATTAACCTGGCTCTCATGTATACGGTGGGTCAGTGGGTCAGAGGAGAAACAATAAAGCCCAATTAAGAGTCAAATGTTTTTTCTTAAGAGCAGAGAGGCTGTGGCCTGGAAAGGAAAAGGTGGAAATAACCACAAGAACTTGGGAAAGTAAGGGATGGGAGAGGCTTCAGAAGAAATTGATAGCTTCAGAAGAAACTGATAGCTGGCAGAGCTGGGAGGGATGTGTTGCCATTATTACTTTCTTGCAAGTATTATCTTACTTCCAGAAAAGTTAAGAAGGACGTTCTTGATTTGGAGTGTGGAATGGTTCGTTTATTTAAGGAGGGTGAGATTAAGATATCCCCAGGCTGTCAAGGTTTTCATGAAATGTGAGACAGGCCCTGGAGAGAGGGGTAGAAGCTAGAGGTGGGGACTCAGACGTCAAGTGCATGGAGGAGACTGGTGCGTTGTCAGTGGGCTGCAGTAGCCGGCAAAGAAGCAGGGAAGGAGCTAAGTAGACCCCCTAGAGATGAAGGTGTGGTGGTGGGGAGAAGCAGGCTCCAGAGGATGGGACTGGGGGTAGGGCTGGAAAGCAGAAACCCCCCTGTGGGTAGAGAAAGTTTGGATGTTCAAGAGACTCTGTACTGCCAAGTTAGTGAAAAAGATGAAAAGCAAGAAAAGCAATCCCAGTGTTAAATTTTATTGGTCACCAGTTGCAGAATAGTGGGTATCTAGAATGGTGGAAGTAGACTGAAACTATAAGCAATTAAGGAGAAAATAGATGAAAGCAAGTGGCAGTATAAAATACAGGTCATTTTTTTCATGAAATGTTGTACTCCAAGAAAAGAGAAAAATAAAATGGCACCAGAATAGAAGAAAGAGAATTTTTGACCAAAGGAGAGACACATATCTATCACTAGATCCAAAACAATTGGTCATCTGTTACAAAAAGCTCTTCCATTTTATTTTACCAACAACGGTTGGAAAGTGGTAGGATGAGGATCTTATCTGTCTTTGAAAGATGAGAGCCAGGATGCTAAGCAGGGGGAACTGATATATAAGGCCATTCACTCATTCAGCGTGTCACGCCCAGCGTTGGCTGTATGCCAGGCACCAGGCTAATGGCTGGTGATTCAGTGACAAACAAGAAAGAGTCTCAGCCCTGACTGGGCTTACATTCTGGGAGAACCAGAGAACACACACACACACTCATGGGCATGCACACGACAAACTGATACTCTGTGTCGGTGCTAGGAAGGGAAGAAGGGGCTGAAATAGGAGCTCAAAGGGGAAAACTTCAGACAAGGTGATCTCACTTCTCTAAAACAGTGACTTTTATGTAGAGAACTGAAGGCTAAGTAGACACAGAAGGCCCTGGGGTAGGGCGAGTGAATTGTAAACATAAAAATTAGCCTCCAGGTCGAGAGATAGGGGCAGGTTGGGGAAACTGAAGGGAAGTAAGCATGACTATAAGCTAGTGGAAAATCAGGGATGGGGGTGGCACGAGCTGCATTTGGAGAAGGAGATGGATCGCCATGGGCCTTACTTGGAACCAACATGTCTTTGGGTTTTATGTTAAGTACGATAGAAAGCCCTGAAAATGTTTTCAAGCAGCGTGTGACATCCAGTTTATGTTTTAGGAAGATCATTCTTTTGTCTATAAGGAGAACAGGTCATAGAGGAGAAAAGGAAGAGGGGAGTACAAAGAAAGGAGTTAGGAGGCTCTTGTAGGCACCCCCAAGAGAGGAAATGGTGATCTGAACTAGGGCAAGGCGGTGTGGATAGTGAAAAGAGAAGTGACTCAAGATGATCTTGACAAGTAAAATTAATACAAATTGCTGGTCATTGGCCTATTGGGAGGGCAAGAGAAGAGAGTTGAACTGGCTCTGAACCTTGAATTACCAGGCAAATGGTGGTTCTTTTCACTATGTGGAAGAGGACAAGAGGGAGGGCAGCTTTGCAGTTACAAAGGTCCAAAAGGCCATGTGACAACCACTTTGGGAGAAAGTTCTGTCTGTCTCCTTACAAAACAAAACATACTCTTCTTACCATACAATCCAGACATCACACTCCTTGGTATTTACCCAAATGAGTTGAAAGCTCGCATTCACACCAAAACCTGCCCAGGGATATTTACTCCTAATTTCCGAAACTTGAAAGCAACCAAGATGACTTTGAGTAGGTGAATGGATAAATAAGCTGTGGTATATCCAGGCAGTAGAATATTATTTAGCACTAAAAAGAAATGACCTGTGAGCTCTAAAAAGACATGGAGGCATCTTAAATGCATGTTGAGTGAAAGAAGCCAATTTGAGAAGGCTAACTGCTATATGATTCCGACTATATGACATTCCAGAAAAGGCAAAATTGCAGAAACAACAGAAAGATAACTGGTGCCAGGGGTTGAGGTGGTGGGAGTAAAGGTGAATAGGTGGAACACAGGGGACTTTTAGGGCAGTGGGATTACCCTATATGATAGTGTACTGGGAGATATATGTCATTATAACATTTGTCCAAACCTTTGGAATATACAATGCCAAGAGTGAGCCCTAAAGTAAACTATGTGCTTGGTGTGATTATGATGTCATTGTGGGATTACCAGTTGCAACAAATGTACCACTCTTGTGATGGATATTGATAATGGGAGAGGCTGTGCACATCTGGAGAGAGGGGGGTATATGGGAAATCTCCATCCTTTCCTCTCAATTTTTGGGGAACCTAAAATTGTTCTAAAAATAAAGTCTGTTTTTAAAAAACCAGAAAGTGCCATTGGAAGTATGTTAAGTCTGAGAAGACTTGAGACATCCAAATGGAGATTGTCAGAAAGGCAGTGAGATATTTAGGTCTGGAGATCAGAGGAGCGTTGTGGTCTGGAGAGATACATTTAAGAGCGGTTGATATAAAGAGGAGATTCACAACCATGGAAATGAATGGGAAGACTCAAGAGAGATGAGCAGAGGTATGGGACTGTGTCATGGCATACTCCAAAACTCGAGGCCATGGAGAGAAGACTTTGGGCAGGACCTGAGAGAGAATTGGGTTAGGAGGAAAACCAACACAAGGATGATAATATAGATCTCTTACTCTAAATTCAGAATTCCTTGCTCTAGGGGTACCTAGGTGCTCAGTCGGTTAAGCGTCTGCCTTCAGCTCAGGTCCTGATCCTAGGGTCCTGGGATCAAGACCCACATCTGACTCACCGCTTAGCAGGAAGTCTGCTTCCCCCTCTCCCTCTGCCCCTCCTCACTGCTCATTCGTTCTTTCTCTTTCTCTCTCTCCAATAAATAAATAAAATCTCTAAAAAAAAAAAAAGAATTCCTTGCTCTAAATCCTATCCATCCACTTGCTTCATTACACAACCTAGGAACTAAAATATATGACTGTATCTTCAACTTCGCTCAGAATTCTTCCCGCCAACACTCACTTGAGTTTTTAGGTTAGCAGTGCCCATTGTGTAGCTTGGAATATTATTGGATCACTGCCACTGGAAATCCTCAGTGGATTTAGTTGGTCACAATGCACAGATTGTCATTCTTTCTCTCTCTCTGCGTCTCCTCATACCCTCTCCTCCCCCACCGCATCATACATGGTCTCAAAGTCTCTATTTCCAAGCATATCACAGACCCGATGCTGCTATACTAGGGCCTTCAGGTTAGTCTAAGAGGGAGGCTGTTTGGTTCCTAGCAAATTCCTCACAGTCTGGCTTTGGGGACCTAGGCAACTCAGAATGAACACATACATCAGGTAAGGGATATTACTTTTGTCTCACTACATTAAAAAATAGAGATAACATTTTCTTGAATGGGGTCGTTGCATTCCTAGAACTGCCTTGGGGCCTTATGGGGTTTTACTAAGCTGGGCTGTTTGTCCTAGATGGGAATATTTGTTCCCTTTTTTTAGCCTGTAAGTTGGATGTCACCCTGGGCTGGAAAGCCAAGTGGAGAGCTTCCCTGCTGTCTCTCTGGCACAGTTGTAGGTGTGCACGGAGCTTGCAGAACTGGAGGAACGTGTTTAGTTTTAGTTTACATTCTCACCCATTGGTACTATGTGTTGGAGAAGTGCTTTCCATATTGAGACTCCGTATGAAAGTGTGAAACACCAGCATGTGCAGGAAGTGGGAATATGGGCAGGGCTTCTGCTGTTCTTTTAAAAGATGCTCATATTACAAAGCAGGCAAGCTTAAAATTGCACCCATTCTGCCTGATTGCTAGAGTCATAAGCCCTTAATCTGCTTTGGAGGTGACAGGAAAGCTGCTAAATGTGCCTTTGAATAGCCTTGTGATATTTAGCGGCAAGGAGAGAGGTTTTTTTTATTGAGGTATAATTGTCATATAACATATTAGTTTCAGGGATGCAGAATAGAGATTCGATACTCATATACACAACAAAATGATCACCACAGTAAATCTATTTGCCATCACCATACAAAGTTACAAAACGTTTTTTTTTTCTTGTATGCGAAACCTTCAGGATTTGTTCTCTTGGCAACTTTAAAGTATGCCCTACGATATTACTGACTGTAGTCACCATGCTGTATGTTATATCCCCATGACTTACTTATTTTATGATTGAAAGTTTATGCCTCTTGACCCCCTTCACAAATTTCCTCCAACCCCCAACTCCCTTCCCTTTAGCCACCACCACTCTCTTCTCTGGATTTATGAGTTTGGTTTGGTTTTGTGTTTTAGATGCCACATGTAAGTGAACTCATATGGTATTTGTCTTTCTGTCTGACTTATTTCACTTAGCATAATGCCCTCAAGGGCCATCCATGTTATCACAAATGGTAGGATTTCCTTCTTTTTTATGGCTGAGTAGTATTCATCTGTGTGTGAGTGTGTGAGTGTGTGTGTGTGTGTGTGTGTGTGTGTGTGTGTGTGTGTGTGTTTGCGTTTGCATGTATCACATCTTTACCTATTCATCCATTGATAGATGCTTAGGTTGTTCCCATATCCTGGCTATTGTAAACGATGCTGCAATGAACGTAGGTGTGTGTGTATCTTTTCAAATTAGTGCTTTGATTTTCTTTGGATAAATACCCAGTAGTGGAATGGCTAGATCATATGATAGTTCTATTTTTAATTTTTTGAGGAGCCTCCATACTGTTTTCCAGAGTGCCTGCACCAATTTACATTCCCACCAGCAGTGCGCGAGGGTTCTCTTTTCTCTACATCCTGGCCAACACTTGTAATTTCTTGCCTTCCTGGTAATAGCCATTCTAACAGATAGCGAGGTGATAATGACGATTTGATTTCCATTTCTCTGATGATTAAGGATATTAAGCATCTTTTAATGTGTCTGTTGGCCATCTGTCTGTCCTCTTTGGAAAGTGTCTGCTCAGATCCTCTGCCTGTTTTTTAATCAGATTGTTTGGGTTTGTTTTTGTTTGTTCATTGCTATTGAGTTGGATGAGTTCTTTACATATTTTGGATATTAATACATCAGATATTTGATTTGCAAATATTGTCTCCCATTCAGTAGATTGCCTTTCATCTTATCGATGGTTCCCTCTGCTGTGCAGAAGCTTTGTAGTTTGATGCAGTCCCATTTGTTTACTTTTGGTTTTGTTGCCTTTGCTTTTGGAGATAGATCTAAAAAGTCATTGTCAAGACTGACATTAGGGAGCCGATCACCCATATTTTCCTTGGGGAATTTTACAGTTTCAGGTCCTACACTGAAGTCTCTAATCCATTTTGAGTTAATTTTTATGTATGGTGTAACATAGTAGTCTAGTTTAATTCTTTTGTGTGTGGCTGTTCAGCCTTCCCAGCACCATTTACTGAATAGGCTTTGCTTTCCCCACTTTCTTGCTTCCTTTGTCCTAATTTAATTGACTATATATGCTTGGGTTTATGTCTGGGATCTCTTCTGTCCCATTGGTCTAGGTGTCTGTTTTTATGCCAATACCATATGGTTTTGATTATTACAGCTTTGTAATATAGCTCGAGATCAGAATATGATGCCGCTGCTTTGTTTTTCTTTCTCAAGATTGCTTTGTCTTTTGTGGTTCCATACAAATTTTAGAATTGTTTGTTCTAGTTCTGTGAAAAATGCCTCTTTATGCTAATAGGGTAAATAGGGTAGTAGATAGTTCATTTTTAGTGTATGGAAATGCAACAGATTTTTATATATTGATTTTGTACCCTGCAACTTCACTGAAAGTATTTGTTAGTTGTAACAGAGTTGAGGTGAAATTTTTAAAGTTTTTTTTTATATATAAAATCATGTCATCTACAAATAGTGACAGTTTTACTCCTTCCTTTCCAATTTGTACTTACTTCCTCCATGTTACATTTTTGTTGTCATGTTTTATACCCCTTTATATTTTATGTATCCCTTAACTAACTATTGTAGTTCTATATTTACTACTTTTGTACTTTAACCTTTATACTAGCCTTTATAAGTGATTAATACACTACCTTTACATATATTTACCTTTATCAGTGAGATTTATTTACACTTGCATATGTTCCTTTGTACTACTAGTACCCTTCCTCTTCGATGTGAAGTTCTTTAACATATCTCATAAAGCCAGTTCATGTGATGAACTCCTTTAACTTTTGCTTGTCTGGAACTCATTATTTCTACTTCAATTCTGAATTATAACCCTGCCAGCTAGAGTATTCTCAGTTGGTTGTTTTTCCCTTTCAGCACTCTGAATTTATCATGCCATCTTCTCCTGGCCTGCAAAGTTTCTCCTGCAAAATCGGCTAAAAGTCTTATGGGGGTGCACTTGTACATAACAAATTATTTTTCCCTTGCTGCTTTTAAGAGTCTCTCTTTAACTTTTGGCATTTTAATTATGTGTCTTGGTGTGGATTTCTTTGGACTTATCTTATTTGAGTCTCTATGGGTTTTTTGAGTCTGGATGTCTGTTTCCTTCCCCAGATAAGGGAAGTTTTCAGCCATTATTTCCTCAAATAAGTTTTCGACCCCTTTCTCTCCCTTTTTGGAACCATTGTGATGCAAATGTTATTCCACTTGATGTTGTCTTACTAGTCCCTTAAGCTATCTTCATTTCCACCTCTTTTTTTTCTTTTTCTTCTTGCTGCTCTGCTTAGGTAGGTTCTCTGCCCTGTCTCCAAGCTCAGTGATCTTTTCTTCTGTTCCATCTAGTCTGATAGTGAGCCCTTCTATGTATTTTTTCAGTTGAGTCATTGTATTCTTTAGCTCTGTAACTTCTTTTTGATTTTTTTTTTTTTTTTTTTTTTTTTTTTTGCTGTCTTTTTGTTGAAATTCTCAGTGTTGATCCATTCTTCTCCTAAGTTCGGTGAGCATCTTTCTGGTCATTACTTTGAACTCTTCATCAGGTAAATTGTCTCTGTTTCATTAAGGTTTTTTCCTGAGATTTTATCTTGCTCTTTCTTTTGGAACATATTCCTCTGTTGCCTCATTTTGCTTGACTCTTTGTGTTTCTTCTCCCCATCTTGAAAGAGT
>CM052896.1:71024175-71094175 GCA_028534135.1 Potos flavus
CAAGAAGAGTAACCTCCAGAACATATTATAAATTGGCTAGCCTCAGAATAGGGGAGATGATTAGATTGTCGGGTTTCCTGCTGAGTGGTACATGCTTGTTTTGTAATACTGTTTTATGAGTCAGAGATTCAAACAGAACATGTAGGTCCAATTCAATACCTCAGCATTGTTGATCTGTTTTTTATTGATTTTTCATCTGCTCAAATCTAGAGTTCTTGGTAGGTTTCGGGAGTGTTGTGGCCAGAGGTGGCAGTGAAGGAGTTTTAATTAGAAATGCATTGTTTTCACTGAAATATCGTGAGCTCTTTTGTTGCTTTTTGCTTTGGCTTTACCATATTCACAAAGTAGGATCTTTCCCATTATGGAAAGAAGTCCTCTTTGTGTGTGTCAGAGTAATAAGGCCTTATAGATTTTGTGTCTGAGCATCACTGAAGACAGTGACTTACCTTGTATACATTTGTTTCATGGACAGGTAAACAATCTCGTATTAAATATGGAGACAGGTTGCCTATAAATTTTGAACCCATTATTTGCCTGATCAATTTTTCATAGCTTTTCTGTTTTATATTACTAAATAATTACCTTATGACACTTGGAGAGAAAATTGCTAAACATTTTTATGCCATTTGAAATTACTATCTAAAGCCCAGTTATATTTCCTTTTTTTCTTTCCTTATCATTGCCTCTGTTAATTTTTCTTCAGGATCCATCGAACAGTGTACAGTGACATTGTAAGTGGGTTGTACTTCCTCACATCAGTGCCTTGTTAATGCTGTTCATTAATCTAGAACCTTGAGCTTGTTCAGAGATGGTTAGATATTCCATATTTCCATGGAGTTTTGGGGAAGGGTGACAGCTTACTTACAGCTTCTGCAACCAGGCCTCGTGGGTTGTCATGTCATTTTTAATACTGATAAAATGGAAGGGCACGCACGTGAACTTGGAGCCTTTGAAGGCAGGAAGAGAGGCACAGTGGCACACACGCAACGTACACAGTCATTCCATCACCCTGCACTGTGCTGGAACAAATCAAGTCTTTTTGTATTTGTTTACCTCCCTGTTTGCTTTCTGCACCTGGCAGAGAATGAATTCATGTCCAGGAGCAAGTTCCCCTCCTAGAGAGCCTCAGATGCAGCTGCCAAGAGCAGCACCACCTTGCCTGACAACCCTAGAGTATATTTGTTCTGGGAGACCCGTTAGAGCTGACCCAAAGTGCTGAACCCGTGGCCCACTGAGTGTAAATGCACTGCTTTCCTGCAACAGCAGCAGCGTCTCCTCGTCTGCTCTACTGTTCTGTCTTTTAACCTCCGCACAGATTCCTTACCTCTCCCATGAGTTCAAGTATGAGATGCAAACAACTCCAGGAGTGTTTTCTGTGACCTGGTGAAAAGTTAATGGGAAAAATCCTCCAAAATTCAAATGAAAATTGCTACAAGTAGAAAAGCAAATTTTTGGTTATTTCCACAACCAGCCCTCTTTGCTGCATTTACTATAAGAGATGAATATTTAAGGTTTTATCTCATTAGTTTAATGAGGGAGATACAGACAAGACTGATTGAGCACAGTATTAGGGGATAAGGGTAGAGCCAGGGTGTCTGGATCCCAGACGAGGCTATGCGAGTCCTCCATGGGGCAAGACCATGAACGGTCTCTAGACAGTGTTGTCCAGTGGAATTTTCTGGATAATGAAACCTTTCTATTCTGTAGAGTCTAATATGCACAAGTCCTATGTGGCTGTTGAATAGGAATGTAGCTAGTACAATGGGGGAACTCAATTTCACAAACTTTCTTTAATATTAATTAATTGAAAGAGCCAAGTGTGGCCGCTGGCTACCATATTAGTCAGTAGAGGTCTAACATCGTAATTGCAAAATTTTTAAAAACTTCTGTAAACAAATATCCCAAATTATTCTTGTTCACCTTCAGAGGTAAAATGTGATAAACGTATCTTTATTAGTCAGAACAATAATACTTCATTCTTTAATACTTTCTTCTTCTTAAGCCCATAAGCATTGCTTGCAGGAATAAATGGTGAAGCATATTAATCTGGCAGGCGAAAGCATTGTCAGTATTGACATATTACCATATCTGGCTGAAAATGTGTCCCTGTGTGTATGTGAGTGTGAGTTCTCTCTGCAGAGATACGTGCATATCCAAATGTATGGTTTGTGTAAACCAAACATCCAAGTTGTTGACCAAAATTTTTTTCACGCAGCTTTATTGAAATTATGTAAGCCACGTGATGTATTTTGCCAAAACTACTGGACATGGGTCAGCTCGGCTGAAATTGGAGTTTTTCTTGGGGCTATGTCAGGAAAGCCCTATAATCAAAGTGCTGTGCAAACATTCAGAGATGTTCACAGGCAGGGTGATAATCATACTCACTTAGGGATCTATGCTGTCTTCAATACAGATGTGTAACCCCATTAACATTAATAGGACTTACGCTCACATATTGATGGAGAGTAAATCCCTAATTAGTAGTGAGAACTGTTATCACCCCCACTGTGATAATACCTCTGAAACATTTTAATGTCGCTGTGATAATAGGTGCATCTTTAATTTTTTTTAAACAATGCAAAAGTTGGCATACAATCAAGCATGAGATTTATGTACCTGTAACTACCACAGGTAAATTTTTTTTTTTTTTTTTTTTTTACTAATGGAGTCTGGCCCTGATTCTGGTAAGAGCAGGTAGAGGAAGAGTTTCTTCTTTTATTAACTTAGGAGGACATGAGTGTTTCTGTCACGTAAAGAGAAGAGTTGCTCGTTCTTTTTTCTACCCAGGATGGTAATTATTCTACGAAGATTTGTGGAAGTTTTCAGCGAAGGGCTAATACCTTAAGCAGTGGCCTTTCATCCCTTTTAGAATGTAATATGTAAATAGGATATTCATTGGACATGGTTTGGCTCCTCTTGGTAATGGAGGGGACAGGGATTGAAGCAGGGAGCTTCCTGTCCACAGCAACGTGTTATTGATGAGCTGGCATTTGCCCTGTGGGCCTCCCAGAGGATTGCTTACATCTATTACTCACACACATCGATTGGTTAATTTGATAATTCTATCACCAATCGGCCGGTGTCTGACCTTTCACCATGGCAATGATGGCAGGCTCTTCATTTTTACATTGCAGACCAGTTAGATTGACCTTTTTGAGGAGAATGTCAAGGTATCCCTTGATCTTAACCTGTCACTATATTTGTTAGAACCACACTGTCCCTTAACCTTGATTTATGGTATTTCAGCACTCAGGATATACATTTTGTTTGTTTTAAAAATTCCTCCTGAGCTACGTCGATCTGAGGAAGGAGGCCTTACAGTTAAAGTTACATTCTTGCCACGTGAGTTTTGTGCTCAGAGACCATCAGCTGCTCTGTTTTGGTTTTTCTTTGTTTGTTTGTTTGTTTCATTTGACAAGTCAGCTGACACTTCCCCGGGAAACTCCTCATCACCATTTTGGTGGCAAATTGAAACGCAAGCCTGATTTTTGTAGTGTTTTCTGAACTTGCTTTCTTTTACCCCCTCGCAAATTGATGAAACTGGGAAAACCTTCCCAAAATGCCTTCCCCAAATCAGGGGAAGGTAACTTGCCAAAGTTCTGTTTGCACTCCTAGTTTTCATTTTTTTTTTTTTTCCTGTTCCTAATTTATACTCTTGCCGGAGGGAAGAAATTGTCTTGTCTACCAGCTGCTCCTTGGGGAGCAATACAAGGGCATCGCTGTGTGACTCTGAAACCGTAGATTTGCTCTTCAGTTCAACTGGAGCCAGAACGAAAGGGAACTTTCTCACCGATCTTTCCGTGTGTATTTGGACACCCACACATTGTGTACGTGGAGACACATGTATGCTTATTCAGGCGTGCTCCACGTTACCTCAGCCCGCTGTGAGAGGCGAGCCGAGAGATGGTATATAATTAAGGCTCTGTCATTATCTAGCTGAAAATAGAGGGAGGAGCTAGCCCCTTTGCTTCCCTGTGACTAAAAACCAGCCAAACCAATTTCACTAAAATTTAGTAAAATAAAAACTGTGCTCCCAGGATGAGAAGTTGCATGCCAAATTTCAGCCTGAAGCGAATTTAAATGGCTGAGTTATAAACCTTTCATAAAGGATGTTTTGTCACTCACTAAAGATAAAAAGGCTCCTTTTTTGAAAAGGAAATTATCTAGGCACATAGTCTTTAGCGGGGATTGTTGCCATTTATTTAAAGAAAACACAATTTTAAATGACTGGGTTTTTGAGGACTGAAAGCAGCAACTGTGTCTGAGCAGTAATTATGTTTCATAATTTTGTTTAGCAAGTATTACATATTATATGAATAGCATCATCGTAAAAATGATTAGCATTCATACTATGCAAAATTCTGCATATTAAGAGCTCCACAGTAGTGTCCTACATACAATACATTGTAATGGCTCCAAATTATGTTGTGTCAGTCAGAGCACTGGGTTCCTGTGGCCCGCCCTGGGGCCCCGCTCGGTGCCACAGCTAAGATCGGAGCAGGAGGAGAGCAGGCTCTTCCCACACAGCCTTTGGGAAACCCCGCAAGTTGCAAGTCGAAGTAACCACCTCATCCCTGATGTTTCTGTTTCTATGTATTCTGCAAGCCTAGAAAAATACCCCTTAGTCTGGGGTAAATACCCCTTCGTCCATGAGCCTGTGGTGTGGGGATGTGAACCCACAAAGCAGATGACCCCTGGGGGATGATGGAGCTTGTTGATTGTGCTCTTTCTGCCTTGACTCTCCTGTTTGGAGCCTCAGTGCCTCAAAACATTTTCCCAGCTTGGGAATCAGGCCATGAAGCTAGACCGGTGAGGCTTCAGCCGGGGAGACCCCCAGAAGTTGGGAATGGGACTAGGCTCAGATCCGTACCAACAGGGACCCATCTCTCCTGTCTGAGAGATGCGGAGTCTCAAGGGTCACAAACATGTCGATGCAATAAAAGCTATTTTTAGTCCTACTGCTATTGTTTAAAAATGTGAGTCATTCATTCTGTTTTCGTAATTTTTATGGTGAACATCCTTATAAAGTCAAAAATTAATGTCATGTGTGTGTGTGACCATCTACGTAGTAAAACTTACCTAGAAATTTAACTTACCCAAAAAAATATTACCGAAAAAAGTACTATGTCCAGGCTTGATGTTTTGTTTTGTTTTGTTTTGTTTTCCAGAATCAAACCTCAGAGACTTTAAATACTTTCTCGGTTTGATTACATAAATGGGGCCTCAGGAAAGATAGAAAAGTACCTTTGAAAGCTGTTAGTTACACTAACCTTCTTTTGCAAATGCCCTCCGAATCCTGGAGGGTGAATTTCAAGTTTTGACCGTTCTTAAAAACAAAGAGGGAGAGGATACAGTAAGTCTAGACTCGGAATTTTCCCACAGTGCTTAAAGGTACGTGTAGCTTCATTCCACCACCCCAACCAACTGGAGAAAGAGCAGAATAGTCTGAGATCACTTGGAAGCAACAGCACAATTTAAGGTCTGGTAAATCCTTAGTAACCCTGTCCCTGGCTGCCACACGAAGCTATGTCAGCATGTTTTTGATGTGAGCGTGCTTCTTGATTAGCTTAAATCTGGCATTTACTCATGGGGCGGGAGTGTTAACCAGGTGAAATGGAGACCTTTTAATCTGTTATTGGTAATGCACATCCATCCAATATTAGTAGCAGTATTTGCAAGCCAGCCAGTGCCCCACACACTCAAATGGCCCATCCCTCTGCTGTCTGGAGACTTTCTCTCTTCTTTTCATTTCCCAGTACCTCCAACAGTTTATCTCTGGCACCCTTCTCACATCGAGGCAGAAGAAGAATGCCTGTTCTATGTTTCTTTTTCTCCTCTGCCCGTCCCCAAGCTCTGTTTTGCTTGTCTCGTGGAGTCTAAACAGAAGAAAATAAAGGAATCAAGGGTTCATTGCATTTCTCTTATATTCTCCCCGTTGTCTCTGCCCTCCCTCACTGATTTCTCATAAAACTGTCTCTTCAGGGTCGTAGTACAACGTACAAGGCAAAACCAAAAAGGGTCATATGTCCACATGATTATTCTGCGGAGAAAGAGAGTTTCAGGAAGGTGGCTAACAATTTGGCGCCCAGCAATCACTGAGCCAGACATAGCCAATCAAATTCACAGAGTTGGAGTTGGGATTTTTCTTGAAGAAATGCAGTACCACCTAGGGGAGGTTTATTTTAAAATCTAGAAAGTGGGCGGAAGAGAAGTCTATTAAGAATCCCAAGTAGTGGCAGTTTTAGTTTGAAGCGCAAGTATCTCTGCAAATTTCGTTTCAGCTAGATTTATTCTCCCCACCCCCAAGTGGTGTCTTTCAAAATAGGTTTCTGTGTTCTGAGAAGAGGATGCAGGGATCAGGAGAGACGTTCCCCTGGTTTTCTATCTCTGATCAGTGCAGCCATTCAGAGGTTGGCACAAAGGAGCCAAGTAAGGTTGTCATTTCACACGAAGGTGACCCAAACAATTGGGGCCAGTGGAAGGTATTAGTATTTAGGGTACTTTGTCTGAAACCAAGTTGTCATTTTCATTTCTATCAAAAGAAGAGTAGAGAGACTATGGCCTGACTCATAGAAATACTATGCAAACTTCTTTGGGTAGGATTCTTGTCTGTCCTGTTTTCTCCATCAGCTTTTTAAAACCAACTCCATTTGTGAGCTCTGACTTTTCGAGACAAAACCATGTGGGACAGGGTAATTGCAAGCAGAATTTGTTGGGTTGCTTTTGTTTGTTTTATAAAATATGATCTCCAAGCACATTTAAGTGGTCATCTAAACTATGTTGAATGTAAGCCTTGAAAAGGGAGAGCTAGCAGGCCAGTGTAAGAGCCAAGGGTTTTCACCAGCTGCTCGGCCCCAAGAATACTAAACACATGAATGAAAATGATGTGAATTATCTCACAGGATTCAAATAAGCTCCTTGCTAGTAGGAACAATTTATAAAATAAATATTTTAGATATATGTGTATTTTTAAAAATGTTGATGTTCAAAATGCTATCTTTCTCTTTGATTTACTTCAAGAGAAATTACTTTTGTGATTCTACTATTTAATGTTAGCTATAGAAGACATATCAATGTATAATTTTATATCTCCTTAAAAATAAATTCTTACAGAACTGATGTAAATGGAAGGTAAACATCCCCATCTGTCTATCCTCTGTATTAGGGACTATTTTAATGAAGATTTGCTTTACATGGAGAAACAAAAAGTAAAACAGATTGACTCTGTAGATGAAAGTTAACAGTAAAAGGAACACTATCCCTCTTAATAGTGCAGCATGAAAGGTCAGCTCGGTAATACGTATTTTGCATAATATGTAAATAACTTGATTTATTGTCAATGAGGGGCAACGGTATTAAAGGTGAATTTGAAATCCAAGGCCGTTCCTCTCCTTAAAAGGTAGCTTTTTCTTAAAATGTGATAATATGTCCCAGGAAACATTGACAACTCTCCTTTACAACAACAAAAGACCACATGACAACCTCCTTGTCAACATTCTCTCCTTTTTCCTCTCACCAGGATTTTTGAATGTAATCTTTCAGATATTTATTTCTTTTTTCACATTGGTCTCCTCCCTGGAATCCATGTTTCTTTAGGCTCGGAAGGCGTCTGCTGGGTCTAGATTTTAGGTTCATGACTAGGGTGTTAATGGGCCTGAGCCTTTTCTGACCCTCAGGGGCCTGCGTAGCCCACAGCAGCTCAGCGGTGAATGGCTCACTCTCTTAAGCCCTTATTTAAGGGATCTGGGTGTCGATTTCTGATTTCTGTTTTGGACTTTGATATGGTTGGTGTCACAGTCTCCAGAATTTGCATGTCCCAAAACAGGGAGTAACTGCCCTGGGAACTTTCTGTGGAGCACGTTTATATATTAAATAATAAGTGAATCATCATTCAGGGAAAGGACTAAGTGAGTAAACCCTCTAATGAGCAGCAGTATCATTATTTCATCTAATTCATCCAATTGTTCCCCATCCAAAAATTAATTTCAAGCCATGAGGGTAATATAAGAAAATAAAATACTATTTATAGGTTCCCTAATCTGTACTAGCATTAAAAATTATCTTTGCATTTACTCTAACACAAGTTCAATAGACTAAAAAGTCTGTTAAATTAAAGGCAACTGGCAGATGGGGGTAGTGGGAATACTGGGGTGACACTCCCCCAAAGCACCTCTTTGTGTTTTTCTTTTGCTTTCTTTCTGTCTGTGTCTAACTCTAGTTCAAGCTCACTCCTCCCCCCATTTTTTTTTTTTTAACACTTTGTCTTTCTCCTACCCTTTTATTCCTTACCTTTTTCAGTGAAGGAGCTTTACCTTTTGTCAGATCCCTGGCGTTCAAATCTAGCTTTGCTAATCTGGGTTGCTCCTAGCCAAAACGGAATTCTCGTCCTGCCCCCGAGACAGAGAACTCTGTTCTGACCTGATCTCTCCCTGTTCAAGACAGCTCAGTTCACTTCTGAAGTCCTTTTATTTCATCTTTGATTTTGTATGTTTTCTTTCTCTCTCCAAAATAGGATGATTGCAAAGCCAAATTCTGTCCTCGTTTTCCAGCGTGCTCCCTAAAAATAGGCTCTTTCTCTATACCTCTTCTTATCCCTGTTAGCAAATAAATAGTTTCATTTTGCTTTTTCAACAATATCTTCTGCCTTTCTTTACTGGCTGTGCTATCTCCAAGCCTCTGTCCTTAAATGTTCATAGTGTCATGTGGTAAAACCCTTTTCTCTCTGTCTCCTTTTTCTTTCAGTCCTAGCCCAATACTTACTGTAAGGTGAACCCTCCCACCCAAAAAAGCAGATTGAGCCACCAATCTGGGGTCTTGATTATAGTGAGAACATCTCATCCAGGAATTATGCCAACTTCCAGGGACTTTGAAGGGTCTAACATACTCTAAACTCAGCTACTCACAAGGCAGTTACACTATCTACATTCTCTTTGTCACCATCTTCTTCATGAGCTACAATTCAAGCAATCACTTCAACAAATAATATGCACCAAGCTCTCTCAAGATTTTTGTGTGTGTGTGAAATTTCCACAGTTATAGTGTATAACCAGGAATACACATAATGGCAGAAAAGAATGCTAATGCAAAAGCCAAAAGGAGTTGCCTTTGTCCCTGTAGGAAACAAGGCAGGCATCAACTAGGCTATATAACAATGTTAACAATTACAATAATTACAATAGTATCTATAGTATATAATGCACATGACTATAATAATAGCCACAGATACTGTAAATGGCCTAAGTTTCCATGCCAGTGGAACCACTTAATAGCTCAGAGATAAGATACTTATTCTTACAATGAAGATAATAATGCTCATACCGTAGAACTGTTTCAGGGATTGGAGAAAATATATAAAGATCATTTTGGGCATGTGGTAGTTGCTCACTAAATGATCAAAAAAGAAAATAAAAAGACCCTAATTAATAAGCTAAGATGATACCTCTGGGTTCCATGGCTCCAGCATATTTAATCTAACCCATTGAAACAGAGCTTCCATAGACCATGTTGTTCTATTTCTTGCTCCTTTGTTAAAAGAGGATATGACAATGGGGAAGAGCCTTACATCCTTACATGTAGATCACTGAGCCTCACTGAAAATGTGGTTCTTGAAAAAAATACATGTTCCAAAGAAACTGATGGGAAATATTGCTTGACCCATTGGGAAAAATTTGACCTCTGTCAGAAAAGATGAAGAGAAAGCTCAAAGAGGGAATTACTCCAACTGAAACTTTTTCCAGTTCTCCTTTGTTCATCTTTTTTCTTTACTTTTTATTTTCTCTTTATAGAGAATTTATGTTGATGTACAAGGAAACATTCGTGACATAATAGGGAGGGTCTACTTGTTCTGTTGTAAGCTGATTGATGACAGGGACACCTCAACATTTCTGTCTGATGCACAACAGTATTACCTAGATACTGTTATCTAGATACCATTCCAGGCTTGCAAAAAGAAATCTCAATCCAAAACTACAATTGCTGATACCCACACCACCTAAGGTGTGGACCATTGCTTCCAAAATTTTCCATGCAAAAAGTATGGAAAAGCTTAATGGTGCTAATGCCTGAGGTCTCATCTTTTGAGGGGAGAGAGCTACCAGTGTATCTTGAGTCTCATGCTTGATCATAAATAAAATTCCAATTATATATAGAATGGATTGAGCAGGCTGCCATCTTGAATTCCTCTGTGAACTGACTTACACTGCAAGGCCTTTTTTCCTTACGTTGTGTTATTGTGTTTGGCAGAAGATTTTTATATTGTATGTGCTTTGAAGACTTCACAAATACGATAGAATATGTAATGCATTTACAAAACTACCAACAATAAAAGCTGGCATGGGCTTTAAGAAATGTGATTCCCAAGACTTTTATATTTCTAATCATATGCAGAACAAACTGGTTTACTTAGCCTCCTTGGCATATGGGATGGAAATTCTCTAACAGTCCCTTTGTGGCATTTAAAATTGGCTGTCCATTTTGAAGGGTAATAGCCCTTTTGCAACAGAATTAAATGAATTAAATTGTTAGACTTGAGGATCCTGCGAATTCATTTTTTTTTTTCCAAGTTGCATTCTTAGGTGCTAATTTGAGCAAATATTTATTGAACACCTACTATGTTTTGGCACTTTTTCTGGCCATCAGAGAAACAATAGGAAGCAAAGTAAACATGGCCCCCGCAGTATTGGTGCTTATCGACTTTGCAGGAGTCACAGACAAGTAACTAAGCACTTATAATTAATATTATAATAGCGGAAGACCACCTTGCCAGGGGATCCTTTGAGAAGAACATCCAACCCCCCACGAAGTGGACAACTACAGGGACAAATTAGAATTAGGCAGAAGAAGTGGTGAAGAAGAAGTGGTGGCTAGTTTTAGCCAGTAATTTGCTGTCTCTCCAAAATGCTTTAGACAAATATTTGCCTTCAAGGCTTTCAATATACGTTGTGGAAGTTGAGCAAGAATTTCAAGTTAATATGCATTAGCCCGTACTCAGGTATCAAGATCAGAGTATTACCAGTACTTTTGATAAAAAGATTATTAATAACAGGAATACCTATCAGCCAGTAAAATATTGACTCTAGAGAATTAATATAGTTTAACATCTATGGCTATAATTTAAATTTGTAGCTCCATATACATATTAGAGTCACATAGTAGGTCCTAAACTGTTTTGTGGTTGAATGTTTAATGGGAGGAAGTGGAGAAAACATGTATGCTCTTTGGGGGGGGAGGGGGAAGAAGTTTCTGCATTCGAACTTTAGCAATATCTGTTGCGATCCCCTACAGACATGCTCCTCAGAAAGTTTTGAAGAAAGCCTGCTTGCTTAGCAATTCACACATGGTGAAATAACATATGAGTTATTAAAATGTCTTTCAGCAGAACAGGGATTAATTTCCATATCCCACAGGAACCTGTCTGTACTTCCTTACCACAAGAGTGGAGTTTTGGTGGGCGGGTTAAGAATTAGTTACCAAAAATTGAATTCAGAATAACTGAGCCATGCTCAAGCCAACCAGATATGTCTTGTTTGTTTATTTGTTTAAAACAGGAGAGAATGGGTTTTTCCAAATTAGAAAATCTGAATCTTCTTACTGTCAAAGAGACAGTATTGAACACAGACACAAAGTGGCATTCAAGTAACCTGAAGTCCAGTGGCTTCTGAGGTTCTTTAAGATTAATCTCTCCTGTGCAGGTTGCCTCTCTGACTTTATTTCCCACCACCTTCTCCTTCGTCTACTTTCTCTGGCTCACTGACCTTCTTGCTGTTTGAACATACCATGCTCACCTTTCTTCAGGACTTTATATTACCTTTCTTGGGACTTTCTCCACCCCCATGTCCATGTGCTCTTTCTTCTTTGAATGCTCTGATCACATGGCATCTTATAAGAAGCTTTCCCTGGCCACCCAATTTAAAGAGCAGCCCACCCCCGCCCTGCTGCCCTACTACTCCCTGTCTTCCTCCTGACTTGGTTTTATTTTTCACCATTACCATAATGGCCACTGGAAATACTACATATTTATTTATTATCTGTCTCTCCAAGCCAGATATAAGCTTTGTAAGGACAAGGAATTTGCCCTTATTATTTGTTGCTCCGTCCCACGATTCTAGAACACAGTCTGTGGGCACATCAGAGGTGTTCAGTAAATATCTGTTAAACGAATGATTGTTAACTGCACAGGAGACCTCTTGTCATGTAGGTCGATACATATATGACTTTCTGCAACCTGCAATGCTAAACATAAGTAAAAGCAATTTAGAAGGAAGCCTTGAGGGGTGCCTGGATGGCTCAGTTCGTTCAACATCTGCCTTCGGCTCAGGTCATGATCTCAGGGTCCTGGGACTGAGTCCCATATCGGGCTCCCTGCTCAGTGGGAAGCCTGCTTCTCCCTCTCCATCTGCCTGCTGTTCCCCCTGCTTGTGCTGTGTCTCTCTCTCTCTCTCTCTGTCAAATAAATAAATAAATAAAATCTTGAAGAGGAAAAGAAAAGAAGGAAGCATTCAGAGGAAGATTTCTTATATTTTACCATTAAATTCATGATTGGGGCTTGTTCGCTAGTTTTCGTAGGACCAAACACTCTCCACTAATTGTTAGCAAATAACATGCTGGTTATAACATCGTAGTCTGACATTTTCCCAAACCAACTCTCTTCTACTGAATAAATCTATAGATTTTGTATTACTATTACTAGAGGTTACGTTTATGGACAGCATCAGTGTATGGTAGGCATCCAGAAGCCACAGGTTATGATCCTCCTAACCCTCTATCTTATGATCGTCATAATCACCAAATGTTTGCTGACTCTCACAAGGAGGGAAAGCTCAGGTCTCATTAGATTAGGGTGTAGGGAGACACTTTCTACTGTATTCTCCCGTACTTGATGTGGAAACTATGTTTTGTATTTCCTTTTTTCTTCACACCCCAGAAGTTCATATTTCTTGAGCTGTTGGCTTTGAAAAGTTTCTCCCATTCAATTGTGAACTTTCTCGAGGTCATTGCTGAGGATTTTGAATCCAGCTATTTGCTTTTACAGTCTGATCAGGCCAAAGGATATCAACAATAAACTCAAACTGGAAAAAAATTATTTTGCTCTGTGAGAAATTATACAAAAAAAGCCATTTCTGTCTCAGTACCTGAGCTGTGTGGGCCTAATGTTCATTAGGGACTATGATGTTCATTTTAGGGAATTTGAGTTTGTTGATCACCCCACCCTCACCCAAAGATGTAAGAATAATTCTGGTGTGTTTGGGATGTTAGCCCAGATGGAGAATATAAGGACAGAGTGCAATCATTGGTTACTACAGAGAAGTTAATAAAGGGAAAATGTCATGTCAGAGAATTTTCTGCTGCTTGTTTCCTTTGTGTTTCTGGTAGCTATTCATGATCACATAGAAAGGAATACCTTAGACTGCCATCTTGTGTGGGAATTAAAAGAACTGGACATTGAAATAAGTATAACAGACCTTGAGAATTTTATGTCTATACATTTTGGGCCAGTGGAAGCTGCCTAATACTCTCAGTGTTTTTGATCTTAAAGATGGCCACCCCCTCCTCTTACTCTGTTCACTGAATTGTCACAGTGTGGTTTCTTCTGAAGCATAGTCAAATTATTCTATCATCTAATCAGTAGTAAGAGGCTTTGCAAGTTTTCGTCTTCATTTGTGACTCCCATTCAATTCTGGCTAATTCTCCCCCCATTCTGGCATATGCCCCAACCGTGGAGCACGCACTTTCTTTCCAGTCTTATAGGGTGCCAATGATCTTGTTCCATTTACAAATTTTTTTTTTTTTTTTGCTTTCTTTGTTTAGTAAATATCAAGATTTACCTCGAGACAGGTGATTTTTCTGTGATTATGCTATTCTCTTTTGCACCTGGTTTTGAGTCTGGACTTTGTACTTTCTCTGTACTTAATCTTGGTGCAAATGCACACATGCACACTTGTCGGGCCATGATTTATAATTGGTTTCCATCTTTGGGATGTGTGCGTGTGTTTGTGTGTGTGCACGTGCGCGCATGTGTCGAGATCTCTGTCATTTTTAAGACTGACCACCCTTCCCTTACTCCCTGACAGCCCTCAGGACTCTGGGAGGCTGAGTTTGCTTGCCAGGGGGCTCTTCCACAAGCACTCAGCTTGCCCTGGAAAAGTTTGCTATGATTGTATTCAACCTCCTAGCCGCCATAGTGTATAATGTTGTCATTGTTCCTTCAGGAAGGAGCAGCCTGCATTCAGGTTTCTAGGTTTCCCATGCTATGGCAAAACCAGCAGAGAAAGCTTTGCAGTCCAAAGGAGCAGAATAAAATTTACAAGCCGTTTGCTTGGGCAAAGGAACAAGCTTCACACACAGTGCTTGCTATTTAATTCAGAACCAAATCATGGCTGTCCTGATGATTATCTGACAAATCATCGCTTCCAGATGCATTACCAAACCCCTACAGAGGTGAGGCCTGGATTGCCCAGAAGGAGAAACAAGTAAAGTGATGCCTTAAAAGGGTCATAGGGTTATAGTGAGTAAGAAGAGGCAAGTTTAGGGAGGGATAGTCAGTTGAAGCCAAGTTTATTCAACATGCTGTTGTTTTACACCATGTAAATCCAGAAGTCTCCAGAAAGCATTCTTCCCTTTCACTGAAAAGTGCAAACAACTCCAGGGCAACTTCTCAGTGTCCATTAAGCCAGTACGTACGTACGTACACACACACACACACACACACACACACACACACACACACACACACGCGCGCGCGCGCGCACAGAAGAGACTGGTTGGCCACAGGCCTCCATTATCCTCTAAGGGGCTCAGTAAAGGGAGAGGCTGCTTAAAGCCATGAGATGGTGAGAGATGTAACATTCTTACTGCCCAAGTGAGAGCAGATATGAACCTTTTAAGGTATATTTTATTGTTTTCATGACCCACACAATTTCCTAGGCTTCCCTTGACTGTGAGCATCTGTGAGAAGAAAACGTTCCTATCTAGATGGGTTCTGAGGACGCAGAGAGGCTGGGAATCTAAAAGCGCAGCCATCTTTGTGGCAAGGCTCGCCCCCTCTCCTCCCTGGACACCTGCCTCTTGTCAGGCTCTTGGCAGCCCTCTGCAGTCCCTGCAACCTCTGTTTGTGGGAAGGTGGCATTTTACTGATTGAGAGGCTAGTGGCCTGTTTGTTCTTCTCAGGAAAGTGTGGTTTAGCTCAGTTAAGCCTTAAAAGGTTATTTGACCTTATTTTTAACAGAGACTATGTCCTCCGAGTGAGTGGAAGGATTCAGAATCCCAAGGGGCTGCTATTATTGGCGTTATTTGTGTTGTTGGAATTGAGTCTTGATCATAGGTTGCATTGTGTTATCTCTTGGCAAATCACCTTGAGTTCATGACTCCTTTGTTTTTCTTTAACTCGTTACAGCTTAATGTGTAGTTTCCACTTGCATAGTATAAACCCCTCGAGGGCAAGAAGATCAGAGAGTCTAAGAACTGTGAGTGACTGGAGCGAACCTTTGGCTTACTCTCTTCCTTCCTCACCGGTTCCATTTTACAAACGAAAAAGCTGAGGTACCCGGAGACATTAAAAGACTTGCCCTGATCTGACAGCTAGTTAGTGGCAGACAGAACGAAGGCCTGGATCTTAATTTTAATCTCACTCTCCTCTGCAACTCTCTATTCTAGTTCCTTCCTGTATTGAAATGACCACCATACAATGGAGCTCTTGACCGGGTGGGTTTTGCGGTCTGGAGCCTGAGGCCAGGCTGGGTGCAGGTGGAGAGCACTCTCCCTCAGGGCCACCTGGAGGAGGAGACGAGGCCTCACCTAATGAAATAGGCACCTGGAAGGGAGGCGTGGCAGTTCATTTCACTGGTTTTTGGTACACCAGCAAGATGACCGAACTAATGTCAGGAGGCCTTTCTCAGCCATGCACTGAGGGCCGGGCTTCTCCGAGGTCCTCCGGACTCCCTGTGACTATGAGTTTAGAAGAACCTATTGGGCCTATGGTTAGGACTGTCCAGTGGAGGCTCTTTCATGCCCAATTCAACTTAAAGAAAGAATTGTTGTGATTTCTGAGTTGGCCTTGTGTATTTATTTTTAAATGGAAAACATAGCCTCCGATCTACGGTCTATTCTGCAGAGCTTTTATGTCCTGAACCTATGTGCGCGCACACTTCTTCCTTCCCCTCCCCCAGCACACCCCGGGATAATAAAAATCAGAAAGGTCTGCCGAAGAGAGAGCGCTCCCAGGACGTGCTCCTCCATAAGAGCTTTGCGATTTCCATCACGAGCCGGAGCAGTAAGATGTGGCGTGCGGTTGGAAAAGCAGTTTGTTCTCTGCTAATGATGGCTGTGGATTCTGAAATGAAGCACAGCAGGTGGGACAGTGGTACTCAATTTTCAAAATCTGTGCCCTAAAACGTGTTTGCTTAAACCTCGTCTCCACCACCCTTTAGGGGCCTCCGCACCCATCAAAACCAGACCCCAGGAAAGGGATTCAGGGCTTCTGTTTCTTACTGATGCTTTCACAATCACCTCTCTAATTCAGAGGATGTTCTGGAAAGTTCGGTAGCCAAAAGTCACCTCCTTCTCCCCAGAGCCATAAATTAAATCACGTCCAGTTCCTGGAGGGGGGCAGGAAGCAGGGGCTGGCTTTGCCCAGGTAACAACCCTAACTTTGAAAAGGGCATGCGGTTCCTCATAGCCACGACTAACCGCATTATGTCATGGGAATTCATTTTCTGGGAATAATACGTGGGTATGGTGTAAATAATCTTATTGTCTGTTTCTTTCTTTTTTTTTTTAAGATTTTATTTATTTATTTGACACAGAGAGAGAGCACAAGTAGGCAGAGAGGCAGGCAGAGAGAGAGGGGAAAGCAGGCTCCCTGCTGAGCAGAGAGCCTGATGCGGGGCTCGATCCCAGGACCCTGAGATCATGACCTGAGCTGAAGGCAGAGGCTTTAACCCACTGAGCCACCCAGGCGCCCCTTATTGTTTGTTTCTGAAAGCCCCAAGTAAGGCAAGAGGAGTTTGCATTTTCTGTGTGTTAGGAGATTTTGATCTTTTCAGGTTAAGTGTGTAGCGGATTCTTCTCTGGATTCTGTCTAGCCCGGGCTTGCTAGGGAATTCCCACTTGTCCTCTCCAAGGTGAACGTGGGTACATGATGATGTAGGTTTATTAATAAGGTATTTAGAAAATGATAAGGCAAAAGGCGGACCCTCACGCGGTCAATTGATGGTTTGTGTGTCCTTTATCAATGTGTAAAATATCCATTTTTTCCCCCTCTTGTGTTTTTTGGTGGTCACTGAGGCATGGAGAACAGAGGGTGAATGAGTTCTAAGCTCTCACCTAAACACTTTCTTAGGTGAGATACTTCCAACAATTCTGAGAGGTTTTGTGTTGTTTTGTTTTTGTGACAGTGGTGAGTGTATAATTTACCAGAAACTCCCCATTTCATATTTCCTTCATTTTGTGAGGTTATTTTTCCTCAAAAAGAAAGTATTCCCAGCATTCAGGGCTCCTGAATTGGGGGGGAACCCCCCTGAGAGTTGTATCTCCCAGGGGAGAAGCAGACAGTACAGTTGTGAATTCAACAGACTTTACCAAGAAGCATCAGGGTCTTCAAATCCAATACATTATCTTTCCATGTAATTCAATCACCTGTTATTTTATTGCTTTGTTTGATTTGATCAAAATTGCAGCAACCAAATCATTTGTATTGTAAATTACACAACTTCCGGTTTTTACTTCCATCACTTTTGATCCCTTTTGGCATGTTGCACTGGATAATTCAATTACAAGCTATTTTAGAAAAATTGCAGTTTAATCAATAAGAAAAAGGCCAAATTTCTAAAGAAGATCAAAGGATGTAAAATACCACAAAAAACCCTATTTGAAAAGGTGCGTTTGGTGACAATTTTGGCATGAGTCTTGGCTGTGCAGTCCTACCATCTTTGGTGGTTAGACAGAAATGGCCACCAGTTCTTTGTGCATTAAAAAAAAAAAAAAGTGATGGATAAAGACTTGATTAAAATGAACACAGTCCTGCTCACCGGTAGCCAGTGAAGTGCCGAGAATGCTAGAGGAAATAAATGGAGCCCCTGAACTGAGGAAGGGTCAAAGAGACGGAGGCACGCTTTGGTAGCAAGCCTACTCATTCTTGCAGGAAAAGAACTAAAAATCTTCCTGTAGGGGTTTTGCCATGATAGCAGGCATTTTTGCTCTTGGAATATTCTACTTCTGTGCTCTCACACGTTAGCGTGCATCAGCCACCTAGAGGGCTTGTTAAAGCCCAATTACTGGGTCCCGCCCTCTGAAATTCTGATTCCGTCATGTCTGGGATGTGGCTAGTCAAGCGTCCAGTTTCTACTCAGGCTACTGGTCTACCCAGCATGAGCTGAATAGCATCACTCTATGGAGGGATTCATTTTTAACACATCTTCCCCTGGTTTTTTGGTCCCTCTCATTACCACTGTGACCGAAAGGATGCTTCTGCAGGGAGTGAACAATGTAAGCTTGAAGAAAAACTGGGCTCAATATTTTTAGTCTTCTTTTCTATGTTAACTTGGGCCTTCTTTGTTTCCAGCGTTTTTCATGCCATACTAATTTTTAATTTTGGATTTAAGCTGGTTGGCTCCATGAGTCTGTAAACAGTTTTTGACATCCAATTGGTGGAGCATCTCGTTTCCGGTGAGGAGAGTATAGTGACACGGCGTGTTGCTTTCCTGCCAACGCACCAAAGTAAAGAAATCCGTTCACACCCTAGAAAAGTTTTGTAGGACTCCACAGTGTTCCTGCTTTGATCTGAAACGAGATGAAGCTGACATTAGTCATGTATTTTACTTTAGACAGCTACTTCCAGATTTGTCGGATCAAAATATCTTATAAATGACTCAAATGTTATAACAAATGGTTCAAGCCTCATGGCATTTGTGGAAAACAATTTAATGGGGTCCCTGAGCAGCTACAGGATAAAGAAATTTGAGTTATGAACTCTAGCAGCATTTTGATGTGGGGATTGCATTCCGGTGTGTCCCTGTGTGTGCTAAGAAGTATTTCTCTCTCCGTTGGAGAACTTCTGGTTTCTTCTGTGGCAAGGTCAAAAACAAACAGCCTGCGTTTTTCTCTAGCTAGGCAAGGAATTTACTTCTCATATATGTGAAAATATTATGTAGAGATTTAGATACGTTTATAGAATTATAAAGACGGAACCAGCCTTCACGAATATCACATGGACTGTCCTTATTTTACAGTAGGGGAAAAAAAAAACCCACTCCAGGGTTTTTTATATGACCAAAATTTTTTTGAATGCCATTTCTAATTTTAGATGGTTTTAAAAATTAATTTCAAGGTAGATTCATAATGAAAAAGGAGTTTTTACCCCAGTGTGTTTGTAATTCTGATGTTCTCTCCAGCACAAAGAAGTTTGAGCTTGAATTAAATGGGCAGAAAGCCAGTCTCCCTTGTACAACTGTTTTTCTCTTTGGTCAGTGGTAGATCTTTGAAAAGGAGGAATTAAGCTTCATTCGCCCACTGGCAGAGGGATTGTAAGGCACCCAGCCCTGTAGTGCCTAGACTAGACTAGGATACTTGTCACCAGGTTTAACACATGAAATTGAAAAATATTTTTCACTTTGATATTTGTGAGCTAAGATCATGAGACACTAGGATTGTTCGAATTCTAATGAGCTCCTAGTGAACAATACACACAGAACTATCTATAGTATCCTACTGGCCAACAAATTAGGGTTCTATTATAAGGTAGTCAAACTAACAATAACAACACAATAATAAAAGCTATTGTTTAAGTACTTATGTGCCAAGCACTGTACTAAGCACATGGCTTGGTTTGTTCTCTTTTAATTATCATAACTGTCTATGAGTGCAATAGGTATTGGTACTATAATTGCATAATGCTATTAGTACTATTATTACCCTCCTTCTGCAAATGAAGAACTGTAGCTTCTGAGGTCAGGTAACTTGCCCAACTTCACGCAGCTAAGAACGGCAAAGCCAGTATTAAAAACCGGGTCTTTCCGTCACTGCAGTCTGTCCTATTTCCACCAAACTCTGCTGCCTTCCCAGGGAGTAAGGAAGATTATGTTCTTATGAATGAAGAGTTGAGTGCAGATTTAAGGTGAATGGGCAAGTGGTTCTTTCCTTCTTGTCTCTTAGCATTTGCTCCAGAGTTGTCTGACAAAGAAAAGGCTCACATTCTGGATTTTTACAGGACTTGCTATGAAGAGTCACTCTTTCTTTTTCCTAGCCGCAGTGAATAGGGGAGAAAAGAATTGGGAGAGGGAGGGGTGGTTGGAACCAGTTGGAGAAGTCCTACATGCCCAGGCTTGAAGAAAACCATGTATCCTAGGCTTAAGAGTAATTGTCTAAGAATTCTTCATTCTAGTAAATTCGTATCAACAGGGGGCCAGTTTGAGAGATGATTAGGTCACAAGTGAAATGAATTTGGTGGTCTCAGCATAATCCCCGTTGAACGTTAGTCACTCACACGACTGCGGACAGTTTTGTCCATGTCTGCAGTATTGTCTGCTGCTACTCAGGAGATACTCAGAATTGAATTAACCGGGGGCTTCAGGTCAGCCTAAAGGCGTGCACAGGTAACCTCGGGTAGAAGGAAGAGTGCCTTGTCAAGGGAGCTGTGTGTAGAAAAGGCTGCTTGTCCCTCACCTCTCTGTAAATCCAACCTCCTGTCCCTCTCAAGTAGACCAACAGCGTACTCTCCAAGTTTCCAGACTCGCAACCAAGCGAGGTGATCAGAGTCATAAATAAGGGCTGTGCTCGTTGTACCTGCTTCACAATTAGATGCATTTGGATGTATGAACTTCACTGAGGAGATTTTGGGGCTCAGATGGGTTATGTCACTTCCTTCAGTGAATAGTCTCCCCTTAAAAAGGCTTAAGTGAACTGATTAGGAAACCAAATCTCCTGAGAAGTTAAAAATAAGTTACTTTACCTCACCTCATTAAGAAGTTCCACAAAATTTAATAAATTAAATTTGAAAATAGAACATGAAATAAAGCTCTGTCACGTGATGAAAAGCTCTTCTTGCACCTTCCTCTGAAAACTTGCCAGTCTATCCTCAGAACCTTTAAGACTGAACTGACGTACCTGTGATTATTTAATTATATGATTATTATAAACTACTGGATAAATTACCCATTAAAGTCATTTTTAATCCAATTAAGATCATGACAGTTCTAGTTGACTCAATTCACTTTCCTAAATCATCTGTAGAAAATACTGTGGGATAGATTAAGTGCCCTATAGTTATATCTTTTTGTACAATATTTTAGACTCATAGGTGTTTAGAGCTAAAAGCGACTTCCTATTTAGTCCAATCTCATTTTATAAGGAGGAAATTCAAGTGCAGAGATCTTGACTTGCCCAAGGTTACACAGCTGATCAGCGACAAACACCCCGCTCTCTTTGTTTTTCATTTAGTTCTGGTATCATTGGGCCAATTATTGTCATATCTTTTCAGCTGTCACATGCACGTGTGCGTGTGTGTGTATGTGTGTGTGTGTGCCTGCACACACACACACACGAGGTAGCTACTACGATGCCTACCACATACTCCTGGTTTATATCCCAGGTTGGATGCAATTCCCTGCGCTCTGGCTACAACTTCTTCCCATTTCCTTCCACTCAGGGAAATATATGGAATGAAAATGAATCAGAGTGGCATTATTACGAAGATTATTTTAAAAGGGTGTATTTGTATACATACACATGTACATATAGATGCTTGAATGTATATAAAGTCATTCCTAGACCTCGGGACTAAAACTCTTACCATTAGCAGTTATTAGTGGGAGTTCTGTTAGATCAAGGGACAGTAATTTACAGTCCCCACCAGCCAGATCCAGCCTGCCACCTGGTTTTTGCAAATAAATGTTTTGGAATGAAGCCATGCCCGTTCACTTGAGCATTTTATGTACTCATCTCACGCCCACAACACTGGAGGTGAGTAGTTGGACAGATCACATGGTTCACAGAGCCTAAAATAATTACTATTTGCCCCTTTATAGACAAGTTTGCCAGTGCCTGCATTGGACCATTCTTCCAATTCCAGAAACAGATAGTCATATTTTTTGGTTTGTTCTCTTGCTCTTACCCGTGCTTACAAGTGCATCTTTTAGAAACTTTTCCAGTATTTATTGCTCTTCATAGATCGCCTTCTATCCCCCGTCATGCCTCTACTATCTTTTTTTTCTCTGTTTTTAAGCAGCTTTGTACTTTATTCGAATGTCCCCAAAGTATAACACATTGAGATTGTTCTTGTGTAATAACTGTCACGGATGCATAACTGTGTGCTAAGTACAGAGAAAGTTATTTAATAACTATCTAACCTTGATTTAACACTTTCTATGAGGCATGATCGAACGCATACACACACACACACTGAACACCCCATAGCATCTCCACTGGTTTGCTAAGTAGGTATTTATCAAGCCCATTTTACAGATGAGAAAGCTGAGGCCAAGTACCCTTACACAGGGTTGCATACCTCACCGTAGCTGTTGGTGGCAAAGTTGGGTTTGACACAATCTTCCCAGAGCCCATGTGTTTAAGTTTCCTCGGGTACTATGTGTAATATCAGAATTAGAAAACCTTTCCCTTAAATATTTCCTCTTTCGTTTCAAGGGGGTTTTCAAAGGAGGCTTTTGGATTTAAAATGGAGAGAGGCATCCTTTCCTTAGTCTGTTTGCATTCTTCTACCGCATACTGAATGTCTCCTCCCCATCTTCCCAATGAAACTACATACTATGGAATAGATTGTACTCAATTCTTTCCCCTGTGGGAAGAAGTCCTTGGGCAACCTCTCTGAGACTCACTTTTCTTATCCACAAAGTGGGGCTAATGATAGTAAATACCTCCTAAAATTATTGTGGTTATTGAATAGGTGTACACGCAAAGCCAGTAAAATGCACCTTGGTATCTAGTGAGCTCTTAATAATATTAGTTAAAAATTACGGTGGTGGTTGTGACCATTTTGATTAAACTAAGAATTCTTCTGGAGAATTACCATAGAATTTTACTAATTGCTTCTTCCCGGCTTGGCTGGCAAGGCTTCTTCAGGATAAAGAAGGCGGCATAGGCAACGTGGTCAACTGCTGGGGGAACAGATTTCTTCCTTCTCTCAACTCATCCCCCTGTATTCTGCATCCGGTCTTTGTCTCCCAGCGTGGAATAATTTACCATCTACGAAGGCAGAGGAATGGACTGTGTTGAATATAAAAGAGGTAGTGAATAAATATTAAACAATTCTGACATTGTTGATTGAGGAACTGCTGTGGCTTCCTGGATTAGGTATTCGTTATTGACTTCCCGCACTCACCAAAAACCCCCTAGTGGTTTGGGGAGAGTTAACACAAACATGTTAATGTTTATGATATTGGCCCACTTATAAACCAGGTAATATTTTGCTTATCTTCATTGGATTTTGATGGGTTTCTCCATACTTGTCCTAAAACAGAGGTCAACAACCTCTAGCAAAGAGCCTCCACCTAGTTCCCAAAGATTCCCCTCAAGTCTATTTTCAATTCACCCAAAGACTATCGAAATGACAGTCTTAAAATCTATTACCTTTGCATGGTGCTTTACAGTTTATAGTGTGACCTTCACGTGTATTATGTCATTAGATCTTTACCATAGACTAGAGTTCTGGAAACCCAGAGTTTGAGGGAATTGCCTGCCAATATGGTAGTTAAGGGAGCTGTGGGCAGAGTTTCCCATGGATATCTTGCTGTTTCATGTTTCTGGTCCTTGGCTCATATTGTTCTTTCCTCCTGGGATGCCCTTCCCACCCTCCTCATCCTTGCTTCTTTACCGGTAAAGCTTTTCCTTCAAGGTTTACCTCAGACCTATTATTTCATTTAGGAAAAGTTCTCTGACAGCCTCTGGATCTTGCCTTGTTAGCTCATCACCCCTTCTTCATGCTTTGATCGTATCCCATGGCACCAAGGGCTTAGGCTCCTCACCACGTTTCCCACACAGAATCACCATGATCTCTTTACACCTTGTCCCATCTTGCTCCCACCCCCCGGGCTTACTGTGAGCATGTAATGCTCAACATGTAATGTTACACAGAGAGGCAGTTTTGCATTGACCTTTCCATTCCCAGCACATAGCACAGCACTGGGCACACAGTAGGTCCTCAGTAAATGTGTAACGTATGGAACATATCTAATTCCCAACCCTCGGCCCTCCCCAGCACACTCACCCCCAAGCCAGTATGGCGCCCTCCTCCCAGCCCCAGGCAGCGGTCGAACATCCAACACGTGCCAGAGACTATAAAGTGAAACCAGATGAAACAACTCCTGACTGATGGCAAAGATGCTGTCACTCACTAGGGGAGTAAGAAATGAAATGGCTGAAGAATGCTGTCATGAAATGACATATCAAGTCCCGATTAAGGTCCCTGTACATTCGGTGTATGCGTGCTGAGAGGATGCGGGCCGTGTGGGCAGCCGAACTGCCTTGTTGTGCTGGGAGGTTTTCCACTGGCTTGTTCATAAGTAGATGCAGGGGCCCTGGGGGTAAACAACCAGGAGGAAGATAAATCAAGGGGGAACGGGATTCAGTACATTAGTCGATGGGAAGGGTAAGAAGGGTTTTCAATTTCAGGGTGAATAATTGAATTTGATGTGAGGACGGGGGTGCTTGTGTAAATGTGCATCAAGGCGACTCCAGAGCCTGACCCGCTGAGCCCTCAGCGTCCCATGCCTTTGAGATCAGCAAGGGCTCCAAGTCGGGGAGTGGAAAGCAAGAGAGCTGTGGGCTCCATCGCAGTGCCTTGTCACAGTCCTTGCTAGATCCCTTTTCCCTTTCCATTCACACCCGTGGGGTATACACAGATGTCAAGGATTTTTTATGTGTCATCATGTCTTTGCTAAAAATTAAATTCCCTCAACCTGGAATAAATGCTCCTTCCTCAAGCTTCTTCATCTCCCTAGCTAACTCCTGCATATACCTGGCGACTCGAGTCAAGTCTCTGACCAGCGTCATCCCCACAGAGTTGGCTTGCTTTGATTTTACTCACCTTTTGTGCTCGTGTCCCTTAGGATCTTTCTCGGACTCACTATACCAGCCTGCCATCCCAGAATTCTTAGGCCTTCTCTGAGCTTTGTTTGTTCTTTTCCTTCTCTTCTCCTGTTCCCCAGCTTCCTTCAGCTCCCTTCATCTCTTTCCTGGGTCTCTGCCGTGCTCATGTGCTCGTTGCCCTCCCAAGTATCTGCTGCCTACCTTCCAGAGGTCCAGTAAGTAAGCCGAGTCCTGCCAGCTGCCCTAGACTTCCTGGGGTTGAATGGTGGAGTGGAGCTGGCATGGGATTTGAGGTCAGAACCATATGGTTCTAATTCAGGCCCTACCACCCACTGGTGATGGAACATAGGACACTAAATTCTCCGAACCTCATTGTGCTCATGTGTAAAATGGAAATAATAGCACAAATACATTGTAAGGCTGTTGGTGGATTAAGTGAGATATAAGGTACTTGAAACATAAGTACCTGGAAAATGACAACTTAGGGATGTTCCCATACCATATCTTTCTCATAGATATAATACACATCTGTGTTCCTCAAGTCACTCCCTTTGGCCGACTGTGCACTTTGAAATAACTAACACCCACATTTGTGTCTGAATTCAAACAATGCCAGTATCTCCCTTTGCAGCACCCACCGTGGCCCCACTGAGCCTAACAGTTTCTTTCTTGGGATAGTCATTTCTAAGTTAGCGGCCAGGATTTCCATCCATGCAGGGTTTCACTGTACCTTGACTGTGTCCAGACTGGTTGGGAGGGAGAAAAGTGGGGGAGCCCCATTCAGCTCTGAGAACTCACCAGTGGCCTTTTCTCTCCTTCCAGCATCTTTCCCCTCCTTCTGGTTAAATTAGTTTGTTGGATTGATCCACGGAACCCAGAGGGGTTCCCATCTACTTGCTCTGTTCCATCTTTGACTTGTAGAAAGAGCAGAGGAGACTGGATCAGGGTTGAAACTCTAAGCTACCAGTGCAGTAAAAAGGTCGCCTTCCCTTGCCCTCAAGAATGAGTGAGTGTTTCTCCTGTTATATAGTTTCTGTGCCTCCGAGGGGGGCTACACTTCAGTGGTGGATAAGGTGACCCTTATGTATTGTTTATGCCAAGAAAGCACTTTGAGATGAAATGTGGGTCCATTAATCTCAGATGTTGTGCGTGCCTCTTTGCTGTCTGAGTTTGGTTGTTTTGTTTAATCTGCTCAGGGAGGTTTGTTTTGTTTCTTTAAATCTCTGATGAAGTAAGAAGAATTCCACATTTACTGTGATTTATCTGTGGAAAGAAAAAAAGTGAAACTGGAAATGTTTATCCGCGGGAGATTTGTGTAAAGTTCTGTCTGTTGATTTCGTGGAGAATGACACAGGCAGGAAAGATGAGGAAGTGATAAGTGCCATTTCAGGTTTGTGAATTGAATCGAGTTTCAATTATGACAACGGTTAAACATGGTGATTTTTTTTTTTTTTTTTCCCTGCGTTTTCGGGGCTGGGGGGGAGGTGGGAAGCAACATAATGACTTCTTCGGTAGTGCCCAGTGATCTCCAATAATGTATCCATTTTCACTTAATGCTTCCAGAATGGGCACGGAGACGTACACACAGCCTGCAGCGGGTAATAAAATGGTCAGCGTCGGGAGGCAAGGTGAGGGCCGCTGCCCGAGAGAGGCCCTGGGTACTGGACACACAAATCAATAAGCCAACGCCGAATGCTGTGAGATAGTCATTTACCCTTGACAAAACAAGCAATGATAATTGGATGATAATGTGGTAATTTACCTTTATACATTTTACCCTTGTTGGATTTTTAGAGGTTATTGTCATATCTGATAAATTTTAGGGGAGAATTCCAGCTTTTTTCTGTCCAAGACCAATATTGTCAGAAGCTTCGGCATTTTGCTGCCGCTGCCTTCAAATACCAGGATCTTTGGAATTAGCCCTTGGATTATATGTGTATCTAGCAAGCCAGACTATAGCTGCCAAGGTGCTTTTCTATTCTAGGGAGATGTGTGGAGCACTTAACCTACATTAGACCTGAGAGGTCCGAGGGTTCTTCAGAAGACAAAGAATTTCCAGATACTTTCCTTGAGGATGTGTCAAGGGCGATACAGACAAAAGACTGATGTCTCCTTTAACAACTTGATAAGTATCTCAGGATATTCTGCAGGAATCAGTTCTGCTTCTACAAAGTACTGTATTCCCATTCAGCATGATATGGCTGAATATTTGTGTGCTACATATGACAATGGCGAAGACTTATCTTTGCCCTGAGGGCTGAGTGCTGTAACACTGCTCAAGTGATAGGCTGATAGAAGTGACGATTTAGAGAGATGATCTGCTTTAAAAAAAAAAAAGAAAGAAAGCAAGAAAAAGGCACATTAGAGATGTATAAGAATTAAAACTGTGGCTCTCTGTTTATCTGGGTTTTATAAGTTCCAAAGGCGTTTCTATTCGTGGCATCAAAATCCCTTGTAAAAGTAAAGTAAATCATTCTTGTATTGACCATTTTTTTCATGTTGTTCTATTGAGACATCTTCCCAACTGAGTTTCTTATTGAATTGTATTTCTATAAGGGTATTGTAGGTTAGCAGCACATTTTTATGGTACACAAAAGATGTGCCTTCTGAATTTCCAATGCCTTGCATATTGTTCCCCATAGAAGAAACATCTCGGAAATGCTAAATAAATCAAAACAGAAACATTTGGCTCTTGACTTGCTGCTGGGGCTTTTTTTTCTCTCTCTCTGTCTCGGTTTACATTGGCTGGAATATCCATTACGATCCATCTTACCTATTTGATTAATTTGTAATAAATTCGGCCCTTTGGAAATCTCTCGCTGCAGTGCTAGCCGGGTTCCTCTTGTGGAGGGTTTATTTAATATGTGTCTCTGTGTACCTATATGAATGAAAATTTAATATGGTTTAGAAGCCCTTAAAAACACACACGCACATAGTGTTTGCTCTGAATTAAGTGCTCGTATTTGACATAGCCTTGCGGTAAAAATCCATAAACGTATGGGCAGACAAAATTATTTAGAGGAGAATTTCTTTAGAAATTGATGTGATACATGAGATCATTTCAGAGGATGCGATATCATCATACTTCAGATGACCAGTAAATGTAATTATGAATACTGGATCAGAATCCTTATTTCTTGTTAAAAAAAAAAAAAAAAAAAAAGCCTTCTCCTGATGGCCTATGTTATTTGAACTGCCTTAGCCACCTTGCAGTGTTCACCTTCAATTTGATGCAGTCATGTAGTTGCATCCCAGTGGGTGAGAAATGTTTCTCTCCGAATAAGTGTAGCGGCATAGCAGGAAGAGTGGGATACAACCTTCTCTGTATTATAGCAAGATAATAAAAACACCTCTACTCTTACCTCTCACTATGCCCTGAGGAGGGCATACCAAATTCATCTTACGCTCTTGGAGAGATCAAGGTAGGAAACAGTACCCCCATTTTCCAGACAAAGACACTCAGGCCCAGAAAAGCACATTTTAAAATATGCCTTCATTGTCTTCTCTGGCAAAACTGAGCGAAAAGAGGACGTCAGCTGTTTTTACTGCATGTATCCCATTCTACCCTTTGCTTGTATTCATCGCCGCTGTGTATGTTGAGAAAGCGATGGAAAATGATTTTCCCACGTGCGTGTTTGGTGTTGGCCGAGATAAACAATGAAGGAAGTGTTTGCTCTCTGGGAGAAATGAAAGCGAGGCTAATTGGCACATGCTCCTTTCTTATTCCTTATCTGAGTGTTTTATATCCATATGTGATGTGGAAATACGTAAGACTCATGTTTACTAATTATGTCTGGTATGTCTTTCTTAACTTTGCTACCTTCTTAGAATGTCCATGAACTAAGTGGCGGTTAAGTTCTAGCTGTGTTCTGAACCACACCATCCACATTCCTCTCCGCCCTCGAGATAGTTAGACGAAGAGCCTGCCCTCAGAGTTCTTTATAATCCAGTAGGTGAGGTAAGACAAACATAACAGTAAGTCACTCAGGACAGGCTGAAGTACTAAAGGTGTAGACCCTGTGTTTTAGTGACCCAGAGAAGGGTCGAGCTCACAATTTGTTCAAGCTCACAAATTCTCCATGAATGGATCTGGATGAACGAGTGTGAGGATGGTATGTGATGAAGGTTGAAAGAGAAGACAGCAGGGCTCAAGGCATGGGGACTAAATATCTTGGGGGTTATAGAAAGCAGTAATTGAATTTGGATCTGGTGTCATATTCCTGGAGGGATAAAGGAAATCTTAGATATTACAAAAAGACCCTGGCCACAGGGAGACCAATGAAGTAAACTCTAGAGAAAGCAGATCGGTGCCTGCCTTTGATCAGAGATGGGCCTGCCTTTTGGGGCAGGAGCCACAATAGACCTACACCTTGGGACAAGAGAAAAAGGACAGAAAGAAATGTCCTGGAGAACCTTGAATACCGGGCCAATGGATGCTCTTATGTCCCCACACAACAGATCCTAGTATGAGACATATAATGGCCAATAACCACTATAACTATCTTTAACCAAATACCTATTCTGATTCAGATAGAATACCGGGAGCTTGATTTAGGTTATCGTCTCATGTTTTGCTCCTTCTAATCAATGAGTTCTCAGCTTAAATATCACTTTCCCTGAAAGGCCTGGTCTGACCACGAAGACACTATCTGGTGTCTCCAAGGCCTTCTTAACACTCCACAGTTACACCCTATTCCTTTCCTTCATAACACTTAACATAAGTTTTAATGCATAAGCATTTGTGTGTAAATGTGTTTTTTCTGCCCCCTTTTACTAAACCATAAGCTCCACAAGGGCAGGAACAAGATCTGTTTTGTTCACTGCCCTATTCAAGTGCATGCGTATGCACGCACACACACATATACACAGTAGGCACTCAAAAAAAGGTTACATGTTAATATTCTTTTTTTTTTTTTTTTTAATTTATTTGACAGAGAGAGAGAGATCACAAGTAGGCAGAGAGAGGGGGAAGCAGGCTCCCTGCTGAGCAGAGAGCCCGATGCGGGGCTTGATCCCAGGACCCTGAGATCATGACCTGAGCTGAAGGCAGAGGCTTTAACCCACTGAGCCACCCAGGCGCCCCACATGTTAATATTAACCTAATAAAGTAGGAACGATTCCCTCCTTTTACAGAAAAGGAAATTGACAGGCAAAAAATTGCTTGCCCCAATTAATCTGTAAGAAGCACAACCTAGATTCAAACCCAGTCTACAAGACTCCAAAGCTCATGGTTCTTCCCTGATGATCATCATTTCTCCTTTATTAGGAAAATGAAATCCATATTAGTTTGGTAGTACTGCTTTTAAGAAAGTACTACAAACTGGGGGTGCCTGGACGGCTCAGTTGGTTGGGCATCTGTCTCTTGATTTCAGCTCAGATCATGATCTCAGGGTTCTAGGATCGGATCGAGCCCCACATCAGGCGGTGCTCTGGGTGCGGAGCCTGTTTTGGATCCTCTCTCTTTTTCTAAAAAAAAAAAAAAAGGGTACCACAAACTGGGTGGCTTAAATGACAGAAATTCATTGTCTCAGTTCCAAGGCTAGAAGTCTGAGATCAAGGTTTTGTCAGGGTTTGGATCCTTCTGAGGGATATGAGGGAGAGTCTATGCCAAGCTGCTCTTAGCGTCTGGTGGTTTGCAGCAATCTTCAGTGTTCTTTTGCTTGTGGATGCATCATGACATTCTCTGCCTTCAAGTTCACGTGGCATTCTTCTTGTGCATATGTCTGTGTCAAATTTCCCCTTTTTATAGGGACACTGGTCACATTGACTAATGGCCCAACCAATAACTTCATCTTAACTTGACCATGTACAACAACCCTATTTTCAAAAAAAGTCTCATTTCAAGATAATGGTGGTTAGGACTTCAACATATGAACTTGAGGGGGATACAGTTCAACCTATAACAGTATCTGTATATTGGATAGCTGACTACTCTCAAAAAAGTGTAGTAACTGTTTTTGTACCAAATATACTATTTATAATGTAGGGAAAAAGCTCTCAAAGGAAGGGATCAATATCCTAGTTTTGTCTTAACATTAAAGTTTGAGTCTTTCAGTCATCTTTTTTAAAAGATCCTGAGAATCTCAAAGATTATGTAATCAAGAGTTGAGAACGTGTATGTTTTGTAATTTTGCAACTTAGCATGGAAACAGTTAAGCAGGTACAATATTTGGAATCATCATACCCTATAATATTGCTAGGCTACATTTGGATGGACCTTATTTTATTCTTATTGTCTTGAGAATTTTATTTTATGTAAAGAGGAGTTTTTAAGAAGTATTAAAAATTCTCAGTAATATACCTCTGGAACCAGAAGGTAAAAGTTTAGTTTGTTTCAATGTAGCTCCTATCTCCTGGGGTATCAGAGCACAGTGCAAGGCTCTGTAGAGAGAACGTACATTTTCGATTCACTTCTTTCTGTGAATTTTGTTCTGTATGATGGGTCATTGCATTATACCAAGAAGAACTGACCCTATCACATTTGTGACTTTCTTAAGTCTAGGGACAGGCAGCTGCCCATCTTCAGAGGGGAGAAGCTTCATGATGTCTTCAAGTCACAGGGCATGTGAAGCCCACTAATGGAGGGGAGGTTTTCTCTAAAAATTTTTAACCAAAGTATTGACCATTGATACATAAATATACCTAGAAATTTTTAGTTATTGGAAGTAGGAGTAAGATTCAAGAGCCTAGAATTGTCTGTTTTGTTTCATTCTTAGCTACCAGACCAAGATAACTAATAGTGAGAGGGAAAAATGACAGATTACAAAAGAGGAAGTGGGGAAATAAACCATGACGAAAAGAAATAAGAAGAGACAAAGATGAAATGGAGAGACAGGCAAGTTGGAAAAAATAAAAGAAAGGGAGAAACAGCAAGATGAAATGAAAGAAGAGAAAAAAATATGAAGAGATTAAAAAGGATTAAAATAATTATCAATGAATGACAAACACAGTTTGGCATAATTTTATAATTCTGAATTATGAATACTCATCATTTCACCACCAATACTCCAGACTTAGAACCCCACTGGGGTATCTGAAATATGTTTCCTCACTCCTGCCTTTCCAGAACCATTGGGTGTAAATGATTTCCTTTCACTTGTACTTAAGCTGGATTTGAAGGTACTAACAGTCTTGGGCAGGAATTAGCAATAGATATACTCACAATATACTGAAGTTATTGATATAGTTAAAAAGAAAACCCTATGAAATTTTCCTCTTTCCATTATCCCATAAAATCATTTATGTTACACAGACTCTGCAACCCTTTTGAAAGGGAAAACCTACTTATTGGGCAGATTTTTCAGTGTAATTGAAATAGAGCATGGCTATAATTATAGTATAGAGTTGCCCTTGTAAAACATGTTTTAATATGTATCCTCATATAGCTTCTGTAGCTCTTCCAGGCTGATCCTGTAAAATAACGAAGGAAACCACTGGTGAATTACACAGCTTGTTAGTCATGGGGGATCAGTGAATAGGGTTCTCCTGGGGTTCAATATATGGAGAGGTAGCAATGAGATCAGGAGAAAAAAATCAAACTCGTGGTTAGTGAATGTATATTAAGGCATCTTGCAAATGCAGTGTAGGAAGTAACTTCATTTCAGAGACTCAGTAATTTAGTACCTCTCACCTAGGGACCCAGGTCAGAGTTTCATCTTGGCAGACCCAGACAGAGCGTTCAGGATGAAGAGAAGTAGACAAGGCAGCATATCGCGAAGGCTAAACTCCGAAAGCCTCACTGGGCTCCCCAGCCCTTCAGTCCTCATTGTGTTGATGAAGTTAGGCATTTGACACCAACTAATATTCATTCATTTTTGTTGTGAACGGGAGGTCCTTCCAGACCTCGCGTTCATCTGGTGAGTGTTGAGCACCTACTGTAAAAAAGGAGTAGATCCCATAGTTGTCCTTAGGAAACTGACGAGACCCCAAGACTTACATTCTCAGGCGCAGTCGAGCAATGCCTTTCTGAGTATACGTGGAGATAAGGAGGAAGCTCCTTGACTACCTCAGGGCTTCCAGCTGCTAGCCTTCCCTCTTCCCCACTCATGACCTTTCTCTTCTTTATCTACCCCCCATCCTTGCTAATAGCTGAGGCAAATACTAGGGCATGAGTCCTTTTCAGAGCTTGTATTCCCAGTACTCCCCAGGTGGGCAAGTTGTGGAATTTGACTCCCTTTCAAGCTGTGCCTATAACCTGCATTCACCTACCTCGTGATATCCGTCAGAGCCAGAGCCATACCCAGACTTGTTACGGTAGGAAGAAATCACTGCCCCGCGTAACCGTATGGTTTGCATGTCGATGCCCCAGCTCTAACAGGGCCCTGTGACAAAATAAGTCAAGAGGTTATCTCTTTCTCTCAGAAAAGTGGTCATTTTACTCAGACTCCACGATTTTCTCTGGAAAAAGTATCCTTTCTTTCTGCACGTGAGTTTATGTGTACACACACACTGACTGTGAGGTACAGAAAACTGGAAAGATTGGAATAAGTGTGCTGAGATAATAAATGCGTGGTCACATCTCCTGTGAAAATCAGGATTTATCGATGAAATGGAATGGATGGATTCACAGAATTCTGCTTTCCCATTAATTTATTAACTGGTTTCCAAGAGATCTCTAGGGAAGAACAAGGAGAACTTGAATTTGGAAAGTGGGGGTTACATTTTTAGCTGGGTAAGTGTTTAGTGCTTCCCTTTGAACGATGCTGGGTTCTGATCTGCTTGCCAGAGGGTGGCAAAAAAATTGAGGGCTGGGGCTCTTTCAGCAGAAACCCCAAGGAATCCAGGTATCTTCATCTTGTCCTAAATAAAGGAAAGCTAACATCCTGGTCCTAAAATCTGCCACACCTTTTTATTAATAAACAATGTCTTTTTTTTTTTTTTAATCCCCAAGTTGTCTTCAATGATTTTTTTTTTCCCTTCAAGGGAATGTGAGATGCCATGCTATAGGGATGAAAAGAAGAGTAAGACACCACCTCTGCCTTAAGGACACTCTCAGTCTAGTGGGAAATATAGGAACATTAATAAATAATTATGCAGAGGTTGATGAATGCAACAATAGGGTATGGACAAGTGAGGACTTGACAGAGAGGAGGGAGGAGACCTAATATGTCTGCAAATCTGGAGGATGCCAAGTGGACAAAACTTCTTTTTCAAAGTAAGCCCTCTGAGAAATCTTTCATGCTTCTGTCAGCAAATATGCATCTGATCCAGGCCTCTTCCCAGTGGCCGCTGGACGAGGCTGTGAGAAAGTTGCATTTGCTCAGTGGACCAGCAAGGGAGAGAGTAGGTTACAAAGTCCGTGTGTCCTGTAACAGTTTAATGAATGCCTGACACAGATCCCACGTGGTGATTGATATGCCTGGAAAACCGGTCAGCATTTTAAACTTCTGCGACTGCTATAGCAACACCACCACCAACGGATAATTACTGAGTGCTGTGGGCCTTACTGAATAGTAGTCCCATGTCATATCATTTTACTTCTCACCACAGCCTTGTAAGGGTGCTAAAGAAGGTGAGGATCAAAGTAGCTACATCATTTTGCTTCTAGCTTTTCCAAGGTCACATGACTGATAGGAGGCATCCTACTTTCAAGCACAGAGCTGTCTGGCTTTAGATTTCTTGTTCTGTTCTTGTTTCTCCTCCCTCACACCTCCACCTAGACAATACAGCTTTACAAACAGGAACACTTTGAATTTGGGGGGTTCCATGTTTTTTTTAAGTGATGGAAGGCTTTGGAGACCCTTTAATGGCCACGCTGCTTCGCCCTGTGCCCCAGCACTACGGTGTGGTGATGAACATCTGTTGGTGTTAAGAGAATGAAAGTTTCTTCATGGTAGCTTAGTTTACTCGAGATGATTTGAGTGTCTTAACATTTCCCTAACTTCCTTTATCTTGGATGGGAGAAAGCCAGAGATGCCTTCAGGGTGCTAAAACTCTGTATTTATTGAGAACGTGCCTCGGGGGTATTTTAGACAAAATAAGCTCATAATAGTAGATATTTCATGAGCAGAATCTAGGTTAAGAAGCTTGGCGGCCTGGTCTGTATAGACTGATGCTAACTTTTCCATTAAGTAGGGCAGACCGAATGAGTATTTCAGAATTTGATGGTGGATGAAGAAACGAAGCACAGGTGACACCATCCCACATTTGTAGTGGTGACATTATCACTTCCTTTTCCTTTGCGGTGTCAAAGTAATGGGCATCCGAAAGAGGAGGAAGATTTTTTTGTTTTTCTGTGTGTGTGTTTTGCTTTTTTTTTTTTTTTTTTCTCTAAGTAGGTGTTAGCTGTGGGTGAAATCCAAAGGAAGCTGTAATCAAAACTGAATTTTTAGCTAAGACCAGTGACCATAGTCCACACCGCCAGCAGACTGGTCCAGAACAGAAGGCAAAGACAATGTCAGCCCTATAAAGTTTCGGCTCCTGCGCGAGGGACAGAGAACCCAGCCATTACATTCCATTGTCTTAGGAATCACCAAGTGGCAGCATGTTCTCTTAACATATTTTACTAATACGAAAGTTGCAACTGAAAGTTCAAAAACTATGTGTTGGAGAACAGATTCCAGGGATGCGCCAGGCATCTGTCCCATTCGGTGAACAGGCCTTGGAACAGATGTCTCGAATTTCTTCAAATCCAGAACATGCTGTCCAATTTTTTTGGTGGTAAACATACTTTTTTTCCTTTTTGTCACCGCTCACCAAAGTATTATATTTAATGCATAAAATATGTAAATTCTTAAAGCATCATTTTGCTCTTTAGTGAGTTTAGATATTACAAAACGGTTTAATTATAAAAACAGACAGACCTAGTCCTGGGACCTGTGCAGCTAGAAATAAATGTGCAATCAAAACTGCAATTACCTGCAGAATTTAGTGTAAACAGATCAGCAATCACATAACAAACACAGGCTAGTTTGCATTCTGATATGAATACAGTTAGATCCAAAGCAATTTTCCTTTATTTATCTTAGCTGCTCAGCATAAATAAAGCAAGGGCATTGAAGCAATTAGCATAATTAGAGTATCGTGGTCAGGCCCTGTGTGATTTCAAGAGACGTTTCACTTTAGAATTCTTTTTCCCATACAAGAGTTTCCCTGAGCCACTAAAATATCGCTTTGGGCATTTTTGTATTTCAAATTTGCAAGTTGTCAGTTTGAAAAACCCTTGACACATGGATGTGAAAGCATCTCGCAGACAGCCACAGAAGGCATACCCTCAGCTTTTCATTACTAAGAAGCTGGGGAATTTCCTTCTTCAGCTCTTTCTCCTACTTGACGTTTAACCCTAGAAATGTCAGTCTTAATTATTTCCATTGCCTTCAAATTGGGTCCAAGGGTTAAAGACAACTTGTTCCAAAAAAATAGGGAATTGGAGTAGAGGGGAAGGAGAGGTTATATCATAGTGGTAACTGAGCTGTTGCTACAAGAGCAAAGGCTCTGGCAGTCAGCTGGCTACTGGGGATCTGATGTTCAGTAGCTCCCAAGTGTAAGGCGGAGATCAGAGTGGGGGGAGGGGCTGCGCGTGGCTTACTTGCAGGACGCTGGGGAAACATGGGGGAATATTCTCTGTGTAGAAGAATGGTGATGCTAACTGGTAGATGATAAAACGGGCTCCAGAAAAACACAAACAGAAGAAACTAGTTCTTTTGGTGTCTGTGTTTTGTTATTCTTTCGTGTGCGTGAAGGCTGCCTTTTGAGAAAGACTGCCTTTTAGTTGGAGGGAAGAAGGTGCTGGTCTCCGGCCATTCTGTGTATAGTGGACCTCATTCCGGCCCATCGAAAGAACTGGGAGTCTTCATATAGGTTGTGCTTTCATTCTCTTTTAAAAATTATTTTTAAAGTTAACATCTAGTAAAATTGAATCCTCTTGTGTGTGTTTTTACAAATTTTCACACGCATTGAAATGCATGTAACCAATACCGCAATCTGGATACAGAAAAGTACCATCAGCCCAAAAAACTCCCTGATACCATCCCTTTGTGTCTCTTCCTCCAAACTCTGGCAACCACTGATTTGTTCGCCTTCGCTGATTTTTTTTTTTTTTAATCTTTAGGAGTATGTCATATAAATGAAATCATACAGTCTGTACCCTTCAGAGATTGGCTTCTTTCACTCACCAGAATGCACTTAATAGTCATACCAGTAACTCGCAGCTTTCTATTGCTAAGTAATAATCCATTGTAGAGCTGTCCCACAGTTTGTTTATCCATTCGCCCATTGAAGGGCATTTGGGTTGATTCCATTTCCATTTTTTGGCAGTGGCGAATAGAATTGCTGTAAACATCCATGCACTGACTTCTGTATGAACGTAGGTTTTCATTTCTCTAGGGTAAATACCCACGAGTAGAATTTTGGAATCGTAAGGTAAATGAGACTTTAGCTTTCTAAGAAACTGGCAAACAGTTTCCCAGAGTGGCCATACCATTTTGCATTTCCATCAGCCATGTTGTTCTACATCTTTGTCAGCACTTGGGATTGTCAGGTTTTTTTTTTTTTAATTGTTTTAGCCTCTTCTAATAGGTATATCATCATGGTTTTCACTTGCATTTTGCTAATGGCTACTGATCTTGAGCTGTGTTTATTTGCCATGTGTTTGTCTTCTTGAGTGAAGTATTGGCTTCTTAGGTCTCTTGCCTATTTTAATCAGGTTGTTTGTTGTGTTCTCAGTCCTAATTTATCTTTGCAAATGTTAGAGAATCTCAGCTATGTATCCAGTTCTCAATTGTATTTGTTAATGCAAGCCCATTCATAGATTCGACATTGGCCAATACAAATCATGAGTGAGATTCAGCTCAGTAAGGCCAAAATTCCAGGATTAAGGGACTAATAAAAAAGAAAATCATTGTACAATAAGCCCACTCCATTATTGAACTTCCAATCTTTTGATCTTTTTAAATGCCCACTTCCTTTTTTAAAAGAAAAACCTCTGGCCCACTCTTAATTTCTTCTTTCTTTGGCCTCTTTCTAGCCTATGGCCCAACTGTAGCCAAACTTTACTATTAACCGCAGCCTGAACTTTCTTTGCCTCCTGGAAGAGCGTATAGCCCCGAATCCGTTTCTCTCTGAGCTGCTGGGATACAAGTTTGGGGAGCATCAGCGGACAGGAGATGGAGTATATATCTTGCACAGTGGCTGACTGTGCTGGGCAATTTGCCTGTATCACTTCACTTAATCCTGGGAGGATAGGTGTTAGCTCTCTTCTACAAAGAAAACAAAACAAAAACAAACAAAAGCAAAAACCCAAATTCAGAGAAAACAAAGGATTTGCCCAAGCTCATAGGGTTCATAAGTGTCTGGACCCAGGCCTCTCTGACTCTAGAAAATCTCTTTCTGTGCAACTGCTAGGTAAGCAGAAATCTAAGATAAATAAAATAATTGCATATAAGCCTTTAGTCTCGACAGCCCTGAGAATAATAGATAAAAGTAGGTATTATTATTTCCCTTCCCTTTGAAAATTTATTGTGCTGTAGTGTAGCAAACCCTTCCCTCCTAAAAACAGAGTAGAAAATTAAGATCTGATCGTTCTGCTTCAGGAAAAGAAGAAGTAGCCTTCCCCCGGTCTAAGCCAACTTAGTTCATAGTCCTTGGTTCATAGTCCTAGAGAACCATGCTTACATTTCAAAATCGACTTTAAAAATATACTGAGTTATTTAAGAAATTTGATTGTACAAAGGGTATGTTTTCAGGCGGAACCTCAGAAATGCAGCAAACAGCATTCCTTAATTCTTTAATTTCAGAGTTAAAGAACTAAGCATGGTGATCATAACTGTAATCACTAGGAAACCTAGAGGAGAATGTTTTTATTTTCTCATAGTGGAGAAGGGCTTCCTAAGGAAAAAAACCCAGGAGTCATAAAAGACTGACAGAGGTGATTATTGAAAAAATCTAAATTACATACAATAAAAGATACCATAAAAAAGTTAAAAGTCAAATTGTAGGCTGATAGAAAGTATTTAAAACACATAAAACAAAGGACCAGAATTCAAACTATATGAAAGATCAAACAATTCATGAAGGCCAACATCCCATTAGAACATAGTCAAAGGATGTGAATGAGAACATCACCAAATAAGTAGAGTTGACCAGTTCATACAGAAGATTACTGGAAGTTTTTGCCAATATGGACCAATATTGAAAAGACTGATAATATTCAATATTGGTGAGAATGTGAAGAAAGTAACTCTCATTTACTACCGATGAATCTGCATGGTTCTATCTTGTAAATAATTTGAGGGACAAAAGACAATTTGGCAGCATCTAGTAGGGTTGGCCAAGTAATTCCATTTTTAAGAATTTTACACTAAAGAAAAGTTAAAGAGAATCCATCGGTGTATTATTTATAATTGCCCCAAATTTTAGAACCTCCCTCAAAGGGGGAAATGGTTTAATGCAGTAAGCTGTACTATATTACTTAGAAAAAATGTGATAAACCTGTATGTGCTGACATGACAAGATATTCAAGATGTATTGTTGGACTCAAAAGCAAGTTACAGGAGTTTACATATATATAATGTGTGTATATGTAGGTATGCATGCATAAATCTAAAATCCTACCATCTCGGATTAAAGTTCAATGAAAATGCAAAATACTGATTCACATTCTTCTCTTAAATAATGTTGCTTTGACCTGCAATAGGAGTTCACGCAGCAATTTTTGAAGCCAATACTTACCAATGAATTAAAGAGATCTTTCTTCTTAAATAAATTTTGCATGATATTCTGCCCCCAGATAAGAAGGTGTATTTTTCGTTCAAACAATACTACCAGTTTCCTTAAAAATGTTACCAAATCTTTTTGGCATTTGGTTTAGTCAGCTAGATAGCATGAGAAGAGCATTTGTTTATTACATTTTAGTCAGTGTCATGGTCTAATATAAAATCTACAGGGAGAATTTATGGCTTGCCTCTTAACTATTATTGGTCAGTATAGCCCAATTAATAAAAATACTTGCAAATTTCTGCCATGTGTGGTACTTACTGTTTTACAGAGCAACAGAAAACACTCCTTTTTCAGTGCTTTTTCTGTATTTGAACCATGATCTGCTGAAAACCAGAGTGACCACTAAAGAAACAGTTAACAGAATGGGCCCAATTTGTATACTATCCTGGAGCCCATCGTGAAAATGATAAACAGTATATTTCTTTATTTTGGAAGTCAGGCTTTGGTGGCCAAATCCCTTCAATAACACAATTGCTAGGAGCCGGGTATTGTAGAAAACATATGAAGAAGTCAGGAGTGTGACTAGAATACAGTTTCGAGTGGACAAGTATTTCCAAGCCATGGCGCACCTGTCCGTTTTCAGGTAACAAGTCCACGATGATATGTAATGAGAACGTGTGTGTTGCCCCCTGTCTATGCATAGTAGGAATCTTTTGGAAGTTCCTTATTCCTAAACCTCCCTGTGGCAATTTCATCTCTTCTTTCCTAGGAACCTGGTTCATTTTCTTTCTGAAAAAACAAAAACAAAAACAAAAAAACCAAGTAAATAAAAGTTGTCTAGAGTGTCCACGATGCCCACGTAGCGAGGGTCTGTAAAGACGTCATGAGTGCCCAGATGTGAACGCTCTCACCATGCTAAACAGAGACTCTTATGGGTGTGGCAGGGCAAGGGGTCCTGCCCAAACATAGCGGCTACCTTAGCTTTAGGAAAGTCCTTTTTCCAGAACAGTACGTGCCTTTTTCAGGGCAGGGGACAGAGTGCTTGTAAAATGAACATATTAGCAAGGAGTAACAATAGAACTGGCTATTAGTCTCAGAGGATTCAAAGATTAAAAAAAAAACTAAAATAGAGCAAAACATTCTTCCCCTAGCTCTGTCTCTACAGAGAGATGCCATTTAATCCTTTTTGATATAACAGGCAAAGCCAAGTATAGTATTCACTCAGATTTTATAATGGGAAGTACGAGCATGTATATATGTATAGTCTTGAAAATTAGTACTTACACATTTACTAAAGGAAATCTGGATAGGGACCTCAGTTTTTGAAATTGCTCTTTTCACTCTCATTCTACTGCAGTGTCCTTAGGGATATGCCTTTTATAAAAGAGTTCAAAATTTATTTGACTAAAGGCTAGTATGAAGTTTGGTGTTCGAGCAGTGAAAAAGGACATTTGAGTGTGGTTGCTCTTCTAGGAACAAGAGTAGATAAAAAACTGACAAACCATTTGGTTGAATAACTTCTGCAATAATCTATACAGTAGATTATATAGTAGAATAATACAAATCGTGTCTCTTAAAACTATACCTATAAAGGGCGCCTGGGTGGCTCAGTCAGTTAAGCGTCTGCCTTCAGCTCAGGTCATGATCCCAGGGTCCTGGGATCGAGCCCCACATCGGGCTCCTGCTCGGCTAGAAGCCTGCTTCTCCCTCTCTCTCTCTCTGCCCCTCTGCCCGCTTGTGTTTTCTCCCTCTCTCTCTCTCTTAAATAAATAAATAAAATCTTTAAAAAAATAAAAATAAAACTATACCTATATAGACTTTAAGTTTCATGGAAAAACAAGCTACATCTGTCTAGTTCATCACTATCTTCAGTATCTAGTGTCTAGATCAGTTAAGCAACGGTGGCTTAGTAAATACTTAGTGAATAGATCAATTAATTAACATGTCCACCAGAACATTAATGGAATTTATCTCTGGATTATGGGCAATTTGTATTTCCCTATTTTTGCTTATTTGCATGCTCTAAATTTTCTAAAATGAAGATGAATTACTATTAACATTTAGAAAGGAATACATTTTGCCATTATTAAAAGGTTCTTGGAATCCCCTTAAATTTTTGTACTTAGTTATATTAGTAAGTGTGCTGTCTTTCATTCACAAAAAAAAAATCTGCTTGTTTAGGGCATACAGTTTGGGGTTATTTTTCTATCACTCTTGATAGTTTTGTACTGATCCTCCCACACTCGCCTGCCCTCTCCCCCTGTGACTGAGAGTTCACGTTTACAGGCCAATGGTCGGGGTTAGGAACATTCTCTTTGGCCACAGAACAGTGAAACCTCTTACCTGGGGCCTCAGGTTCCTGACCTTGGGCTCATTACACAAATTCTTGAAGCAGCTGAGCTAACCCCCACTGGTGTGAGTAAGAGTCTGGAATTAGACCTGAGGCAAGGGGGACCCAGTGTTTACCTTCAGCTGCCTGCTTTTGTTCTGTGGGAGTAATGGAATCTTAAGATACATATAGAGAGATTTGGTTCATCAATATGTAAAGTGGATAAAATGACACATCTCTGTTGAGGTTATTATCATCTGAAATTCCTACGTGTAATTTTTAAAAATCTTCAAAGATAGGTCCAACGCAACTACAATTATTATTAAAAACTTTCGTTTAAAATATCTTTATTTTCTATATGGGATAGGGTAATAATCATAAACGGCAGAGGAATAGAGTTGTAATTTATAACTGTATGGAGCATAGATTGTATTTTTTTTCCCCAATGAAATGCAGAGATACAGAAAAATTATCATGATTTGTGTTATAACACTGGAGTCAGAACTAATACTGAGGAGTGTTTTCTCAACGTGATGCATGGGCTTTAGCTCTGCAGCTCCCATCAGCACTAATGGGAGATTCAAGGCTAAGTGCCAGGGATAAAACTGGGACTATAATGCAAGCTTTGGATGTTGTATAATTGGAAACCAATTTTCATTGTGATTTTATGTGCTGTTTCTTGCTTTTGGGGTCCCTGCTGTGATACTTTTAAATTTGAGTTTCAGGTAAGCTAAAAGATAACATTTAATAATAAATAAAATATGTACCCAATTTTTTCTATCTTTGCCAGTGAAACGATGTAGTGGATTAGAATTCCAACTGAAAGAAAGAGCCGGGGGTTTGGCTAAGATACTGGGTATGTGTTGCTTGCACAATGTCTAGAAAATTCAGTTACCCGTCTATTTGAAAAAGAAATCGGTGTACGTTTTCCTAACTGTCTATCCAATTACCAGTCTATTTTTCCTGAACTGTTTTCATACATCAGTGGTATGACTATATTATGAAAAACAATGAAAGCCCTTGAACTATTTCACATGGTTGTAATGAGCATGAATTGGAAATTAATACATATGACAGGAATAGTGAGTAAATATGATGGTACATACCTTCCCCCTCACATAGACAGTGTTTTTGTACCCCTGGAAGAAAAATTTAACCTTCTGTGGCTAAAAGAAATGAAATTTATTTCTCCTGCTTGCTTAATATCAATAAATGAGTAGATTTTGCCTACTTTAATATTTAGGTGCTCTTTGTTTAACCATTTGTGTATTTAACTGATGACAGCTGCCCTAATTTAGGGGACATTAGAATGTGCCGACCAAATTCACTTTCGAAGATACAAATTATGCAAATCAGTGTTTCACTTTGGCATGCTCCAACAGGAAGATTTTAGGGTGTATTAATAATAGTAAGGTGGTAAATATAGGTTTCAACATAGGCATAAACTTTGGCCAGTTGTTTGAGAACATGGCTAGTTCATAGAGCAATGGCCATTCATGGAAACTGCAGTTTCCTTATATTCAAACCAAAGCCTCTTTGAATATTAAATCTCTATCTCTGCCAGGGAGCCCCGCAGCCTTAAGTCTCATGTTGGGAGAGCCAGCACAGGTACCAGTAATGATGTTCAGTGAAGAGTGCAGCTGAGAGAGAGAGAGAAGCTTGAAGGAACACCCAACCATGATCATATATTGGACATTACACATTTCTGTCAGATGGAGTCACCAATTCACTAACTCCTCAATTTTATACCCAGTCCCCAGAACTCTACTGTGAAGCCACTGCTGCCCAGAGAGTAGGCACTCACTTGACAGTAGACAGGAAAAGTGATGACCTCATAAGCGCATCAAGACACCCGTGCGTAGGGGAACACTCTTATGAGAGGTGCCATCAGAGAAGAGGGAAAACCCGGGGTTCAGGGCATATGGCACACGGAGCACTGCTTGCCTTGACGGTCTGAGTTAGCAGCTGGAGTCTTGAGCTGATCCGTTAGCCTCAGCAACGTGGGTAACATAGCTTTTGACTATCATAATGCTTTAAGCCTCTGTGACCTCATTTCAGGTTGCGGTGTCGTGGGCCATAAACTTGTGTGGACCAGTTTTCATTTGAACACCAGGGAGTGGGTTCCATAGTGTAATGGTTAGCACTCTGGACTCTGAACAGCAGGAAATGAATGCATGAGTCTTCTGTATTGCTTTGGACAGTCAACAAAGAAACTCTTATGTATTTATGTAATGTCACGGCTGTCCTCATCCCATCCAGTTTCTCCTTAAGGACACTAGTGTGAGGCCCAAGCAAGGCTTATAGCCCCAAGTACTGAAAGGACCTGCTGCTTAGAGACACCACACACACACACACACACACACACACACACACACACACACACACACACACACACACAATACCAGAAAAGGAATCATGTAAGACTGAAAGGATCTCGAGAATCTGAATCTCAGTTTGGTCAGAGGTATGTGGCTAGAGTCAGACCACCTTCTCCCTGCTCTCTTGTACTGTTAGCCCACAAGGGCCCAGACCAAAACATAATAAAGCTCCAACATCCCTGCATTCAGCAGTTTACAAACCTCATCGGAACAGAAGAGTAAATAATTTCTTAAACAGTTTGGCTCTTACAGTAGTCAGTCTTGGACAGCTGTCAACAGGAAACCCCAAGTCATCTAGTATTAAACTCTGCGATCACAGAGGGACCTGTCACCTAAACCTTGACATAGGACCTATGAGAATTATTTTTATTTTTATTATTAGAAAGCCCTGACAAGTACTTGGAAAAGCTGAGGAGACCTAGAAGAATGGATTCCCATTTCTCCTAAATATTGTCTTTATTCACTTACTTGAAGGCTTGTTTAAAATAAGACAAGTTTTTCATCTCTTAGTAACTTGAGAAACATCCATTGCAAAATCATTCCCTTGTAATGCAATCCTAGGACAATGTAGCGGAACTATTCATAATCATTGTAAGAAATTATATTTTTTTCTTGAAAAACGCTTTGAGCCTTACTCACCCCAGCATTCTGCAATTTATAAATCTGCCTTCAGTTCACTTAAGGTGATAGAATTTCTGTGACAAAGCATTTGTGATTTTATCTTTTTATATGTGGTCTAGAGTAGTGTACTATTTTCCTTATGCACGCAGCCTCTCCAGCATCATCTAGCTGACTTATTCTTTGTGTATCCTAGGATGGGAGGGGACTTCGGGAAAACACGTTCACTCTCAGGGGTAGAGGTGGGTGGGGAAAGAGATTGTGTAAGAGAGAGAACCTATCCCCTAACCCTACGCCCCCACCTCCTACTCCCCCAACCCCAACCGCCTGCCATCCTCTGGCTTCCTCTTGCAGATTCCCGACACTGCTCTCTGCATTGACTGCCCCAGCTGGAAACGGTCGTCCCAGCCCTGCTGCCCTGTCTGATCCACTTTTCACTGACGGAAGAGTCTGTCTGGAGCCAGAGCTGGGAAAGTGGAGGGCAGGGGTCGAGGGCAGGATTTTTTCGATCACCACTGCAATTGGAGAGATATGAACCTGAGCTCTTAAGAGGGAGGTGATATGGTCTCCCAAGAAGGCAATTAAGCAGACAAGGAGTGTGGGAATTAGGGATCAAAACTGTGAGGCGAACAGGTTGAGTGGTCTTAGACAAGTTACATTTAATCTCAGAGCCTCATTTTCCTTATTTCAAGCAGGGGCAGTGTTGGAATTAATTAACTTGGCAGGGTGTGCTTAGAGATCCACGATCAGAGACTAGAGCAGTACAGAAGGAGGTTTTGTGTTGCTGTTACTGTTGTTCCTAGAAAAATGAAAGCTTCTTCATTTTTTACTCCCCCCCCAACCCAACAATAAGAAAAAGTAACCGGTCAGCTTTATCTATCAAGTATTCACATGCATTTCATTGAAAGCTTGCCTCAGCCGTTGTCTCTTGAGCCCAGATACACTGTGATTTTGTTAACATTTTCTGTGGGACTGAGTTGCGATGATTTTATTCTAACCTTCCTATTATTTCCTAATTTTATGCAGGGCTGATGATGTCATTATCTTGGAGTGGTCTTTGGTTGTTTGTTTTTTAGGATAGTCTTCATGCCTTGTCATAATACTTCCCATGGCAGCTCCCTGAAACTTTGAGGAGTCCCCAAAATTTGACCTTAGGACAGAAAAGGGCTGATGTTTCTGAGGCTGACCACCAACACAGCCTCCCTTTGCCATGACCCCTTTTGGTTTCTTTCCTTCTTTTCGGCAGAATGTAAATTTCCAAGTTGTATGTGTTTGCTTGTAAATACACCACTCAGCTGTGTTCCTATCCTTTGTGTCAACAGGAAAATCCCCTTGTTCTATGTTTAGCTTGAATAATTACCAAACTGTTTGTAATTAGAATGTGAGGGTGTGACCTCACAGCAATTTTTTCATTTTCTTTCTCTGTATTTAATACATTTCAGAAACTGAAAATACCAAATCTGTCCCTTTTTTTTTTTTGATGCTTATCAGTAATGGAAACATTGCAAAACAATCAGCCCAATACCTATGCTTTGTTCATTTATTGCCTTCTCTGAAGATAAATTGACTGTACTCAACGCTCTTCAGCATTTTTCTTCACCTAGATATTATTGCCTTGTGCAGCCACCCCAAGGTGACTGTTATCACTTAATTAAATCCTTGCACGCTGGGAAGAAAAAACAACATTGTTCCTCCATAACCCCAAGGAGCCTATTTTTAAGCCACTAAGCCTTTTCCCTGTTTTATTAACTTATTCCTGGCTACAACAAGACATACTTTTGTTGATGAGCAAAAGGTTGTATTAGCTTTTTATTTTCTGGGTAAACTTATCTATTCTCTGGGAAGAGGGAAGAAAAAAAGAATGGGCATTACAAGGGAAGGGAAAAAATGGGGTCTCTTCAACCTCCCTGATTCTAGTAAAGGTCTCTGTAAACACTGTGCTGGAAACTGGAAGCAGGGGATTCAGGCAAGGGAATGAGAAAATAAAATGTAAACATCAAACGAGAACAAGACTAAAAGTAAAATGACGTGTCTGTCTATTGGGGGAAACATGCGGGGTAGAGGACACTGCTTTCAAGCCAAGGAAACAAGGCATAGAAGTTGCGTGGGGTTTTTCGTTTGTTTGTTTTTTAAAGAAGGAATGATCTTTTGGCACTTCTTTTTGTTGCTGCCCAGAGTAGTATCTCTTTATTAACCTTTTATTTAATGTGTTTATTTTTTTCCCCTGCACTCAGGTTTCCTTCTTTACCTTATGGAATCAGGCATCCATTAGCAATCAGTTCTAGCCCCAGTTATATTTCAAGGCATCAAAGAAATACCGTTGGGGTAAATTGAGGGGTGTGTGTGCGTGCGTTGCATGTGGGGACATGTGTGCATATACTTGTGTGTATGCATGTGCACTTGTGCTGGGAATAGGGTTACGCGACCTGTAACGGGCCATTCGAGTACAGCACTTAATATCAAAAAGTTCGCTTGCTGCAAAGGGAGTTTTCTGTTCACACATAGTGAATTATGTACCTTTTAGTTTGTTTCTAGTCCATTACATCACAGGCCAGAAAATGGGTTGTCACTTCTAAGATTTGGACGCAAGCAAGCATATGTGTTTATTCATGATGGTAAATCATTTTACCACACGCTGTGTTCACCAACAGAGTAAATGCTGCTTAAAGCTGTAATATTGGCAAGAGTAGTTGATGCTGTGACAGGCTGGGGCTGGATAGAGACCTGGTTCTCAAATAGTTAGATAATTAAGATATCTGCACTGTCTCTGATCGTTGCCCACAGGTTACACATTTCTCAGCTTCATACGCAGAACATACAATTGTAAACACTGGCTCGCTCCCTCTTAGGGGGCAGGCTATGTTCGGTGGCTCAGTGTGTCTATCTCTGATATGGGAAAAGCACAGACACCTCTAGGAGGATGTGAGAATGAGCCCCAAAATGCCTGTGAAAATCCCTTTAACAAAAGGGCCCTCTGTCCAAACACCAGGAGCTGTTTCTTACTTAGCACGTAAGACCTTCCATTGCCCACTCGGAGGGATTGAGAATCTTCATGAGTTGCTTCTTGGATTCAGGTCAGATCTGTGGTCGTTTCCATCTTGCCAACCAAGTGGATGCCTGTGGGAATGTGTATATCTTCCCACTCGCTGGAGTGGACTGGTTTACTTTTTTTCCTCTGCAGGTTAATTTCTTTCTCTTTATAATAGCATTATAAATATCATACCGCGGCAGGTTAGAGTCCTTAGAGACAGTGCCCTTTGTAGCAACCACCCATCGGGCTTTCACCTTGAACAGTGTTCCTAGTGTCCCAATGAAATGAGTATGGAGGTATATACATATTTGGCTTCAAATTCCAGTTTTGTTGGTCAGGAACTCTTCGTGGCTCTCTTCTGACAACCTTAGAATACAACAGAGAATCACAAAGTGAGTATCATTTACTCTTTGCCTTCCCCCCTCTCCCTTCCTCTCCCTTCTCTCCAAGTTCAGCCGGGGTCATTCTTAAGCCATCCTTCTCAGCAGTGTATATCTGGCCTTCCAGAATGTCAGATCAGGAGGCAACCCAGCTATCCTCAGTCACCCATTTTTGCTCTTAATAATCTTCCCTGTTGGGAAACCCTTCCCTTCCCACCCAGATTCTGCGGACTGCATTTGCCCTTCCTGAAACAGAAAGACTGGTTGCCAGCCTCCGCGGAGGGAGCTGGCATGAACTCGGTCACCCCTGGGGCTCCTCTGGGCTGAATGATCCAGTCCATTTAACCATTCTGCAAAAGTCTCATATTTCAATTATCTAATCATCTTTTCAGCTCCCTTTTGAACCCTCTCTAAATTCTTCTTCCTATAAAGCAGTGAACCCCAAAACTGACTTTACTTAAGCTCTGAACAGTGCTGAATAAAAAAGAAAATTAACTTAGAATTCTAGAATTCAGTGTTGATGGTTCCCATCTGCAAACATTTAACTTAAAAATATTGAGTCGATCGGTTGTCCCATTTAAAGAATTGGGTGGTATGTGTACACAAAGACACACACACACACACACACACACACACACACACACACACACACACACACACACACACACACACATGGTGGGAGTGATGTGTTGACCTTTTGCAGCGCCCAAGAGAGCAGGAGACACTCCCTAAGACGCGATGATCTCTGCTGGCTGAGCATGAAGTCTGTCACATACCTCGGAGTATGGGTTATTTGAAGGTAAACAGAGCTAGACTGAGGCAAAATTGTCAGCTGGATGCGAGACTTCGGCATGAGGCATTCTCTGTTTCCTTTCCTCACCACCCCCGGACATGGCCTCCCGCCAGCTCCCCCTCACCCCCCCACCCACCACCCCCCAGTGCACAAGAGGCCAGTGCTATGCACTTAAAGGAAGTAGCATGCGATGGACAAAGGGAGGACCCAGTAGGCTCTGGTTTCCTCCCCCCTCCATCTCTTCCTGCTCTTACTGCCTCGGTTCTCATCTCGAACACAGACTGAGTTTGAGGAGGCTTAAGGACCATCTCCTCTCTAATCCATACCCATTTTCATCTCTTTCCCTTTATACTTGAAGAGGCAAGAGTGGAAACAATACAGAATCAGTATAAGACCATTACATTATTAGTACATTTAATAGAAGCTTACTAATAAGAACACATTACTTTTATGATCTTCACTGCTTCAGTATCTAGAACATTGCCCTTTCTTGCTTCAGATTCTTAGAGATTTTTATACCAGTCTATTACACATTAGTCTGAATGACTATTCAAATAGAACTGATTTTTCTGGGACTATTAGATGTCTTTTTCCAATGCATTTGGAGCATAGAAGAATTGCCTTTCTGTATATTTACCTCAGTACTCTTTACTGAATGTACGTTATCAAGGTCGAAAAGGGGAAAAGTTGCCTAGGAATCAACCTATGTAAAACAATGCACCTGTGGAATGGGGTTTACCTGGTAGATTATAATCTGCCAATGTGTGCCTCGGACACACCTAGCAAACTGTCAAGTCCTGCCACAACCTCTCAGTTGGCTGAGGTCACAATCAGAGAAGACAACAACCATCTCCTTGTCCAATGTCTACTTTGGACCTCGCCTTGAGCACACTACCTCTCTGCCCTCTGCCCCAGGAAACTCCGCATAGGGGAACAAATGGTAGCAATTTGATGCCAAAATGTGAAGAATCCCTGCCGTGGAAAAATATACTCCAAATTCTCAGAGTCACTATATAGGAGAGCGGACTACATTTGAATTCCTGCTTTGCCACTTATGGTGTGATCTCAATTTTCCTCGTCTCAAAAGGGGGTAGTGATAATATAGACATCAGAGGTAGGAAGTGATGATGGAACTGGGTTAGTCAATGTAAAGTCCTTCTCCCAGGGTCCAAAACAGGGGCCACCTTAATAAATGCTCTCACTGATAAGCATGCACAAACACACACACACACACACACACACACACACACATCCTAGAATAGTTCTCATTTTTAAATGACTGTGCTTATGAAACGAAAATCATTTTTATCCTGTTCCTATGTGTGTTTTCTTCTTGTCAACATTACTGTGTTGTGCACGTGTCTCACCCTATATTTCTTTAATGTGTCTCTTTCTGATAGCTTCCACAATCCTTCAAGGTCAATGAAGTCTTCTTTTCTCTTACAGTTGTTCTGTCCCCAACTTGTGTTTCTTAAACATTTTAAAAGAAATATTTGTGACCAAGATGGAATCTTATGTCAACCAAGAGTCCTTTTCTTGTTTGCCCCTTTAAGTTCACATCTCATTTAGTTTTAGTGCCCTTTGTAGATGCCCACTTTCTCCAAGTGTGCATTTCTCCTTATGCAGATAGAAGCCACTCTTATTAGCAAACACTCTAAGGCAGCATCTCAAGTCAAATAATAACCACTGTGGGTGCTGTTTATCAAATACCTACCATATGATGATACTTGTATATTCATTTATTCTGATCAACTCGACAACTCTATTGAGTAGATTAAATAATGTATAGGTATTGTTCTGTATATCCTCATATGAGAAAACAGTGAAGTCGCAAATTCAGAATTCCATCTCAGGTCTGTTTGAGTCCAAAGTGCCTGTGTTCTTTTCCACTGCCTCTTGAAGGCCAGATAAGCTGTTTAGCTTCACTGAAGGAATTGAGACAAGGCCGTCATTGTCCCATCTCCTTGACCATTGCCCCAAATCTTGGAGTCCCTCTGAATCTGACCGGAGTCTTTCTAATAGAGTCATATCTCACGTGGAGGATGACTAGAGCGTAGAGTCTAGAGGGGCCCCTCTATAGTGCCAGGTCTTTGAGCCATGAGCCGTGGTCTCTGAGAGGAGGAATATTTCTCTCTGAGCATCTCTTAAGAACTGTGGCAGGTGTCTCCCTGGTGGAAGCTATAGAACGTGCTTCCTAGCAATGATCAAGGCACCCCGGTCTCAGCAGTACTACATCTGTCTGCCTGATGCATCTCTTATTCCTTCGTTAATCCTCCTCTTTGAGGGTTCCTACAAAGCTCTTGGACTTTAGAGGTCTCCTCTCTCATACCTCTTAACAAGGCCAGGAATCTGTCCCAATAGCTCCCTTTCTGGTGCCTCACCTGGGATTTGGATGAGGTCCAGCCCCCCCCTCCTTTTTTTATAAGCACCTTGGAAAAACTCTAGGCAGAGATGTGAAAGGATTGGTTCTCTTTAAACCACTTCAGCTATGTATTACTATGTCAGCAATCCTGTTGTTTACTGACCTATGCAGAAAAGTGATGGAAAGGGTAGTAATGTTTCAGCCCATGTCACCCAGCCCTTAGGTACTTCTGCTTGGCATCTCTCTGTACCTGAGTGTTTGAGCCTAGACGTTCTCTTCTGTAATTCATTCGTACTGTCTAGTATGACAAAAGGGGACATTAGTAATATGGTTCCTTCAAAAAGTTACTGGATAACGTGCTACACCCACCATTCTCTTTTGTGTGTCCCTATAAGGCAAAACATTCAGCCTTGAAGAAGCAAGCATATATGACTCATGGCAGAACCCTCGATTTTGCTGTATGTACTAAGCCTTTTGAGACAAGGATTTTTAATCCTTTTCAACATGAAGGTTTTGTATTCCGTCATGTTATTGGAAATTTTAATTGCGATCATGTAGTTGAGTGTGTTAAGGGAGTCCAATATAAGGAAGAATTGAATTTGGAAATATGTGAAGGAGTGATTTTCTTTCATTCGTTGCCTGGAAGGGTGTGTTACTTACACCTTGCTGAGATTATGGAAAAGAGCGGGGCTCACTGCCTTGTAGAATATTGATAATAATGTCCGTCACTCATCATTACACTGTCTTGGTCTCATTAGCTCAAGTGAAATGAAGGGTGTTGATAAACTATGGAGACCTGTGCCAACATATAGTCCATCAGACCTGCCTAGTAGGTCACATCTGTGTGCCGTGAGGCCACATCTGTGTGCTTTTTAGGAAATGGCAAAATAATAATGGCTATACACTTTCATGAAAGGTGCCTGTTATGGCAGAAAAGAACCAGGAAAGGGATGATAATTTGGTGGAGAGGAGCAGCAAATGTCTTAAGCAAGTGTGATTACCTATAATAAGAATAGAAGGAACACACAGAAAATGGTAACAGCTTAAGGTTCTGTTTGTAAAACCCTTAATATATTTTTTATTTGCTTTGGGATAAACGTCTTCCATTAGGGCACAGAGGCCAATTTGAGTCTTTAGGGGCTCAAGCCTTTAGGGGAACTCCCTCTCCAGCCTGCGAAGCATTTAAGTAGAAATTAAAGTAGGTCATCCTATTACTAAGGAGAGGCCCCCAAGCAAGACAATAAAACAAATCTTACTTGTTGGAAAAGGTCAAGACTAGAATGAACAAATCTCATTGGAGGCAAAAAGAATCTATCCCAAATATTCAACCACACAAAATTTGTGCTAGCCTACACAAATTCGGAGCCATTTTTCATCTTCAAAATTTGTTAGTAATCCTTACACATCCGCGAGTCCTGTGTACCTATGTATAACCATATCCATGGTTGTTTTACTGCCCAGGGTAGTTTCCACATAAAAATGCATTCAGAACAGGATTGCTGGGAACATGGGCCATGAAATACAGCACATATGTACCACCACAACCACACCACCCCCCACAGCTCCTCTTGCACCAAGTGGATGAATACAGAATGCAAATCAGGTGTAAGGAGAAGAGGGGGAAAAGGAAATAGGAGAGAAAAAATGAAAAGGGGGCTGAAATGACAACCTAGACGTGGGGGAGAAGCTGTTGATTCAAAACTCATGCTCTGTGGTTTCCAAGGTAATCCCAGGTGACATTGTACTTCTCACTTTTTTCAGGCTTTTATCTTTCATGAGAAGGCTGATGTTTATTTAGACTCTAAGATAGGTCTGAGGAAGAGTTTTAGTGAGGATTCATCTTTCTTAAATTATTAGGAACCAATTAAAAATATTAATGTCTTCTGTGACAGAGTGTGTGTGTGTGGTAGATACAAGTGGGGAAATTCCTTAATTGTGAAATTGACTATCTTGGAGTCTTGGGATTCTAGACCGCTAAGAAAAATACCATTTTAACAATGAAAGTAAGTTTTAGTTCACATACCTGGCCCTTCAAGGAAACCAGGCAGAGGGCCAACCAAAAACTCGGACTTAGGATTTAATCAATATGCTTGCCCCTTCATACCATTGCTGTTGGCAGTTTGGATCCCTTTGACATAGAAGGTTGAGAGAGACTAAGTGGGAGGTGACAGTTGTGACTGAAGGTATTATAGGACTATCTGGTGGAGGCCACTATAAATTCTGTAGACTAAATAGAATTTTAATAAGTCTAATAGTCATTGAGAGATGGACCGTCATCCATCAAATGCATTGAATGGTGGAATATATCCATTTTCAAATTATTTTTGTTCTAACATATCTTTAGCTATTTAAGTCAAAAGAGTGGGTAAATGGATCATTGTGCACATTAGAATTAGGCTGAGACTATTGATTCAAGGTTTCTAGTGAATGAATTATCAATACGGCCAACTGCAAATTTCATTTGGAATTACTGTGAATTGGTACATCAGTGCATTTGAATAGATCGTGCATAACCTAAATTATTGTTAGAGCGAATCCCTTACAGGCTGTTATATAACTCGGTAAACCACATGGCCCGGAGTCACTGGAAACACTTGATCTAGTGATTCCTCAGGTATGTCAGGTAATACAGCGTCTACAGCGAAATTCGATTGTGGTGTCCCATGGCAAGGCAAAAGGCACAGTAAGTAAGTTAGACCTGCCTAGCAGGTTAACAGTATGTGCTGCCTAAGAAAAAGTGGAAAATCAAAGTCTGCCATTCTTTGTCAGGTGTCTGGGATGTCACTTCCTGGTCTCTGACTTCACCAAAGAGTCCAGAAAGGGGAAGGTTGTGTGTGATAAGGGCACTTGAGGACAGGAAGGAAAGGAAAGTTTGTCTGGGCAAAAACTTTTGACCCCACCTTCTGCCCTGGGAAATGTATGCGGTGGCCTTGTTAGCTCCATAAAATGGTCCATCTTCTTTGGTAATCGTAAGAGTACATGTGAGCACCTTTAAAATATATTTATCTCTAAGTATCTAGGAATCTCGAAATACATAGAACAGATCTGTTCCTGAAAAAACGACCATGTAGTGACAGCTCCTGTATTGAATCTAATTTGCCCTTTGCCGCCCACTGTACATTACTCCAATAAAAACTGTAAGGCAAACCAGAACTATACATTTTGAATACCTTTTTAACAAATCTGAGCACTGATTTTGAAAGGAAGAAAATTGCAGCGATCATTTGATCAGTCAAATAACTTCAACAGAAAAGAGTTGAGTCTGTCACCTTTGCTGCCTCATATGGCGGGTCGGGAAGGCATGGAGAGAGTAAGCGCAGTAGTTTCCCCGGGGAGACACATTCTTTGCCTTCTTCAGATTCCCTTAACACAGATTTTACATTCACGGTAGTCACTTTAGACTTTATCTTTGTGTTCCCATTAGTTATACTGCTCTATAGACAACTTCAGTCCCATGATTCCTATTAAATCTCAGAGATTTAGGTTAAAGCATCATTTGATCCTAGAAATTCAAATAGTAAAATAGCCAGTTACTCCTCAGTGATGGCTCTGATTCTTTTTCAGTCGTGATAGTCATTGAAGTAGAGCAGAAAGAGGAAGGGAACTCCAATCTCATGTAATTTAATTTCCTTCTTTGCTAATGTTTGAATCCCGCAAAATTGCCACCACCCAAAACCTGGTCGCCTGGCCTGCTTCTTCCATTCTGTCCTTGAATTGGACATGGCGGAAGCCAGGACCCTCAGCCAAGCACCACTGCTTTTAATTGCATACATTTAAACTCTCATTTAATGGACACCTCGCAAATTTGGTCCTAGCAAATTTCATTTCCTGAATCGCTCTCCTTCGAAGGATATCATCTAGACAGTCTCTGAAGATGACTCCTTATGACATGAGTCGTTTCACTTTGTATACATGCAAGTGTGTTAGCAAACAAACAACAGTCTCCTTTGTGTGTTAAAGAGACATGTAGGCTTACAGGCAGAAGCATTTCCTTGAGGCCCTGAATAGGAAGAGAGCTCTGTGGACAAGTAGTATATACTGGTCTTTCTCACTAAGACTCAGCGCCAACCGCAATGAAAGAAGAAGGTCAGCAGAGCATCTGAGAGCCATAGGGAGCAGTAAACCCGGTTGTTTATCCTAACATCATTCAGCACCAGGTTCCCAATTCCATCAGAATAATTGATTTTCCCATAAATGTATATCTCTGCTTTGTATGGAGCTAAGGCAATGAAACAGGGTAGCCTCTAAGCATTTGAAATACGCAGAAAACCAATATAAAGATTTCAATATTGTAAATGTAGGGCCCAGAAGAGGTGCAATTACTTGAAAAAGATTTCAAAAACAGTCCTCGGCATTGTCGATCTCTGGAACTAAACTATTTTCTATTATCAGTCCATCATATTTATAGCTTTATGTGCGTCTGGTAAAAATTATTAATTATATGAATGATAAATAGAGAATCTAGCTACAGTGATTTCCGGAAATTAACATCAAAGATTTTCGTGGCCTATGCATTTTCCCCAACCAGAATTCCTAAACTACTACTACTATCTTAGCTCAGGCTACTGTAACAAAATACCATAGACTGGGTGGCTTAAGCAACAGACATTTATATTCTCGTAGTTCTGGAGGCTTGAAGTCCAAGATCAAGGTGCCAGCATGGTCAGATTCTGGTAAGGGCTTTATTTGTAGCTCACAAATGGCTACCTCTTTGCTGTGCGCTCTCATGGCCTTTCCCGGGGGCATGCCCGTAGAGAAAGAGATAGCTCTCTTCCTCTTCTTATAAGGCTATCAGTCCTATTGGATTAGAACCCCACCCCTATGCCCTCATTTAATCCTAATTATCTCCCAAAAGCCCAGTCCCCAGATACAGTCACTTTGGGGGTTAGAGTGTCAACATACACATTTTGGGGGAATTTAATTCAGTCCATGGCAACCATGTTTGTGATAACCAAGTTCCTTTCGGTACAAATGTTTTTAATACCTTTTCCCTAGAGATACCAATAAATGTTTCCTGAAATGAAACTCCTATGAATGCATCAGATTAATATCTGAGGTCTCTAAATGGTCTTTTAATATGCTAAATTCATTATAGGGTTCTTTAATCACTGTTACTACCCCTGACACAAACTCCTTACCTAAAGGAACACATGTACAAAGCTTTTATTATTTTCTCTTAAGAAGCCTATTTTTTAAAGTTACCCACTGCCCAGTTAAACGGTCAGGTTCAGTCATAATCAGCCATAAGAGAAATAACAAAATGGGTCTACCTTGTTGTTATCAATGATGTACTTCCAAGCAAACATGATTGCAAAATAAATTTCTGTAAAGTCATCTTGCATAAAATAGTATATTTCAACATAAAATAGTACATGATATGCCAGAAGGAGAAGGAGAAAAGCCCTAAGTCTCAGTGAAAAACTGTGGGACAGGAAAGGGGCTCACTGTGCAGGCCAGCCCCGTGGCCCACGGGGGTGTGTGCTCAAGGATTGTCCTGGCTGCTGCTGCTGGGATGTGTGGGTCCCCTAGCAATTTTTCATTAACCGTGGGGTACCTTCTCTCCTTTGAGCCATTAGCCCCTTTCTCCAACACATGAGAATTTCCTTGAGGTCCAGCAGTCTCCTGACTGTACATTCACAAGTTCCAAAAAGATAAAAATGCGAGCCAATGGATGCCTTCGTTAACTAGATGGGAGGAATTCCATATGCGTGTGTAGCCAATCACCACAATGTATACTTTAAATATCTCACAACTTTGTTTGCCCAATTATACCTCAGTAATGCTGAAAAAATACCAATTTCATCAATCCATGTGTTTTCTAAATCAAAGACAGCACGTAACAGGTGTGGAGCTTAGTGATAACGGACAGGGATCCCAGCCTCGTACAGAGTATATCCTCAGCTGGAAACTCCCTTTGCCCTGCAGTTTTTGGTTTTATAGAGTTAATTTCCAACTCTGCTCATTTGCTTAGTCTTGGATCCCACAGATGATTTTTCTTTAAGAAAGCAGCTCGTGGAGGCGCTTGGGTGGCTCAGTCAGTTAGGCGTCTGTCTTCAGCTCAGGTTGTGATCCCGGGGTCCTGGGATCGAGCCCCACATCATGCTCCCTGCTAAGCGGGGAGCCTGCTTCTCCCTCCCCTCTCCCTCTACCCCTGCTTGTGCATGCTCTCTCTCTCTCTCTCTCTCTCTCTCTCTCTCTGTCAGATATATAAAATTAAAATCTTAGGAAAGGAAAGAAGAGGAGAAAGAAAAGAAAGAAAAGAAGTGAGTTGGGTCCTTGCCCAGCTTTGTGAAACCTCAGCTCGTCTGGGCCCAGGGCTTAGTGAGCACTCAACAATTGTTTTCTGAATGTGTTGCACTTTAACAGTAGGAACATGAGAATCGCTTATGTGGAAAGAGATGCTGGAGGAAGCACAGATTTTGAGCACCTTTGATGAAGTGTGAAACAACTAAAGTGCCCAGCAGGTAGTCCCAGCATCAGGAGGAAAAAGAGGGATCCTTCTTTCTTAGCTCGACCGCATACTGATGTGTGACATTGAGCAGTATACTTAATGGCTCTGGGCTTCAGCTTCCTTATCTGTAAGGTGTAGGATTAAGCAATACCCGTCTAGGGGCAACGGGGTGGCATGGTCAGTTACGCACCCGACTCTTGGTTTTGTCTCGTCATGATGTCAGGGTCATGAGATTGAGCCCTGCGCCGGGCGCCGCACTCAGTGGAGAGTCTGCTTGAGGATTCTCTCTCTCCCTCTCCCTCTGCCCCCACCAAATAAATTAATTAATTTTAAAAAATTATGATCTAATCTTTGTACTGTTATGTATAATGCAGACAACTTGAATTACCCCTGGAACCCTGTGTATGACCAAGCTCCATGAGTACCCAAAGCAAAGAAGTGGCATTTTTTGGCTTCTCTGGACTAGTAAAATGTCCTATGTATATTACTCCTGCTGGCAGGGAAATTCTTCCTTTAACCTGAAAGAGAACTCTAAATTAAAAGGGAAAGATGCACAGTAAGGAATGAGCTCCCGGATTCTGAAGAGCCTACATTTCGGTAAATCAGTATACCCCATACACAAAAAGGAGACATTCCAGTGTGCCAGTGATTATCTGTGCCTTAGCGTAGCTAGTGGGACTCCTCTTCCTCGGGTGACAGGAGCTCGTGAACAGCACACGGAGTGCTAGTCTCCCAGGACGGGCCACGGGCCATGTGGGGTCCGCGTGCGGCCCCCGGGGGCTCAGAGACACAGACACGTGCGACTCCACCCAATGCCGCACCCTGTCTTTATACCCAGGCCTGTTGTCCATTTGGCTGGGTGTTCAAATCAAGAAATCTACATGCCTCAAGGCTGGATGTAAGGCTTGAACTAGCATCCCAAAGAAAAAAGGTCAGCACTTTGATACACAGCTTCCACAAAATGGAATTTTAATGAGCAGAAGCAAAACCTGATCTCCTCTCTCAGAAAGCAGATGTCTTTGTTCTTTTCATGTTGTAACATTACGCTAGCTCAACATCTCTCCTTTTATTGTGGTAACTCTCCGCTAAGAACTAAGAAAGGCCGTCTGTGCCTCTCTTTCCTGTTTTCTCACCTAAGATGTTTAGATTTATGTGTTTTAGGAAACTCTTAGGAGAGGTGTTGTGAGGCACCAAGGTTTGTTGTTCCTGAATTTTTTTTTAGTGGGGAAAGGCTCGGATGCGACTGAATGACTCTAATTTGGTTGTGATGGGGGAACATGTGGCTTTGGGTACATGATAATGACATGAACCTGTGCGAGCCCTCGTGTTATTGACTCATGGTGGTGGGGAGGGGGCAAAGGAAGAGATATGGGAGCCAGAAAGCTCTGAAAGATTCCTAAGAGTTAAAGCCCGAACCTTTGATGTCTGCTTTCGACCACTTTGAGAAAATATACTTGACTTACATTCCTACCTCTAAAAATAAAGCTTTTGTTTCTGCACAGTGCTTGATTGTTGGAACTCAGATTGCAAAGGCAAAATTCAGGAAACTTTTTCTTCCCCATAAACAGATACATGTGGGCATTTCTGGGCGTCTTCCCACACTTCTTGAAGTTGCTGGGAGTCCACATGTGTGTGCGTGAGCAGTCCAACATCACATCCTGAGTGCAGTCAGAGGGCAATATGGCATTTTAATGAGCTCTGTCAAAGTGTTACTGTATCCAAAGGCCAAACAATTTAAGAAACATTTTTGTCTCTCTAACTCTTTTATCTGCTGCCAAAACAGAGTGGAAAGATAGGTACCGAAGCCCTGTCCTCACTCTTCAGACCAGGCTTCTTCTGTGCTTGGCTGATTCACTCAACTTCTTTCATGATGATGGGGGCATGGTTCCAAGAGGAGACTCCCCCGTTTCCAGTGCTAACCCATTCCTCAGAGAGCAGAAGAAATGTTCTCATACAGCCTCTCCTTATAAACAGCAAAGATGTCTCTGCAGTTACAAAATACTCTCATCTAACGGCTTGCAAGCCTTGGGCTGACATCCATGTTCTGTTCCTGCTCTAACAGGATTTTGTCATAACGATGAAAAACCCTGGGTTTGGGGAGAACGTTGAGTGTGTCAGAGACTGTCCTCTCTCAGGGCTGGGTATTTTCTGCACAGTCTAAGCCTAAATTAGAAGAACATCACAGATGCACGGTGCATTGGACATGGAGCACATGCATGCATTTAAATCACGTGTATCTTACTTTTTTACTGATGTAATTGTGAAATATGTTCCTTTCACATTCATAATTAGGGGGTGGAACAGATGGTGAAGGCTTAGTTTAAAATAATCTGTCATTAAAATAACCTAGCCTACTGGTAATTCTTCACTCTAACTGGAGTGAGGTCATAGGAAAAGAGTTTGGGGTGATTTTTTTTTTTTTTTTTCTCTTCCACATTGAAATGTGGAAAAGGAACCGCTAATCTCGGAGTGGTTCTATACATTGAGAATTACTTCTGTAAGGGCACCATGGTAAGATTTTGCTCTGTGAGATTTGGCTGTGGTGGAATATGCAGGAAAAAAAAAAAGGCAGAGACAAAACTACTTTGACAAATATAAATCCATTTAGCACAATGCATTAAACATTAGTGTACCTTCGTTCACAAAGCTATAGTTAGTTTCATACCCTGCAAGGAAATAACCTCATCATTTGACATATACTGTTAGAGGCCCTCAGCTTTTGGGGTTAAGAAACTGTGCCTTATACTTTATACATTACACCGATGTCAGGGGATATAAATTATAATTACAGGCGTTATTATTCCGAGATGCTGTAGCTCCTGACTTCTGCATCCAAGCCTCTCTCCTGTATGTGTGTACCTCATAGACTTACCAGGATGTGACAAAGGAAATCTCCTATCAGCCCTGTCAGGATGGCTAAGAACTGGTTTTAGTAATAAGAAAACTGTCTTGATAAATCAGATACTAGCATGCCTTTAAAATGTCTGTTTTACTGTTTCTTCTAAGATGTTGTTCTCCATCTGCTTTGAGGAAAGCAGATAGATTTCAGCATGGCTTTATAATAAATCTTCTCAAGGAGGGACTAGCATTAACATTGTGTACGTTCTTTTTCATCTTAATCCAACCTTAGTTAATAATCAGAAAATTCTACATAGTGAGTAAGGAGACGTAATTAACCCTTTGACCCCAGAATCTTAATTGGCGCCTGTTGAAAACAGTGGGCAGTTAAAAAAAAAAAATTAAAATGTAGCCTGCAGTGATTGAAAGAGCTTGGAATGTACTAGCTATCTTGAATCGAATTTTTAAAAATTCCACAGAACTTTCAGATTAATCACATTTTGTTCCCAAGACTAATGGATTGGATGTTTCCTTCCTCCTGCCACCTTTTAAGACTGAGACACACGTGAAACCAGTATCAATGCTACTCTTAAAACTTCCCTAAGCTGCAGAACAGAGCTAACTGTGGGTGGGGATGACCCTCAATTAGAAGGCAATGCCAATGGCAAAGGCTGACGGGCAGCCTTGCCGCTCTGTTGCTGACCCAAGTTCATATCCCATTTCCTTATCTGAAAGGTAATCAGATCTGAGTTTTGGACATTCATCTCACACTGTAGATATAATTGACATGATAAATATAAAGGTAAAAAATATGGCTAACCAGGATTTTTTTGGTTTGGTTTAGTTTAGTTTTTGTTTTTTGTTTTTTTGGGGTATTTTTTTTACGTCTGTGATGACAAACAACTAATCTGACGAGATGTGTTCTTCCCACACCAAATTGGCTGTTATTTTTAATTGAATTGACTGGATGCTTTGTGTCATGTAGACATAGACTCATTTTAATCTCACCAGGAAATTGGAACATGTGTTGGAGCCTCTGCTTTGCCAAACAAAACTGGCCAGTTCTTAGATCGCTGCGGCTTAATAGCATCAGATGTTTAGCCTCCAGAAATTTTTTTTTTCCTTGCTATCATGCCCAAACATCCTCTACTGTTTTAGTAAATACATGAGATATGAACCTAATGTTACAAAATCACGATCGCTTTCAGTGAGAACGTAAAGGATGTGTGTTGCTGGCAAGTGCCCCACACTAAATATTTTGGAGAACTTCAAAAGAATCTGGTCTGACTCTGGTCTTGCAAATGTTAGGAGCTATCCCAGGTTGTGTTAGACATCTGTGGCGTCAGCATCTGCAAATACTCTAATAGCTTCATGACCAGGACTCTTGCGGAAGATAATTTCCATCCCTCTTAGTCATTCTAGCATATGTGATCTAAGGGAAGGAGCTTCGGGCTTAGAGGTAGAACTGGATTTACTAAGTCTTGTCTGAGCAGTTGTTAGGTGTTGGCCAGATAAAGATGAATAAGACATTGCCCGCTGTTGAGAAATTCAGTCTCCTTGGGAGTTGAGTAAGCCAGTCAGGACCATCCAATGTCATAAATGCTTTAACAGTATCATCGGGGTGTAGCAGATTTAATCCTAGCTTTGCCACCAGCTGACCGTATGATCTGGTCCAAGCACTGAACCTCTCTGTGCCTCAGTTTCCTTACCTGTAAAAATGAGGGTTTGGAGGACAGGAGGTTATCTCTCTGCCAGGTCCATCAGTCCTTTCTTCTCTCAGTCAGCCTTTCAGTTGTCATGTGTTCCCATGAAAGGTTCTCCTGTCTTCTGTCTGTCTCTGTCTCTCTGATCTGACGACAGCACTGTAAGGTTTGAGAAGATGGCTCGCATAACTCTCTCTCTGATGCCTGGCATGGCCATTGGGTTGAGAGGGAAACCTGTCCATGGGGAAGGCTTAAAGGAGTGGGAGAGAGGGCCTTAATCTTCGTGAGTCAGCCTCAGGAGATCTCTTATGTGAGGTAAAGACAGGTTGAAATGAGATCCTTCCCAAACTTCCACAAAAGAAACGTCTGTCCCTTTGCACTTGTTCAAAGTGAGATTCCACTGTTCCTCACTCCAAGTTTGAAAGGTTGGCTCTCACCAGGTTCCAGAGGGAGTGGCAGTGTGGTCAAAGGGAAGGAGCCCACTAAGCAGTGTTTTGTTCCCTGTCCCATAGCTGATTCCAGGAGAGAGATTACATGGCAAGGTGACAAGTTAACTTCTTGTGGGAGTGACTTGTGAACTCTCATGTCATCCCACTTCCTGTCTGTCTCCTAACAGCGGGATTCTGTCATCTGAACAAATCGTTCAAAATCAAGTGACGATTTTTAAGTCATAGGCCACATCTTAGTACGGTTTCACTTCAGAAATGCTGTGACCATTTCTTTCCATTAATTTACACAATCGGAGAACGTTTGTTTTTAGTGGAGACAGTATTGTCATTAATTCCAACTGTCGCAGTTCGAATCCTGACTCCATCACTAACTAGAGACAGGCATGTCGCCTGCCTTCACTAAGCCTCAGTTTCCTTGTCTATAAAATGTAGATAATAATATAATTACCTCGAATGATACTTGTGAAAATTAAAAGAAATAACACACGCAAACTGCTTAGCACGTATTGCTTAATAAATGGACGATGTCCTGACCAAAAGCTTGTCTATCATGTAATTTGTAATGTAATCATGTAATGTGACTTTTGAAATGTTTTCGGAACCCACCTAATCAGAGCAGGAGGTTGGGTGCTACCCACAGTCTCTGACCAGTGGGGCTCTGAAAATGGGTCAGGAAGCATGGAATCCAAATGTCATATGTGTGTGTGTGTAATGGAATCCAAATGTATATATTCCCACGTATATACATACATATAATACAAAAATATATATATTTCATTTATACATTTAGAGCTCCAAAAAATGTTCAGTATTTTAGACAACTGAAATTATTGCTGGGATTTGAGATGGACCATGTTTCTACCTGAATTTTACATACTTCCACCTTTCCATATTTAAGAATTAGGTCATTGAGTGTTGGTTGCCACATGCCCTGTTCCCAATGTGGGTTTCCTGTTTTTCCAAACTCACAGTCTTTGGAAAAACCACTACTCTTTGAAACTTCTTTTCATTTCAAGCAGTACTTGGGCCACCTACCTGGTTCAACATAAATTACATAAAGCAAAACAAAAGACATAAGGAGAATGGAGGGTAGAAAATGCACTTGGATTGCAAGAATTTGAAACAAATGTTCTCTCCATTTGAGTGGTGCATTGCAGTTGGAGTCCATGATGATCGACACCACTCATCAAACTGACAGCGTGACCCCCCATTTAGAAAGCGGACAAAGGTTTCGGGAATTACAGATGATGCGTAGCTTCCTTCTCTGCCCACCCCCTTTCTTTTGTTTCCATTTCAGGAGCTATAATAGAATCTAGAGCTATCGCAATAAAACTTAAGCATGGAGTTATATAAAAGATTACAGTTTGTAAGATTTCAGCCTATAATCATTCACCCATAATGTATTGACTTTTCCTATTTGTTCTACCACAATAGGCACTGGGAGTGAGAAGGGTGTAATCCTTTATTAATTAGCAAATTATTGATGTCCACAGTAGCTCAAGTGGTGATTTTACTTGCTTTTCATAGAGGGACGCTTTTTTTTTCCCCTCTCATTTTGTTACAATTTCCATTCCTGTTCAGCTATTTAATGGAGAATCTGGCTGATTTAATCTTTTAAACTACTGAATCCAAAAAAATAAAGGCAACACTCATAAAATCATCATGACCTGATTTTGTACATGAATATAATGTATCTTGATCAAAATGACGGAGACACAGGAAGTCCCGGAAATAAAGGAAAGCTCGTAGCCTTCGTTCAGACCTTTTGTTTGTCCACATACAGGGCAACGGTAGAATATCTTAGGACTTTTGTTAACCACGAAGCAAAACAAGGTCTTAAATTCAGTATGCGTTGCTTTGTATCACGTGCCCTATTAATTAAATCTCTATCATATGTGTATTAACTTAATTATATATTTATTTTTTCTGCAGTCCCTGGACGGCTTTGTATTTGCACTAAATCAAGAAGGAAAATTTTTGTACATTTCTGAAACCGTCTCCATCTACCTAGGCCTCTCACAAGTAAGTAAAACAATTTAGATTCTTGACGGTGATTGTGAAGGCTCCTTCTGCCTCATGCTTCTCCCTCTTCAACGGATATTCTGTTTAGCATGAATTATCAAATTTATTCTTTAATGGCCCTACCTGGCTCTTCGCACAAAGTCAGTGAGAAAATTCTGTCCTTTCGTAACGTTCGGAATAGACTTGTGCTCCTAAACTTTAGTTCCTCCCTCCCCCCAAGGATCATTATTAATTTATTGAGAACAAATGAAGTTTCTTCCCTCCGTTGTTTTGAACTTTGAAACCTCTGTGCCCGGTAGGAGAGGGACACACTAATGGTGCTTCCCTTGTGTCCTATTACTGGATGTTTATGGAGTACCCTGCATTATCCTGGGAGCTGACACAATGACAGGGAGTCATTTGGAGTCAAGAAATGCTGAAAGAGACCATTAAAATCTGTTGCAGGGAGGGTTCCAGCACGGATATATTTTGCTGCCTTTGCAAATGCTTCCTAATGCTGAAAGACAATTTTATAAAATAAGATAGCCTTTCATGATGTGTGGTTTAATTACTCGCACGTGTCTGTCAGAGGTTGAAAGAAAAGAAGATGGAGGCAACTGGGGCAGGGACAAAATCCTAGATGTTATTTCCTGTTGTTCCCCCCGGAACACACAAATTTTACTTCTGTTGGATTCGGGGACACGGGCTGCATATACAGAGCGCCAAAATCCCCTGAAGAAAAGTTTGCAATTCCACTAATTATCCAGATGTGATGTTTTTTTTCCCGTAAAAATGCTGAACATCTGGATATCTGCACCCATACAGGTGATTGGCGGAGTTTGACCCTTTTCATCTGGTAGTTTGGCATGAGGAGAACATAGCCTCGGTGGGAGGGATTTTGTATGTATGTGATGATCTGCCAAGTTGGATAATCTACTTCTCATTCAGTTGTCCCTTGGAGCTAAAGATGGAGATAAGATTTGTCTCTCCCCTCTTAAGCAAGACCCACCCCAGACTCACTGCTTCTGCAAGTTGGCACCACTCTAAGGAGGCATCCAGCACGGCTGGAACATTTTGGCTGTTAGTAAGCTTGCTGGGTAATAGCTAAATCAAGAAAGACATTGGGAAATGATAAAGAAAGATATTTGGCATTCGAGGAAGGTTGGAGGAGGAGAAACGCTGCCAAATTTGATTATTTACTGTTGAGAATCCAAGCAAGGGTCCATTAACTCTTCCTTGAAGAACACGTAAGCTATTGGCTATAGTTTATAGAGGAATTCTATTGTGTGTGGGTTTTAGCAAACCAAATGATAGAAACAGGGCTATGATTAACTCACAGTTAGCATTCTTTCATCTTGTTGAAATCTCTGGTTTTGTTGTAGCCTTTCGTAGATTTTAATCCTTGTCTTAATCGGTTTGGGACGGAGTTTTTGAGAATCTCCAGTTTGGAAATGGGCGCGCCGCCATGTTCGTTCACACTGCTCAGAACTGGAAACACCACTGTTTGTTGTTCTGCGATGCCCACATTCATCTGTTTTATGCAGAATATCCAACAAAGTTTAATAAGCCAGTGAAGAAGAAGGATGAATAATTAGTTTAAGCAGGTAAATGCTAATTAGGGAACTCCTGAAAAGCATCCATTATATACTAGCTCAAAACACATTTTACAGCCCTGGTTAGTGGTGTAATCCAAATTCTGTCAAGGCAACTGCATTTTCTGTAATTGAGATGTGTATGTTTGCTTTGCATAACAGATGGCTCTGTATGCTTAGACTGATAGCTAGGAAAATAATAATTGCATTATTCTGGCCAAAAGAATATTAGCTCTTGGGTTTTGGCCATTTCAGTCAGTCCTCCTGCCAGCACAGCATATGCACATATATGGATTGGATTTTCAAGGAAATTGATGCATCTGGAATAGTGTGGCCATCTGAAATATCATCTGTTCAAGAGAAATTTGGCTTTAACCCTGTGCTGGTTTCTCCTTAAAAGCAGTATATTTCACTGCTTTTCTACTGTAACATTAAGTCAATCTTTTCCTAAAATCTGAGACAAATAATGGAGGTTTCTGCAGAATAAAGCAGCTGTGTAGACATGGAACAGTAGCTGGCACCTTCTGGGCAGTCATTCCCTGCTATTTTACGTGATGGGTTTTAAAGTGTGTATCAATAGTCAGCATCTTGCCTTGCCTGGGAGCAGACACTGGCCCCAGTGTGTCATACCTTCTGTGGTAGATGTGTTCAGTGTCGCCAGCAAGGTGGGGAACATGCAGGTAGAAACCATGAGGTATAGAACTCTTCATTTGGAAATGATGAAGGCTAAGCACTAGGAAGTGAGGTTTGCATACACTGATGTAGGTGTTCAGCATTCAAAACTAAAGTTTAAGAGTACTTCCGGGTTAACGCGGAAATAATCCAATTAAGAGTGCGGTATGTTTTTAGATGCCTAAAGAATGAGAAGAAAAAAAATCTATGCCAAAACTCTGGGAAAGGATTTCCAACCCAGTAAATGTTATGTTCTAAGTCCTAATAGGATCCTTGACACTTAACCCTTTGCAAGTTTCTTCAGTGTCCTCTTACATTTGTCGGGGTATCGGGTCCTCATGGGGGATGTGCTGTGTAAAATGTGCTCAGAGTTATTCAATTAAGTACATAATCTTTTACACACACACACACACACACACACACACCCTTAATTGAATGCAAACTAAACACTCCTTTTGTGTCCTACAACTTTGGCTCAGAACTTATTCCATCAAATTCTAGACAGAGATAAGTAGTCTATGAAATTATGGTTCCTCGGTTCCTTCTTAAGTAGTTTTGTTAAATAAAGACAAAGCGTAACTCGTATCATCAAAGACTTACACCGTGAAATTTTTGAATATTGTGAGCATGTCAGTTTGTTAGAGCATAGTTATATCTGCATTTGTAACTTTCAAAATAGTCCTTTCTCAGTTTTATTTTCCTTCAACATGTAAATAAATATGGTGGCTTTAAAGTGGCTTATATTCAGGAAAGGATTAGGATGATATTTTGACTCATAAGAAAACTAAGTAGAGAAACTTACACTGAGCTCTGAATATATGGCGTGAATATAGAGACAGCCAGAGCAGATTTCTCCCTACCCTTTGTTGAATGTAACAGCTCCTGGTGTCCAGTGTGTGTGTGTGTGTGTGTGTGTGTGTGTGTGTGGCAGTTATTCTCTCTGAAGTATGTTCATATTGTCATGATGGTGGGAGGGAAGGGATCTTTGATGAGGTTCGAACCTCCTTGGGCAGCCCTTTTGACTTTGCCAGAGGTATATATTTAACTCAACATCCAAGATGGGGTTTTAGGTTATAGAAATACACACTGTTGGCTTGCTTCCCTGGGTAAAGATGATTCCCAGTTACTCACCGTGAAGACTTCTTAAAGAAAGAGCCCCAAATAGTGATACTGACTTTGGTGTGGGGATTAAATGTCTTCTATGTGGTGATAGCATTCAGAGCTGCTAAAAATTAACTCTACTCTGTAGCTATCATGAAATAAGCATAAGTGAAAATGAGGAAAGAAAACAGTGTATTCCTTAGCACTGAAAATGTAGTAATGATGCATAGTCTGATTTTAAGAAATCTCTTCTAGGGTATAAGGGCTGTAATCACCAAAGGATCCAAAGAAGACTTTATATGATAAATAAAAAAATTTCTAGTTTGAAACAGGACTTAGAGAAATATTCATTCACTGGCTTATACCCTCCTCTTTCCATAAATAATTAGTTTACATAAATGTATATAATAAAAAATAATGGCACAATATAGCTGGGGTATAAGGGGAAAAAAGGCAAAAGTAAGTCATTTGTTACCACATAGTGGGAGAACACAATAGAGGCTCTAAGAAGGGATATAAGTAGCCTGATAAAGCTTCACATTTAGCTGTGAGCTCCCTGGTAACCAAAGCAAAAAGGGAAATACAGACATTCATCAAAAAATAAGGAAGCATTGCTTCTTAAGGAAAGCAAAGTTTTTCTGGGGCTGAAGTATAAAAATAAATCTCAAATACAATCTCTGTAGGGGCCAATATATGGATTATAACATACTGATTTGCTTCTATTGGCGTTCACATTCAGAGCAAGGCTGTGTTGACCATACAATAAATATGAACGAACATATTGCATATCTCAGAAACAGACAGGAGACTCTCCCCCCCACCCCAGACGTTGGTGTGCCAAAGATCATTCTGAGAGTGATTTTCTGGCATCCAGGCCTCATAATAACATTGACTAGTTTGATGGTTTATGTGCTTTTATAAATCAGCTTTCCCTCATCCATACACAAATCCTGCATTTTCTGTTAACTACCGATGAGAAGTTTAACAGTATAGTTGCCAGAGGGGGAGGACATGGATCTCAGTTAACCAGAGGATAAAAAAGGACTTGTGTTTTTTTTTTAAACATTTTTGCTTGAAAGTGGGGTGAGAAACGATGATTCTGATGCATGCCTGTACCAGCAAAATGTTTTCAGTTTAACATAGGGTCTTATTTAAAACAAAATGGGATCTAGAGCAAACTGGGAAATTAACAGATTTTTACACTGTGATATCATTAGAAAATACCCTGCAGCCAGCTAACCACTCTCTTGAGATGCTCCCTGATCTCCCCCCAACCGCCTCCAGTGCCAGCTTGCCTGAGTTACTTCTCACCCAGTCCTCATCCTGGTGGGAGATACGTCCTTGTTGTCGTAAGCCGTCTCCGGAAGGTAGCCGCAAACAAGCTTACAAACTGGCTTGTTTCAAGGCAGCTTGCTGAAAGGAGCAGGGTGGTCGCAGATAGAAGGGCTAATAAGTGGTGAAGGTGAAAAAGGGTAAATGATTGTTTTAAATTTAGTCTTTTTTTTTTTTTTTTAAGCCATGCAGATACATTTACCACCAACTCCTTTCCCCATCCTGTTGTTGTTCATCTCCATATTTTAGATTTCTCTGCATTTGTTATATAGAATGGCAAATA
>CM052896.1:71096675-71113092 GCA_028534135.1 Potos flavus
AGTAAATGCCATCCGAATTTCCAGCATTAGAAATCGGTAGAATCATCTGTGGGCTGTCACTTTATGCTCAGCCGAAACGCGCTGCATGGGGATGTTTTACTTATTTTAACTGGAAATTAATTTCTTATTACTGGAGCATTTCTTTCTTGCTCTCTGGCGTGCATTCATCAGTCCCCAAAGGGGACCGATTTTTACCAGGCCTTCCGAGTAAACCCAGATCTCTGAAGGAAAGCTGCATCAACATACATGAGAATTACACTCCTCTTGTTTATTCCTTTGAACATATTTTACCAGGCCCTGGGACTAAAACACAGGAAGTCTTGTCTGCGAAAGGGGAGCTTGTCTAGTTAGACTGCATCTCAGCACAGCAAGACAGTAAGACATAGGCTTGCCATCTTCAGATGTACGATTTGAAGACCTTTTCCATAGCTTCTTAATTTCTGGAGGTGGTGTGATCAAGAGAAAAAAAGAAAATGAAGTGTCTTCATTTTGTGGGCTTGGGAAACATAGAGGCAGAAAACAATACTTTTTGAGGAGCCGACGTGTTTTATTTGCGTGCATAAAATGGCATTTTCACTCTTGCTTTGAAAGTAGAGCGCTGAGCAAAAGTAAGATGGAGAAGAAAATTTAGTCATCATTCTAAGTCTGTAATTTATTCATTTTTAAATAATGAAATGGTGTTTTTCTGAATTAACCCATGTATTATTCATGCAGGCGTTGGCAATGTAATATCCCCGGTTTTCTGGAAAGCAATGTACATTTCTTTGCCTGACAAGCAGTATTTTCTACATGGTATTAATTTAATGGCTTATTTTATTATGCAAAGTTGGAAAGTAAAGATAATTTCTGTCTATAATGTGGTGCTTACATAGGCAATATATGCAAAATAATACCTTCACACCCAAACCAGCTCTCCTTCCTCCCTTAGCCTGGACCCTGTGAGAGTGTTGAGTGAAGGCACACTGCTCATATGAAGAATAAGAAATAACTTGACCTCTTGGGAGGGAGGTCACGGAATCGTTAAATTCATGTGAAATCCAAATTTCATTTCTACACACACACATTCAATCTATATTGGGTTTTAGCTCTTACATAAGAAGACACGGTTTTCATGACAGGAGTAACATGGCAACAATTTCAATGATAATTTTAGTTAGAATATAATAAGGAAATTGACTTTAGGTTTTTGCATAAGTTCTAGAACTAGGCTGATAACCTGGAAATCGATGCCAGTTTTAGACAACAAATGCCCTGTGGCTTTTATCCTTCTTATTCCTTCAGTCCCCCTTGGATGACAGTCCAAAGAGGCAATCACTTTTTCCTAAGTAGTCATTTCTAAAGAGACTGATGGCAATTGTTCCGATGATTTAGAACATGTTTTTGATGTACATGCCTGTATACATATAGGAATGTATAAATTGCTTTTTTTCTCATTTTTTTTGTCTACTGATAGAAATAATTCCCAAAGTGATTCACTAAAACAACAAACCACTTTTCCCTTTGGGTGTCTCCTCCCCTTTCAGCCTCCCACAACTGTAAAGTTACCACCTTCAGTAATAAACCAAACCTTCCTCTGATGTTGTTAATTTGTAAAACGCTGGCAGATGAAATCTGTTACTTTCAATAACTATGCAAACTTTTTGAGAGCAGGAGGAACTTTTCCCTGGGAAGGAAAAAAGCGGTTTGGGATTGGGTTTTCTCAGGGCAAGGTCAGGCCCTTAGCAGAGAGGACAAAAAAATACCTATGCGCCAGGTGTGGCATTTCATAGATCTCAGAAGAAGTCTGTCAGTAAAACAGCGATTGAATTCAGGGAAAGAACCAGACATTCCATTTAGTTTTTCTTTTACATTTTGGAGAAGCAAGCTGTGTAGCAAGCAGCTTCCTCCCTTTTGGCCTCTCTGCCCAATAGGAGCCTTGCTTTAGAACCACAGGCAGTCCCTTTTAGTAATGCTTCGCCAAGGAAACAATAGAAGATTGTCTCTCGATTAGGAAAGAGCCAAGGCTTTAAGGAGCATAAACACATACATGAACCTCTGAGCTTTATTATTACTCTGTAGTCTGGCTGGACTTCCAGGTGTTTGTTCCTATTATATTTTATTAGATGCTTAGATCTGGTTCGTCAAAGTCCCTAATTGTTAAACTCGATACTCTGGGGAGTTTAAAAACATTTGCACCAAATGTGCTTCTCTGTATATAGGAGAAAAGCCAAGAAATGTTCCCAGAAAACAGGAATGGTAGCATTAGCTAGTTCTGGTCCTTTCCTATGAACTGTACAGGCTTGCTTTCTTTTAAGAAACGTTGAGGCTAGCAAAATTGCTAAGTGACAAAATAAAAATTATTTATATTGCAAGGTGCTCCTGTAAGCGGTAAGTTTATTTCTTGCTTTTAAGGGTCTATGCAAAGAATCATTATCTACTTGACGGAAGTAAAACGCATGGGGTTGGGGGGTGGTGGAGAGAAAAGGGAAGAGAGAGGCCGAAAAATTAAAGTGTTCAGAGACATTCCGCTTTAAGATCCATCAAAAATGACTATGTGGAAAGCGAGATTCTGTTGGCAGACCACTTGTTAAGAGCAAGCAGGGCTCACCATTCCTAGCAAGTGTGGGGATCAACCTCAGTCGCGCAGTGTGATAGGGAGTGTTATTTGCAACCACCCAGTCCGGATGAGGGGAACACAATCACTCTAGTTGGCCAGGATCACTTCGAGCCGCTGTTCACCAGAGGCTTAGCGTGCTTGTGATGTCCTGTCTTCCTGTCTGTGGGAATGACAAAAGTCTGCACATCCCTCAGGACAGAAGATGCAAATTAGAAGAAAATAAGAGGTGAGACTAGGAACCAATTCCCTGAAATTAAAAAAAAAAAGAAAAGAAAAAAACATAATTTTTCCAGTTCATTAATTAAAATTGACACTGCAGGGTTTGCAAAGACCAGGAAACGACTGTGCCATTTCACTACATTTCAAAACCTTTTCACTTGAGCAGACAAGTAAATCATGCAATTACTGGGACTCATTCAGCTCTTTAGTAAAAACACAGGCCTGCAACCTTGGGTGTAACATACATTGAAATTAGAAGAGTCGAACTGAAGATATTTCTAAAATGTCACAACTGCTCCATGACACTGGATGATATGTTTATCCATTCATTATCACCGAGAACACCTGGGGCGGTGCTCAGGAAATCAGATAGTGCCTTTTAGAATAATTATAAAAGAAGTCTAGATTAGCAAGCTGAGGGGAAAATAGACAATCCTGAATCACCATGTTACTAATTCTGATCTGTTTGGGGGCATCAGCTTCCAAGTCACAACAGTGTAATAACTGACTGCAACTGTCAGCAGCACTGAGGAGAGAGAGTGCCAAGTATGACTATTTCTAAAAAGCAAATGTTTTCCTGGAGATGAAATCCCAAGCATTCATTTTCTGTTCACAAAATGAAAACACTGTGTCCGTTGGGGGTGATTCTATTGTCAGTTTCTGGCTTGATCCTTTTTGTCTAGTAGCCATTCGGTCTTGGGAGAGGCCAGAGAAGGCGCTCTGGACTGAGATCCCGGACACCTGGTTCGGGGCTTGCCTCTGCTGCTCGTCAGGCCAGTGACCTTCCCGAAGCCTGGATCTTCATTTTTCTTAAGTGTGAAATGAAGGGGCGATTTCTCAGGCTCCTTCTTCTTTAAAACATGTGCTCTCTGAAATTCATTCAACACTGGACATTTTCTCCTAAGCACTAGGGTAGGGGCGGAGGAGGGGAGGCTGGAAGAAGTAGGCTATTTTATTTTTAACCTTCAAAGGAATTTAGTTGAGCAGATGCTACCCTGAACTAGTCAGGGTAGGAAAGAAATAATATGGCTTTTAAAGGGCACATCTAGCATATCTACTGGGGTAAAGTAATTCTGGCAATGCTTCAAAGGATATAACTTTTGATGGTAAAGTAGGTAGGCTATGGAATGAAATCACATATGGCAGGCTGTCAAAGTCTCCTACACTTTCAGTACATTTATATAAGTGCAAATGGAGGCTGTGTAGATGGAGCAATTTCTTGCTAAGACTGCTCTCAGATTATCTGATATTATTTGACTAAATTATCTCTGTAGAAGCTGAGGACAACTTTTATGATCAAATATTTTGAAATTAGTTTTCCTCGTTGGCAGATTATCTGAAATATGAATTGCTCTCGTTTGAGCACTTGAAATTGAAAGGCTTTGGTAATAGCAATTATAGAAAAACAAGGGTACTGAAGTGCTGTATATCCTGCTGAAGGGGATATGTTTATAGGTCAGTGATGTCAATAACTGTAGTTCTCCCGGATACCTCGCCGTTACCCTTTTATTCTGGGCCAATTCAAAGGACAGACTGACTTTCTTTTCAACAAGGGTATTTCGTTTTTGAGGATGAATACTGATTTTATTGACTCTAGACATTTAAACATAGTCAATTCATATTTATTACGTTTTCCAAACCTTTCCAAGGGTATCTGAGGATCTAAAAAGTATGAACGCACTGAAAATGTATAGAAATCTAAATAATTCTGAGCTATTGTTATCTGTACGATTGACATGTGTGCTCCTGGTGTCTTCTCTGTGAAGCTTTTTTTTTTATCACTCTGTGGACCTTCTCTACTCATATTTATAGCTTCACAATGAACAGTGGTTCTAAGTATCCTTTATAAAGCCCTTACTAGGTGCCAGGCATTGTTCTAAGCACTTTCCTATGATTAAAGTTTATAATCCTAACCATAATGACTATCCCTATTTTATAGAAAAGAAAACGGAGGCTCAGAGAGGTAAAACAGCATGCCCGAGGTCATACATCTAGGAAGTGGCAGGATCTGCATTTAAACCCATCCCACTTTACCCCAAAGCACTCACTGTTAACCAGTATTGCCAGCTGCCTCTGAAAAGTTTCAGGTAATTAACAAGTAGAAAGATTCCAGGTTTATGGGTTAAGAGAAACTGAGACGTGGAGCAGTTAAGCATCCTGCTCAGAACCATAAAATAGTTATTCTCATATAATAACACTGTATATAAATGAACTTCTGAAAACATCAGTAAAGTTACGTAGATCTGTCCAAAAATTCTGATGTCCGACATTATTAGAGATATTCCAGGATTTAGTAGCAGGGCCCAGTAATCAGTAATAAGGGTCTAAACCCAGGAGACCCATGACATTTGCCACACATTTAATGTGCATTCATTCATGCCAGCATTCAGCTAATACTGAGTGACCCACAAGGGTCCAAAACTGTGCTCAAAACTGATGTTATCCAGCAGAGTTCCTGCCTTCAAGGACCTGGTGTTTTCAAGATGCCATAGACATGGCACCCAACTTGCAGTGACCTATAGAGAGAGTCGATGGCAAATATCTTAATGAATGTCACACGTTACAATAAAGAGATGCACTACAGACCACGGGAACAGAGAATGAGGATGACTAACTGCCTGGAGAAGTTCGAAAATGACTTGCCCCCCAAAAAATGATTTTTAGGTCAGGCATTGATGGCATTTTCCACATGGAAAAGTGGAAGGTGGTATTCCAGGCAAAGGGAGGCATATTTGCAAAGTCATTTCTTATGGCAAGAGATGAGTCTGGAAGGTGAGGACAGTGACAGATTGGAAAGGGTGTTCTAGAAACTGCGGAAATTGGACTTTCTCCTTTAAACCCTGGGGAGCCATAAAATATTTTAAAAGAAAAAGTGAAATCGTAGATCTGTGCTTCAGAAACAAAAATTATTCTGGCCAAAAAAAAAAAAAAATAGGGGATAGGTGGCATCTTCCAATTAAATATCGAAATTTAGTAATTTAATAAATATTTAATAAAATATTTATTAAATAAATAATTTAATAAAATGCCAAGGAAGAGCAAAAAAGCAAATCACAATAGGGCGTAGCAATGGAAATAAAAAGAAGGGGATGGATTTCAGAAGCCTTTTTTGGATAAGAGCAATGCCTCGGTGATTGATCAGATGTCGTGGAAAGCAGGGAGAAAATGTATTTCTAAAACTTTGTTCCAATTTAGACATGTAGCATTTGAGAAACTTGTAGGACATCTGTTGGATAAATAGACTTTAGAGCTGGAGAGGATGGGTTTAAAGTTACAGGTTGGGAAGTGGTTAGCATACACATTGTACTTGTACCCAAAAGAAGTAGATGAGATTATGAGGGCTCTTGAATTTGCAGTTCAAGAAGGAGGAAGTTGGGACCACTGGGAAAGCAATTCTGAGATGATTCCAATTTACAGACAGGCAGAGAAAAAGAAGGTAGTCTATAAAATAAAGTACAAATGATCAGAAAGTGACCTGGAGAGTCTCTTTCCTCCAGAAGATCCTGGAAGTTGTCATTAGGAAGGTCAAAGAAAAAGACATTTTTCAAAAAGTCTGTGATTGCGTGCCCTAAAGTTAGGGTACTATGAGGACTGGAAAAAGCCATTGTATCCATCAGTTAGAAGATTACTAGTGATGTGAATGTCGTCATTAACACCACGAAGGCTGAAGGCAGAACACAGTAGGTTGTTGAATGAGATGTACAAATGCATTTAGTTGTGTTAGCCTCTTTTCCAACAGTTAAGGGGTAAGGGGAAAGTGCAAAGTACTCGAAGGAGACATAGGGCTGATAGATCTCGTTTTTAAGCTTTAGAGGACATTAACATTAGGTTGAGAAGTCGGACATGTAGAAAAGATACATTAAAGATTCAAAAGAGGGATCATGTTTGGACCCAGGTCTCAAAAGTTCTTCACACCTTAGTGGTGTGAAGGCCTTCCATGAATGTGAGTAATAAAGAGAACTATTTATTGCTTTTCTGCTGGAGACAAGTTAGGGAATGGAGTTAGGAGGTAGAGGTGGGGAAGGAGAGAGATGGGTTTCAGAAGAATTGGTAGTGTTGCTCACTGGGTAAAGGTGAAGCCAGAAAAAGACTGTGTAGTTGCTTTTGGTGGGATTGATCAGCTTTGGTCTTTTGGTCTCTGACAGAGATGGGAAGTACCAGTGATGCCAACTCTAAAGAAAGATCAAAGCAGGAAAGGCCAGTCATAGGTCAAGGCCAGGGTAACTACCTTCCTTTTTTGTCAAACCTGATGGTGGTATCACCCATGAGCCAAACATCCTAGGACATTCCGGAGGGAGAATGGATTCAATTGTAGGCCAACACCTTGTGCAATTAACTAGCACCATTTAATGTAGCTTATTAGGCACCAGACGATTCCACTGGTAATTGATGATGAGGTCCACGAAGGATATAAGAAGCCAAGACGCAGGGTTGTATTCATTCCTCCCCCTACTAACATCTGATAATTTGTATAGAAAGGAAAAAAAAAAAACGGAGAAAAGTATTTTCTGTAATATTTTTAACTTTGAAATCCCATCTTTGCTTCCTTTTCTGCTTCCCTTAAATCACATATGAGCAGCCCCTATGATGGGTGATTTTGTAAGTCTCTCTTTGACTTTGTATGTTTTCCAGTGGTCTTTCCCATTCTCTGTGAATCCCGAGGCTCCCACATTCCTGTTCTTCTCGTCTGTTCCTCCATCCGATCAGTACATGATTGGTAAAAACAATATCTCATGGAGGTACGAGGTCTGAGAACATTACCGTCCTTCACTCAGCTCTTGGTGAAGGAAGTGATTTGTTTGTTTTGTTGTTGGGAGTTTATTTCATCATGGGGAGAAAAAAAAAGCCTTTGGGCTTTAAAAATCCATTTCTAGTTCTTTTTAACTGTCACTGCTTATAAAATAGAAAGCTGTTTAATAATTGTAACTAGACTTCTTACATCTACCATAGTGATGATTTGGTTCACGTCAGAGTAGGTGACAGAGAAAATATAAATTGAAAATCTGGAGAACGTGTCTCAATCCTGCTTTTTGTTTCTTGAAAAAGAGAATAGAATCGAAGGAAATAAAGAGAGGGAGTGGAGATTAAGAAGAAATAAATATGTTACTGTTAGTCCCCGCCACCCCCCACACTGCTTGTAGCCCACCTTAACCCTTGGTTTGCCGAGTACCAAGCGGTGGCAAACTGGCATTTAGCAGATCTTTAAATGGAATGTGTAAAGTAAGCCATGATATACGCCCGCTTGCAAAAGTGGGCCTATTAAATGAAACAAATGCCGTCCGTGTCTGTTTCCAGCTGAGGTTATAATGTGCGGGGTGGTCGTGAGACCCAGATTCCCCTTGCCTTCGCTGCCATAAGCCACACAGTTTATAGCACCATATGAATTTGTAGAGCTGATTGTTTTATTATATTTGAGTGTAAATTTTTCATCCCTTTCAGTTCTACCACCATTCTCTGAGAATACAGGTTTTGTGCTGATACGATGTTTCCTACCTCTAGGCATGGCCTAGCCCTACTACTGACTGTAATTTACTTTTTGGTGTCTGTCGCCTTGAGCTTGCCTTCTGACTAGCTTGTTGAATGATGTGCTAATCCATTATATTTCTCAGACAAGTGTATCGACCAGTATAAACAGACTGGAGGGCACAAACCTAAATGAAAGCTATACTTCCCTGAATCATTTAAAAAGCTCCTGCTTGGTGGCAGTGCGAAATAACTTGGCTCTGTACATTAAGTAAAGGGGAGGGAGATCTCAATAAATAAAACAAAAACATTGAAATATCCCTGCCGGCAGGAGCTTAGTCCAAGTCTCAAATGTTCACCTTTATTCCCCTATATTTTTTTTAACACGATGATCGGAAGGGGCCACTTACAAATGCCCTCTTGTGATACAAATCGAGAGTGAAACACAGCATTCAACACCTCCTGCCGCTGGTGAGCCTTTGTACCCCATCCCTGACTGTCTTGCCCTTGAAGTCCCTTGTATCAGGCGCCATGTTTATGCAAATGAACAGCAGAGCACAGGCACTCAGAGGAATTTTAGCAGAAAAAGGAAGCCTTAGCTCAGCCCCTCCTGAGTCTCTCCCCTTATAAGATGTGTGGGAATGGATGGCTAAATGGGTTGGGGGAAAATAAGTTCCAAATTAATCTTCCTTTAAAAAAAAAAAAGTGTCAGCTGAGCCTAAGCCCTTTGATTTACAAGACCAAAGCCACGAGGTAAATATTTGCCTGTTGCCATGTGAGTCAAGATCCAGTAGCTGGTGAACCTTTTGGTCAGTACACTCACATTTAGCCTGGCACCGAGTGACATTTTGGAAAAGGTGTTCTTCAACTGAAAATACGGCACAACCAAAGGAAAGCAATTCCCTGGTGATAAACAAGGGCTTGGTTTTTTTTTTCTGACACCTTTGATGCCTGTTTACTTTTACAAAGAGTTGTACTGGGAACTACTCATAGCTCTTCAGGTTACCAGTATAAAAAATATCCACCCATTCTTCCCAAATCTCTTGCTCTTCCTCCTGAGGTTTGTGAGGCATACTGCGTATTTTTCACGTTCGATTTATTCTTAGTGGCCAACTGCAGACCATGATAGGCCCTTCAGTCCATAGAAAGGGGGCGGGGGGTTCTCAGAACACATTCCCGAGCCCCTCATTGGATGGTCACGGTCATTGCGGAAGGCTAGGTGTGAGGCTTCGACGCCCATTTTACAAAAGCAGAAACGAAAAGTACCAGGAATGAATGGCCAAGGTCACAGAGCTAATAAGTGGCTTCATCTCCGACTTCCCACTTCCTTTCTCGGAGGTACCCAACCAGTGCTGAGACATTTACTCCTGCTGGGGAGGAGAACCCAAGCCGAGTGTGCCAGGATCTCTCTGTCCTCTACACGGATGTCTCAAATGCTGCCTCACCACCAACTCAGCCCTCAAGGAGCTTTACTCCTTTGGGGGATAGGGGAAATTAAAACATTGTTGAACAAGAATGTTTGTGGCGATCCTAAGCCATAGCCCTTATGACAGCTTAGAATTCCGAGAGTCTGCACATGCACAGACCTGTATAAGGAGAATCAGTGAATAAATCCTTCCCTCAATTCCAAAAGCAAATAAAAGGACCCTTTGTGGCCACACACAACCCTTCTTTGATCCCTGGTGCAGCATCTCTCAGCTTTGTGCCAATTTTAAACATACTACACGGAGTTTGAAATTCACTTCTGGGCCTCAGACAGCCTGTTGGGTCAGCATGTTCTTTCTAGTTATTTCTAAAAGAAATTACCGCCTACAGCTCTCTTTGCTGTTTTGAGAGTCCTAAACTCATTCTTCCTTTGCTCCTTCCTCACGTCATAAGTCGGAGGGACTCCTGCTAACCATCCCCTGCTCACTCAGAGGTTTGGCCAATGGGGCTGGTAATCTATGCTACATTTATCAAGGGCACTGAATAAATATTTATTGACTGACTGACTGGATGGGTATCCTCCAACTTCCAAAGAGAATTTTGCTCAGGTGAATAATCCCGCGTTCAGGGGTTTTCTAATGAGACAATCAATTCTGAACTTTGTTTCAATCTTCCCCTTGAACGGACCAAGGGGAGGCATGACTTAGGATCACTTGTAGTTTAGGAAGATGGGTTTGATGGGCCCAACCTACTCATCATCTAATCCAGCAGAGAAAAAAACAGAGTTATCTTTCCTCACAGAACAACACATTCAAATAATGAAGGTAGTTCAAACATTATCAGCATCGACATAGCAGGAAGTGGGAATGAACTTATTTATATTTATTGAGAAGACTGTGTTCCAGGCTCAGTGTTAGTAGCAGGATCATTAACAATAGCAGCAAGTTCTATCTGTTCGAGCAAAGGATATATGCCAGAAACTACACTAAACCCTTCGTACATGATTTCTCAGTTAATAGTTGCAAAAACGCTATGAGATAGATTCTATCAACAATAACATCATGAGGTAGATTTCATGATCCCCATTTTATCCAGAGTAACTAGTACCACATAGAGAGCTCTGTAACATCTCTGATGAGAAGGTGAGGGTGTTGGGGCAGGCTTTATGGGAAGAACAAATCCCAGGGCGTATCTTAAATGTAAGTCCTTTTATTCATACATTTCAGTAATTCAGACTTCATACCAAAATGAGTAAGCAAATACCCAAAGAAATGTCTTTGGGATTCAAATAAAAAGCCTTTACTATCAGAGAAATATCATATTTTGTTGGATGATTTGGGCTGGGCAGTTGAATGATCTATAGAATCTCACTATGTGACTTGACAGATTTCATATCTCAGTTCCTTGGTATTTTCACCCGTAAAACAAGAATAATTATTCAGGCTCTCTGTATATTATAATGAGAGATGATAAAGATTGATGAAATATAGATGCATAGAATGAAGGATTCAGAATAAATGTACTCCTGAGTTCATAGATACGCTCTTACTAATAATGGAATTGTCTTACTCAGAAATAGTTTCCCTATTCGGTTGTACATTTAATTATGAGTCATCTTTTTCCCTCTCATTCAACCAATGTATATTAGACATCTACTCAGTGGCACTATGGAGAATAAAAAGAAAAGTCAGCCTTGGTCTAGAAGTTTAAAAACAAAATAATGTAATAAAATATGTTCCTTGATTTTTTTTGAAAGCTGCCCAATTTGGTAATAAAGCTCTTGTTGTGTCTCCATGAAGCCAAACATCGAGGAGAAATAGGAAAGTTCAAGCAGTAATACAGATGTTTCAAAACATCTGTATGTTTGCTCTCCTGTAGATTTACCGTATGGATCTCCTACAAAGTTCTTCCATTTTAGTTTAGGCATTCATAATTAATTTGAAGTTCTATTTTTGTGCTCCGTAGACCAACTATTTCACTAAAATCCCTTCGTCCATCATAAAATACTCAACTTTTTTGTACTTGGTAGTCTTCAAGCTATAGTCACAATGTTTATAAAGCCACATGCTATGTTTAGTGATAGGTTTTTATATAAAATATATATCTTATATAATATAAAATGTTCTGGGATTTGGCCATGAGACAAAGTAGGTAATGCTCAAGGGGCTTCTTGTACACAAGCCAGTTAGGGGCACTGGAGCAGGCTTCCTTAATGGAGAGCCTAGAGCAACCCATTCTTTCTTTGGGCAAAAGGCAGAAGCTGCCAAAGGTGTGATGTAGAAACTGATATCTCAGATATGTCAGATAAAAAAATCATTGTGGTGAACCTAATCCTATTCTTAATAATTTTTCTTCTAAAATGACTGCAGGGCAGAAAGGGGAGAGGGATATAATTATAGGGGAACTGAGAGAGGCCAGATGGCAGATGTGTTTGAAAGGCCCGAAAGTGACCTGTGGGCTTTCGATGTTGGAGAGCCTTCCGCCTCCCATCCACCCCAGCCTGCAGACTTGCAGCCCCGGTAGTTACCCTCAGTACCCGCGGGCCAGAGCAGAACCAGGTGTGGCTGCCCGCTGCCTCATTGCCTTGCAACTGAGGAAATCATCTTCATGACGATAAAACAAAATGGCTCAGCTCACTCTAACTTTTCTTAGAAAAAAATCTCATTTTTATTCATACCTGCTGGGAGCCCCAACTCTGGCCTAGAACTAACTACGCTTTGTCTAATCGTGTTGGTTTTATCTTTTCCCCAAAATGGCTCATGTTGTTTTAATTACTTTCTGTCAATACTTGGAAGGGCCAGTTTTGAAGTAGCTGTCCACTCCCTCCCCCTGCCAAACGTGGTGATCCGTTTATGCTTCTAAGCCCAAGTATTCATCCACACATCAAAATATGTGAACCTTAGCAAGATAAAAGCTGTCCAAACCTGATTTTGTTTCTACACAGATGGCTATAAACATGACACTGGGATATTAGTCTTGGCTTTTCTTGACAGACCTGAAAATTGGCCATGCAGAACTGTTTAAAATTGGTAGGAAAAACTTACCCTGAAGTTTACTGTTGATGAACACAAGAGAAAGCGCGTAATTAATGAAAATGCATGTCAGAATAAAGAAAAATGTGTTGCTCCCTTCACTTCTGAGTCCTCACCAAAGGTGTTGAATAAAGCCGATATTTCAGAGGTAAAAAGCGGACTGAGCTCATTTTAGTGAAGTAAAAATTTGTGTTATAGTTTACATATGAGGTAATTAATTTATACCTTAACACATCTTTTAATTAAAGATACATTTTTTAATCATAAAAGTATCATACAATAAAAATTCAAATAGTATACACTAACAAAAAGAAGAGATAATATCACATCCATTCAGAAGAATATAGTGTAAACATTTTGCTGTATATCTTCTCAGGTACTTCTCTATGGATTTATATTGACATATTTTTATATTTGTTACTGCTTTGTGACTTTTTAATAATTTAAGATACCATAGACTTTTTCACTGTTCATAACTACCCTTAAGAGTATTGGCTGCATAGCATTTCTTTCTAAAAATGGGACATAATTTATTTCACCAATCTCTTATTATTGAACATTTAGGTCATTTCCAATCTTGTACCACTCACTACAAACTGTATTTGTTAAATGTCTTTGCAGGGAAGTTTTTACATAGATAATTATTGAATTCTCTGGAGACATTTCCAGAAATTCAGTCAAAAGGACAATATGTGTTATGGGATTTTCATACATTTGGCCCAACTGAACTCAAGAAAGATGGTACGAATCAACTTTCTCCCAGTACTGTATTAGATTAGCCATGCCAGCACTAAATTTTCCCTTTTTAAAAACCATGTGATCGACGGAAGGAGAAATGGCATTCTCTTATTTTACAAAAATTCTCATAGTGTCCGCTTTAACTTTGAAGAGATGATCCTTCAAATGTGCCGTCTTACTGAATGCGCATGCCTGGGAGACCGATGTAGGGACTGCCAGTGCTGTTCTCACGTTGCTCTAGCATTTACGCAGGACTCTGCCGCGTTTCTGGAGTCTGCACAACATCATATTGTATCCCATGTTCAGCTTCCTGTGTCTCTGATGGCCTCTGTCTTGTGCTTCTAGTACCATCTTGCAGTCATCCTGGAAGGGACAGAATAACAATATGCACCGACTCTAGAGCTGTTTTACTCTAACTCTTGCTCTCTCAAATCATCGCGTTTCTTTTTATGTGTGTTTCTATAGCTCTGTATAGCACCTTTAAAGCGTTGAAGATTCTGCTCAGAAAGAAATGCAAAATTCACGGTGGATATTAAGATAAAGTTTTGCCCGACAGAAAAAGCAAAGCAAACTTTATTTCAAAATAAATATATGGAGATATAGCTCCTATAACTAAAGAGGAAATCTTTGTCTTAAATCAGAACCTCAAAACTAGTTCTGTAGCACAGCACACAGGGATTATAAAACATTTGAAATAATAAAGGCCTTTAAATGAACTGGTTGATTTTAGTTAAAAAAAATAAATGCTTTTCCTTACCTCGCAGCTTCCCTTGGTACTAGATACTTACAATTTTTGCTACTTTTTTTTTTTTTAGTACTAAAGGATACCATGTGTCCTGCCATTGTCAGCATTGTTGGCAGAATAGATGAGAAGAATCTGGCCCTAAACCTTAGATGGGCACTAAGCACCACGGAAAGCCCTAGTCTTCCACTACCTCCCTTATTTATACAAGTCGATGGGCTAAAGTAAACCATGGTTCTCTACATCCAGGCTACTGTTGGGAGTTGGAGAGTTCTAGGTTCTAACACTGTATAATCGTAAGACACCGTTTTCAGTTTTGTTTAAGGACGGAGAAAGGGTGAGTTAAGAGTCATCCCTCGTATGGCCACTGCAACATCAAGCATTCACTCAAATAAACCCGCCCCCTTCAAATTCCGTCCAGTTTGCAGTGTATGTGGTTTAGGGCAACAGGGTTGCAACCTGAAAGTGGGGAGGCTAACACATCCTCTATCATGCCTCAAAATGGGAAAAGAAATACAGGTGACCGTAAAGCTATCCTATGCTATATGGTAGTCTTCCTGCTTGGTGGTATTTTAATAAAGATGTGAAATATCTTTTGGCAAACAATTTATAAAATAATCCCCTAAGAGTTGACCTATGAAGGAAAAAGATGAGCTAATGGTATATCGATTATTAATACCTCATCTAGTGAATGGTGAGGCATTGTGCAGACCTGCAGTTCCACGGTGGAGAAAAGAATCTTTTTTTTCTCCTTCTCAGTCTGTGTTAGGACTTACTGGGAAGGAGAACAATACATAGTTTTAAGGGAAACTTACGATCTTGAGAAACTATACATATATAGTCAGAAAAGAAAGGGACAGAAGCCTAAGTAATAGCGATTTAAGAAGAGTAGTAGGTTGAAGTTGAAGAAGTTACTTTATATTTACTCCAGACAGCTGTGCCATAGTTGAGAAGAGTTAGAAAAATAGGGAAAGTTAACCTCGTCGTAGTTCAAGGGTTCTTATCTTTGGGTCCACAGACCAATGTTGAGTCTATAGATGTCAGAGTCAATGAATTTGGATGGGGGAAAAAATCACAACTTTAATTTTACCAGTCTTTAAGTGAAGTTTCATGGTTCTTTCTATTATGAATGTAGATTATAAACCACTGTGTTAGTAGTAGTACTTGGATTTGTCACTATTTTCATATCATATTTCTGTTCTTGTAGAGATCTTGGAATATCACTACTTCATGATTTTTATGATCACTAAACCCAACACTAGATGTTGCTATTAAATGCATTAATAAAGAAGCACATGCATTACCCTATCGCATATTTGGAGGATTTTAAAATATTTTGATAACAGAATTTCAGTATAATTGGTTTCCTTTGTAATCCTAACATTTTACGTATTTAAAGACATTCTTATACGAAAAAGTATACGTGGACTTCACCAGACTCTCCAGAGTGTCCACAGTGGGAAAAAGTTGATCAACCCTCTTCATAAATAGAAATGTATAAAAATGGATCAATAGTGATGAGAGAGAGCTGCAGAGAGACATTCTTCACATTTTAAAATGTTCAAAATCTGATTAAAACTCAGGTTGATCGTTTAAAAGAATTCAGGGTACAGACAATTTAATTCCACTATGTTAATATTTAATTCCCATTTCTAAGGAAAAAGACGGATAGGACAAAAGCTAAGTCCTAAAGAAACTTCTAGCTAACGGAAGGAAATCTTCTGATGGAATAACTTGTCCTTGTTATACCCAGAGATTTTAGAGCATCATGAAACATAACCAGATTGAGGGTAGTTCAAATGAAAAACTATCTGCAAATAATTTGACAACACTTTTTGAGTTCCCACTGTATAATCACTATAGTTTTAGAACCTTGACCTTCAGGAGCTTACAGTCTCTTTAGAAAAAGCAAACATCACCAAAGACATTTATGATTACCTATAAACATGCACAAATAAATAGGGTATTACCTGAGTAAGTAGTTAAAGACTTGGTTAGCCTTATGTTGCTATAACTTGGGAGCTAGAGTAGGTGAGTTTGCAGATGTGAAATGGTGGAAAAAGGCAGTGTGAAGGCATTGCAGATGTCAGGAATAAAGAGCAGAAGCACTGAGCTAGAGAAAGAGAAAAGCAATGTCACGTTTCATATATAAGACATGAGCTTAGAAGAAGCAGGCAAATGCAGAAAGGGAAAAGGGTTGAA
>CM052896.1:71113192-71163729 GCA_028534135.1 Potos flavus
GACCTCAGGAGTATTGTGTAAGGGACAGTCATAAAATACTTTAGAACCTAGTCCTCAGGTGCTTTACTTTCTCTTCTTTAGGGAGGGGAAAATGAAGCATTTGTTTTATTCTCTTACAAATATGCTTTATCTTAAGAAAATCAAAAACAACAGTCTTCCTTTTCAAAGCTATCCGATTAGTTTTACCAACTGTTGGCATACGTAATAATTCTTCACTTCCCCAAAGGATTCACTGGATTCCCCCATTTACAGGATGAATTCTGTACTACTTTCAAAAGCTGAATTGATTACCCAGATTTATTTGCAAGATAAATTTTATGAACACTTTTTAAATTAAGTAAATGTATATATAACAGGTAATCAAGAATAAAAATGGAATATAATAACTATACAAGATACTGTAAAGTAGATTAAATCATAGCAAAAGTGATGTTTTAAGCAATAGTAATATACTTATGTATAATATAAATTTTCAGTTACTTCCTAGTCTTCTGTTTTATTTGGATATGATACTCATTAAATGTGTGATGTTTTAGCATTCTCTAGAAAAGAGGCATGACAAAATCTTTCTTTAAAACTTAGAAACAAGGACTTATTCCCCTTTGTAAAAGTGAGGGTGGAGAGAGAAGAACTGTTGCTTTTAGATTAAGGAATCCTTCTCTTATAGGGAGAAAAATATATACAATGAAAGTATATTCCTAAAAAGTTACATATACATTCAATTTTAATAAAGTATGTTCCTTTTTTTTTTTTTTTTTTTTTTTTTTTTTTTGCATGTTCCCTTTTAAGTGCATTGGGAATCTTTTCTTTAGTAGAGTATAGAATAAATCCTTTTGGAAAGTTAATTATTTTCTCATGCCAACATATTTTCTGATGTACCCTTTTTTAAGTTTAGAAGTTGAACGATATCATTGTCTTTAAGCAATACTTAGCAGTAAATAAACAAGTTAGGCAACTAGTTTATATACATGTGGATTCTATTTGAATTCACTTTATTAGGAAGACGAGACCATGCTTACTACACCATGTGATTTATAAACCTCTACTCAAATGGGTATTGGAAAACTTGGGAGAAATACTACAGAACCTCCGATGAGGCATTTGGGAGAATGTAGACTTTGGGAGAGCTTTGAGATGCACTGAAAGTCTAGGGGAGATTGCTCCATTCAGAGTTCAGTGAGTCTCAGACTCAACCCTCCAAACAAGGAGCCTTAATTTGTAGCTAAGTGCTTCGTTTTCTTCTTGTGTACTCTCTTTAGTAATTTCAGCCTTCTTTTGTCTTATTTCCCCATCCGTGTTTCCCCCAGATCTATGAATTCACATGGTTTCAATTTGAAAATCATTTTATACCCTTTATTTTCCTCCTGTGTAACATTAGTCTGTTGTCAATTGATCAGTATTGCTATGCACCCTTATTTAGTTTTGTCCGCAAATTTAATCCCTGTATAATATAGAGGATATTTTGTCAATCATTGTGAAGGTTAAATTTACTTAATATTATGCTGTAGCCAGGGCAAGGAAACTGGCAATTATGATCCACATAGATATTCTGTAAAATGGCAGGCTGGGGTCATATTTGAGATTACAGATGCTGGGACCAGCTGTTTAGGTTCAAGGCCCACTGCTCAAACATAGCAACTGAGTGACCTTGAGAGGTTATATACCATGCATGCTTCAATTTCCTCATCTGTAAAATGGGAATTATAGTGGAATCTACTTCCTAGAACTGCTGGACTGATTACCTGAGATAGTTCATATAACACACTTAGGATAGGGCCTGACATATCATCATCATCATCATTATCAACATCATCATCATCATCACCATCATCCCATCAAAGCATCTTCTCAGTACACTGGGAACAAATCGCTGAGCATATTCTCCTTAAAACTCTGATTTTGTGTTAAACCTGTAGTATATCTTCCCTCCTAAGAACTTCTTTGAAGCAGCTGATTTTAAAACTTTTCTTTGGATTGGCTTTTTAATCCCAAACAATTAAAGCATTCCCCCAAGTGATGAGCTCCCCCCCCCTCCAAAAAAAAACACATAAGTCCCACAGCTTCAACAGCTAAAAACTGCCCTGGTTACTTTAAGGAATACTGACCTCAGAACCTCGAATGAACCCAGTGTGTAGAATGGGGTATCTTGGGTACAATTGTTTGATAAACCAATCCACTTCACACACCACAAGATTTCCCTGCTACCAGAGAAATTTCGTTACCCTGCTTCCAAATTATTTGTCTTAGTCAAGTATGTTCCCTGAAATTAAGGTTTTCCTCCATCATGTAATCAGTGTTTTAAAAATAAAGCCAGATTTTTTTTTTTTTTTATGATTTGGGAAGTGTGAAAATATAAGGCACGTTTTTCTAGTTATGAAACTGCTGTCAAACGGGTCTATAAAGCAGATGCACTTTGCAAATTAGAGGTTGAATCCAAGGTTCCTATGGCTTTAACGTGGCTCCTCCTTTGGCTTCCACTGTAGCCTGTGGCAGCTGAAAGCAGGTGTGATATGAACATATTGTCTCCAAGATCAGAGTTCCCTCTGTAATCCTCTCAGATGCAGGACAGATCCAAATATCCTTTGGCAGTCAGATTCCATGTTGGCACCACCTGCTAGCAAAGAATTTGCAGAAATTGAACTCTGGTTGCTTGATCTTTCAAGGCTCTCACAGACCCAAGTCCCCCTGACATAAGGACTTCATTTAATTTCTCAACCTGTCAGATGGTTCATCTTGGGAACTCTTTACTTCTTGCTTTCCTTTTTGCTATTTAATTCCTCCTGTTAATAACAGCTTATAGGTTTTCTGAAAGCTATGAGAGACTCTTCCTAAGTTGGTACTATCATAACTAGATTTTTGATGAGTAAGCTCACAATGTGAATCAGGGTAGCTGAGGGAGCACTGCTTGTTTCATATTCAGACTGGCTGTCTTAGTAATAAGAACTACCATTAGAAGATCTTCTGTCTCAAAAATATTTCTGTGGTAAAGAAATATACCTTGTTTTTGTCCACATTCTCACAAAAATAGATACCTAAATGCAAATATATTAAAATGTCTTACAATTTCTTTCTGAGCTTCAGTGTCAGGTTATTCAAAGGAAATTTTCTGGTTTGTTTTTTCCTCCAGTTCAGAAGCTTATCTGTTTTACTTTATATAGAAGCAATTTAACGACTTTTTCTGGTTGGAGAATAATGTCCATCTTCTATTAAAGTCACGTCACTTAGATGAAGATCATCTCCCTGACCATGAAAGATGGGAGGAAAATTAAATTCTATTTGTAGCTGGATAGTGCTTATGAAAATGAAGAAAGACAATCAATAAAAGAAGCTAGTACACTCTGAAAATGGTAAAAAGCACCTCCCTCAGACAGCAACCTTCAAATATTTTGACCTAACTGCTGATTTCCATGCTGGTCAAGCAGAATGAGGTTCTTTGGTTACGTCAGCACACACCTGGGAAACTTGCCTAAAATTACTCATGGCTCAATGAGTGGCCTTGATTACAATTTAAGTGTTCTCAGATCAGGCCAGTGACCTTGAGTCAAACACAGCACTGCTTCATATGCATTTATAGTTCTTAACCACACATCCAATCTTTCCTGCCACCGGCTACTATGAAGTTGTTTTTTATTTTAATTATATTTTTTAAAAAAGATATGAAGCCGGTTGGAGCTAAAATTCCGGGACCTCGACCTCTTGGCCATGGTGTGATTATTTGGCCATGGTGCTGCTAATAACTAAAACCCAGCTGTTGGAAAGTGCCAGTTTCCAAGGATAGGAAATCATCCTATTTCACCTTCAGGCATAGGTGAAATTTCTTAATTGCGAGATTTCGTAATTATAGAAGTTAGTGCTTGAATTCTGTTAAGGAAGTTTTCTCCTGGACTGTTGATGAAGATGAGAATATTTTCACTGAATTTAGGGAAACAAGGAGCACTTTCTACCAGGTAAAAAGAAAGTCTTTGGGATAGAGGTGGTTTAGGAAAGTTATCAGCCAGAGGAGAAGGCCGTAAATGCAGCAATAAAACCCAAGTGTGCTGAGATTTAGAACAGACCCCAAAAGGCAGCACGATTATGCACTAATTGTTCCATGTCAGTTTTTGAGATATCTCTGGGGGAAAAAATGCAGATTATTTTTGTAATAAGTTCAAAGGCTCATAAAAAAATCATGAACAGAAAATTCCCCTATAATATATTATTTCCTTTGTGGAAAAGTCAAAAAAGGACGATCGCCATGTTCAGTTTTAGAGAATCTTGGGCCATAAGAAGTCTTCCAGTTCTAACATTTAGCAGTCAACAAGACCTGCATCCACTGATCTGTAATCACCAAAGTCAGATTTTTGCATTTCATTTTGTTTTGAGTGGCCTTCAATATTTATATATATATATATAAATATATATATATATATATATATATATATATATTTATATATATATATATAATGCTTATTGTTAGATATTCTGGACACTGTGGATTTTTGATGTGTGAGCCACTTGCTCTTGATCTCCTAATTGCCAAGGTGAATAAGACATAGAGAAGTGGATGGTTGAAGCTTGCAGAGAAGGATATTAAAGGAGTCAAGACCAAGCCCATGTTTTCTTGGTGATCTAAGAAAGCCACTTTTATTTTACGAATACCCAGGGACCAGCCATTTTACCATAATAATAAAACAATAATGACTTTAGTGTAATGTGTTATAATGTTATGGACATGCAATCACAGTTACACCAGACCCGAGAAGCAAAACCCCCATTCCACGCCAAGTCCCCATCTGTTGATGTGAGGTGGATGGAGGAGGGTCATGGAAAATTATACTAGTATGTCCTTACCATTTGTAGCCATCCTCCCTGGCTTTCTCTGAATCCAGATGGCTCAGAATGGGCTTGCAAATATCATTCTCCATCCACTCACTGCTTTCACTCATTCATTTCTATTTATTCTAAAAACATGTATTGCGCTCCTCCCATTGAACAGGCCCTGGACTAGACTGCGATGGCCGCAGCACACAGGCCTCTGACTTCAAGGTCCGTAGGTCTTTGGTAACACTGGAGTCTCTGCCAGGAAGGGACAAGCTGAGACAGAAATCCACACTGAGCGGGTCTCTAGCCTCCCAACGCCCCTTCTGGAGAGAAGGACGTGTTAGCAATATGGTGACTAAGTTTTCTCAACAACTCTCGTTGGAGCAGGCCCTCAGCTTTCTGGGGAGCATCTGTCCTTCACCTCTCCTTTTATTTCAGGGGAGCTCTCCTTCTCATTTTAATGGGAACTCATCATCCCTTGTCAGCTTATTTTGATGGGACTACAGAGCCAGTTTTTTCTGTCACTCCCTCGCTGTAACATCACCCCGCCCTACTTTGCTCTGTGCTTTTTATGTGGCTTAAAATTAAAATGGGCTAATGATTTTTATCATGACTCCTCGACCTGTAAGCCTAGCCTATAGGAGCTCCATACAAGCCTGTATACTAATCTATCCTCCACGGTTGGACTCGAGAGTGGAAAAGCTGAGTTCTCAGTTAAGGAGGGACCGTTTGACTTGGGAAGAACAGGACTCTAGCAGTATATGGGTGGTAAACACTCTGCATCCAACTACTAAGGCAATTGACTGCAGACAGACCCCCAATGTGAGCGATAGCAAAGCAGAATTTCTGAAAGGTGCCTTAGGCTGTAGTGTTCCAGGCCTTTCTGTGTCTTACCAGTCTAATCTCGTTTGATTCTCACAGCTTAATTAGACTGGTAGAAACCACTTGTAGGAAATTTTCCGTCTACCACATCTAATTAGCCATGTCCCCCAAAACTTGAACTTTGTGTCACTACAGTTTACCTAAGCCCAGTCAAGGCACTCAATCTCAGCTCATTATCCTCCTAGTTTCTTCTCAAGGGAAAATGTATAACATACCCTTTCACCTGGAAATAATGTGACTGCCCGGAGGGAGAAAATCCACAAGTAGAAAAAGAACACTGCCTGCCCTGGCCCCACCGCATGGGGTGTATGTGGACAGTATAGTGACACCATGTGTATCTTGAAAATGTCTTCCTCTCCAAATACACGTCCCAGGCACAACGTTTCTCATTTTATCTTCACAAGATTGTTGTGAGGTAGATGGAATAGATGTTACATGAGTTTTTACATAGACAGGAAATTGACAGCTTGCTGACTGACCTCTGGGAGATCAGAAATTAAGTACAGTTTTTAAATGACAGTAACATACAGAGTTCTCCCCACATCTCATATGGATCAGATCAGTGGCATCCTCTTAGAGAGGTGGCCTAGACTGCAGACCTCTACAAAAATTCTCTTCTTCTGTATTTTCCTCTCTGAAATCTTTTTCCCCCCAAACAAAGGGAAATCAACTTTATCACACTCACAATCAAGTATAATCATCAATCAGGTATTTATAAGACCCCTGAAAGTTGCTGAAAGGAAGATGAAGAAGTCTAAATTGTAGCCCCTGTATTTGAGATCTTAAGATTTCAATGGAAAAACAACACATGGACAAATTAAAATTTCAGAGGTAATGCAGAGCCAGATGTGACTGAGTGCCGATGACTCAGTGCCAAGGGCATCCAGAGGATGGAGAGGACTAGGTGGGCTAAATAGGAGAGGAAGTGCTGGGATTTGGCCAGGCTATGACAAATGAGTAAAATCGGAATCAGCTTATATAAAGGCACCCAGGTGGGGACAACTATGGGAGCAAATTCTGGAGATGGAAATGGACACAGCATTTTGGGGAACAGCAACTAGGTGAAATACAAGAATTTGCATAGAGATGAGGTGGAAAATCCTTTCAAAGAGGTGGACTGGGGGGTCTTAAATACCAAAGGACCTTGTTTTGATGGGAACAAAATAATCGCTTAAGGGTGTTGTGAGTAAGAGAATAAGACAGAGATACTAGTTTGGTCAAAACTGGCCATGCTCTTTCATATTTTACAAATATTAGAACCTCTGCCTCAAATAACATTTCCTCACTTCTTCCAGCAAATCCCTTTGTTTTCTTCAAAAACTAACTCAGTCCTTTGAAAATTTTGCAGACTTACCTAAGGAAAGTTTGTTCCTCCCTTTTCTGTCTTCCCACAATGCTTCACACACAGGTCCTAGAAGATAAAACTTGTGGTGACTTCCTCTTTGCATTCCCCATTTATAACAGTGGGCCTGGCACGTAGATGGCTCGTATTGTCAGACTGAATGCTCCATTGAGAGCAAATTAAATAACACCTCCTAACATTTATTGTTTGATCTGTACCCTGCATGGTACTAGATGCTTTACATGTATTAACATATCATCTCTAACTCAACCATTCGTCAAGGTACATATTAAGCCCATGTTAGAGCTAAAGAAATTAGGGTTCGTGCAAAGCCACATAGCTATTAAGTGGCAGTGATGTTGGCCTCCAGAACACATTCTCTTTGCTTCTACCAGTTATGTTTTCATCCTTTAAAGACATAGAGCACTTATCACAGCATACAATATATAGGAAATGTTTTGAGTGAAGAAAGAAAAAGCACTAGCAAAAATTATCAATGGGTAGAAAACATAAGGCCCAAAGATCTTTAGTTGGTGAAGAGCGTTACTGCTGCCATCCATCAGTGCATGTTTTGGTGAGACCGCCGATGGCAGCCAGCCCTAAGTCTACCCTTCTGCTGCAGGCCAAGGGGAGCAGGGGTCCTCACAAAAACTTCATGCCTTCTCCAACCTCCAGGGCTATAGGTTCCACTTGAGTACAATGAGAAAATTGGACTAGACGATTTCTAAGGTTTTTTCTACCGTTTGTATTCTAAGATCTGAGAAATTAGCATGTTTAAATGAATTCACACTAAAAGACAAATGACCAGTGGTCCTTACTTTTACCCTTCCTGGGAGTTTTTGCAACTTAAAGGGGACACTTATCAATGGAGGTGATTCTTTATTTGGCAGAACGCTGGGCAGTGAGGGAGTATTTGTGGGCAGAGATGCTACCCAACATGTTGGTTCCATTCCATGGATCTCCCAATGCTAATTTTGGTGTCTTAACCATGAGCATCCTGTTAGGAGCCTCCTATATGTACCTCTCTCACACATCACATTATGATGATTTATTTTCTCGTCTGTTTTGCCCATTAGACTAGGATATCTTCAGGGGCAAGAAACTTTTTTAATCTATGAATTTCATACTTCTAGAACATAGTCGGAACTCAAATATACTTTGGTTGAATGAATGTACCTATTTATATACTCTAAAGTCTTTTTTTAGTCTTTTATTTTTTTGAACAAATCTTTTTTAAAATAGGGCCCTAGGGTCAGCTTCTCTCCCTCATCAATTACCCTTAATATTCTCCCACAAAAGATGCAGGGACTGTTTCCACAACTCTCTGTAAGTCTTCCCCGGTCCCTCTACACAGACACACTGCCTGCTTTTCTTCTGTGATTGGAGGTACCCCAGATCCAGACCTCTGCCTCCCCAGGCTGCTGCCTGGGAAGAAGACTTTTTAAGACTTGGCCCTAAGAAGATCCTACTGATAATGGGCCTTGCCTCAATAGGACTGCCTCTCAGCACCTCAGAGAAAGTTGGAGGATTTTTAGCCTAGATTTTAATAGTATTCTTCATCTAGTTAGCAGTAAAAGTCATTCCAAAATGTCTAAAGACCATCTCCTTGTCCCCATGTGAAATGGTAGCCTGTGTTTCAGTTGAGAGAGGAAGGAGCTATGGGAAAGGAAAGGGGGAAACAACAGAGGCACCCGAAAAGCTAAAAGAGGAAAGACTTAGGCTCCAGAGAGAAGCTCAAGGAAAACCATTGCATTTGCCCAAGAGTCCTTCTGAAAGGCCAGGAGAAATCTTCCTATTCCATGTGACCCATTAGAGGTTAAGAAACATACAGTTTTCTCCCATTTTGTTACTCAGAGCTGATTTTCTTTGGGCCTGTGCCTGCTCAATGACAGTGTGAGAGTCTAGGACTTCAAAGTGATTGTGGAGCAGTTCTGAATCCTTTCTGTTTTGAATCCTTTATTGTAAAATAAATGTCTTATGGCTCATTTGCTATAAAATCTATTTTATTGTGGTACCTAATTAATGATCACTTTGACCATTTGTGGCAAGTGGCCAAAAATTTATCTTCTCTGCCTCTTTCTTTTTCTTTTTAACTGCCAGTGTTTGAGAAAAGCAGATTAGGTAAAAACATATCAATCTGCCATATCTATTAATAAACTGGAGAAATTGGCAGATTTCTTTTTAAATTATATATGAAGGGCTTCTGAAAAATACCATTTTGTTCTGAATACTAAAATGATACACTGTGAAATTGAGAGGTCAAGTATATTACGTATTTATGATTTAGATTAGAACATATACATAAAAGTTATAAATTATCTTATGTTTGATAGTGATTAGAATGAGAGAGAGAAGCAGAGTAAAGAAGGAAGGAAGAGACAGACTGGGAGAGGGAGGAAATGAGTGAAAAAAGGAAAGAAAATGTTGATGCTTAAATTTTTTTTAATATTTATATTTTTTAATCAGTCACACTTCTAAGTAGATTTTAAGGGATTCCAACATGGAATCCTATGTAGATGGCAAGGAATGCTTATATCAAATATAAATGCTTCCTTCATACCTTACGATGGTAACCAACACAGAAGTCTAGCATTTCTTTGTTTCCCAAAGACCTTGCCTCTGGTGGACAAGGAAGCTGAAGAGAAATGGACTATTCTAGGCCCTTTGGAATCTTTGTTGACTTGGCTTCTACTGTGAGACCAGCCGAAGTCCTGCTGGCTGTGATATCAGGCTTTAGCTTACAGCCCATAAATACGGAAAGTGCAGTTTGTCACTGGTATTTGTTTTACACTTACAAATTAGGAGACACGTTTACTGTAAATATAGTTAGCATCCAGAGGTTTCAAAGCTAAGAATATGCACGTTCGAGATGTCTTTGCCTTATTTATGCTGTGGCTACCACATTTGTATAAACAGAAAATTACTCCATTCATGCTTTATTACTTCTTCTTTTGTACCACAGCCTTGACCCCAGTCATCATAAATTGAGAAATAGTGGGGAACTAATGGAGACAGATGGGAATATGGCTTGCCATTTACTCAAATTGGTAAAGTAATTAACCTCAAGGTGCTGGTTTGCAAGAAAAATTGTTGGAATATCTCAGGACGTCGGTAAACAGACTCCTGCTTTAACCAGTTCTGACAACTGCATCATAAACTAGACTTATTCTGTTCAATTGACCTGTCAACGTCTTGAGTCCAAATAAAGATTTGTATTACAATGCACTTGCTGAGAAGTGGGAGAACACAGTGCTGTTTCTTTTCAAATGGGTTGCTGTTCTCCTCCTGCTAGATAGGAGCTGGACTGTCATATATTCCTCCTTCAGCCATTATATTCCTTAGAAATCTTCCATTACTGATTGTGTGACAGCTTCGTGACAACAGATGGTAGTCATTTGGCTCCAGAAAATGAAATGAAAAAACGTGGGCCAGGCTGGCTGGGCTCATTTGGAACAGCAGTGGACAGAGGCCAGATCTAGATTTTATTTATCGGGGGACATCCTGTAATGAAGCCAGAGTTGTGTTGGTGGTGTGTTGTTCCCTACAGAGTGGGGAGTGGGCCTGGATTTCTGTAAATTATTACATAAATCAAAGGATGGGATCACCTGATCAAACTACAGTGTATTCCTTTTGAAAGCTGACAGATTTCACATATTCCAAACAGGCCTCTGTGTCCCTGTTTCTCTCAGTCTCCCCTTCAGTCTTTCCCGGGAAGAGCATGGAGAGTCCTCTTTTCATACATTTTCCGCAGTGGGATCCATCTTTAGGACACCGTAGCTGCCTCCTATGCAGCTGAGTGACAGGGAGAGGTTTGACTCATTGAAACTTGTATAGCTGTTTATATCATGCATTTCAGTTTGCCATTGAAGCAGTCCTATAAAAGCCCTTTGCGATATCACTGTAACACTTATCTGGAAGGTCTATGTCATGGGAACATAGTCACTTTCATTGAAGGTAAACACGTGCATTGATGATAGTAGAAAACTAAATGTTTTGTGGCATCTCAGTTTGAAGAAAACTTCAGTTGACTCAAAAGCATTAAGGATCCCTGGATTATCAGGCTGGCTTTCCTCATGCATACGCCTGTGGAAAAATTACAAAGTTGAGCAAACCCTTACCTTATTATTTCCCCTCCCTGAGGGCAACAGTCACATGAGAATCCCACAGCTCTGGAAGCTGTGTTAGGCACAGGGGATGAAAATACTCGGCCATGGGTTTCCTGGCATTGGTCTTTCCATTAGTCTTAGTTGTGGTGATGATCTGAAAAGACTCAAAGGCATCCCTTCTTTCGAAGGGTGGATATATAGCTGCCTTAAAAGAGAGTTGTGTGTGTGTGTAGCCCTATTTTGAAGAAGAACTGAGTAATTTCTTATTTACTTGTCTTCAAATGTTATTTTTTAACCCTATATGAAGATTCATAGAACTCTTTATTTAAAAAACATATCCATATTTCTTGCAAAGTTGCCTATGTATTGAACCTTAGTTCCTCTTCATTCCTTGGCAATCTCCGGGATTACAAAAATACTTCAAGCTCAGACAAACTAGACGCCAGGTTTACTCTAATGCTGTGACTGGCTAAGTGAATCTGAAGTCTTTCTCTTGAAGAGTGAGTTACCACTGTTTGACTCATAAGAGACCAACTCCTTTTTCTCCCGGGATTCTTCCCGTGAGGCCAACACATTCATCTAGATCGGAATCTCCTTTATCCTGACCCATTTCCTAGTCCCAGGTTCTTTTCCAAAGAACTAATGCTCACATTATAGTTTTCCTGTTCTGCCCAAAGCTCTCCAACCCATTTTTCCATCTGTTCTCTACTAAAGACTGGAGTCCTCAGCCTACGAAACACGTCCATCTTTCCTTGACTTTGCACCTAACGTTTATTTTTGGTTTCACATACTAATTGTGTGTGTGTGTGTGTGTGTGTGTGTAAACAGTTTCAGAAGTTCAACTGCTCTTTTTATCTGATGAAGCGTCTAAACTCTTGTGCTTAACAATCAAGGTAAAATCTCTCAAGCCAAGCCATAGGCTTTGAAGAAAATGCCATGAATTCAAGGAGACCATATGTACATTGACTCCTAAAGTATGAACTCCAAAATTATGTAGTTGTATATGTTAGGCTACTACTTATAAAAAATGACTTTATGCATTTGGTGCTGGGATTTTATCATAAGTGAACTTCAAAATGACGGCTACATAGGTGACAATTTGTGAGAGTTTCAAGTTTGTGTTTTATGGCTGATGACTGCATAATCTGAAATGGTTGGTGACTTCACAGGTTACATCAAAAATGCTTTCAGGGTGTCTTATGCCTGTGCCTATTTCCATCATTAAATTAACCATGAGTTAATGTGTGATTGTTAAAGAAAACACAAGGCAGCATTTTGCCTTGATAGCTAATGGATTAGAATGGCATTAAATATTTTCCTCCTGGCAGACATAACATTTTATAGTTTGGCTTTAAAATAAAGGGTATTTTATATACACTGCAATTTCATTCAGTTATTTCTCAGACATTGGCACTTCCATTGGCTAATTCAAACTTTGTCATCAGCAGAAGAAAGTGCATTTAACTTATTGCAGTCTCTTATTAGGCAAATGTTTATAGCAGGCATTGGAAGCCCAGTCTAAAGTGGGCACCTTTCCATATTTTTACCTGTCCATGTGTCTGTCTGTCATGTTTATGTGTCTGTATTTATTTGCTTCCCAACCTGTGAGAAGGTGAACAGTTTAAATCCATTTGTTACCTGAATTGTTTTCTCCTGTTTTAAAACATTTTAATTTATAATCAGACAAGAAGAACAGATGTAAGAGTTGTAATTTAATCATTTTATTGCTATCTTTGTATATTTTGAAGAATTAGGTATTGTACTCATGGGAAGTCGTATTTTATGCCTAGTTGGAAAAATGAATAATGTAATAATATGCAAAATGTAAAGTTTTAGAACTTCACTACTGAGTAAGGCATATAAACTAATGATCTGGTTAAGGTCCCCTGTGCACCATAATAAATATGGACTAAATTTGTCATTATAGCTTTAGACAGAGGTTTCAGGCAACAGATTTAATTAAATCCTTTTTTAATATTCATACTTCTAAACTGCATAATTCCCTTCTACTGTAAAACTGAGTGCTATATTAAAACAAACAAAAACGGCAGATTACTAAATGGATATTAGCGTGAAGTCAATAAGCATTTAATTCTGGAGAGAACTCTGTGAGGAGAGGAAGCTTTGTGGAGCTCGCTCAGGAGATCCTTGACTCATTTGTGAAGCTTGTTCACAGAGACTTCCTTCTGTTTTCATGCTGACTTTTATAGGGAGGTTAATTAGTTATTTGTGGAACTCATAAAGGACACAGGGGCAGCACAAGAAGGCTACTTGTCGTCCATTGAAGAGTGATGATTAATGAGAAATATAATTCAGACTCCAGGAGGAATGCATTGATGACATTGAGGAAGCCTAGAATATCTAGATACTGATAGCTTTTAGGAAAGTTAAATAACAAAGCCGTTACCCTCTAAGGTCTTGTGCCTCCTGTGACATCCATCTCAGGCACTAGACTATCTCCAGCAGCTGTAGTATCTCCTCTTAGATATTAGCACAGGGTAAATCTGGATATTTATGTTTCCCTTCCTTAGTGATTTAAACAATCATTCTGAATTTTTTCATGAGAACGTTTCTTCTGTGTATGTGGGGGGGGGGGGGGTCATAGAATTCACAGAATAACTAAATATTAAAGTTTTAGAAGAATTGCTTGGCCAGTGTCGTTAGCTGACCATCCTTGCTTAAAAACCATTCATGACCGTCCTTGCTTAAAAAATTTTTTTAAATAAAAAATTAAATTAAAAAATCCAGCTCCACTTCCCCAAGATCAAATTGCCAATGAAGTTTATAAGTCTGCTTCAAAGCTGATTGAATATCCCCTTACTGTATTTTATCTACCTTGTGTTATCCACCTGTGATGGATTTTTTTAGGAGAAATAGCATTATAATTTTTTTATCTTAAAGAACTATGTAAAGTTACTAATCTGTAACCTCCAAATTGTATAGATTAAAAAACTATGGACTAAAGAGAGTTCAGTCGACTTGCTCATAGTTATGTAAATAATGACTAGTTAAGGATGACAGAGGAAATGGTAAATACTTTATTAGATGTATAAAGAGAGAGAAAGAAAAACAATTCATACTCTTATCTTAAAGTAGCTCACCAGTCCATTAATAAGACCCTACATATAGGCACAGAAACAATTTAAAAAAATCTTAAACAGCATAAGATTAAACAGCAAAATGTGTCCTCTAAAGTTAGACTATCTAAACTATTAAACAGGGGGGAAAAGAGCAATGGAAGTTGACCTATCAATCAGTTGAAAGGATTCATGGACAGTGTTATGATTTTAGTGGGACCTTAAAAGTTAAGAGAGATGAGGCCATGAGCACAGTGTGCTGGGGAAAGCTGACTGTTTTTGGAAGGTTCTAACAGAAGAGCTGTGGGAGAAAAGAAGCATACTGTGCTTCTACCCCACCCAGCACCTCTCTTGGCCCCATTGGCTGGCGCCCAAAGAGAGAGGTGAATACCTATTTCCTTACTGTATAGATCCAGTTCAGAGAAACACACTACCTGCTCTGAATTTATGTCGTCAAACAAGTTCACAGTTGATAATATGGGCCTAAGTCAGGAGAAATAGATTCATTTTCATTTTCTAGGACTACCTTTGAAGTAGTTGAGGGAGGATAATTATTTTCCCTCTTCAAAGTATTTTCTCACATCATTTTCCTGGAAATGACAATCGGCCAGTGCCTGAGGTTGGCAAATCCAACTTTGGTTTGATGAGTGCAATTTTGAACACAGCCCTTGATTCCGTGTTAGTTTCCATGGCTCAGAATTGAGCTTTGCAAAGTGAATTGTCATGTATTTTTGGCAAACCCTTTTTTTTTTTCTTTCAACTTTAAAACCGAAAGAGGAAGGAGGTAGCCCCAGAATTATTTCAAACTGGAAAAAAGCTTGGAGATGGCATTTGATTTGGTCTTCTTAATTTGAGTGAGAAAATAAAGATATCAAGGGCCCTTAATGACAGTTATCCACTTGATTTATTTACCTAAGACAGATACAGGTATAGTCTTAGATATCAAACCAAGGGCATCTTCTCTGGGACCAGCCGAAGAGGTGTGTCAAAATACTACAACTTTTCCTACAAAGTGACTTACACTTAATATTTTGTTTAAAATATATTCACTGCATTTTGATCATCACAGCTGTCTCTTAGAAGCAAATTTCCCCTTAAACAAAAGGAAAGTTTGATTTCTTCACATTTAGAGTGAGTGTGGGGACTTCTACCTTCTACCAAGAGTAACAGAGTCTGAATTTACCTTCCCACCTGAATCATCAGAAAAGAGAAAAAAATATATATATAAAACATTTCTTTCCAACTTAACTAGATATCAAGCAGTGAAGAACAGTAATATCTGAGAGACAGGAAACAAAAGTAAGCCTTACAATTGCTCCAAGTGATAGGGATCAGGTTCCTGGCAGAGCCTGGAGGACCCCCTGAGTTAAGGAAATGAGTTGAGAGTGTGTGCAGACTTACATGGCTAGAATTAACAGGGGAAAGAACCAGAGACAAGAAAACTGCACAGAGACAAAGCTCCAATAATTTGTAGAGGGTAGCCTTTATTCAGCTGAGCACTGGTGAGTGCATGCATGTGAAGAAAGCAGACAAAGATGGGGGGAAGAACTATCTGAAAGGATTAGGGGTAAGAGTACCCAGCACTGAAATAGGATTGAAAGCAGTGACAGTTTCCACTAGCCAGACTAAAAACCATCAAATCTCAGACAGCACTGGATAGGGTATACAAGAGGATCTTTTTTCCACAGTAAGGAATAGTTAGCCCTAATCTAAGCATTATTCCAGTCCCACCTAACAAATCGTAAAAGCAAAACCCAGAATCACCAATTGGTTTCCATGATACTTAATGGAATTCCAGAACAAATCTCAGTAATATTTATAGGAATAGAAGAATATCCATGACCCAGCAATGTAAATTCACAATGTCACATCCAATCAAAAATATCAAACATGGTAAGAAGCAGGAAAATATAGTTCATAATCAGCAGGTAAATCAATAAATCAAAACCTATGAACAACTGACACAAATCTTAGAATTAGAGAAGGACATTAAAATGGTTATTATTACTGCATTCCATATGTTTGGAAAGTTAGTAGAGACATGGAAGATATAAAAGAAACCCAAATTTAACTTGTACAGATCAAAACCGCAATGTGGATAAGATTAACAGTAAATTAGGCATTGCAAAAGAAAATATTGGGACCTCTGAGAATATAGCAAATATAAAGTATCTAACATGAAAAACAGAAAAGAGACTTTTAAAAGTGAGTAGAGAATCATTAAGCTGTGGGATAACTTTAAGTAGCCTAAAATACATGTAAGTCCCTGAAGGAGAGGAAAGAGGGGAGAATGGAAAAAAATATTCAAAGAAATAATGACCGAAAAGTATCCAAACTTGAAACTAAAAATCCACACCTAGAATCCCAAAGAAACCCAATCACAAAAATATGAAGAAAATGACACCAAGGCACATTATAATTCAGTTGCTCAAAACCAGTGACAAAGAAAGTATTAAAAATAGCCAGAGGAAGGGTAGCTAGCCAGAGAGAGAGAGAAAAAAGAAAAAAGATTTTATATACTGAGGAATAAAGATAAAGATGAGAACAGATTTCTCATTGGAAGCTATAAAACAACATCTTTAAAATAGGGAAAGAAAAATGCAGTCAACTCAGAATTCTGTACCCAGTGAAATGACATCAAATAAATACATTTACAGAACTGTGAAGAGCTTCAGAAATGGCAACTCGAGTAAATATATGATTTTTTTCTTTAATATTTAAATCTCTTTAAAAGAAAATAGAAGTTTGAACAAAATTAATAACAACATAGTATGGAATTTATAGCATATGTGAAAATTAAATGCATGAAAAACTACCACAAAATTCAGGAGGGGAGAAAAGAAGTATACTATTGTAAGGCTCTTTATGGGAAGTGGTATACTATCACTTGAAGATAGACTTGATAAGTTAAATAGGTGTACTATAAACCCTAAAACAATTATAAAAATAGCAAAACAAAGAGCTATAGCTAATAAATCAACATAGGAGATAAAATAGAATCTTAAAAAAAAATAATTCAAAAGAAGGCAGAAAAAGAAGAAGGCAGAACAAAGAACAGATGTGACAAATGGAAAACAAATGGCAAGATGATGGATATAAACCTAGCCACATCAGTAATCATGTTAAATGTGCATACTAGAAATAGCCAACTACAGCCAACAAGTAGAGATCATCACATTGTGTTAAAAAAAAAAAAAAAAGCAAGACTCAACTATATGCTGCCTACAAGAAACACACTCCAATATAAAGACAAAATAAGTTTAAAGTACAAACATAGAGGGGTGGCTGGCTGGCTCAGTCAGGAAAGCTTGTGACTCTTGATCTCAGGGTTATGATTTCAAACCCCCTGTTGGGAGTGGAGTCTACTTAAAATTTAAAGAAACTAATTATTTTTAAAAAGTACAAATGTAGAAAAAATTATGTGTGGTAACACTAATAAACAGAAAGATAAGTAGCTACATTAATATCAAAGTAGATTTCAGAACAAATTTAGTCGTGGATAAAGAAGATCTTTCATGATGAAAAGAGGGCCATTTCATAAGAGGCAAAACAATCCCAAATATTTATATTCTTAATTACAGAGCTTCAAAATTGATGAAGCAAAACTGATAGAACCCCAAAGAGAAATAAACAAATCCACATTACAGCTGGAGATTTTGATGCCGTTTATCATAGACAGAAAATCGGTAAAGACATAGAAGATTTAAATACTATCAGCCAACCTGACCTAACTGACATTTATTAAAAACTCCACCCAACAACTGCAGAATACCCATTCTTTTCAAGTGAGCATAGAACATTTACAGAAAAAAACAAAAAACAAACAAACAAAAACCCATATTCAAGAACATAAAACACATCTCAATAAATTTTTAAAAGATTTGAGTCCTATGGTCTCTGACCACAAGGGACTTAAATTAGAAATCATGAACAAAAATAACCTTCAGAAAAGCCCCAAATATTTGGACGCTGAATAACATGCTTTAAAATAACAGTTCAAAGAAGATATCAAGAGGAAAATTAAAATATATTATGAATAAATTAATTAAAAATGAAAACGTAACACATATCAGAATCTTTAGATACCACTAAGCAGTTGTTAAGGGAAGTCTATAGCACTAAATGCCTATGTTAGAAAATAAGAATCTCAAATTGGTGACAGCAGCTTCTATTTTAAGAAGCCAGAAAAAGAGTAAATCCAATTTAAAAAAAAAAATCCCAATATGTGGGGCAGCTTGGTGGCTCGGTTGGGCATCCAATTCTTGATTTCAGCTAGGGTCGTGATCTCAGGGTTGTGGGATCAACCCAAGTCCGGCTCTGCGCTGGATATGGAGCTGCTTGAAATTCTCTTTCCCTCTCCCTCTGCCCCTCCCTCCCACTCCCACCCGTGCACACTTGTTCTCTCCCCCCATCTCTCAAAAAAAATAAAAATAAAAAAATAAAAGAAGTAATAAAGATCAAGGTGAAAATCTATGAAATATAAACCAATAGAAAAGAGTAACTAAACAAAAAGCTTGTTTTTTGAGAAACCCAAAAAAATCATCTCAGCAAAGTAGGAATAAAATAGAACTTCCACAAACTGAAAAGGATCATCTGGGGGAAAAAAAAAAAAACACAAAGCTACTCTTTCATCATATCATTAGATAAAAAATTGGATGCTCTGCCCCTAATATCAAAAAACAAGACAAAGATGTCTAATCTCACCTTTTCAATTCAACATTGACCTAGAGGTTCTAGCCAGTATAGTAAGGCAAGAAAAAGAAATAAAAGACATCCAGATTGGGGGGTGGGGGGGTGGGGGGGAGAGAAGTTAAACTGTCTTTATTCACTTAAAACATGATCATCTACATGGAAAATCTGACTGAAGCCACAAAAGACTACTAGAAATTATAAGTGAATTTAGGAAAGTTGCAGAATACAAGATCAGTATACAAAAATCAGCCAGTACCATTTACAATAGCATTTTTAATTACTTAAATATTTAGGGATAAATCTGACAAAAGATATGAAAAACCCCTATGTTATAAATGACAAAATGTTACTGAGAGAAATTAAAGAAGATCTAAATAAATGGAAAAATATACCATTTTTATGGATCAGAATACTTGGTAACATTAAAATGCTATTTCTCATTAAATTCATCTGTAGTTTCAGTGTAACAGTATAATCCTAATAAAAATTATAGCAAACATTTGTACAAAATGACAAACTGATTCTAAAGTTCCTATGGAATAATTTCAAGACTTACTATAAATCTATGGCAATAAAGATAGTGTGACATTGACATGATGTCAGACAAATATATCAATGGGGTGGATTCACACGTCTATAGGCAACTGACTTTAAACAAAGGTACAGAGTAATCTGGCAGAGGAAAAAAATAGTCATTTCAAAAAGTAGTGCTGGAACAATTGAATATTCATATGCCAAAAAAAATTAGCTTTGGTTCATACCTCTTGTCATCTAAAAAATAAATAACCCAAACTAGGTTATAGACTTAAATGTAAAACCAAAACTATAGAACTAATAACAGAAAATGTGAGAAAATTTTTGTGACCTTGAGGTAAGCAAAAATGCCTTAAATATGACACCAAAAACACGATCCAAAAAAGAAAAAATGTAGATGAATTGGACCATATTGAAATTAAAAACTTGTGCTCTTTAAAAGTCTGTGTTAAGTGAGTGAAAAGACCAGCAATATTTATAAATAATATATTTGTAAAATATTTGTCAATTATGTATCTGACATAAGACTTCTATCTTGAATGCATAAAGAACTCTCAAAACTTAGTAATAAGAAAAGAAAGGGGCTAAACATTTGAACTCCCATTTCACCAGAAAGGATACACAGATGAGAAGGAAGCGTACAAAAGACACGCAACATACTTAATTAATAGGGAAATGCAACCGAAGCCACACTGAGATCCCACTTACATACCTATTAGAATTACTAAGTATTGGCCAGGATGTGGTGGAACTAGAACCGTCATACACTATTCATGGGAATGTCAAATGTTACAACCACTTTTGAGAGATAATTTAGCAGTTTCTTACAAAGTTAAGCATAGGCATATCACATGACCTAGCCGTTCCACTCCTACGTATTTAAAAGAAAAGATAGTATTTGTCTACACAAAGATTAGTACCGGAATGTTCGTAGCAGCTTTATTTGTAATAGTCTAAAACTGAAACACCCCAAAATGTCCATCACTAAGTGACCATGGTATATCCACAAAATAGAATAGGATACTACTCGGAGTGCCTGGGTGGCTCAGTCCTTAAGTGTCTGCCTTCAGCTCAGGTCATGATCCCAAGGTCCTGGGATTGAGCCCCCACATCGGGCTCTCTGCTCAGCAGGAAGCCTGCTTCTCCCTCTCCCACTCCTCCTGCTTGTGTTCCCTCTCTCGCTGTCTCCCTCTCTCTCTATCAAATAAATTTTAAAAATCTTTAAAAAAAAAAGAGGATACTACTTCCAGCAATAGGAAGGAATAAACTTGTGATGCACATTACAACATGAGTGAATATCAAAACAGTTATGCTAAGTGAAGTATGCCAGACATAAAAGGGTATATAGTATGATTCCATTTATATAAAGTCCTAGGAAATGCAAATTAGTATATAGTGACAGAATGAGTGTTAGTTGTCTGGGGATGAGAGTCCGCAGTCTAGAGAGGTGAGAGTAATGGATTACAAAGGAGCATGAGGAGACTTTTGGGAGTGATGGATTATTTGATGTGTGAAGGTTTCAAAGGTATAAACATATGTCAAAACTTGTCAAGTCAGATACTTTAAATACATGCAATTTATTGTCTATCAGTTGTACCTCTACTAAGATTGTTAGGAAGATTTAATGGTTAACTCACTGATGATTTAGAAATATCTTCAGAAATTTGGACAACTGTGCATTTTAGATAATGTCCTCGATGGTCACAGACTAGACTGTTTCTAACATCTTTCAAAAATCTAACTAGGAGGTTCGCTTTGCATAATGAACATTTGACTACACTCTACTGTCTAGCCCTGTATTTCTTTCTGTCTCATTCACTTAGGTATAACTTTGTGTGATTTTATCAGAGCAGTGTGTGTGTGTGTATGTGTGCGCGCGTGCGCGCGTTATTCCTTCCAGTACTAGGTGATATTGAGTTGAAAAACATCAACGAATTAAGATGGCAGCTTTGAAGAGTATGCCAATTAGGAGACAAATTTTGAAACACAGACTTGAAATGCTCAAAGGTGCTTGTTTATCTCTGTGGCTTTTAGTTTTCATGATTTATGTAAAAGTATATACCGAATAAAAGATATACAGCTTCTGACTCTAGAATGAGGAGTTAGGGGTTGGAGTGAGAGCTAGAAAAACGTGTTCCTCAATCCAGAACTAAAGAGATATGGAGACTGGTGTAATAGCTGAGTTCCCACCTTTGCTTAGAAAAAGCTTTAGTGGGACCAGTCGTGAGAGCCCAGCTTAGAGGCCTACTGAAAGAGTAATGATTCTGCTACAAATACTCCATCCCCTTAGTCCGTTCCACTGCGTGCCTATACTCAGCTATCCGTGGCACAAAGACCTCAACTGGAATCACCCACACATAGAGCACATATGGAACTAAAGAAAAAGTCCTCAAGATCCATTCCCCTATTATCCCACAGAGCCCACCCTGGGCTTTTTTCTGAGCTTACAGTATGACTGTTTTAGAAGTGGTCTTCATCTTTAAAGCATCCATCTCCTGGAAACTCACATCTGTTCAATTTCATTTTACCACTGAATTTTCCCTGACTGGAAGCTAATCCTCTTCTATCTCTCGTTGGCTTAGTCTAATCACTAAAAGAAAAGTTAGGTTTTTATGTGCCCCGATCTCCCTCTTTGTAAAAATACTAAGAGTGTTGACCAAACAATTACCAGAGAGACATTAACAGCTTTTTGATATGTATGTTTTTGCGGGAAGGCCTTGCATGAATGGTACCAAAATCAAAAATGTCTCTAATTTTCTGAATTCATCATTAGGAAAAACCATTGGATAGACTTTGACTAAGGATGTTTGCTAATGCTTTCCACGAGCTGCCATTTCCTCTATGTACTTTGGATACGATGTATGGCTTATGGGTTATTCTCTTTTTCTTTTTTAACCCAAATGTATTTGTGTATTATCATAGGTTCCTGTCTTAATTCATAAAGGTAACCAGATTTTTTCCACACACACACACACACACACACACACACACACACACACACAAACGTGAATTTGATGAAAGCAAACTAAGGAGCTCTATTCTCTTCTCGGTGGGCTTGGCAGCATTAACATTAATGGGAACTACAAGTGCATCAAGAAGCAAGTTCATCCCTAAGATGTAAGAGCTCCAGCCATTTGAAATTAGCCTTTGTGGGTCTCCTGAGTTCTACAGCACCAGGGGCTAATTCTTATTCTTTTTCATCTTTCCCCTTTCTTCACTGGGCACTGATGCCTCGTTACACAGTGTTCCTCCCATTCTGCAGCGCCAAGCCTCTGACTCTGTCTGGCCTAATCAAGGAGCTTGTGAGCCTTGTCCCACAGATGTCCTCATGTTGGGTGGGAAAACATGCACGGGAGCTGGGGGTTCGATTTGTTCATTTGTTTCTTTAAGTCCTTATTTCCTTAATCAAATGTAGGGTTACCTAGAGAAAAAGATTATGAAGACTTCAGTGCAACAGAAGAGTTTTTCTCTGATCTTTTAAGTCACTTTCTGACTACCAAGTTAGTGACAGTTATTGGCTTTTATTTTCTGTTTCAGTGACAGCTCATAATGGTTCCTCCCAAACCAATGTCTGAAATAAGTCTGGGAACCTAGGAAGAGGAAGAAGTGAATTCAAAGACTATTCATGTTCAAGAATACGTATTTATTAATGAAAAGGAAAATAGTATCTTAAACTCCTTCTATCTGCAGCCCTAGATTTATCTTCCCAGAATAGCATATGTCTGCTTAGAAAGGTAACTCTTTTTTTCTGTTTAGAGGCACTAGGTGATTCCATTTACCGTGCCCAGAAGATGAGTTTTCATGATATTCCTCTTCATCAACTCAGCATTGTTCCCAAGTTCCGCTGGCAAACTACCTCTCGCAAGTTCACAGATAGATTTTTTTCTTGCCTTTTTTTTTGTAATTTCATGAAAAGAGGGGATTATTTCTTGCCAAAGCCCTCAATTAGAGACGCTTTTGGATGACGGGGGAAGAAAAAAAAAAGCTATCTTTATGATTTTGTCCTTCGGTAGTTTATAACTCTCTCACCAATATTTGAAAAAGAAGTTCTAAAATGAAACTGTTGATTTTCATGTTGATTGCCATGAAATAAGGGTCATAAGAGCAATGAGGCTGGAAAGAAATTTCATTTCCTATTTCCACAATTTTCCAACACCTTACCAAAAAATGAAACTTATCTTTTAGGCATGTTTCTATCTTAATTCTGGTATCGAACCTAACTTCATTTGATTACTAAGGTAGGGGACTCTGAAGCTGGATAACATCTTCTCCAAGTATCGGGTCATTAATTAACAAGGACTTTGGAGGAGTAGTTGGTGTAAGGCTGAATTTTGGTGAACAGTGTAGATCAGGGTTTTTCCTAAAGATTTTACCGAAGGATTCAAGGCAACAGAATACAGGAGCAACTTACATTTTTCTTCCAGCACGTGGTCACTTTTTTTTATTTTCATCCTGTGTGCTTTCAGAACTAAGAGTGAAATGTATGCCAAACACCTTTTGCAGGGAGGAATCATGCATGGCTTCTGATGCTCAGTTCATGCATGTTGATGCCTGCCTTCCAACATCACACCCTGAGCTCTTCCTAAGACGTATATGCATTTGACTAGACAGTATCCTCCTAGTCAAAAGAAGTCAATAGACTTCCTTAAGAACACAGAGCTTTGGCTGTCTTGCAACAGCAGGATTGTGGTAAAAGATTCAACCTTTATTAAACAGCAGATATGAAAATGTTCTGCAAGTTACCAATGGCAGGATGGAGCGGGACTAGTACCAAGGAACATGATTGTTCCTTGATTCCAGGGACACCGTGAACCAAACAGACCATTCTGTGGTTGTAGGTTTTGCTTTTGTTTTTCATTGTTGTCATTAAGCATGCGTATGACAACTCCTGCAGGTTTCACGTTTCACAAGGAGAGAAACTACAGAGGAGAAAGGGCGAGGTGAGATAGCCCCGGTGGAGCAGTCTTACAGTGAGGGAGGAAAATAGGGGATGAGAAGGGCAGTCTCACCTCCAGAAGGTATAAATCCTCAGGCCTATGAACTCTAACTCTTCCTGCCTCCAGGAGGGATGAGTTCTTTACTCCCAACATGACTCATTTTCCTCGAATGCATATCTTCCGGTCATTCAAGTAAGCCAGAAGTAGTTGTCTGTGGAAATAAATCTCTGTTCCAGATGAATAAGGCTAATTTTTTTTCTTGTAAAAATTGCATCATCGTTAATATTTTAGTGTTCGGGTAAAATTGGCCACATTGTATTGCTTTTTTTTTTTTTAAATGATAAACGAGATGATTATTTTACTTCTTGTGAAAATTTATTTAAATTAGTTCATTTAGCTTAATGTAATCTATAAAAAAAGCTTTAAGAGAGAGGAAATCAATTAAAAATAAATGAAATCATCTCTTTAAAAAATTAATTTTGAATTATTGAGTGAAATTAATTTAATTATTCTGACTGAAATATGAGACCGGGCAAGCCGGCCCTGCAGCCTCTGGGGGAAGTGGCTGAATGCTTCCCTCCCAGTAGAGCTGCTGGGATCTACCCCAGGTGCCACGTGAGGCCTTAGGGTGCCTGCATCCCGCCCTGGGCACCAGGACGTCCCTCCCTCTTCTGATGTGGCCGATAGTTCTGGAAATCCAGGAGGCTGGCAGGGAGAGACAGTGGCGATTAGTCCGAAACCCCTGCAAGGGAGAATGAAAAGAGGGGGAAAAAAAAATCACTTTTTGTTGAAACTGGAGAGCAGTGACGCCCCACTGTTCGGCTGATCTCTCTGTCTCTCCACTCACATTTGTGTTCAAAGTGGCTCAACACATCCAGCTGGGCCTCTTCTTTATCGCCGCCCACATCCTGCCTTCCCCACCCCCTGAAGCCTCTTGTCTTTTCTACCCTCCTCTGGCACAAACACCGTGTTCACCTCACCAACTACATCCACGTCCGAGCAGATGTTCCGTGGCAAAGTTACAAAGCACTTACGTCACTTTTTTTTAATTAATCAAATTCTCCCTGAGATGAGAGGAAATTTAGTTCATCTGGCTTTAAAAGTTACTCTTGCTGAAAAATAAATACGCTTGTTTTTAAAACCTTCGTATGCCATTTGTGGGTTCAGAGTATAGGGTGTGGGGGGCTTTTGAAGTGTGGTATCTTACTGAAAGACAACTTTTACATTTCAGATAAAAGCAGTTTAAAGTTGGAATATGTACTTGCCAAGATTAGATAAAATTCTTCCCCTTCCCCCCACCCCAAAATAGATGATTTGGACACTTCTATTTCTGTTTATTTCATAAAAACATGCTTATTTATCAGTCAAGTTGAAACAGAATAAATCCATAAAGACCAAGCTGTAGGGATAAATTTATAGCCCGGATAAGCTTAAGAAAGTTCATAGAACAAAATTAATATTTGGAGCTCTATAACAAACCAAGTTAGGTCTACAGCATTTTTTATTTTGAAATCATTTCAAATGATTTGAATGAAATTCAAATTTGAATTTCATTTGAAAAATAAATGGAAAAAAAAATAAAAAATATGGGGAGAAGACTCTAAGTTTTAGTCCTATATTCTTTCCTACCATGAGAAATAGGAGACTTCTTTCTCTCACAATTTTTAGTTTTTAAGGTAGAATCACAGGAAATAGAAATGTTAGGGTTTCTTAACTTTTCTCCTCCTCTCTTTTTCCTTTTAATTACTTAGAAGAGAAACAAGGGGTATGAAAATCCCAAAAAGCCTACAAAAATAAGTTTGTTAGAACTCACTGTTTTTATTTGTTTTATATTTTATAATTCTTGGTAAGTATAAGGTAATTGAAAATTAAAGTCAACATGTATTTTAGTGAGTGATGACTGTGTTCCAGTTGGGATTAAAATATGGATAAAATAAAAGGCAAAGAGATTGAATAGCTTGCCCAAACTCATACAGCTTGTAGGTGGGAGAACCAGGGTGCTGTCAGATAGGCTGACTCCAGGGCACTTCCTCCTGGCCCTACACGTCCTTCCTTTCAGACAAGTCACCCTGAGACCATGTAGAAACTCCGGAACTGGGTCTGAGATAAATGGAGAGCCTTTGAGGACTTGTGAGCAAAGGTGTTCTGAGATCAAAAAGGCTGAGCCTTCTCCTCTCTCCTTTATTACTAAGAAGACTGAGATCCTGAAAAATGAGTTCAACTTCTCTCCTTGTCTCCAGATTGACCTTTCCAACCTCATTTCCATGATTCCCGTAATTCTCATATATTCTCTATGCCTTTCTCCTACTGGACAAATTTGCTGCCTTCTAACCCGACCTGAAACCTTCCCACTTTCTTTATTGATGCTGTGTTTTGCTCATGTTTCAGCATTGTTTCTCTGTGCTCCGCCTCCCCTGACCCCCATTCTAGTGTTTCAGCCCCATCATGTCTGTGTGGTTCCTGGAATGTGCCATGCCTCTATGGCTTTGACCGGCCAGCTATCTCTGCCTGAACCATCCCTCTCTCTTTTATCCGTCAGGTCACTACTACTCATCCTTTGTACCTTCTTCCACGAAGCCTTACCTAACCCCCAGAGCCAGAATTAATGATTTTCCTCTTTGTCAGAAGTCTATCCGTCCTTCAAGTTCCAGTTAAATCTATTTACTTTATGATACCTTCTTTGACCTTAAAGTTTGCAAGTCTCTTTGGAACCTCCATGCTGCTATGTGTGTATTTTTATGATGGCACTTTTCTTCTTCCTTACGTGATAATTACATGTGTGCTTGCTTTACCACCTCTACCTATTAAATTAGAAATTCCTTAAGGCCAGAAACTCACTCTTTTTCTCATATTAGTTGTCACCTAGTAGGCTCAGTCTCAGGTTTGTGATGCTTTCAGAGTGCCCATCACAAAATTAAAGTATGCTAAGCTCTTCAAAAAATGGAAAGAAGCCTGAAACATGTAAGCTTACGAAGTAGAGACTTAGCCACTGCACTTATTCCCAGTGTAAAAAATATATTTTTTATAGTCATTTCATGCATGTCATTGGGAACTTTTTCAGGCAAAAGAAACTACTCAGCATCCGGTGGGAGGGCTGTTGATAAGCACCTCAGAGTAAAGGCTCTACTGGGTTATGGTTCCTGACACCTTGCAGAGACCCGAAAAAAAAAAAAAAAATTGTAAAAGTAATTAATTGCTGGGGGCGCCTGAGTGGCTCGGTGGGTTAAAGCCTCTGCCTTCGTCTCAGGTCATGATCTCAGGGTCCTGGGATCGAGCCCCCATCAGGCTCTCTGCTCAGCAGAGAGCCTGCTTCTCCCTCTCCCTCTGCCTGCCTCTCTGCCTACTTGTAATCTCTCTCTCTCTCTCTCTCTCTGTGTCAAATAAATAAATAAATAATCTTTAAAAAGAAAAAAGTAATAAATCTCTGAATACTCAAGGCTGCCCAGAGCTTTCTACAGAGAATGTTGTTCAGATAGCATATCAATGGGTAAAGATTACCACCCTCAGTTCTGCCCCAGATATCCTGTCAACACCCCGAGTGGCAACATAGAGAGAAGAAAGAATGGAAGCCTGAAGAAGTGAGAGGTTAGGCCACTTCAGGCCTTGCAGCCCCGCTGGGATGTGAAGCAAGAATACTGCCTTCACCACCCGGGGTCAGCTGTCAAAAGCACTGTTACCTATTTAAAGGTCAGAACAAAATAGAAATAAAGAATTCAGGCCATTAGCTAGTTATTCAGCCCTAGGACCCCAAATTTCAGTTTAAAGAACAGAAACTTCAAAAATAAGGATTATTTAAAATAACTGTACCATTTTCAAATTCAGTCGTTCAAAACCTATTTCGAGTATCTGTTTCAATAAAAATTCTAGGTATACAATGGTAATATCTCTTCATCCAAATTTCCAAAGAATTTACCATACAGCATGTACCAAAAATTATTACTGTGCAAAGCAAATAGTGAGAAGGAACACGAGCACTGAAGGAAAAAGCGAGCCATGGAAGGTGAGAGGAGATGGGGACAATGAAGAATTCACAGAAGAGGGTACACTATGATTGGGCCTTGAAGAATGGGTAGGAGTTCAGTAACTAGAGCTGAGCAAGAGCCATTCTAGGCAAAGGGAACATTAGAAGCCATGGGTACCGAGATGAGAAGGGGCAGCACAGAGGACAGTCAATGACTGACTGTGACCAAAGAGTTAGGCTTGCGTAAGCAGTAAATATTGGGACCTGATTTAAGAGCACTGTCAATTTTAAGCTAAGGAGTTGATGCGTCACCTGACCGCCCCCAGGAAACCACTGTGTTTGAGGCAGAGAATGGCATAAACTAAGTGACACTAACAGAAGTGTTATTTGGCTGTGGTGCAGAGGACAGACTGTAGGAATGAGATGAAAGACAGGAAGATTAAAGAACTGTTGTAGTCTCGACTATAGATGTGAAAGGTCAGAACTGGAGCAGGGACCATGGACTTGGAAAGGGACTGCGAAGAACTCATTGAGGACTTGATTGCAGATCTGATATTGAGTGAGAACAGGGAAAGAGAGGGACAACTCGCAGGTCACCTCAACACGTCAATCCTGGTGACTCGGAAGTGAAAAGTGGAGGTACCAGAAACAGAAATACGGGCCAAATGAGATTATTTCCATTTGAGTTCTGATTTAATTGATCAGTCGGTTTCTTACCTTTCCATTTTGTGGGTTCTTTTGCTCTAGTTTTTGAGTAATGTCAGAAAGTGGTACAAATCAACTTCCTTATTGGGTGAGGACCAAGTGCCGTATTTAGCTCTCAAAGTGAGAACTAAGAATCCAGTATCCCCATGACCATACATTTCTTTCCATACAGTCAATGTCTGCTCTATATACCAACTTAGCTTGATTTACTAACCTGCGGAAAAACGCGAGAGGCAGAAACGTTGCTTTTTTTTTTTTTTTTTTTTAATGGTGGTTTGATTTATTGCACTTTTAAAGGGAACTTTGCTCTCAGGAGTCCCAGTTCCCAAAGAGCCCCATAGAAGGTCCATTCTCCCTTCACAAGGCAGCCACAGTCCAAGCATAGCTGGTGTCAATTTTTCCACTGCTCCTCTTGCCAGCATTTCCCATCCCTTAACTCAAATTCCTGGGATGAAGAGATTAGCTATTTTCCATGGCTTATTTACTCCTTGCCACTTCCTTGAGTCGGCCAACTCTGGGGCCAGCTGTGGTCTTGACTTCATAAGTTGGACAACTGGTGTGCCTTGGGAGTTGAGCTAACATCTGTGCACGCGTAGAGCCCACCAGGCCCTCACAAGGTAACATGCCTTGTGTGAACTTAGGGAATCGGATTATACTGCCTGCTCATTCTAAAAGATGTTCTTGACATTTTCTTTACTGGTGAATGCCCCTGTGTTTATCTTTGGCCACTGGCTGATGTCCGGAGCATGGTCACACCCTGTAGAATGCTGTGGAAAGGCCAAAGGTGGGGAACAAGGGAAGGAGGTGAGATCACACACCCAGAGCCATTCTGAATGTGACACTTATCAGACTCTGAAATCCTACTGTCTCTGTTCTTCTGGCCTCACCAAAAGCAGGAGGTCAAGTACCGGCTGAGTTAGAACGGCACATTTTGTAATTGTTGCCTGGGTGAGGGGGAGGGAGGGTCCTGTGCTTTTTTGTTGGAATCTCGCTCTCAGCAGAGGGAAGGTGAGCCCAGAGAAGTCCTTAAAACTGGAATTCTTTTTGTTCAGAAACGTGATGTGATTTTGCTGGTGGTGACAACTGATTTGACAATGACCAGTGATTTAGGTCTACCTCTAATAAGCGAATTAATCTGAACTAAAACATAGTGATCTGTCATGTTTCGAGATACCTCAACATCTGGCTGACTTGTCCTCTGTCAGCCTGGTTTGTCCTGTGCAAATCTTCTGTCAAGTGAGGAAAAGAACTGTGGGGAGAAAATTACATGGCAGTTTTAGAGTTAGTGATGAATTTTTCTCCCACCATACCAGCTGTGCCAGCAACACTATTTTTCATGGCATTAATCAAATATCTTGCCTGCAGCACCTTCACTTTCCCAAAGGCTAAAAGATGAATCTGTCAAAAAATTTCACTGGGATTTGCCAACAGCTTTTCTAAGCTCAAATACTAGTCTAGGCACCTTAGAAGTTTGAGTAAGGCTTTTAGGGATAGCCTTGGGGAGTTAAAAGCTGTATAGGGTAATTTTCCTTTACACTAAACAAAAAATCGAACCTCCATTGAAGCCAGCGTGATCCAATTCTCAAGTCTGGAAAAGGGCCAAACACTCAAGCTTTATTAATGTATTCCATTTACTGACTCATAGCAAAGTGCTTATTGTTAGTTGGAATTTTGAAATTAGCAAGGTGCAAGAGCAATCGGAGGCCATGGAATGAACTCACTGCTTGCTCTTCAGGAGGAAAAAATTCCAAATGAGAGGAAATTCAGAAAAAAAAGGCCACACACCCTCATTCCCAAGGAGATGCTGTCTGTCACTTAAAATACTGGCTGAGATTAAGATCTGAATGGTTTTCACCACCTGCGATTTTGTTATATCTCTCTGGCCTCCAAAAGAAGCATGGCACATTTGCTTTGTGCCCTTCAGAAGTAATGTGCTCTCCTGTTCATTTTCAGAATTAATAAATATTGCAGAGTGACCACCAATGACTCCAAGATTTGCTCTAAATGAACAGGTGGAAATTCATGTACACAAACCTAAACTGTATGAAAGCATTGAGATAAAGGGTTGTCGAATTAGGCATCCTGGTAAGAGTGATTTTTTATAATAGCATCTCTTCCCTCTTTACTATTGCTTAAAAGGCAAAGACCATTCTTGGATGCCTTAAATGACACAGAAAGGTCTCTAAGATTCTTTGCCATTTAACTTCCCTAGCAACACCCTCCAGACTAGTGAGCAGTTAAAGAAGAAATAGGTGACATCTCTACCTTTCCACTAGTAACTGTGTAATGTTACTTAGTGATAAGAGTTGACCATGGTAACTCTGGAATCTAGACCAGTCCATGAGACACAGCAGCTATTCCAAAATGTTTGTGGAACAGATAGAGTGTTTGGGTCCAATAAAATAAAATAAAATAAAGCCTAATGTAAGCAATGCATGTTCTTTCTAAACCATCCCAAACAGAGAGGTGCCAAATCTTGTTCTATACGTGTTACAGGATTTCTATACATGCTTCAGCCTGATCCTAGACTCCCATCCTGGATATTCGATAGTTATGAAATAGATTCCTTCTGTCAATAGGTTAATTTCCCATGGTTCATAGAAATGGGTAAGCAGCAGGGCCCAGAAGTACAAGGTTACTTTTCCTGGGAATGAAACTTGGATTAGACCTTCCATAAATGAGGAAGGAGGGTTCATGAAATGGTGGGATGAGAGGCATGCCTTGAAGGTGTAGAGGAGACTGTCCTCTGTGGGTGTGGCCCAGGGGAATTGTATCTCTAGTCCATTGGATTTCTTGCTCTTTGAAAAACAAGTGTATCTGGAACCCATAAGACTAAGCTCATTTTTGGTTTTTACTGTGGAAACTGTGAATGTTCACAATAAACTTTAATTTATAGATGCCATTCCTTGGAATTAAGCTTCAGTCTTACTTTGAGAATGAGGCTCTGTTAGCTTCTTTGAATCAGGAAAGCCAGCTCCATATATCATATGAAATTCTAATATTTATGTGACTTTTTATTTGCCACCTATACAGGAATATATGAGTTATAATTCATAGTTAAAATTTACTGTGAAATTTAAGGCCTATCACATTATGCCCATACCTATAGGTTTTGATCATATTTGCAAAAACTCATTAATGGAAGCATTTCTCTGTTCCTGAAGTAGATTAGAAGAATAGGTTACCCTGTTACTGCTTGTCTCCGAATGTGCTCTTAACCTATATGAAATGAGACAAGACTGAGATGATTAAAAAAAGAAGAAAAAAAAAAAAAAACCCAAAGGGTACCTTGATTAGATGCACTTTAGCACTATAAAGCGGTTTTCTTTTAATAATGGAAAGTGAAGAAAGTTTCATTAGTTCAGACAAGGATGTATATGAAGGTAAATTTGGAACCTGCCCCGTGTGTGTGTGCGCGCACGTGCGCACACATTCCCGTGCTGTCTTTTAGAAAGCTCACACACCAGCAGGGATATTACATAGTTTGCAACAATGAAATAGAACCGAAGGGGATGTTATTGCAAATCCACTCTTGTATACCCAAAAAAGGTATATTATTTGGAAGGACTTTGATACCGGTGTATTTTACAGTTTGACAACTTGGAACTTTGTAAACTGGCAATTGGGTATAGACGAAGGTATCCATTTATCTCATATATGTCTTGTTGAGGCAAAGCTGTCAGAAGAAATCTTATCACATGGTGCCCCATTTGTTTTCTGTGGTGATTTATGATGGTTTTGAAAAGGTCTTGTGATCCCATAGGCTGCCACGATTCTCTGACTTTTCTCTGTCAATGGATCAGATTTTTGACATTTTCTGAGAACATTCAGAAAAGATTTGATAAATCAGCTTGTGGTGTTTATTTTAATTGATCTGAGGCCCATTCCTTCAAGAATTCATCAACTACAGTGACAGGGTCTGGATGTGCTGCTGTGGAATGAAAGAATCGGGCCGGCCATGGTCCTGTGGTGATGATATAGATATTTTGTTGAAAGTTTATGCGCACCGACGAGAAGATGTCATAACTAATTTAGTATGTTGTAAATCTTTTGACACAGATTCTAATTCATAAATCTCATCCATCACATGTGATTCATGAAACGATAGACAACCTTTGATGAGAAGGTACTTTTGTCTGTGTTCCAAGTTCCTTGCATTTTTCCTTATTCAAAAATAAATCATTCCAGAACAACAGAATTCTATTATGCAAATGGAACTGTAGAGGTCCTTCGGTTCTCTTGCTTCTGTTCTCACACCTGTAAAAAGGAAAACTCTCCCTCTAAAATGAAGATGTGTTTCTGGAAGAACAAGAGGATAGAAGTATATAGGCTGTGTGTATGTATGCATGTGGACATTGTGTGAAGACAGAACTGATTTCAAAACAGATGGCAAAGATGAATGTAAGCTATTTTTCAAGAATAAACTGACGAGATTAAGACAGAATAGGTGGATAAAACTTAGAGCCATCCTCCAATTAACTTGTATTTCAAAATTAGTTTTTACGAACCAACATTATTATAGGCATAAGTTGGTTAGTGATAATGCCCCAAATATTTGTTTCTTTTTCTTGGGCTACTTGGGTACAAATTTATCCCTACAAGTTGGCCTTATTGATTGATTCTTTTTCAACTTGACTGACAAACAAGCATTCTTCTCAGAGTGCCATCTCATGAAGGGGGGATCAGAAAATGGTTGGTACATGAAATCTTAGTTAACAAATTGAATTTCCCTTGTTTTCTGAGCTAACTAAAGCCAATATGAAGTGATGTATCATCCAAGTAGCCTCTAGAAAGTTAATAAATCTGATCAGATATGATAATGCTTTACCATCAGCAAAAAATCTATGTGTAATTTTATTATAAATTAGTAATTTAGATGATTATGGCATCTAGAACGATAGTATTGATTATGGCCTATGTAAATTTGTTTAAGACAAGATAGTGCTTTCAAGAACTTTCCAGCTATGTGAAACAGTGGGGTTGAAATAAGGAACATATCAGGTGGTAATGATAAAGGAGAGGTGGATATTGAAGTATAAAAAAGAAAAAATGTAATATTTATGGACATCTTAAGAGATGCCTTCAATTAGGGGTAAGATATCATGGAGGGGATAGAACTTAAGTTTGGGCTTGAAAGAGGAGTTAGATGTAATATTATAGTATTCCAATACTACTGTCAAAAAATGCTCTTTTTCCCAGCTAAATGATAGAGACATCAGAGTGTTTGTGTAAAATCACATTAGTGGAGTCTGAAGTCTAGAATTTCTATTCGTCTCTGGTTGATAACAGTCCTACATACCTTGAATTGCTGAGTGTAAATTTTAAAAATGGATAATTCATGGTAATAAGAGACAGAGTATAAATCCATTTAAATCTTATAATAGAAGAATCTAATTTTATTTAATTGTCTCCATACCCCGTCTTCAAAAAATTTCTTATATAAATATCTCATAAGTTCCAAAACTGGCTAATACACATTTTCCTAATTATCTTTTCCTTCTGATGGATATGGTGGCAAGCAATAGTTAATCTAAAAGTGAGCAGAGAACAGTCAAAGAATAAGAACTAAAGGACCTGATTAACTCACAAATTAGAGAAATATCCCTTTCCTCATCAAAACCTAAACAAGCAAACTCCAAGGGATTAAAAAAATGAAGGAAGGAAAAGACAAGTGAATGCATTCAACTTTCCTCCAACACAAACATCTTTTCCTCTTCAAGTTCTCTAGTTTTAGAAATGAGGAAACTCCAAGAGGGGAAAGGTCACTCAGAAAGAAGAAGGCACAGTGCAAAATGCCATACCCATTATAGAAGGTAATTTGAAATAAACTCCTGCTCAGAGCCCATAATGAGGGAGAAAAGAAACAAAGAGCCAGAAAGGTCCAGCATCAGAATTCAAAATAGGTGAATTTTAATGATTCTGAAAGGCCCAATGACCAGTAACCACTAGGCTGAGCGAGAAATGATGTAAAGTAGCAACCTGTATGCTTTACCCCATCTCTCACCCCAGGTGTTTTGCTCCTGACCTTCAAGACCACTGTTAGTCTCAGAACTCTACTGATTACCAGTGGGTTCCAACAGAGAAGAAATAAACATTAGATACAACAGGTTAAATAAAATCTACTGGTCCACTACTATTGGAATGTGCCAATAAAGCAGAACCGGAAGAAAGAAGCTTTCTCTATAGCTAACATGAAAGATGAACTCTCCGAAAAAAAACCATTTTCCTGAAAGTGCTAGAAATACTTACTGTAGGGGCGCCTGGGTGGCTCAGTGGGTTAAAGCCTCTGCCTTCGGCTCAGGTCATGATCTCAGGGTCCTGGGATCGAGCCCCGCATCAGGCTCTCTGCTCAGCGGGGAGCCTGCTTACCCCTCTCTCTCTCTGCCTGCCTCTCTGCCTACTTGTGATCTCTCCCTCTCTGTCAAATAAATAAATAAAATCTTTAAAAAAAAAAAAAAAAGAAATACTTACTGTAATCTTTAATCTAAAGCCCTCTGCTATGCCAACATGATGAAGTTATGAGTACCTTAATAATTTAGGTAACCATATATGATTTTATTCTTTATTCGATTGCCTGTCAATTTAATCAATTGATAATGAACCTGATGTTCCACTTGTAAGAAAATTAAAAAGAAAGGATCAAACACTCCAATTCTACAGAACAGATTTGACAGATCTTTCAACGTTGATCCTCCCTCAAAGACACAAATACTATGAATGTGGTTGTAGCATTAATCAAAATTTCTGATCCCATTGAGTTTGCCCAAGTGTTGGCCCTAGTTATTTACATCCAGATTGCAGCTCGGGGAAATGTATTGAGACGCAAATGTGTTGCATGTGGTTTATCTTTTCACCGATTATACAAACTTTGTCAAATTGTAAAAGGCTTTGATATCTCAAGCTGTTCCATTTTCAGAGTTGAGAGCAAAAATGAAAAGAAAGGAAGTTGCTGTAAGGAAGAACTCTACAGAGGATTTTTGTTTTGTTTTGTTTTCGTCAGCCAAAACGTGTGAAGGAATTCTCCTTGCCTGGCACACAACACCATGCTAGGTACGGTTGGTGAGATACAAAAGAAGGATCTGGGCTAGCCACTGCATTTTTGGACCTGAAAATCTAATTAGAAGAATTAAAACATCAAGACCTGCGTAACAATTAGAGGACAATTGTACAAAGAGGTACACGGCCAAACTAGACTGTGAATCCAGAGGAGGCTAGAATAGTTAAGGAAGACTTTATGGGGAGAGTTTCACCCATCCAGCTATAAACTGAATAAGAGCAAACATACTGAGCCAAATTTTTTGCTGAAGTTACTGGTCATAAATAAAAGTGGAGAAATTCAGATCCGCCCACAAAGCAGAATGGATGATGTTTTCTCAGTAAACCTTTATGTGCTTGTTCCATCATTATTCCCACCCCCGAGAGCCCCACTATGGTCCCCTTGCTGGTGAAGTTAATGGCAACTCTAGCCAAAATAGTTTTGGAGGTATATTTGACTTCTCTTTTTTCCATACCCCACCTGTAATGCATCCGCATTTGGATATACTTTCAAAATACATTCAAAACCCAACCACTTCTCCCCCCCTCCCAGCTACCACAGTGGTCCAGGCCACATGAACAGCTCCAGATCTTTCCCTTGCCTCCCAAGCCAACAACCACGATGGTGCTATTCAAACATAAATCACAATGTATCCCTTTGCTTCAAACTCTTGAAGGACTTCCCATCCCAAAATTGTTAAAAGGCCTTTGAGGCCCTCTGGGACTTGCCACTGCCCGCTCCCCACACACCTTTATTCCTCTGCTTTGTATCTTCTTCTGTTTTCCTGTCTCCATTCCTGCCTCCTTACCAGATACCAGGTCTCGGAACCCTTACACTTGTATTTCCTCTGCCTGGAACACTCTTCCTAGCTATCCACCTAGCTTATTCCTTTTCCTCCTTCAAGTATTTGCTTAAATGTCACATGCTCAGTGAGGCTTCCCTGATGACTGTATCTAAAGTTACGGTCTTCTTTTATGCCTCCCTGGCACCCCTAAACCTCTTCCCAACCTAATTTTTTTTCCCTAGTACTTATCACCTATGGCACGCTGTATAGTTTAGTTATTGCTTTTGTCTGGCTTTCACCCTCTGAAGGTCAGGGAACGTGTGTTTCGCTCCCTGAGAAAATCTCCTCACCTAGAACAGCATGTGGCACATCTTAGATGCTGGGTAAGATTTGTAGAATAAATGAATTGCAGAGCCAGAATGAAGACTGTCAGAGCAAATGAGGATGAAGTGTGTTGCCTTTTGGTTTAGGGCATGGGTTTCTAACCTGGGATCCAGGGATAGGACTTGGGGAACTTGTGAATACCTAAAACTGATATGAAATTTCATGTTCATCTCTTTTTTATGATCGGTGAGGTTTTATTGCTCTCATGAGATTCTCCAAGGGCCCTTGACATAGAAAATAAGGAGCATTTAGAATATTTCAAAGCACTTATGAAGAGCTATATAGGGTTTTTTATTTTATTAATTTAGAATATTAATCATCTTATTGCAAACATTGAAAAATTGATAGACCAAAAGAAAGAAAAAAAGTCTGCAGTTGTATTTTCACAAATCCGAAAACACCCTTATTATGTGGTGAATTCTGTCACTCTCAGTTTGAAAGAAAGGACCGGTCAGGCCAGCAGAGCCCCATAAGATCAATTCCTCTGAATTCCCTCAGCATTTGTACCTGCGGTTTATACATATTCTTGTCAATTTGTCACCTTGAAACTACTTTCTGCCTATTTCATGCATGTGTGTGTGCCCAGAATGATGATTTAATTGTTTATTAAATAAATTAATATTGCATGAATATAGTCACAACTTGGATAACCACCTGTGGTATTATATTAAATTAGTGGTGAAATCCATATTGTTTGATTTCCAATCCAGTACATTTTCTATTTGACTGTGTGGGGTCTGTCTGAGTGCAAGATGACCTTTTATATAATTAGAAACATAAATAATGTACCAAGAACTCTTGTGTTGTAATCTTGGTCTTACTCGGGGCCTAATTGGTGACCTTGGCCCTTGCTCTGCCTTGATTACTAGAATTTTAAAATGGGAATATTATAATTACCTTGGTTGTCTTGACTAATTAAAAATATGAAATATAAATCTGCCAAAGTTGTCCCAATCATCACCGGCTTATTTTAAATTCTGCGCAGAAAATGAAAGGCATAAACATGACAGGAAAGACCACTCTTCGGAGTAGCCAATATACAGGAGCTTCTGATTCGGTAGGGAGAACGCTTTCCTTTATTGCAGCAACTGGGGAGTTGCTACCTGGTCCGTTTGTGACAAGTGGGGATGAATCCCTTTGAGGTGGGAGAGTCAGGGCTGATTGAGGATACAGAGGCAGAGGTGAATTAATGAAATTCTCTTCACTGGCTTGTTCTTGGTGAACAACCTGGATCCAGCAGGGCAGGTAACAAAGCAGGTGTTACGACAAGCTTTGCCCGAAGACGCCTAGATCTTGCTCTCCGGAATTATTCCAAAGGCAAGATGAAATAAGCTGTTAGATATGTTGTCAAAGAGATTGATGGTATAAACTATTTTGAAATTTCCTCTGATTAATTATATGGGCAACAGAGTTGTTCACCAAAGGCAGTGCTCTGATTCAGAGGACCAGACATTAACCCTATTGTCTCCAAATAATAATGTTCTGGGTATAAAGAATGGGAAATAATAAAACGATGTGGGAATTAGTGATTTTTTAATTCATCAAAAATTGGAAGGCTGTAGGAATCATTTACACAAACTTTTTTTTTTCCCACTTTATCTTCCGCACGTGGGCTTCTACAATTGCTAGACAGTGATAGGATCTTAAATGTTGAGTCACTGACACAACAGAACCTTCAAATACAAATTAACTGGCCATGATCATCTGGCTGGACACTAGCTGAACTAAAACTACAATCCAGGTCTTCTGACTTTTAGCTCTTTCCTCCCTGAACTTATGTGTTTAGATCAGGATCTGACAGCTCTTTTTTCCAAATCCTTTGTATGTGCATAAGAGAGAAGGGGAGAAAGGAATGAGAACGAATTTGAATCTGCAATCAGCTACATATATTAAAATTTCATATTTATCTTATTCAAAGCAATAATTGGATAGAATTTGCTTTTGGTTGGGAAACTATACAATAGTGAGTTCCAGTAGTCACTGCCTTTCCCAAAATTTGCTTTCATTTCTCAGATGAAAAGTAAATATCTCAAATGTTGAGTGTATAAAAAGTGGTGTTTCTTGTACAAGATCTTACACAAGACTAAAAATTCTCCAGTGATGTATACCTCCCACTGTGTTTGAGGCAATTAATACTTGACACCTTTAGCAACATTCCCTAAAGCGATTATTAAGCATAGACTATTGGGCCATCATTAGCTTATTGAGAAAGATAGAATCAAGGACTTATAGAATGAAAACTGCATTCAGTTAATATTGGTGCTATCCTTTACTACGACTGATGATATTATTCATTCATTAACAAATATTTATTGGATACCTGCTATGTGACAGGCACCATTCCAGGTGCTGAGGTTACACCAGTGAACAGAGCACAGCCTTCTGCCTCCATAGAGTTTATATTCCAGTGAAGGGAGATAGACAGTAAACAGACAATGTAATCAGACGAGGTGGTTATATGGTATTTAAGGTTGTAAGTACGAAAGAAAAAAAAAAAGAGAAGAGGAATTAGGAAAACCATGGAAGGGAGCGGGGCTTCCAGTAGTAAATATTAACATGTGTATTAACAGTATTGCCCTAATTTCCTGAAACTACACCTTCTGTAATATTAACATTTCCCCCAAGTCACAAAGCATCAGAGAATTAGAGTATTCTGATGTATTTGCACATTATTGTCACATGGACATTCAATAGACCATATGGATTATTGTTCAGAGAAGATAGAAAGAAATGAGTATAAAATAATAAAGTCTGTGACAAGTAGCAATTTCAATAAACACGTTAAGATCCACAGACGTCCATGAAGGGCTTTTCCCAGCTTTATGGGGGGGAAACTGATCTAAGAGCAAGCATGAGATCCTGATGAAGATTCTTCACGTACTGCCAATAAAAGTTGCTTTCTTCTTTATTCCATGATGATACCAAAGAAACATACATCCTGATATTCTCATCAGATACAGTTTCACTTTTACTTTTGTGACGTTCCAAGAACCTTGGCAATTTTAGTTCCAGCTGAAGTACCGTTCCTAATTTCTATATCAGAATGCATGTTACTAGGGAAAACTCAAATGTACGATGGGGACAAAAAGATAATCCACAGATTACCTTACTAAATCAGTGATCTTGAGTTCGCTGCATATACCCAAGCACAGGACTTCACATAACAGCTAGAAATGATTTTTCAGTTTGGATCAGATACTGTGTCACTTTTAGGGCAAAAGCAACCTTCCTCACGGTAGGCAGCTGAATCTGTTCATCTTCGCGGTTTCTCACTCATATCACTGTGCACAATTTCTGCTAGACATCAACAACAGAAAAGGGGGAAGAGTAAGGTAAAAACTTACTAGAAAGATATTAATTTATGTAAGGTGGTATTGATGAACAAACACCCATGCCTGTGTTCCAGAACAAATTCCTTCTCATTCCTTTGTTTCCTTTGGAAACAAAGCATGTCTGATTATGTTCCATAAGATGCTCACAGCAGTTCTGGTGAATAAGCCACTTCATAGTTACCTGTATAGCAATGAGCTGTCCAAACAACTGTGTGAGTAAACATTCAGGAGGACATTTCATCAAGAGTGGGTTTTTTTGTTGTTGTTGTGTTTTTTGTTTTTTGGTTTGGTTTTTTTTTTTTTTTTTTTTTTGCCATCACGGTCTTGGCCCAAGAATACAAAAATGATAAACACAATTCCTTGGCCTACTAGACCAAGACCTAGACCTACTAGACCTACTAGACCTACTAGACTAGACCTTGGCCATGCTAGACATAGATGATCTTAAAATTCAAACTTTGGAAATAGAATCTGCCTCTTTGCCAGGAATCCCACATCACAGAATTCCTGTTATAAGTCGTGGTATGGAACTAATGGAAAAACAGCTTGTCCCTTTGGCCTTAAAATTTAACCCTCATCTTTCAATTTTCAGTAAGATGTTGTGTTTGCCGTGAAGAGCTGGTTGTAAGCATTTAAGGGGCACATGGCTCCGATTTTTACTAGGATATTTAGGATTCCTAGAGCTATCAAAATGACGCTCTCCCATGGATATTCGGTTTGTCAGATACTCAGTATGCCAGCACACAGGTTGGAGAACTGTGAAGGAAATTTAAAGTCAATGAGGAAGGTAGCATTCAGGGGCTTCAGGGAGTACAAAGATAATTGTGGATCAATTGTGCTAGACAACTTGAAGCAACTTAAGACTGCCGTCAGTACTTTAATTGTTTCTGCAGCAGAGTTTGAAAGAGCATTTAGTTCAATGAATGATGTGTTAACACCTAGTTGCGATGCCCTGTCCATTAGTTGCATATCATCTTTGTCTTTTTATTAAGCTGGTTGGTCCACTGTTCCGCATGCTTAAGCCTAAAGATTATGTCAAGAAGTGGCTTGTAAGTGGCGGCTTGAAAGCCGGAAATTGTAGAAATGTGACGGGAGAAGCTCTCCAACTCTTCTGTCTTGCTTTTATTTTATTTGAAGAGTCTGAACTGTTTCCCCTCCTTAACCCTGGGCTCCTGGGCATTAACAGAGTCAAAAACTATACGATTTTCTCATGTAATGAAATAGGATAAAACAAGATCATGTCAGTACTCAGGTAACTTTCTCACTTTTGGAAAATCAATAATACTTCCCTTGTGAACACCCGATGCATAGCTGATGGGAAACCATGTATGTCTCTCTAAGGAATTATTAAGGCCCCCTTGGGTCTGTCAGCTCTATGCCAAAAAGGAATATGTATCAAAACAGGAGAAATGAGAAACAAATGAGGATCATCATCAGAATTCCCCTCTCACATCACACTCTGTCTGAAAAATCTCCTACTTTGGTGCCTGCACTTGAAACACAACTCTGTTTTGGATCCCTGGGTATCCTTTCCTATAATGTGTACATGAACTTGGAAAACTTATGGACTGAAGAACTGGATGCATTTGTCTTATGATAGCAATGGGGCCTGTACTCCTCAATAGTTTATTTTTAAACACGTTCTCTCTAGTCTCTTGTATATTCCCATTTTCTCCAGAGGAAAGATTTTCTGAGAAACTCGCCATTCAATTGTTCTTACTTCTCCTTGTCCACAATTTAAAAGAGACAGCATCTCAGACATAATATCTTCTCTCTGTCAGGTCCATAGCCATTTGTTTCGGGTTTTATTTTGTTGTTGGTTTTTTTTTTTCCCCCCAGTTTTCATACCTTTTTTGTTCCAGCAATAGACCTGAAAACCTACATCATGGGAGTCAGTAGCTTGTGACTTCAAACAACAGACATTCAAATTCAAGTGATGATAGATAGCTCATGATTAAAATATCTCTCTTTTCTTTGTGCAATGAGCCAGCAAGATTCTTTGAGAGCATTTAAACTCTAATGCTATCATACTTCAACATTCTTCTCCAGAACCCTCTACATTCACAGTTTCTCAAGAGAGAGTATTAGCTGTCCAGATTCTCATCAGTGCCGTTGCGTTCAGCCATAACCTTGAACTATGCCTGGCCTTTCTTTACTCTTTTCCAGGACATACTCCTGGAGTAACTGTTTATCTTCTCTCCCTACGTTGTATACGTCCACAGAGAGAAGGCACCATTTAGACCGTTACTGATTCTGAGTTTAAATACCTTTCCCTTGAAAGTCTGCAGGATTTTTATCTGATTGGTACTGGTCATTTGGGGGGGGGGGGTGGTCTCTTTTGTACAACTTGGGGAGTAGCTAGCTCTCTGTCTTCTTGATGATACGTTGCTCAGAGTAAAGGAAGAAAAGAGCATTTCAGTTATTGAATATTTAATTCTGGACAGCAGTTTAATCAGGACTGGGATTTGGGCAATGGCTCCAGCCCCCTCCTAACTTAGTACAGTTTCAGTTCTTAGTATTCCTTAATTATCCCACTGAGATGTTTGAGAAGCAACTAGTAGTAAATGAACTTGGCAAATCAGCTATTACCCAAGTAATGAAATACAAATACATATGTTTGACAATTCTGCAGGGAAATTTTTTAAGCCAGGATTCTCAATGGATTGTATTGGCCAAGAGAGGAAAAAACAGGTGTTGTTATCAAACCGTATCTACAAACAATTTGACAGCAGTTTTAAAATAATGCACAGATTTTCTTGCCATGAATTCCAAACATGTCAATTAACCTATGGAGGATCCTGATTGTCAAATAATGAATCAATAAACGCCCCACAGGATGGCGAAGGGAGGGCTCGCTGTGACGTAGGGTTAAATATTCAAGGCTTTCTCTCCAACAGTATATCTAAGGATGCATATCAACTTCACATCTAACCTCAAACAAAGCAGAGATCAGCTCTACTGAGAAAATTGATTTTATTCAACAGTAAGGCAAGGGAAATTAGTAAATTCAATATTTGTAGAAAGAAAATAAGCGAAGCCAGCTATTCCTGGTGGTCTGAGACCGTTCTTTGTTTTGGTAATTATGCCTTTATGTTTTAGGGCTCTTATTTACATTTTCAGAAGGGCTTGAAATAGTTCATGCACCGAGCGTCCCCCTGAGCATCCAGGTTCTTCCACTGTGCAACAATAAAGTTGTCCCTGGACCAATACAAATTGAAAATGAATCCTAACTTTATAGAAAGTGCTGCTTTGCTTCCCTCATTGTTTGGAGCTTCTTGAGAGCTGAATCACAAACTAATGATCTCCACTGCAGCCGAGTCCTTGGTGTGATAGTATCTCATTGTAGTGGAGCCTGCATTTACATAATGTGGAGTCTAAAATACCTTTGAGTTCACGAAGAGAACTATGGAAAATAATTGTATCCCACTTTCTGTGCACCGGGATAGTAAGGCACAGGCAGAAATACTGCAATGGGATGAATTTACTAATGTTTGCTATTGGATGGTAAGCCATTCTAAAGCTATGAAAGCCTTCAAAACCCCATAGGTCTCCATTTTGCCATTAGCCGTACCAGTTTAAACAGCCTGCTGCAAGAAATATTGACAGGTCAAGTACAGCTGGGAAGAGCACGTGTCCCAGTGGCCTTTACACTGACAGTTTCTCCCACATTAAAGAGTTAACTAGCAGCCAACCAGCTCCAAGTGGGAGCTAATGAATGAAATGGAGATTGATATAGACTCTCTTCGGAGGTGCATCGATCTGTATCTTGTGAACTCAGCTTAGGAATTCTGCAGGCAGCATTGCCTGAGTAACCCTGGCATGGTGCCCATTAGCAAATAACTCTTTTAATGTTGGTCTTCAATTGATATATTTATTGTATTGCATATTACGGCGACCCTTCCCTCCACTGCCTTTGGATTTCCTGGTTGTGGTATCAAGCTCAGGGAGAGTTCAACAGGATGCCTTTGAGCTTGGACTGTGTCAGCGAACTATTTAATTAATCGCCTCCTTCATTTGCATGTGATGTATCAAAGAGGTCTTTCTGGGGTTCTGGATCCTCTGCTACCCCAGCCTGCAACAGCGAATCTAATTATGATTTTAGACCTTGGCGTAGATCTTCTCTTAGGATGATTTTGCAGTGAAACTAGGTTTTAAAACACTAGAAGTCTAGTTAGTCTTGCAGCTTCCATTAAAGATGGCATCCATGGGGGCACCCGGTGGCTCAGTCGGTTGAGCTACCAACTCTCCATTTGGGCTTGAGCTATGATCTCAGGGTCGTGGGGTCAAGTCCCGCCTCAAGCTCTGTGCTCAGCTTGGAGATTGCTTGGGTTTCTATCCCTCTACCTCCTCTCCCCCCACGCCCCGCCTTCTTGCACATACATGCGCACACACTCTGTCCCCTCTCTCTACTCTCTCTCTAAAATAAATAAAAAGAATCGTAAAGGGAAAAAAAAGGTGGTATCTGTGTAACTGTGTAGATGCAAGCAAGGGTAATGCCTGGTTCAAGAACTAGATGGTAGCCTTCCAGGCATTGACCAAGTCCTTGTGAATTTCAGCAGGTCACCCTGAGCCGTACCTGAGTGGGTCTTTTTCACTCGGCAGTGGCTCTCAGAGTTTAAGATTCATCCAAATCCCCTGGGGAGTGTGTGATTCAAGACTGGGGCCTGGGAATGTGTATTCTGATTCTCTAACAGTTCTGAGGCAGGTGGTCTTCGGACTATAATTTTTTTCAATGTTGATGTAAGATATTAGAAGCAAAGAATTAAGAGGCACTTAGAGGACACTGTGTCAAAAATTGAATTGCTAAAAAGCCTGAACATATGTGTGGGAAACTGCATTACGCCTCACATCGGGCTCAGCTCAGTGAACTATATTCTATCTGTGGGTGACTGGTGACTCTTATCCCCTGCAACTGGATCTCCTTTTGCCATCATTTCTGCAGCCTATGGTCTGGGCCTTCTGGCTTCTCCAGGATCAGAGATCCTCCAGTTCCTAATGCTCAAGGGTCTCTGCCTTAACCTCTACAGTCCCTCATCTCCACAGTTCATTTCTTCTTAACTCTTCATGCATTCATACAGAGGGAAAGCATTTTCTTCTTTTATTAACTCCTACCAGAAGGTATTTCCTTAATTAGGATTGAAATTACTGTTCATATACTGAACTAACAGGCTGAAAACTGCCCGAGAGAGATGACCTAGGTAAGTCAAGCATCTCCCTTTGTAGGGAAGGATTTTGAGTCCATGGAATTGGGCAGCTTGTAGCCAAGTCAGAACTGGAGCCCAGATCTCCTTCATTCTGTCTCTGCAGCTGAAACTTACTAAAGAATACTTACCTTCTTATCGTAAGTGCAAACTTATGTCAAAGGAGCCCAATGCCGACCAGCTCTGTTCCTAGAATACAGAGCACCTAGAACTGTCTGTTCGAGCTCATGCAGAGAGAAAAGTCTGTAACCTCCAGTCCCACCAAAGCCAGCTCAGTTGCCAGAAAAGTTTATGAGGATATAACAATGCTCAGGATTTTAGACACCGTTTACTTCTTCCCAGGAACCGAAGTTAGGTCAAAACACCAAAATAATGGTCCATCCAGGGTGCCTTGCATATTCATAGGCACTGGTGCTACTAAAATTAAATACATGGTGTTTCTAAAATGAGAATAGAGCATACCACGGACTGAGGGTTAGTGACCCTCACCCCCAAATTCAGGTGCGGGAATCTTAATTCCAATGTGATATATTTAGAAATGGGGCTTTGGGGAGGTATTTAGCATATGAGAGTAGAGGTCTCATGAAAGGGATTAGTGCCTTTATAAGAGACAGAGGGAAAAAAAAGAAGAGGAGGAGGAGGAGAAGGAAGAGGGGGAGGGGGAGGAGGAGGAGAGAGCTGATCTCTTTCTCCAGTGGGTAAGGATATAGCAAGAAGGCAGCCATCCACACACCAAGTCTCAGCACACACTGAATCTGCTGGCACATCCATCGTAGACTTCCCAGCCCCCAGAACTGTAAGAAATAAACGTTTGTCGTGAGAGTCATCCCCCAGCGTAGGGTAATTTGCTATAGCAGCCCAAGCTAAAACAGTACACATAAAAAGTGCACATGATAAGGGCACTAGGTATGGATGTTAGGGGGTAGCTAAACTTCAGGAGGGAATCTAGGCACAAGGAACACATTTGCTGGGGGTATATCAGTGTGCCTGGAGATGAGGAGTCCTGTGAGCGTCCAGGCATAGGCAGTCAAGTGGGCATGGGGGCGGGGAAGAGGGGATAGCGTGTGAACCAGAGATTTTGGAAAGTAATAATTCCTAGGAGCTTGTGACATATGGAGGCTAAATCGGGGGGGGAGGTGCCTTTCTCTAAGATGGTAAACACAGGAGGAGGAGCAGACTTGGGGGTATGGAAAGGGAAGAGCAAGGGAGATTTAATTCACTGTATTTTGGACACATTAAGTTTCCGAGGCCTTGGGGCTATTGGGATAGAAATGGGAAAAGGGGATATCCAAGTCTGAGGGTGGGTGGGAATGCCCACGGTAATAAATCATCAGCGCGGCTGGTCGCTGAAGCCTCGGCCGGAGAAAAGACGGTTCAAGGCTGCAGTTCTCGAAATGTGGCCCCAGACCAGCAGCCTCACGTGGAAGTTGTTCTGCTAAACGCAGATTCTTGGGCCCTACCCCAGACCTGGGGAGTCAGAATTAGGGGGGTTGGGACCCAGCCATCCAGGTGACTCTGGTGTGTAGACTCAAGTCTGGGTGAAGGAAAGTGAGGCATGAGAAGAGTTATAGGGCTGGTGAAGAAAGGGGGAGCCCGTGCAGGATTTTTAAAACTGTGGACGGAATGGTAGGAAAAGCCACTGAAGGGGACATGGTACCATTTCAAGAGAAATGGACGAATGGTCAGGAATGTTAAACGCTGTAGAGGCCGGGTAGGAAGAGGCCTGCGACACATCCGTCAGGTCCTACAGTTAACAGACCGTTGGAGATTGGGCCGGGGCAATTTCCGAGGGGGCCCCACGGAGGCCAGTTCACAGAAGGTTGTTATGGAATGGGGTGTGAGGAAGTGGAGGTAAGGAGCTCACTTCTTCAACAAGCTGAGCTGAGAAGGAAAAATGGGGGGCAGGTAGGGGAGAAAGACCAGGGAATTTTAGACTGGAGGACAGGTATCTCTTCAAGATGTAAAAGACCCACGAGAAAGAGCCAGGGAGGGGCAGAGGCCGGAGACACAGAGGCTACAAAGCATCTTGCCTAGGACCGGGCAGTGACCTCCTAGCCGGTTGCTCCCGCGCCAAGCTCTCTCGGCCCCAATTTAGAAGTTTAATCAAATCTTTCCTCACATTGTTCGGCAGCGCCAGCGTCACGAACTGTCACTGTATCCTCCAGAGGTCCTCTTGTCCTTGACTTGTCTGGCCTCTGGGCCTCTCCATTTGCTGTCCACTTGTATCCTCTGCCTGCCTCACGCACTCAGCTGGGAGAATCTCTCTTACCCTTAAACACCCATCTTCTCTGTGAGACTTCCCCTTCTACCTCAGGCAGCAGTCGTTCTTCCGGCCCTTAGCTCCTGTGCCTACGGCCCTCCGTGGCTTTGCTCTGCGACTCTGTTTCCATGTATCTGTTTCAGGTCTGGGAACTCAATGGGACCCCACTTATTTTTGATCCCGCTGCCGCACAGAGTGCCCATAATGGACGGTCACTGGACATTTATGGACTGGGTGAATGAATGCATTTATGAAGGACCCTTTGGTCTTTTTCAGCCTTAGAGTCTCACTCATTCATCTGCATTATTGTCCTGCCTCAAATCTCTGGATTTCTCAGAATACAGAGAAGGAATTTTGTATGACTCTAGTTTTCTTGCCAAGATGCAGGGTTTCCTAGGGCATGATATTCATTCCTCGAGCTCGAGTTTCCTGTGGCCCACATTACTTGCCAGTGGTATGTGAGGACCTCTGCGAAGCCACAGTTCCCCTGTCATCTGTTCAATGAGTTCAGTGGCATTTGGTAGCCTGGGAGAGTTTCTAAGGAAGTCGAGCTTAAATCTTGAGACTCAAGTGGCCACCACCAAGAGACCAGAAAGCCTAAGATATTTGAACCAGGTCTGGCTACCTGATGCAGGGTTCCCAGACTCTCACCAGCCAGACAGCCCTCTGCAGAGCCACACAGCTATGAAATTCCAGAATCCCATGGCCTGACACACCAGGCCCCTCAATTGCCAATTTCAAAATCAGACACCACTATTAAACACTAAAAATGAAAATCTTGTCAGTTAGGAGATTTCCAGTGTCTTCATATCCTTCCTGCTACTAGACCATCAGCGGGAGGAGAACATGCATGGATAGCACTATGGGTCCACACACACACGCACACACACACACACACGCACACGCACAGCCCAAGTCATTGCCCGTTTAAAGATTAAAAGGATTGGCCTATTTGTTCTTCTCCTACAACTGTTACATCTATCTTTGTTTTCCTTCAGCATCAATGTAGACAGAGGCATTTTATTTTTTTCTTATTTTTTCAAGGTAAAAATAATCTTAGGCTTTAGAAACGCATCTAAGGTGGTGAATACACTATTTTTAAAATACGTTCTATAGAGTCACTTCCAGTATTCACAGTAAAGAATGAGTTCCCAATAACGACCTTAAGATACTGAGCAGTGCATCTTTTTCATGGAAAATTAGTTAGGAATCTATCATTTTTTAAGTTTTCTTCCTTACTCCTGAAATCGCTGGTAAAAAAATGCAAAGCACTCACTCTAGCCTGCCATTTCTAACTTTGTAACGAAGACCACCCAGTAATCATTTCCAGTTTGCTGGACTGGGCTGGTAGAGTTGGCAAGTATATGTGGGTTTAGATTTGGTACATCATTTGCAGAGTCGGTTATAACTAATTATTCTCCATTTTTTATTTTGGAGAAGTGATCAGAAGAAACTTTTCCACATAGAAAGTGTCAGCTTTGTTCACTACTTTAAAGAATTTTCAAGCTTACAAAGCATTGCTTTTTCATCAAGGAAAAAATAGATTATACATCATTCAGGAAACAGAAAAAAAATCATAAGGAGATTTTGCCTATTGAATGTAATGGATTGTCAGGAACCCTTGACATTATTCTACAGGCAAGGCCACATAAAATCAATACATCTTAGGCAAGGTTTAATTTATTTGTAGGTTCTTACAACAAATGACTTACCTTTTTTGTTTGCCGTTTTTCTTTCTCACTTTTGCACTCATGAGTAGCTACAGTTTTTTATCTGTCTCATTATTAAGCACAAAACAGGATGACCGTGTCATTATTACCGTATATTTTTAAAGGAGAATGATTGCAAACCATGAAGACAACATCCAGGAATCCAGGTGTTGTGCTAAGCCTGACGGTTGTAAAGCACTTCCTTCTGCTCGGTGTTCCTAAGATGCAGAATCCACTCCACCGAGGAAATGGGCTCTACCCCAGTTTTTTCTCACGCGTGTGTTTCCTGCGAAGACATCCCCCCACGTTGTGAGTTTCTGTAGGTTTGGTGGCTTAGTTGCAAGGGAGATACTTTAAAAACTAGACTGTATAAAAAGAAGGCCCAGAGAATAAGGGGGCTTAGTTTTCATAGTTTGGATTCTATGCTGGCGATGGGGCCTCTTGAAGAATTTGTAGTGAAGAGTGTTGGATGCTTGAGCATAACAAACCCTAGAGAATATGCATTCAGTCCAGTCAAAATGTTCTTTTTTTTTTTTTTTTTTTTTAATTAACGCATAATGTATTATTTGCCCCAGGGTACATGTCTGTGGATCCTCAGGTTTACACATTTCACAACACTTACCATACCACATACTCTCCTCAATGTCCATAACCCAACCACCCTATCCCTACCCGCCCCTACCCCCCAGCCACCCTCAGTTTGTTTCATGAGTTTAGGAGTCTCTTATGGTTTGTCTCCTTCCTGATCCCCTCTTGTTTCATTTCCCTCTCCCACCCCCCAAAACCCCCCACCCT
>CM052896.1:71164229-71166729 GCA_028534135.1 Potos flavus
TGTTTAGAGTGGTTTGATAACTATCTAGCTGAACTTCTAGGATCAGACACTATCTCTGCCTCTTACTCCTCCGCCATCTTGCTCCTCTCCCAAAATGTTCTTTTTATAGTACGCATTTTGGAAGTTTTTATTTTTAGTATTAGTAGCATTGGACATTAGGAGAAGGAAGGGAAAAATGAAGGGGAGGAGTCAGAGGGGGAGACGAACCATGAGAGACTATGGACTCCGAGAAAGAAACTGAGGGTTTCAGAGGGGAGGAGGGAGGGGAGGATGGGTGAGTCCAGTGGTAGGTATTAAGGAGGGCATGGATTGCATGGCGCACTGCGTGTGTTTACACACAAACAGTGAATCATGGAACACTACATCAAAAACTAATGCTGCACTGTATGGTGACTCACCTAACATAATAAAATAAAAAAATAATAAAGGCAATTAAAATCATTTTATGCTCCTGGTCAAACAGAAATGGGCTGCCGGTTCTCCACTTGCTTCTCCCAAACCATGCTGACTGACCGTGAACATGTGAGGACAAGCGGGGTACTCTGGAGTCAGCAACAAGCTGGATTCGAACCCCATTTTTACTCACTGTCTATGCGACGTTGGCTAAGCTCTTAAGGTCTCTCTCCTTGTCAGTAAAATGGAGAATCGTATTACCGGCCGTGTAGTCCTGCTCAGTGGATTAAATTTTGACTAGCTAGTGCGTGTTGTATACATGCAAAGTATGGTAAACACTAACTGCTCAATAGACATTAACTGCTATTATTTTTCATCGCAAGCGAGCTCCCGGTGGCTGGCAGGGGCCGCACCATGGTGTGGCTCCTCGGGTGGAGACTCTGAGCCCAGAACTAGAAGCGTCCAGCCTCAGATGAGGAAGTTGAAGCTGTGTAACTGTTAGAGCAGGCATTTCAAAGCAATTCTTTACAGTGGTAATGGATGTGGCAAATGTGTGGATTTTGTTAGGATTTCTTCTGACAGCCATGAACACAGATATATTTTAAAGTAATGTAACTGTCCTAAATCTCGAGCAGAGAATACAATGACTTCTAGTATTATTTTTCACTTCTCCAATGACACTGTAGAAGTTATATTTGATAAATTCCTTAGAAGTTATTTGACTTAGAAAAGGCCCCGTACCATTTAACCTTGGTTTTGTTCTACTCAGACCTGTGTCCAAGGCCCATCTAATGTAATACATCACAGAGGTTAATACGCTAAAGCCTTCCCAGAGCACGATTCCCTAGGACCACTTTTTCGGGAAAGCCGCCTTAGAGTGAGGGTTTTTGAAACATTGGTGGCTATTACCACTCTAGGTTGCAGATAGGCCCCTTTGAGCCCATTTCCCCTCTGCAGCGTATAGTATAAGAGAAAAAGCCCAGTGCGTTAAGAAATCAGCAAAGGCGGATAAATGTGTGTATTCCTCATCGTCCTGGCCAGTCTCAAGAAATAGAAGGTGGAGAGAAATCTACAATATCAAGAATTTGTGCTACTTTTAAAATCTATTATCTCTGCTTTAATTTCATGATCATTGATACTGCCAAGTGTGAGATAATCTACAAAGAATTGCCATTTCTTTTAATGAAAAACAAAGTTATTTACTTAGCTTTTCTTGAAACTTGAAAGACTTGTTTACTAGTTTACATCATATGGCTCTTGGGACGGAGATCACGCTAAAGACAATGATGGCAGATTTAAGGGTCAGAAATTATATATTCTCCTCTCGATTCCCGTTCAAGAATATGACCTTTTCTTTCCAAGTTCAGGTACCTGAGGGTCAAGTGTTCAGCTGTCCCCAAACAAAATGGCCTGGCCAGAACATAGCCAGAATATTCCACCACCAGACCAGTGTCAGCAAGAATATAAAGCTTCTCATGTCAATAATTATCCTTTTAAGATCTCTCTTACCTGATCTTCAAAAACAGCTGTGAAGTAGGCATTTCTAAAACTAGAAGTGCTACCTGACTTGATCGAGTTCCCTTGAATTTATTTATTTTTTTAAAGATTTTATTTATTTATTTGAAAGAAAGAGAGAGCAAGAGAGATCACAGAGGGAGAGAAAGAGGGAGAAGCAGACTTGCCGCTGAGCAGACAGCCCGATGTGGGACTCGATCCCGGGACCCTAAGATCATGACCTGAGCCAAAGGCAGACACTTAACCAACTGAGTCACCCAGGCATCCTAAGATCCCTTGAATTTAGTGGTGAAATATAAACTGAGGCAGAGGCATCCCCATCCCTGGTTCTCTGTTCCTTCCACTGTGTTCTCTCACTGCTTATTATAGTCTCAAATTACCACTGTAGTGTTCACAAACATGACTCTTGTTTGATGCCCCATCCCAGCTCCCCAGGGAAAATAGTATCAATTGAACCTGTCTCAGGCAAACCAGATTTAGGAGATGCTAAATGTAAATCACATCGTTCCCTATCAGTCAAGTGACTTGTGATATTTTCCTGGAAGTTGTATTCAAAAGCTATGTAGGGGCACCTGGATGGCTCAGTGGGTTA
>CM052896.1:71171729-71248444 GCA_028534135.1 Potos flavus
CCTCTGGTCCTACTTCCCACCCTAGTGAAATGGAGCCTCTGCTTGATCCAGTCATCAAAGAGTTCTGCCTGTTGGTGCTTCTGACCACATGGCCACTGTCTTGTCCTCTTGTATGCCAGTTGGCTAATCCTACGTTCATTCATTCATTCAGTAAACCTTTACCAAAGCCATCATACCGTGGGAGGTAGGAGCACAGCAGTAAGGAAGAAAGGGAAGGTACCTGCTCTCATGAAGTATATGTATCAATACATATACTCTCAGGGGAGCTAGTGTCAAAAAAAATTATTAATTATATATGTGCTTAGTGCCATGAAGGAAGAAAGCAGCAAGTGCTTTGGGAACATCTAACAGGAAGAGCTAATCTAGTCTTACTGTCTCCTGAGAAAATGAAGATTTAGCTGAGATCCAAGAGACGGGTAGAATTTAGCCAGGCAAAATTGGGAATGGGGGCCATCTTATTTCTTCATTTATTAGAAAAGAAGGAAAGAAGGTGGTGAGAGAGGAAACTTATGACTTATTCATGGGCCTTGTTTTACTCATTATGTAACTATCAGGATATCCTCTTTACAAAGGTATAGGGGAAATGGTATCTATCAATACCAACATGAAACTTAGCTTTAACTTTTTCTTAAATTAGTTTAAGACTGGATCTTTAACACATTCCACCGATAACCTTGAGTCATACTATTCAACCCCAGAATTTCTGTGTAGTTATTGTTCATTTTGCCTAGTAAGTGGATGTCTGCATAGATCCAACTAGTTATCAAAATAGTTTAGCAATACCTCTGGCTTCTACTTTTTTTTGTATTTCATGACATGTTTAAGTAATCCCGAAATGTAGAAATAAGATATATATAATCATGTGCTCTCATAGTGATTCATGGCTTGGTCCCGTATGAGACTTAGATTTCTTACCACGGAGATGTTCTAGCTCTTCCATTTGCAAATTGTCAAAACTTGAAGATTCCATTATAACTACATCCCCTCTTCAGCAAATGTCTCCCAGAACAACTTAAAAAATATCTTTGTTTGTGGGCTTTGAAGCCTGTGGGCTAGCAGAGCAGTACTCATTGTCACTTAACCATTTGCTCACCTATTAGCAATTCTTTAGTACCCCAAAATTTGAACATGGCCTTTGCATTAAAATTGCAATCATAAAATTAGCAGTTCAGTATTTTCATGGCAGTCAGAAGACCTCTATGGATGCAGGGACTCAGAAATGTAGGGTTCATCACCAGCAGATCCCAGAGTTATACTTTCTATGTATGTACTTCCTACATGTTCAGTATAGAAAGGATTATTATTGTCCCTGCACATACACTGTGATAACAATAAGGGGACAGTGTTGTGCAGTATGAGCTCTCCTTATGTTTTACGCTATCCTTGTAGTGATGCTGTTTAGTACTTCTGGAAAAAGTGCTGTTGACCGAAATGATGTCAAAGTTAGGCATATCATGTTCTCATGGAAGCAGTGTTTATGTCCTTATGTATTTATGTCCAACTATGTGGTTTAAATGACTGCATACTAATTTAACGAACTAGATAGTCTATGCCCCTGCAGAGCATACATCCTTCTAAAATGCATGAAACAGAGTAACATAATACGAACACTGATTCAGTTTATTATATCTTCTCCATTCCTCCATTATATTTTTCTGGGTAAATGGTGAAGGGATACCTGTATCTGGGCCATGGAAATAAGACTTCCTTCAGTACTAGTTTTGACCAGCACCTTTGAGGTCTATTTGGGTCACTGTCACTCCTTGATAACACCAGGCTGACTTCAGTTTCTTACTGTATCGTCCCTATAACAAACAAAAAGTCAAGATCTAGTTGTTGGTCATTCTATTGAATGACCAAGTCTTTATTCTTTCCTGAACTCCCATCTCATTAACACCCATCTTTTCCCCTTGGAGCAATTTAATTTTAATGCATGAACTCACCCCTATCTATGCTGAGCATTCCACCCGCTGACTCAGCACCACATTGTTATTTCACCATATCGAGGAGGCCGCCGAGTTGTGGTCCAAATGGTAGCCAGACTGGGAAGCATTCAGGGGCGAGCTGAGTCCTGACTCATCAAGCCTCGCCTCTCCATCCCAGATCTCATCACGCATGTTCTACTACATAGTTGATTTCAGCCATCACTGCTTCTTCCTTCCATTAACTTTTTTTTTTAAGTTCTAGAACTCATGTAGCCAGATAAACATGCCTAAACCTATAGATACATATTCATTTAGATGACTATCCCCATAAGTACAAATATTTTGCTAACTCCTCTTTGGAAATTACCTTCAAAAATAATTTTCCAGCTATAGACACAAGGTGGGTTCATTACCTTACAGTCACTGGAGACCATTCTTTGATGATAACCTATTTTATCCCCCTGCCACTGTTTTCTCTCTTGGCCCTCTCACTTTTCTTTTGTCCCCAGGTTATAAAACAGGCTTAGGAATCTGAGAAAGAAGGCTAGGGAACAGACCTAGACCAGCAGCCTGTGGTGGGGTATTGGGGGGGGTACCCTTTTGCCAAACCCACCGGGAAGCAAGCTTAGTGAGATAAATTCATCTGAGGGCTGTCTGCCAGCTACAAGAAGGAACCTTGATATCATGGGTGTGACCAGCTCTGTGTTGTGAATGTAAACCATCTAAATTACTACAACCAAATTTTAGGTCCATCGAAAACTCAGATCCAAAGAGGACTGCATATACAAAAAAACCATACCTCCTTCTGACTGTGTGGCTTTTAGGAAATAACTTCTACATGTACCATTTCACAGCTCTAATTTATTTCACCTTTTAAAACACTTTGAAAACCTATTGCAATGAAAACCTATTTCATAATATTAAACCCCTAGAAAGGAAGGCCTTACGGAAATCTAGTAAAAAGTGAAAAAAATCATCTTTGAAGACCCAATTGATAGAATCCAAGTGAGCATAACTCATATATTTTGTGCCTGGTGACTAAGTGCTGTAGTTTGGCTGATGGGGACAGCACAGAGTGCTTCTGCCTCCTGGATAGGCACAGACTGGAGTGTGTCCCAGCGCTCAGGTGAGAAGTGGGGCCCTCAGATCACCCCTGTGTGGGACAGTGGGGAAGACCTTCCTCCTGCTTTCCTCCTCGGGTCATTTGACCAAACCACCCTCATTTAGCCTCACGGTCCATCATCATAAGCGAACTCCTCTGGAGTCTCAATTGCCATGGCTGCATGCTCTGAATGTACTTGAATCTGTCAGCACTGCCCCAATGTGGCTATACACCAGAGGAGCATGGGATGGCCTGCTACTTCCCCCAGCATTCTAGCCAAATAGCCGGTGACTGCATATGCCCTCGCCTTGCAGACTCCCCTCTGCTGAGAAACTCATTCAGGAAAAGTACCCAGGTTCCCATGAAGTTAAAATCAGGGAGCAGAGGGAGGTACTTCATAGAAGTAATAATAACTCACATTTGACAACCAAGGATGTCCTTGCTTGGTTTCCATTCCCCCGGACAACAGGCAATGACCATAGGTTATGTATCCATTGCTAGGACAATCCCACTGTACAAGACGATTCGTTTATCTCAAGGGAGTACCCGGAAATGCTGGGAACGTCTCTCCGCACGCACCTCCTGTCCTAGCTGTAGCGGACCGTTAACACCTGTGCGAAACAAAGGCACGGTCTCAATTATCCATGTGCGGTCGTGTTACAGAAACATGGGAGTTGGAGCAGTTGGCCCGATGTTCGCACCTCAAAAGGATGGTTTCAACCTGCTGGCTAACAGAACAAGCTCAAGAGAAAACGACATTGAAAAACCAGCATAGTTAGGCCGTAGAGGGTTCCACGGGGCTGGAAAGCATTCATAATCTGATTTAATATGTCTGGGAGGCCCACAGTATGGTACTAGAGCAAATGTCTAAAAGATGCCATGCCTGTCTCAGGCAACAAGATAGACTTCTAGACACTGTGTTTTTGAGGCTAGATCATGGCCAAAGGATTGTTTTATAAACTCCACTGAAAGTTGGTTATTGCATAAGATATACTCAAAACCTTATTTTTTTAGTCCTTTTGAGAGGAAAGCCTCATGAGGTGGAAGAACAAAGCTGAATGTTAATAATTCTGTGGCAAGTGGCAGAGGAAAGATGGGGAGAACATACTGATGTCAGTGATTATGAGCTAAGAAGAAAGGCCAAAAGAGGTGAGGGTAGAGGGACAGAATTTGGAAGAAAACAAAATGAATCAAAAGAGTCGAAGAAACAGACTGTGAGCAACGAAGGAAATGACAAATAGAGCATCAGGGACCATAATAGAAATGATGAGATATTCAACGTGCGTGACTGCAGAGAGAGACACCAAGTTTGGGTGAGCAGGCTGTACTATGGGAGGCAGGAGGAGCCAGGGGAAAGGATTTTGAAGAATGAAGTCTCTGGCCAAGCTCAAGCCAGCCAACGAGTGACTTTCAGACTTTAATGTGGGGACAGATACCGTAAGAGGCTTGTTTAAAATGCAGATTCTTCGACTCCATCCCAAGACAGTCTGATTTCCCCCGGTCGACAGAACAGGGAAATGTTTTTAAGAAGGGCCAGATGATTTTGCAATTTGCATACAGACGCAGGTGACCGTCACACCTCACTTTGAGAAAACTCTGCAAACAAAGCAGAGAAAATCTTACAGCTTTTAACGGCACCAACTTATTAGAAGAGAATGGAGGGGTTTGTAGGTAAGGAATACGTCTGCTGAACCCGGCCAGAAAACGTGGGAGACTGCCCTAGAATTATGGCCGCTGAGCGAGAGCTACTGCAGGCAGGCATGGCGGAGCAAGATCGAACAGAGCTCCTCGAGTTTGTTTCCTGGATATAGATCAGCCTGTACCCTTTGCAGTTGGAGATGCCCCTCACCCAGTCGAGACCCCCCCCCCAAAAAAAAAACACCTCAAAGAAGCCTCTGAAAATAATTAAGCATGATAATTCTGGATTATCTTTAATTGGAGGGAGGCTCTGGTGCACTCGGAGCTTTGGAGGGTCATCCTGCATTTGTTACAAGGGATCTGTCACCGTGTCACGTGCACATTATTCATCACTTTCACCTCTGATCTCCCCCTCCTCTGAGCACAGCCCTCTGCAAGGCCCCTGCACTTAGGCCGCAGAATAAAAGAAATGCCCTCTCCCTGTTCCTGCTGCCGTGACTCAAGGCCACTTCCCTTCCAGGGGGAATTCAGACTGACGGAATCTTCTCCTTCCTCTCCTTCATTCTGTGCCGGCTGCTTGGTGCCAGGCCCGTGCCTCTGCCAGGAGCTCCAGCCGGTCCCTCGTGAGGACTTGGGTCCTCACTGCTGCAGGAACTAGGCCCAGGCTGGAGCCCGCAGAATGTAAGCGATGCCGATGCTGCCTGTAGGCCCAAGCAGGCCAGCGGCGAGGAATGAGAAGAGAGGAGGGAAGGGAGTGAGGGAGACTTGGAAAAAGAACCTGGAAAAAGCCAGGTGGAACGCAAAGGGCAGCCAGACAAAGACTTTGGCCATCTTTGAAGGTCAACAGGCCTACGACCAGCTCTCTGCCTCTTCTGACTTTTTTACCGGGGTGGAAAGCACCATACCTTCTACCTACGGTTTATACTGCAATCCTTTTTCTTCTCCTTTCGGCATGAATTCAGGGCCCCACTCAGTGCCTCCGTACAGGGGCTCCTGCTTGCGGCCTTAGAATCCGGTGGTTACCTGACCACTTCTCAGAGAGCGAAATCTGCTGTGTTCATCCTGCTTCCCGGCAGCACGAAGGGTAGTGCTGGCCCCAGGCTAGCTGGACGGTGCGTGTTTGTGGAACTCAGAGTGAGACCACTCTTTCCGCTCTGGAACCCGTTCTTCAAGTTGCTAAGTTTATATTAACAGAGTCCCCTGAGACTGTCTCCTCCGGTTAAGGAAATGGAAATGTACTTAAAACAAGTACCAGCTCAATTAATATCTCAAAATTAGGATCCAAATCCTGTCAAGAAACAAGGGTGGCCTTTGAGGTCAGAGCTGGGTCCCTCCGGCCCAGCCCTACCATTGATTTCCAGGCTGCAGTTCGGAAAATTGGGCCTTTTCTCTGCACCTCTGTTGCCTCCCCTATACGTTAAGGATAATAATACCCCTTTGCACAAGGTCATCAGGAGGATTAGATGAGAAAACTGGTGTTAAGAGCCCCTGGGAGATGTAAACACTCAAGTGTTTTTCCCTTTTAATTTTGGATTAAGCTGCTTTGGGCAGCTTATTTTCTCCTTTTCCTGGGTCTTAAAATAACATGTCTGGTGTGCAAAAATACTAATGAAGTAGCACGCAGTGATTTGGTTAATAACATCCACTTCACAATAGTTCTTGGAAAGTTTAAGGACGGTAAGGCCCCACCCCGCTACCCGCCACACATCCCCCCGGCCACCCCACACACCCCCAACCTCGCGCGTGCGCATGGGTTTTATTTTGAAGTGTTTACCAAAGATCAACTCTGATGTTTTGACACATGGGGTTAAAAATCAAAAGCGAAGCTTCAGAGACATCCGTGCCACTTTTATTCACATTTAATTTGCAAGGAAAATGTGTGTGTAAATAGAGGGAAAAAATCTCTCTTTCGGCAAATAACCGTCACGATCTGTATTTGTAGGTCTTCGTCCAAAATTTTCTTACCATCTTCTCTCGTTGTAATGGGCTTCAAGGACTTCTCTTTGCTCTAAATGGGAATATTTACTGATCAAGAGCACGCTGTTGCATTCTCTTCTGCTGTAACCCGAGGAAACAGAACCTTTTCACCTCTGGAACCGGCGTTTCCATATTACTCATGCCAGTCTTTTCTCACTAATTTTATGATTATAATGAGGCAGTGGTGGGCTAGTTAGCACAGATGACCTTCTAATTGAAAGACTGTAAATTCAATCTCCATCGCTGGGCACCGACAGAAATTTAAATAAATATAGCTCCTAAAACCCTTGTGATGGGCTGGCCTAATGACCAGGGGCTAGCAGAGCCCAAGTCAGCTGTCACAGGGGACCCCTGGCAACTTCTGGGTGTTAACTACAGGAGTCATTAGAAGCAGGTTGCCCTCGCGAAGCCAAGTGAGATGAGGGACGTTTCCCCTGGCTTTGATTCGGGCACCGTGCCTTGCTTTCCTGTAACAGATGCCAAGTTGCTTTTTTGTCAAAATGCTTCCTAACACAGGAGCCTGAACACAAGGGGAAGCTGCCTTCTCCAAGGGGACCTGAGCAGACAAGAAAAGCCTTCTCTACCGGGCCCCCTTTTTGTCCGCTGCCATTTATAGATTGGGATGCAATCAGCTGCCCAGGGCGGTGTTGACATGCTCCCCTTGCTTGCTGTATTCACCGCCATTTTGCACCCCCATGACCTTGGACAGCAATTCAATTCAGGTTTCCCCGAATGAACTGCCCTGAGGATCAAGATGGGTATGGAAATGGTCAGTCCGAGGAAGGAATCCATGGAGCTGTAGTGCTGGCAACATTTGTACCGAATAATTGAGTACTTGCCCTTGATATGTTTCTGACCTTCCATTTTGGCTTGAACGTTTGTGTGTGTGTGTCTCTTATTGTGAGTCACCTTAATTGTCTTTTGGAAACAAGTTGTATATATATATATATTTTTTTTTTTAACAAACTGGCTGCTTTAAAATGTGTCCCTGGACCTTGGCAACAACTACCTAAAAATGGCCCCATATTGCTGACAATGCCTTAAAGCTGGTTATTGGGTTGTCAGCATGGGTGCGTCTTTATCCTGAATATATCACACAAACACAATGGAAATTTCCCATTGCCTTTAAAGTTTTGCATTCTGTGTATTTGGTTGTTAGACAAATAGAGCAAGCTTTGCCGACTTCATTTTCATTCTTGGCAGCATGTTTTTATCATAAGGCAGATAGTCATTAATTTACAGAATCAACGCTGGGAACAGCTTTTGTGATCTCATATTAAATTTTCCCCTGAATCCGCCCCTTGGCAAAAATTACTCACATCGTTAAAAAATATTTAATTAGGCTGTAGTTTATACCCAGCTCACTGGGGAAATGTTGGAATTAATATGATTTGCATGAATTCTGTTTCTCTTTTTCTGTCAGAGATTAGTTTTGAATTCAGTTCAGAGGGTCGTTGACACTGCCAAGGACTCACAATCGTGAAGGTCAAACAGGTAGCAAATACTTCCCCTGGGTAGGTTCCCTGAAAAGACAGCTCAAAATTGCTTTTAATTATGGGTTACCTGAAAGGCCACTTGCTGTTTTTATTTTTCCACAGATCTCTGGAACACTGCATGATTGGAAGTTTTAGGTAAACCATTTTATCCCCAACTAAAACAGGCGGGTTTTTGTGTAGAGCTAGATAGATGTGCCTAGCTGTGCGATACCTAAATAATTTTCTCAGCTGCTCACTGATTTCTGTGGTTATTCACAAAGGTCTCTTCGCTTTGTACTAGGGATATGGATAAAGTAGTCTTACAAGACAGCCAGCCAGCAGAGAGTACATTTTCTACATAGCAATGTATCTGCTTGCCTAATTCTCTCTCACAAGATAAGATACAATGTTTAGTTATGCATTTCCTTGTTTATTCTTCCATGGGTCAGGAAAAAAAACCTTAGGGAATTCACAATCCTATGCCATTTTTTTATCAAAAGAAAATTTAATGGAATATTTAATTAATAATCTAATCAATCAATTAATCTCAGTTACATAAGTGTTGAAATCTAATTCTTTTTCACAGCTATATCAATAAAAGAAGCGAAATGGCTACCCACTTATCAGGATAATAGGAAACTGTTACAGACACAAAGAAAAATTGACATTGTATTAATTCTGCTACACTGGCCCTGAATTTGCCAGTGTTACCAGAGTCTCCTTTGCGCCTTAGACGAATTTCAGTTCACTCTCTGGGACTACCAGATACACCTCTTACAGCATAACCTTTCCTAATGGGGAGAAAAAGAAGTGATAATTAGCTTCTTGTGTGTGTGTTTCTTTTTCCCTTTTTTTTTGTTTTTTAATTCCCAAAAATTGGGTCTTTGTAACTCCAAAAAAAAAAGGCACATTCCAATAGTGAAAGGGCATTTAAACTTTTTGGACATTACCTCTGTATTGTTGCATTTTAAGTCTAAAAAATATAAACCATCTGCTATCAAAATATGTACAGAGCATACCATGCTGCTGACTAGCCAACTGTTGATGAATAAATATTTATATTTCAAGTGATTTATCTAGGGCTTCTTTCAGCACGGGAAAGATGAGAGTCAGTTTGACCCTGGATTCTAAAAATCATGTGTCAAGTCCCTCGCAGGGAATGGATGCCAGGTGTATCTATTGAGATAATGGCCTTCCTCGGGAACATGGCTAATGAAGATCAACACATGTTCCAGATTATTCCAAAGTGTTCTAAATTGAGAGACACGTAAAATGAGAGAAGGGAGGAAAACAGGGATTTCTGAGTGCATAGGTTTTGCTGAACATTGCCGTGGTGGTTTACACACACGACCTTATTTAGTCCACAAAATACCTGGTAAGATAAATACAATTACTCCATTTTAAAGTTGAGGAAGATTCAAAGAGGCAGCATAGACTATCTTTTTAATTCAGTCCTTTCTTTTACACAGGAACGTACTGAACTTAGAGAGAATATATAAGCCCCACACAGTAACAGAGTTTGTCTCAAATACAAGGCTAGAAACCACATGTCCTTCACCTTCTCCCAGGTGTGTCTGAATTTTCCCAAAGACCTCCTGAGACCAGCTCAGACTAGAAAAGGTTTTTTTTTTGAAGATTTATTTATTTGAGAGAGACTGCACACGTGTGCACACTGGAGCAAGAGCAGGGGAAGGGCAGACTCCCTGCTGAGCGGGGTGCCCAATGGAAAAGTCGGATCTTGCGACCCTAACATCATGACTTGAGCTGAAATCAAGAGTCAGGTGCCGACTGAGCCACCTAGGCAACCCAAAAAGATATTAAGTAAAAAACAGCATAGCCATTTTCCCTACACCTTTATTAGTTCATTTTGCGTTATTTGTGTTCTAGCAAGCCAGTTCAACTCTTCTGCTTTCCTAAGATGCATGCATGTGGCTTTGTGAAATGTTTTACACAACAGGGTGGACATACACCTTCCCCTCTAGTAGAAGGAAATTCATACGAACAATAGCATATTTACAATATTCTTGTTAATATATTAAGACCTTTATTAACAAGTGCCTGCTGTTTGATTTTTTGGAAAAAATCAAGTCGTAAGCTTTTACTACAATGTAAAAATGAGTTTCTTAAAACTCTCAACTTGACCAGATAGGAAACAATTTAAAAACTCTTACAGGTGTATTGAGAAAAGCCAGGCTTTAAAAAAGAAAGAAAGAAAAAAGAAAAAGCATTTGTCATTACCAAAAAGATGTCTTTAAGGTAAAAATAAGAACCCCACGCCCTGCACAGATAATGCAGTTAGTTCTAGTTATCTGGTCAGCTGGCAAAAAGCAAGCCCTTAAGGTCTTCAGCTCCAGTCTTTCGCTCATTATCTTATTGCTGGGATTTCATGTTCATTTCTTCTTGGTGGATGACTAAACTAGTTACTGGTAGCGATCGTAAGCCGGCATTTACTCAGCTCCGCCCTGCTCTGCCTCGGAAGGGACAACTCCTCAGCTGGTGAATCGGCTACTTTTGTGACTTTGCTGTCTTGTGGTTTAGGGTTTGCTGGGCATCACTGAAGTTGCGGGGGTACCTGGTACCGGCGCGGAGATGGCTGCCGACCTTGGGTCTCCTCTTGTTGGCTTTGTCTTCTTCATTGCCGTCCTCTCTAGGCAGTCTTTGGTGAGACGGTCCCCAGCAGCAGGGGGATCTGCAACTGCCGTGTTCACTGGTCTGCCTCGTCCTCCTGCACCCGGGTCGGAGGGCCCTCCAGCACCTCCCCCTGCGTGGGGCTGGGGCGGTGGTTGGAAGACTGTGGTCGCTGCCCCTCAGCTCCGTGCCTGTGGCCACTCGGAAGCCGCGGCCTGCAGTAGGACTCACACTCTGGGGGCGTGGCCTCAGAGCCCTCTCCCCCCCTGTGTGGGTAATTCTGCTGGGATTGCAGGGAGGACCCCTGGGACCTGGAGAGTATCTTAATGGTTAGGGTCTGCTGTGTATTTACGGCCTTGCTCTGGAGCTCCACCAGAGCCTGTCCCATTGGCTGCCTCCACACCCTTTCTCCTTCCTCCGCATCCAGCTCCACCATCTCTCCCTCTCCCTGCGAAGGCATTTCCTGGGGTCCCGGTTCTTTATGGCAGGGGGGGTGTACAAATACCTCTTCCTCACTGCCAGTCATTCCTGGTGATGAAACCATGTAGGTATCTGACATCATTGAACCATTTTGCTGTTCACAAACCTTCACTGTGATGACCTTCTTGTCGCCCCCTCACCCCCGCCCCGCCAGGCGCTTCGATGTGAGAACCAGGTCGGGGGCGGCTGCTGGGGCCCTTGCTTTGGGCGCTGGTGGTTCTGCTCTGGGCTCTCTGCGGGCCGCTTTCCGCTCCCCATCCAACTCGCATATTTATGACCTTCTTGTCTGAATATATGAAAACCAAAACAATGTGACTTAAAGACAGTGAGGGAGAGAGAGCTGTGAAATTGAAGAAATTGTACGAATAAATGCCAGTAGGACGAGGGACATTAACTCAGCCTTGCAAAAGGATGCGGGTGACTCAGGAAGCTTTTCTGAGGCTTCTTTTCCATTTAGTGTGTGGCTATTATTGCTGTTTGCTTTTCCTTTCTCCTGTAGCCTCCTTACTTGATGAGCACAAAGCTGCAAGGAGTCCCTGTTTAATCCTCATGTCTGAGGTGGCGAGTCTCAGTGTTTCATCCCCTGGTCTCAGAAAACAGCAGTTTTGTTACATGCTGTTTGTTTGTATCCAGTTTTCTTTCTTTCATTCTGAGCATGAGTAAATTATGAGAACAGTTCCGGGAATACAGTCTACCTTCCAGGGTCACCAGTTTTCTTATTTAGTGGGTCTACCCCTACTGCACTCCCAGGGGCTCCCCGCCCCCTCCCCATCCCTATTCATACTGCTGTGCTCACGAGGCAAAAAATGAGCATAGTATCAAATTCCCACTGTTTAATCACGCTGTTTTCACAACTGGATGTACTTGAGGAAGATCATGGTTGAGATAGATACACTGAAAACATGAGTTGTAACAGTTTGGGAGATTTCTAAATATTTTGCAAACTATTGTGCTAATGGTGTGGCATGTATTGATTTGTCTTATGAATTCTGATTTGAGGTGAAAGAGTACACATGGGTAATAATTATTATCGTGATGGCTACCATTTATTAACTAACTGCCCTTTGTATGCCCAGCCCATTACTCATCTCAACAATCTAAGTAGCAAAGTCTCCATTTGACAGGTGAGAAAATAGTGGCTTGGCAAGGTTAAGCAAGCTCTTCAGGCTTGCACAGGCATTAACATAGCTCAGTTTTAAACCCTGGTCTTTCCAAGTCCAGTCAATGCGAGGTCTCCAACAAAACAGAGCACTGGGAAGTGAGGCAGAAGCCATTCCCTGCCCTGATCGAGCCCCCTCAAGTTCAGGATCTTCTCTCTGAATTACAATGACAACAACCCAAGGTTTCAGGGAGGAGGGAGGCAACATAGCAGAAAGCATTTTGAGGTCAGCAGTTTAATCGAATCAACAAATATTTTATTGAGCACAGTGCTAGGTATCTTGGGAACTATCAAGATAAATAAGAGATCATCCCAGACCTTAAGAAGCCTGCATACTAGAAAAGGGTTACATTCCTTCAGTTTCTGAAACAAGTCGTTTCTAGTTCCTCTACAAGTCTGACATTTTTAAGACTGGAGAGGAACACTGGTTAGAGAAAATTTTCCTACAGCACACATTCAGTTGTTTTAGGAAAGAGCCAGAACAAGGGAGTCAGTACATATTTTACCCGTCTCCACATTAATACCTCCCCAGACCAGTTCCTGATGATTCAACACTGTTTTGGCCACGAATGGCAAAAATAGTCCCAATACACAACATTAATTATGCACATTATGTAAAAAGATAATAGTGTTACTTATCCAGTGGGGGGGGGGGGGGAGTGGGAAGGAGCCCATCTTAGTGGATAACTATTCTGTTCCAGCTGAGGAATGTCAGCACTCCTCAAAGCTCCTACAAAGCTTAGGTATCAATTTTCTGGGATGCCAACTGTACTACTTTTCCGTTCCTCAGCCTGAAAAGGCAGCAAGCCTTGCATGAGCCCCTGTCATTGTTTCTTTCACCTTCAAGGCTTCCCCTCTGATGGGAGTAGATGCTGTATAAATCGAGGGGAATTTAGTATGTACTTCGAACATATTATGGGTGTTAGCTAATTCACTCTCTATCCCCACCCTAGGAAGCAGGGATTCTCTCTCACAATGACAAGTTATAAAATGGAGAGACAGAAAAGGTACAGTGCCTTGTCCGCCCTCATTTCAAGAATCAGTGGTGACAAGGTAAGGGGTAAGAAAAACAGACTTTTTCTTCCCAGGCTAACGCTTAAGTCAGTAGTTCACGTTATGCCTTTAACCATTAATAGTATCATCTTAACCTAGTCTTTCCATTTCTGTCCTTTTCTTTCTTCCATTCCCAAAACTCTGCTTCCAGAGAACCCGACATACTGTAACTCAGGCTGCAAGTCAAGGACTATGGTTCTCACACTACTATTCCCAAAACAATTTCTTCTTTCAAGCCAAACCTTTTCAAAAGACCAAAACACACCAACATAGACTGTTCGAGTTGGAAAGTGATCGAGTAGTACCTCAAAGGCACTCAGGGGCTCCTTAAATGGGCCCCAAGACTCTGTAGATTCCTTCATCCTCTGCCATGCCCAGGAGAAGTTGAGGGACGAGATTATGTTTTTCATCAGTCTCAAAGGATCCATGATCCCAGAAAAGTCTAGGGTATTTATCTTTCTGTTCAACATGAAACTCATGATCATCTCCCACTTACTGTACTTTATTAATGTGCTTCTGCATCAGACTCAAATGGCTTTGTTGAGGTCCTAATGACTGTGCCACAGTTTTGATTGAAAGTCCCAGCCGATCCGACTTGATAGCCCAAGCCTGGGCTTCTGTGAATATGATGAATGGAGAAGCAAAATCAATAAGGCACCATATTACTCTGGGATTCCAACACTTACCAAACCCTTGAAATCCGCTCATTTCTCAGTACAATTGCAATGCTATTTATTTATTCGCTTGCTCAACATAAAGGGAATACCTACTGTGTACCAGGGGTCATGCCAGGGAATTAGACAGAAATGGCTTCTGCCTTCAGGAAGCTTACTCCAGTGAATTAATAAACAGAATTATGTTTACTGATCACTCAATATATGCCATATGCTTTGTTTGGCACATCGCATGCATTATCTTATTTAATTTTGACCACGGTTCGGTAGATAACCATTATTTACCTGTATTTTGTAGTTGAGGAAACAGTAGAGTAACTTGCCCAAGGTGGGTAATGGTTTGGATCCCAGGCCATGTGCCTTTAGAGTCTGCATTCCTCACTAATACTCTCCGTTAGAAGCATGGAAAAGTAAATATGAGAAAACCTTCCGAAACCTAGCCCACTTTGCATATACCCTTAGTCATTAAATGGCAGCCGGCTATCCCATATACCTAAACAAATGTTTTTACTCCAAGAAACATGCCCTTCTTGTCTGGAAGGTGCCTCCCTCTTTAAATGTTCAGCAGAAAAGGCAGGAACTCATCAGTCTCAGCTAGGGGACTTTATTTCTAAATGATGCAATTAAAACCAGAACAAGAGACTCTGTAATTGTGGACAGTCACCCATAGCCATTAGATAGTATGAAAGGGCTGGCTGTAAATCTAGCTAATAGGTTACCAGAAAACGTACCTTCGACAATCTCGATTTCATCTTAAGGAAGCAAGAAAGTAGCATTACAGGAATAATGACTCATTAGTGACTTGAAATTGGGATTATTTGACTTTGTTTTGTGTCCACAGATAGGTAAGGCTGGTCAATGATGGAAACCAAAAGGCTTCTTCCCAGGGATTAAGGGACAAAGGGAGCTTCACTAACGGGAACACCGCTGAATGTTTGGCATAGGGGTTTGAGATCAGCCCAGCTGCTCCCTGCTTCTCTGGAAGCTCAGAGAAGACCTAGGGTGTTCCATGGGGAGGAAATGGACAAGTCAAGGATATGCAGAATTACAAGAGGGATAGCCCTTCTAGCTATCCTAGGAGCCTGGGAGGAAACTAAATACCTGGGTGCTAGTAAAAATGGACGCGGTTTGCCTTTTGCTTAGGTCACGCCTAAGCAGGGAGCTAAGAGGACACACTGCGTACTCTGATGAAGTCCCGGACCCTCAGGAAAGAGAACAGGTACGAGCTTACCTGTCTCTAGCAGCTGAGGCTGCCAGGTCCCGGCCATCTCCGTCGGTTTGTTCTTGAGCTTTTAGTCATCGGAATTCATTCCAAAGCACTAAAACTATCGCCCTTGAGGCTCTCGTGTTCTTTCGTGGATATATAAGGCTGCAGCTGAGTCTTCACAAAAGTTGCCCATGAAATCCTTGAGTCCTCCTTGCTTTGGTTTTGTGTTTCTATATTCCTGTCGGTATGGACAGCATGAAATTTTCAATTTGCAGAAGGATTTAATCAACAGCAAATGTTTTGAATCAGATTAAAACCCAAATACTTTAAGAGCCATGTATTTATTCTGTCCTGCTGGGTGCAGTCGTTTTCTCTGGCTTCTGAAGGGCAATGCAAAGCCATAGCTGCTCTAATGAATTGCTTGCAACAGACAGGTATGTTAGTGGTTAATAGTCATGAATGTTTACCTTAAAAATCCTGGGTTCTTCCTGAGAATGTGCCCCCTTCTCCTTGACACATCAAAAATGGGAAATCATCTCTGAGACTGTTTTATTTGTCTGTGTTTTCGGGACAGCACATTTACATGCTTGCGAAGGCAATCAATGTAAGCAAGCACAGGTCTTCCAAGAATCCTTAATTATATGTCTAAGAATGCATATGTATTCACATGTAATACTTGTGTTTCTGCAGCGTTTCCCCCCACCTTTTTGAGCTGACATGTGCTAAGACTCTTTGAAAGTGGTAAAAATGAAGAGTGTAACAGGCAAATGCACAATGAGTTGTTAAATGTGATGGCAAAATAAAAAATTTTGAAAAAGCTTCAGTCAGTATGATCAGTTAAAAAAAAAAAAAAAGACAGCCGGCAAACTGTCTATCATGTGATGAAATTTGACAGTAGGGATTATGGCTTTGATGGACCAGAACAGCTAATAGAAGAAGCTGACATTTTTGAAACCCTGCTAATTAAGGGTTCCTTCCTTAATATTAAAATAAAGTCTTTGTCTGGGTTTTATGGTTGGAGAATCAGGTGTTTTCATTAATATATGCCAGTCAGTCTTAATAAGCTTGGAGGGCAGAGGAAGTTATTATTGAGTGACCTTCTACAAAATAAGCATGTTGCTAAGGGCTCTAACCCTGCCCTGTTCAGACTGATGAATCTCATTTCCAATGCAAAAGCTTCACAAGAAATCCAAGTATTCTCTGTGCAATCACAGAAAATAATCCTTGTGTCTCTTGTAATGTCCAGAATTGCCACTTACTACACTACTACTGTACAATGAATATTACAATACATATTATTTTTCTAGCACAATTGTCTACATTTCTGAATTGCCCAGAATAGAAAAACTTATTGTGAAGACACTTGTATTGAAAAGTCAGCTCATTTTAATACTTTTCAAATAGTCATCTACTCTGTTCATGAATTATAATGCTCCGAATACATCTGACAATACTGGCTTTGAAAAGGAGATATGTCTATATTATTACATATTCATTTTCAAATAGATTTCAAACAGATTTTAAACCATTCATTGAAATTCATTGAAATGATAAATTCACAGTTGGATTTTGATTGACTCTTAATCCAATTTTACTTTTGATAAGTTTTCACCCCTCTCTTCCCACCCACCCTCAGCCTTTCTCAACCAATATATTTTTTTGTTCTGCTATTGGTTTTTAAGGCAAAGCTGACGGGATGGCGTAAACCTTGAAGGTTTTGATAACTACATGTAAAGCTTGTCAAATGAATTGGTAAATTCAGTTCAGATCAGTAAAGGCCCACACTACAGGTGACTTGTCTGGCTAATTTCCAGTATAGCCGTGTTTCTCTTGTAGAAGCAGATGTGTATTACAGATGTCTGTGGAGTCACACCCAGGGCAAAACTTGGAAAGGGTCTTTCAGTTACTGAGCCATAGCACCATCTCTAAATAACCTGGAAATACGCAGAGAGCCAAGGTAGGTGGTGTTGGGGTAGCAGATCAAACACCTTGCCCGGCATAAACCAGCTGCTCCTTATCCTGAGCTCTTTCTGTCCTAGGAGGAGAAGTTGGGTAATAGCTCTGCCATCGGATGCATGGTCAGGTAAAAAGACAACAAACCTATTTAAGTCTCTTTGGAGAAGGAAGGAGCTAGATTAATTTGCACAGTGCACCATGGGTTTTGTACTCACCCGTGGGAAATAAAAACCATCCATTCTGAAAACGGATTTGGTGACAGTATGCTAGGCCTAGGAACAAATGAGACAAGGATCTTGGATGCAGGGCTTAGCATACAGGACAAGAAGTTCAAACTGGAAATTATTTCAGCCTTAGGTTTGTAGAAGTCCATTGTCTTTGAGATGCACACTTGAGGAGAAAAACAAGATATGACATTTCCTATAAATGACTTAGTGAAGCTGGTTTTCAGTAGTTTAAAAAGGGAAAATAAAAAGGTTAATGAAGGCTAGCATACATCTATCTCCTTAGGGCCCAAATCCATCATCTAGTGTTTACTGAGCCTCTGCCTCATGCTTCCCACTGTCCTGGGCTTGTGCGGCACACCGCCCCTGCCCTTCTGAGCTTCAGTGCAGTTGGAACCCTACGGTGTCTTGGATTGCTCCCTTGTCCACCTGTCCTTTCTAACTTTCTTCTCTATGTAGAACCAGCATAGGAGTTGACCTCCCAGACGGTTTGACAGGGAGTGACCAATGATGCTCAAATTACAACTTATTCATATACTGTGTTGTGTTGTCATATATTTTTGTCCTATCACTTCAAAGTGGACTATAAGCTCCTGGGGGGGGCAGGTGCTAAGTTTTAATGTTTCTTTTTATGCCCACAATCCAAATTCAGTGTCTTTCAGAGAGCAAATGACTGATAAATACTTGATTGGCTAAAGTCTTTAAATAGTAGGTAAAATCTAAAAATGCAGTCCTTTTATTCTAAAGACAATCCTCTATTTCTATTTTTTATTCTCTCACACCTCTTTCCTCTAAGATCAATCTCATGGTATTCTAATACTTCATGTTCTTCTACTCCAGGGATTCTGTGGTTCTAGAGCAACAATGTCCAGTAGAAATATGGTACAAACCACACGTGCAACTTTAAATTTTATGGCAGCCACATTTTAAAAAGTAAAAATAAGCAAGTGAGTGGATTTTAATATTTATTGTATTTAATCTAATCTATCTAAAATATTTATATGTAACAATATAAATATATTGTATTGCCGCCTTTTAACTTTTTACATTAGGTCTGAATGAAACCTAGTGTCATTTTACCCTTAGACCATATTCTAATTCAGACTAGCCCCATGTGGCTACCATGTTGCACTGCCCAGCTCTAGAGACTATTCATGGATAAACTCCAGGGGTGTATGAAATCCCTAAAATAAAATGCTAAATTATGTGTGTTGTCAGAGCATCTTTCTGGTGACACAGAAGATTAGAATTTATCAGATTCCCAGAAAGGTTTATTTCCCCCACCACCATCAGACTCCCACCCTCAAATATCTTGAGAAACAGAGCACTGCTTTTAGCCCGTGGAATGACTCATTTTCTCTTCTTGCCAGTTCTATTTACATTCCCTATTCTAACAAGACTAACTCACAGTCTGTTATTAAACAGTTGTGAATTTAACTTATTCCTTTAAAATAGCACCTAGAGACTGCTCAAGGTATTGACTCGTTTCATAGAAAATAACGTCAAACACTACCACAGTCGGTAGTTACAACAGGCAAAGTAAAATAGAAGTATGGCAGGCCTTTTTTTTTTTTTTTTTACCATTTTTATGGTAATTCACTAGGAATAAATGCTACACTAGACCCTTGTGCCCACGTGGCTTTCAGGAAGTTCCCAAGATGCATTGAAACATGTCACCAGGAAGTGTTCTGGAAGGGTCAGTAATTCACCAGAGCACAGAGGATTTTATTCCTTCTTGTTCTCTTCATTGGGTTATGAACTCCAGCTTAACTTGACACCCATTTTCTGCAATGGGTAAAATATTTTTGTATACCTTGTCATTTTCTTGGATGAGATTTTTCAAGACCCTTCACGGTGACATGGAGGAGGAGAGCCAGTTGTTACAAAGACAGAAGCTATGTCATGACCTAAATCAAAGAAACCAAGATGTCAGTTGAATAAGCCCCTCCTTTTGTTTTGCTTTCTCTCGAGGTATACAGACTAATTCTCTTTCTTAAACCTTTCTGGTTTTGCTATCTTTTTGTCATTCTTGTTCTTTTCCCAACAGCATCACTTAAACATTGGGACTTAGCTCCTGGTGAGGGCCTCCCTCATAAAGTAACCCCTTCAAAAACAATCAGGTATGATTAACTCTCTTATTGTGCACATGAAACATATCCAGAGTTTTAGTCAGCCACATTGTTTTTGTATGACTAGAATAAAATAATCCTGTGTTAACTTTCAAAACACAAATGGAAAAGCCAACTCCATAATGACTACTGTTGTCCTTATCCATTTACCTTTCTTGAAAATAAAAGGACTGTTTAGAATCAGGGCAAAATTTTGATTTCAATCTTAACCTCTAAGCATTTTCTACTTTTTCTTATTCATGTGACCAAAGAAGAAGGACAAAATTCACTGTAAGAATAACAAAAACAATTAAGCAACAATGAAGATATATTGATACTGAAGTCTGGCTATGCATAACATGCATCTCCATGTGTATCTAGATTTAAATGACAAATATTGAACCATGTAAAATTTAAGGATAATGGATTAACTATGCCAATAGCAAGTGTTTTATGTTGATTGGTTTCCTTACTACCAAGGTAGTGAAGAAGCTTTGAAAGTGACATCTTACTTTTGTTTGATCTTCAGAGAAGGGAGATTGACGTCAGTTTCTTTTTAAGATTGTTAATCCTTCTTTCTCGGCATCATTTCACTTTTGACTATGATGTAACCTCCAATTGCATCCTTTTTTCCTTACCAGCACTGTGATAAATACTAAAAAGTTGGCCTTTCCTGCCCTACAGACACTTTAAAACTATAGGAACCTTGTAAAGCAAGGTTTTAAAATTTCTTGATTTAGTCACTTGCACAAATCCCTGGGCTCATTCCTGTGACATAATGTCCCTTCAGGATTACAGCATTCTCTAGGTTCTTCTTTCAACCAGTTTCTCTTAACGAAAGGAAAAGGATATTGACATATCAAAACTAATCTAAAACCCCTTCCTTCATAATACGGGTTGATGGAGAAATAGCGGAACCATAGGACCACAAGAAAAAATGAAATATAGTGTATAACTGATTTCGTAGAAAAAATGGGGGAGACTTCAAAGTGGGGATCTGTTTTATACCCGAACTATTTCTAGAAGTACTCAAATATGCCCAATTGTAGTCTGAGTAGTGACCCATCTAATGCTTCTGAATATTTAACAATCAGTGTCCTTGATCAATCCAGCTATTGGGAATGATAGTCTTAAAAACAGCATACTGTTCCATACAATTGTGCCTAAATTCGAAGCGGTACCTGCAATCTGTTCTTTCTTTCCTCTTGTGTTCCATTTCTCCAACGGCTTTTTTCTTTCTCTTCTCTGAGAACTAGGAAATCCACTGGAATTTATCTTCTGGCACTTCTTAATCAAAGCTTGGAACCGGTTATGCAGTATTCTCTTTGGATACTGTGGTTGCACATTCTCAAGTCCGGCACTCCAAGGGTTCTAGAAAAGTCTACCAAAAAACACCAATGGAAAAGTACTTGGGCTCACTGATTCCCAAAGGAGTTAAAATGTTTTATTTCTGAAGATAAAATAAACATACGATATGGTATCTTTTAGCTCAAATTCTTCTAAGGGAAGGCTCTGTTAACATATCTGTAAGAAGAGAGTTGGTTGGATTTGTTTTCTTATTTGATGACATTGAAAGGATTTTTCATTCTGCCTCATCGTTCTGATATAGAACCTTTCTTTCTTCTTGTTCTACTAATTTATACATGTATTTCTGTAACAGACCCAATGCTTTTATGCGTTTTTCTTCAGATAAGTCAGCAAATACATAGAATGAGACAGAGCAGTAAAGAACATCAAGTTTCTGTCAAAACAGTTCATAAATATTCAGTAGAGTTCTGCAATACGTAGGAAGTTATGAAGATGGCATTAAGATACCAGTAAATCCAAAGAAAACCTATGCTAATCAAGCTATCACATCTTATGATATTTTATTCTTTTATCACTTTATTATCCCTCAATAATATAAATGTGACCCCCAAAAAACTACAAATCCTAACCTGCCATGCTGAGATAGAATTTCCATCTTATCCTGGGTCAGGATTTTCTAACCAGGGTCTTACAGTGGATCTGAAAGCCTAACCTGGGAGTTCGTTTGCCAAACCACTTGCCACTAACATCGTCCTCTCTCAGGTCTGACCTTCCTTCTATCACAATATGGCTGGCATCCCCTCTAGGAAAAGGCTGAACCCACAGTGCCTCCAAGTCCTCCCAGCAATCTCAATGCCCTCAAAAAACTAAAAAGGAAAGAAAATCCTATAAAAGGCTTAGGAAATTGTACCTAAATGGCAGCTTTTGAATATTTTTTTGTGTGATAAAAATGAACAATGTATTATTCCTAAAGTGGAATTTTTTTTTTTTTTTTTAAGATTTCATTTATTTATTTGACAGAGACAGAGATCACAAGTAGGCAGAGAGGCAGGCAGAGAGAGAGGGAGAAGCAGGCTCCCTGCTGAGCAGAGAGCCCGATGCAGGGCTCGATCCCAGGACCCTGAGACCATGACCTGAGCTGAAGGCAGAGGCTTTAACCCACTGAGCCACCCAGGCGCCCCTAAAATGGAAATATTTTTAAAAGGAAGAAAGAAATAGGTTTTATGATCTTTCTTCATAAGAGTATCTTTCTCGAGTTGTTCCAATGAGGAGAGGACTGGCCACACTGCTGCCTCTTCCTCATTTGTACCAAACCATCTCAATCAAAGGAACACTGGATGCAGTGAGTTGCACTGTTAGTACATCGCTGTAGTTAAAAAGTATTTGCTCACCCCAGGGGGCCAAGCAAAGGCTATTGACATGCTTGCTTGATGCATGAAAAGACAAATTAGTCCCCCATCCTATCTACCAGCAGGGTACAGTGACCCTACATGGGAAAGTCAACTCAAACACTGTCTAATATATTTACATTTTTTTTTCCTGGGAAACTTCAGAGTTACCACATCAACTGTGTCTAGTGTGCAAATTGCATGCAAGCTAACAGAATGTGAGTTACATTTGAGGACAGCTATAGTTTAGCGTGACGGTGTAGATGGCACCTCGGCTCTAGAGGAATCTATGACAGGTAAGCTTGAGTGGGGAAGCACAGGGAGAAGGGAGTGTAGACTAAATGCTGTTTCTGGATGTGACTGCTTGGAACTCATTGCCCGGCTCCTGCCCCTTGTACATTCTCAGCAGTTTTCCAATACACTAAGCAATGTGAGAGAGCAATTTCTGTGTCACTCAGAGGGATTCGTGGGGGACTCCGTGAGCAGGTGTCCCTCCTTAGGTTAGAGAGTCCCATGGGTCTGTTTCTTGAACTAAATAAACACAACATGGCTGGGTATTTTTTTTTTAGCACCACATAAGGTGATTAGACTTACTAGAAAATGAAGAAGGTCTCCTATTTGCCTTAGCATCCAGCTTGCGCCCATCAGAAGAACGTAATATTAAGGGGAGAAAGGCTGTATCTTTCCATCATGTAGATCCTAATCGATAGAAAATGAAATTTCTCCAAAGTTCTGTTAATTTGACGGAACGGTTAGGAAACCATTTTTATGAAATTCTGTGAACAGCAGCCACAGTTCTGCTGTATTGAAGAGAGGGGGTTACGAAAGTTGGCTGTGTGAAAGAGTGCCTGGAAACCTGTTCTTTCCCAGCATTTTTATAATCCTATCCGGAGTTAAACTCAATTGGCTTTTACAGAAGGTGGTCGCAGTCTCCATGCATTCGACAAATACTTATTGGAAATATATTATGGTGCTCTATTATAACTCATTTTATAGGGCAAATACTGTTATAATAATAATGTAAATGATATAAAAGAACTTGTCCAGATAAAGCACAGATAAAGCAAAATTATTTCAGGCCTAAATATCTCTCTCATTTATTCGGCAAACATTTGTGATAGACCTGCTGGGTAGGAGACACTGGTCCTAGATCTTAGCGGGGACGTTTTGGAAGAGTTGGTAACTGAGTAGTTGCGGGTGTGTAATTAACCGTAGTAACATTGGATTGGAGCGCTATTTATTTTTCCTGTTTCAAGGTAGCATGCAGTCATGTGTGTTCATCAAGTGAAAGATCCCTATTCTTGGTTCCTGCAGTGTACTCTGAGGTGCAGAATTTAGTGGCCGGTGAGTTCTAGCAGGGGTCTCTCCCAGCTCTAAAATCTAAGAAAGCGAAGTGAAAAGCAGTGCGAGGAACGTGAAAAGTGCTAGACAAATGTAAGCAGTGAGGAAGAGGAGGAGGAGGACGACTCCAGGCTCAAGAGATTTTTGTCCATCCCCAGGTCTACCTCCCTTTAGTATACCTGCTTTCGTGTCCTTTTTTGGCCTGAGAGTCTGAAGGCCGAGCATCCTCAGGCCTGGCGTTGGACGGGCTTCTTTCCACCCTGGTGCTCAGAGCTCTCTCCTGAATGGAAGTGCAGCTAAAGGGTGGAGGAGCTCAGAGGTCCCCGCTCGCTCGGCCTCCCTGCTGCAGATGCGCTCTCCGAGAGGTGGTAGGATGACAGGGCAGACTGTGAACCAAACTCTACCTCCACTGTTAGCCTCTTCTAGTATTCAAGTTCTTCTGTAAAACAGGACATCAGAACAGTTCAAAAGAGTGGTATGAGAATTAATCCCAGAAAAGTATGGAAAGTACTCCTACACAGCGGTGGGAAGCTTCCCGGAGCATTACTGGTCTAGCGGGGGCGCAAAGCACGCATCACGCCTGCTGCACCCTCTGATTAAAGCTACGTCCCAAAGCCACCACCCAAACCGTAAGAACTCCTCACCGTAGTTACATAAGAGTGTGCATGTCTGGGCGTCATCCGTTCTTTTTTTTTTTTTTTAAGATTTTATGTATTTATTTGACACAGAGAGAATGCGTACAGGCAGGGGGAGCAGCAGGGAGAGGGAGAAGCAAACTCCCCGCCGAGCAGGGAGCCTGATGTGGGACTTGATCCCAGGAGCCCGAGATCATGACCTGAGCTGAAAGCAGATGCTTAACCGACTGAGCCACCTAGGCGCCCTGGGTGTCATCCGTTCTCACCCACCAAACGCTGTTTGGCGGAGGCAGCAGGCATCGTGTTGCTTCTCTCTTAAAAAGTGATTTCCGCGGCATGGTTTCACTAGATTTTCAAAATCAGGCTCTGAGGAAGGTTAGAGAAAGTCTTGTTTTCAGCTCGGCTCTCAGGGCCACTGCTTTACACCGTTGCCATGAGGGACGCTCCAGGGGGTGTCCCCCTCCATGTAGCATACAGTGTGAGTGCTGTTCCCTCCCCCCATCACCCCAGAGTCCCGCAGAGCAGCAGAACTGCCACTGCCAGTTCCAAAGAGGAAACTACAGCCCAGGGAGGCTAAGTGCCCCGTCCAAGGTCACACAGCAGAGGAGGAAGAGATTCTTATCTCTAAGTCAAGTTATGACCGCAGGTAGTTTGTGCCTTCCCCTCCGCCACGTGACCTTGAGTAGAGCACACACAGAGAGACTGGGATGGAATCAGATTCTCGGTGCCAGTCCTTCCGTCCAGTGTTAGACTCTGGGTACCTGGCGGCAGACCGCTTGAGGGCACTGGGGGAATGTGATGCAGCACGTCGCGCCTCGGTCTTGCTCTTGATGTGCTATACTTGGGACATTACATTATGGAAAGGAAATGCCTACATCACCCAGCCAAGCAGGCTGTGGAGACAGCGGTCTACTCCTCCTCCTCACCGCCGTTAGGACCGGCTTCCATGAATATTCAAGAGCCGGCACCCCCTAAAAAATCTATTAATCTCCCACCTGTGTTGTCATCTTATCACAATCTGTGGTCTGTGCCAAGAGGCACATTGCAGTATTAAAGGAACACTCGGAGTTTGAGAAGTGACGACAATATTAAAGTGCTACCATTGGACTCTGCAAAACGCCAGTGACTTCCTCATCTTTGCTAATCCCCAAACAAAATAACCATCAAGAAATATTAAAACACACATTTTATTAGTTTCATTTAATTTCTTAATTGCTCAAAGTCAGTTTACCCATTTATTGCTGTGTGAAATGCTTAGAGGCAAGGCGCACATTAAAGGGATTATTTCCATGTAATCCCTCCCTCCCAGAGGGTAGGAACTGATCACTTATGAATCCTGATTTACGCTCTGTAACAATATCAAATGGAGGAAATAGTTATTGTAAAATGATAGAGTCAGGAGTCGGGTAATACGGTAGGAGAGTGTAATTTAATAGCAAAGAGAAAGTACCTCATTTTCGGTAAAAGTTATGCGAGCCTTTTTCAGGAATAGCTATTAACCAAACTGAATTTAGCCTCCCATTTTTCTGGCTCTCCCTCTGTTAATTGATAGATGTTGAAGATGTGTAGCCCGTGATGATTTTAATCAAATGATGTCTGGGAGTAGATGCGATCATTTTACTGGGACTCCGAGTTCTGGGTCTAATAATTGCTCTGGGTATTATGCTCTCTGTGACAATTCACCCACTGCCAAGCTTCCTTCTTGGAAGAAACAGGGCACAGGCCCTCAGGTGGAATTTGGATGGATGACGCAGGAAAGGGAGGGGGATGGGAAGGAGTTCTGGGTAAATACCCAGCAAGAAACTTAGGATCATCTGAACTTCTGACGAAGAGGGGGGGACAACGATGACGACGACACATCAGAGTTGGCCTGAGGCCATGAAACTCCCACCCATCAGGGACCTGGGAAAGAGCTTTTTCTTGTTCTATTGTTGACACACCTCTCCTGGTCGTAATACCTTGAACTCAGCATTATTTTAGAAGCATTATCGCTCTTCTTGGAAGGAGGTAAGAATTATACCATCAGAAGATCACAAAGATCAGGCCAATCCCTTAGACAGCAGGCAGCCTAGACAGGGGCCACGCCGGACAGCATGAAAACAGGCCATCCCTCCCCGGCAGGACCCTCTTCTGATAGTTGATATTCACTCTCTACCTTTAGAATCCACCTGATACAAAGAGTATATAAAATAAAACCTTTTCTTAAGGCCCTCAAGGAGATTTGTACCATGTATCTTATTAGATTGAAGGCAAAACAAGAAAAAAAAAAATGACTGGTTCAGACCCCAGCTGACCTCTCTCGCATGGAAAATTCTCCATATGATTACCGAGCTAATGAGTAATATTTAACGAAAACATTATGCCTTTGCATATATTTGTAAGCAGCCCTTCTTTCATCTAAATGTACATAGCAATAAGCTGATATGTATAAATACACATCTTGGAATTCGATGTATTCTAAGGAAAATACTCATCCACTATCTCTGGCTATTTCTATACAAAATCCCAACTTCTCAAGAAGAAAACCATAGAATTCAGTCTGACACGAAAACCTGCAAGTATTTGAGGATGTGAGGATAAAAATGCTGAACGCCAGGCAGGGTCCTCCACATTCCACAGTATGTTTTGGCTTTGTGTAAACAACGGCGTATGAGGGGGGAAAAATGGGCTAAACAATTGCTAAATAAATACATACCCCCCCCCAAAAAAAAACTTTCTCTTTCAACTTGAAGAATCCTTCGGCATTTAAGGACAGAGACTCAGAACTCGGATTGGTTCTGGGGTCTGCATCTGTTTCCCTTTCCGCTCCAGATCTGAATCACGTTGACGCCTTTCTCTCCCACCCTTTCTCTTCCCCTCCAGGTGGAGCTGACAGGCAGCAGCGTCTTTGACTATGTGCACCCGGGGGACCACGTGGAGATGGCCGAGCAGCTGGGCATGAAGCTCCCGCCAGGGCGGGGTCTCCTCTCGCAGGGCACTGCTGAGGACGGAGCCAGCTCGGCGTCTTCCTCCTCCCAGTCGGAGACCCCTGAGCCAGGTGGGAATGGCAATCCCGACGTGGGGGACAGTGGGCTGGACCTTTGCCAATGCTTGCACTCAAGTCGCCAGTGTGAAGAGACTATAAATAGGTCTAATGGTAGTTAACAGTTCCGTGCAGCTTTCTGTCCCATGCAGTAATTAAATAAGGAAGGGATTTGAAAATAAGGAGACATTTTAGTAAGTATAATCCAGAGATCTAATTTCGGTTGAACAATACATAGAGAAGGTACTAGTTCTTTGAGTTCCCCTTTCAGATTACTAGAGGGAAAATGTTCAGATTTGGAAAGGCCTCGTCCTTGTCTTGTTACGGTGGCTAAATGTAGTGCATTTATTTGTTACGGACCAAAATCTATGATAAAGGCTTCTTGAATATTAGCTTGTAGAAAATTTAAAGTATTAGGGAGTTACAGAAATCTTGGTTTCTTTTTCTTTTTTTTGGTAAGCATCAGAAGGTACTTGAAAGATGTGAACGGATAAATTAAGGCTAAAAAGAAAACAGAAATGGCTACATTTTAAACTGCCTTTCCACCCTCAGTATTTAATTAGATCAATTGTATAGAGGAATGAACAGAGGTGACATTCCTCATTGGGATTCCTTCCAGGACTCTTATAGACTTTGCATTCAGAATGTTCCCATTTTCATTGTGTTGTACTGATGATAATTTAAGTATTAGGGGAAAATCCATTTATAAATTAAACAAAATGACTTGATATCCATCAGTCCCCTAGTTCATCAAGCTGTTCAAACACGGGGAAGATTGGCTGGTCGGCCTGGGTCTTCGGAGAGCGCTGGTAATTAGATCTGCGAAGGATTTATTCTTTGCTGATTGGGGCTTTAAATTAATTGAAGTTCCACATTTGTGGTTTTGTCCTTTTTGTACTTTTTTAGAGGAGATATTTCATATTCTTGTGTGGTGGAGTGCTTGGCCAAGCAGCAGTGGTTTAAATGTTAATTTTTCTCATGAGAAGTTTAAGATTTTTAATGAATCAAGGCCTGATTTGAAGTGCGAAGTTTTATTTGCTTACTTGGGAAATTATTTTTGCACTCTTTAAAGATGCTTGTACTTTACTTGATATATTGTTTTAAAACAGATTTGCACCACAAACTCATTTTATAGAAAGAAAAGTAGAAAAAAAACCTGTCTTTAGATTAATACTAAAAGGATTCTAAGAAAATACTTAAATTTGACCTGCTTAAAAATAATCACAGTGTATTTGCTCACACAGATGGGGAAAAAACAAACAAACATATTTGCCTCTTTGGAAATATTTTAATTCCATCTAAAACTAGTGCATGTTTCCTCATGTAAGTTAACTGCAGCTTCTACGGCATTATCCTACAGCATTGGTGAGTCTCTTTTTCCAGTGAGCACCAGGCATTAGAAGAGAGAGTACTGAAGACTACCCTTAACCATTTAAAAATGAAAATAATTTTGTTCCCAGGGAAGTCCTATCTTCTTCTACCATTGCTCACCAATGTCACTACATAGTTATGTCAGTGAGATTGTTGAAACTGCATTTTCATCTTTAGAATATTCATATCTGGGCAGACTTGAGAAATAGCACATCGAAATAGTTTTTTACTCTTTCCTTCTGGAGATGGACTAGGGAACCTGGATTGCTCATACTCCTCAACACTCAATGTATAAGAATTCAAGTTTAGACAATCTCCAACCTTCGATCGGGGAAGCTATCCCTCTATGTCAAAGCCAACAGCTAACCTTCCAGGCTCTTCTGGAACCGCCCCAGTGGGAAGGTCAGAAACCTCAAGGCTGCGTGTTCCATTGGCAAATAGCTCCAAGAGAAAAGTTCTCTGAATATGGAGCCAAAATCTAACTTTGCCGTAATCTCTCCTCACTGATCCCAGGTCTGTCCTCTGGAATTTCATTTCAGATCTACTCCTTCCTCTCCTTCCTAGCCTCTCAAATACATGAAGTCAGTTATATACCCAATTCTCCCTCCCTCCTGCCTTCCTTCTCCTTTCCAGGTCAAACAACCCTTCATCCCACAAACATTATTCAGTGGCATGTTCCCGAGACCCCCACCACCAGCCGTGCCTCAGTTTGTTAGCGACCCTCTTAAGACTTGGGTTCTGAGAACTCCGTGTAGTCCTCTGGGTGTATTCTGACTAGTACAAAGCAGAGGGACTGTCCCCCCTCTCGGTTTAGGTAACCGTACTTCTGCTAAGACAGCCTAAGTTTGAAGTAGGTCCTCTTGGTGACCAGACCACAGTGTTGACTCATACTGAGCTTGATGTCTCCCCAAACACATGTTAAGGGTAACTTGTCACTTGGAAAAGACTTTGATCAGGAGAAAAGAAAAATCCACAGCCTGTAAACCAGTTCTGCTGGGATATCATAAGCTAGAGTCAAAATCAGACCGGTGTAAGATTGATTATAAGAACTCTGATCAATCCCATGCCTTCCAAGAGGCTGCAGGATGCATAAAACCATTCTAGGCACACTGCTAGGAGAATGACATATCTCCTTTAAAGTTACTCTGTCATTCAATATTGAAGTATGATTGACAATTTACTTGGGTTTATTTCCCCTGCCCTCCCAGCCTTCTTGGAACCATCCTAACTAGTAAAATTGAAAATTCTGCTTCCTACATTTCTTAACCACCGGGGCTCATTAGCAACAGTGGCATAAGAAAGGTTTCTCTTCCTCGGTGAAGAGTATAGCTCTTACCATTACAAAATGTGAAACTTACTTTGCCGTAATGTCTGTAGCATTGGTTATTTTCGGTCTTAGGCTTAAAGGGCAATTAGATTGACTGCTTAAATACTGAATAGCAGTGTAGGGTGCTACCTTTAACTAAATATCTTCACTAATGCAGATCACTGCTCCAAGGGAATTACTTAAAAAGTTCATGTCAGGCACTACATCCCAAAGCTGCTTATGTTTCTTAAAGGCTGAAAGAATTTTAACAAGATTTCTTAATTCTTAATAATACGAGGGGACATTTTTGAGGACTTGTTCATTGCACCATAATCTTTTAAACTCTGATGAAACACAGATTCTTTTTTAAATAGTAGTGTAATTTTGTTGGAAAGGGGATATCAGTATGTGGCGATTATGAAAATGAAGGTATGGACTTTTCCAGAAGCCCTGATGTGTTCAGCGTAGCATTACTAAATGACTGAAATCTAAATAACATTTGGCATTATAATAAAAGGAAATAAGTGACTAAACCAGCCTAAGAGGCAGTGATTCTGTGCCATAATAGGAATTCTCTTTCTCTGAACTGCCAGCCCTGTGATTGTCTTGTCTCGAACCAGTCTCCGGATAATGGGGTGCGGGGGGGAGTGGGGGGCGCATCTCTCGACTGTTGGAAACCCAAATAAATCTTTTACATGTATACATAGTTATTCATAGTTCAGTAAATATGGTATTCCTTTTAGAGAAATCTTAAAGCAGGCAGAAGAAAAATACGTGGGGGGACTTGTTCCTATAGTTACAAAGTTCTAGAGTGTCTTCGGAGGTCTAAACATTTTGGAAGAGATCGGGTTGCCCTGCAGATTTTCGCACCGGAGAGAGCACAGAACCTCTGAAGCGGGATGTCTGGGCGGTCCCTTTTCTTTTTTCTAGATCTGCGTGTATCTTTTCATTATTCTTAAATCTGGGGATTATGAGTGCTATCCTCTTCTCTTAATAAATTTCAGAACTGCACCTTTAAATGCTTAATAAATAAAAAAGCAGCTCTTTCCAGAAATCCTGGAGGAACTTTAAAAATCTCCTTATATTCCTTAGGTTAGTTCATAAAATTGGGCTTTATTCTTTTTTCCCTAATTCTGAAATTAATTCATTCTTATTGTAAAACTTTAGAGAATGCAGAAAACAATAAGGACACCAAACATCCCACTACCCCCAAATGACTACTGTTCATATGTATATACTCTATGCCTATCCTTCCAGATTTTCTGTTCATATATATGTGTGTGTATATATATACACACATATATGTATATGTATATCTATATGGATGTAGTATGAGGGGAGTCGTTGTCGGTCTTTCTGAAATAAGATCATAACATACAGGCTTCTGATAATCTGCTTCTCCACTTAACCTCACAGGCAACTTTTCCTTGTCATGTATCTCATTGTAACATAAAACATCCTTTCCGTCTCCGGTGGTTTGTTTCCCACTAGCTAACAATCAAGTCCCCGCTGTGGGAGCACTAGGGGGAATCACATACCTGGGTCCTGCTTCAGAGGGAACTCAGCCGGGACAAGAGGTTCTTGCAGCTTATTGAATGGGTAGGAGCTCGTAGAGAGAGAAATCAATACTGCACTAGGATTTAGACAACTTAGCAAAATGTATGAGACAGTACTTTTGGTCAAGAATAACTACAGCAGCATGCTTCACCACTGATGGTCTAAAATGGAGGTTCTCGTGCTTCGTCTAAAGTTTCAGACCTACCCTGTTACAGGGCATTAAGATAATCATTGTACAGTATGCTCTTTATGCTATTATGCCCACTCTATGTCCTGAATATTTTAAAGACAAGCAAAACGGAAGCAGTTGAGTCCTTGCCTGAACGGAAATAATCTGCATTTTCTCCTTATGCATCTGTGCCGTGGTAAATTTGATCAGCCCTTGGTTCTACAGGAATGCAATTCCTCTGAATTCATTAGACAGTTCCATGATAAGTGATATAATTAGACGCATACATGTTTAGGAATAACAATAAAGAATGTAAAAATTTATCTGAGGATCAGATCATTATTTTGTTTCAAGAACTGCTGACATACACTTGTACCTTTAAGGGTGAATTATTTACAATCTAGTAGAGGGTTGGTGGGGGTGGGGGACAGGCTTTGATTTTTTTTTTATTGGTTCAAGTTTCCTATCAATGAACTGAATTTAGAAGTCAGGCAAGGGAAACCACCGTACTAACCCCACATCCAACCTCGGTCCCCAGACAATGTGACTGTATCTACAGCACTTTCTGCTGTACTGCAAATGTCAAACAGAAGGTGTAATGGATTTAATATTAGAGCTGGCCAAGGTGTTGAGGGAGCTGTTAATAATGTCACTCCAGTTATTGATCTGAAGCCTTTAAAAATCAAAGAAAAGTGAGAGATCCCCTACTGGGGAAAGGCACACAGTGACTAGTTTTTATTGCCAATATATTTCTACATAGAGAGTGGCAACTTTCTGGAATTATGTTATCACCATTAATCTCGGTGAGATTTTTGGAGTCGTTATATGGTAAGATAATATCATGGAGGCTGCTCTGCATGCTAATGTTCCAAGATCAGACCAAGTTCTTGGAGACATCCGCAGAGCTTGTGAATGCGCGCAACAACTACAACATTCAAGTTGTCGACTGTAAGACGTCGATTAGCACTAGATTTACTCTTGGTGGCAATGTTGGATCTACCGGAAGGATAAAATACAAACTCTGGAGTCACTAGGGTGAGCTGCGCTCTACCTTGGCCTTTCTAAAACTCTGACCATGAACCATGTAACCACAGACCATGAAGTGACTCACTTGAGACACAAATGAATTTCGTTCTAAACGCTTTTGTACCTTTTTAGGAAGCTGCTAATCCTTCCATCTGAATGGCAGCTTGTATGCAGGGAAATTGCTGCTTTCTGGGTCCCCAACTAATAAATGAAATTAAAATGTATAATTTATGTTGAATGTTTATCAAACTGTAAACACACATTTAATTCCTTTCCATATTCATACGATATGAGCAAAGATAAATCCACCAGATAATGCACCATGGTTATCACTGGTGGTCTGAATATTAAAGTCATCTCTCCTGTACGAATGATCCAGACTAGTTTGCGATGACCCACCCCTGGCCTGCCCCCCACTAATACCCGTGTGCGCACGTATGAGTCAAGTCTAGCAGTCAGAAAGCAGCCTAACAAAAACTAATCTTTTCATAACTCAAAGAGATCATCGTTTATGCATAAACTCAGCTTTTATACCAAAAAAACGCATATGCAAAATTATTTCCCTTAGCTATGTCACCGTTATTTTGAAACGAAACAGAAATTTTCTTTTGCCACTCCTGCATGAAGATGACTCATCTACACTAAAAACAGGCCAGTGCTGTTCCACAGACTGCCTTGTCCAACTCGGAGTGCTTCCTGCGTCTCAAAACCACCACCCCGAGGCAGGACTATTTTTCTCCTGCAGAGAGAAGGCTATTTTTAAATGTCACTTTTATCCCCAGCTATACTAAGCAAGAGCATCCAGGGCTGCCACAGAAGGGAATCCGTATTTTCCAGAGCTCTCTTCTGGCATTCAAGGCCTAGGCACACATCACCTTAATGGGTGTGAGCTTGTCTGTGTGTGATGAGGACATTTCAAAGCAACCTTATACTTCTACGATCTCGCCTGAGGGAGCTCAAGAAAAGTCAGGTAAAATCTCGTTTTCCTGCCAGGCTGTGCTGGCCTGGGACCCGAGCTCTGCCCTTCTAGGTCAGCTCCCAGGTCTCTGGGCTTGACACCTTGACCCATCGAAACCATGTTGGCAACATACTTAGTGACAGGAGAACAACCTCCGTTTTGTTCCCAGAGGAGATGCTGGATCTCCCCAGGGTTCTGCATGCCATTCTGAAACAAACTTTCTCTTCCCAGAGTTAAATCACAGTGGTTGCAACTCAGGGGGAAAAAAAAAGTGCAGCTTTTATATAAATTAATATCATGGTACTTAAGGGGGTAGCAAATGGTTTGTTCAATAATAGAAGCACAGGACTTGTATCAAAATACACAGTAGTTTGACTCCATTTATACGTAGCACTTTTTTCCTAAACCTTCTAGTGAAGGTTTAGAAGATCAATTTTTTCAACCCATTATTTTTAAGTTATTTTTTATATAGCTTTCTAGGTCATAATTTTGGCTTCTCTTTACCTAGGGTGATAAGGGGTGCATTTTTAGAGCTTCTAAAATGAAACCCAAGACAACTTATTAATGGATGACCTGTCCGTCTTCATTAAAACAAAGCAACAAAAAAGTGGTTGTCTTTGTCATTGGTTGATTACAAATTATAGATTCTATTTCTCCAACCCTCGCCTTGAACAAAGCACAAGTTATTTGCTTTTAATACATATCACTGCACCGAAATTTCATCCCTGGCCAAATTATACCATTCTGAATTCTTCATCTGCACTAAATAGCCGATTTCCAAAGGATTCGTTCCCTGGCATTGACTGAGCGTTGCAGGGTGCACAGATCAGAAAAGGCAGAACTGGCTGGAAACCATTTCCACCCCTAGTGAGCAATTTACTCATGATTGCTTGGGGAAAATACTGGAAATGTTGCTTCTGTGTAAAGTTTGCAACTTCCAGTCGTTCGCTCCTTGCCAAGCGGTTATTCCCGAGCACGGCGTCAGAAGCGACGCGTGCTCGGGCCACTGCGACACGGCTGGCACACACATCCTGCCTGGAGTGCGCAGAGCACAGAAGCCACTAATTACAGGAGTTAATTCACACGCTGTCCCTCCGAGGCAGGTCAGTGTGTTATCCTTATTTTACAGACGGGGGTGGCGGGGAGGTGGGGGTGGGGAGTGATGGAAACTCCAAGTGGCTTGCCCCAAACCACACAAGTTTTTCAGAGCTAAGGTTAAAGGGTACAATATGAGGGTTGGAGTAGGTGCAAAGCCTAGGAACTGGATGGAAAAAGGAGACAAAACCCTGATGGCAGACCTCCAAGCAGACCCTGGAGAAGAATTTTTTCCAAGAAGCTTCTGCCATCCAGAGAGAAATCTAACTATCCCCTTAGGCACATAGTTCATTGGCTAAACCATATTTTTGTTAGATATAGTCTCTCACTTGGGACTCAAATCCTCCACCTGACTCTTCCTCCTTCCATCATCCCTGCACTGAAACTCCTCACACCACAGTGAACAGCAGCGTTTGAATCAATTACAGGCAAAACTCAGCCCTGAGTCTGTTGGTCCCCATTAGCTGCATGCCTTCGCAGCCAAGAGCCAAAATTGTCTCTGTGCATTTGACCTCCACTCCGCCTTAGGCTCTGGGAAGTTTTTCCTGGCTCTTCCTTTCAGAACCCGTCTTCCAAGACAGGCATGATGTGGAAACAGAATGAGAAGAATAATAGGGTCCATCAGGAATCACTCATATCCTCCTGGAGGTATCTGCTCATGAAACACAATCATGGTTTCTTGGGACCCATGGAAAACATCACCTATCTTCTGTTGACAAAACTAGCTTGAAACTGTGTCTTTTCTGTAGTTGTTATTAACTAGAAATTATGCAAGTCTCAAGCTTTCACATGATTAGGATTGATGATGCCATCTGTCCACTCTTTTTTATCAACTCATATAAAATCTGGAAAAATTTGAAAATTACTAAATTACATATGCTATTGATCATAAAATATTAAGATATAAGTTCCCTTAGGGTTCAAAGCTGTTCCTCTTTATGGTTCATTAAAGTGTATCATGTGCCTTTGATAAAATACCAGTCTACTGGTCAGTGCTGCTTACTTGTCAGGGGATTTCCTCTCCAAACAAAAATACCAAAGAGCAATGGTAAAATTAGTGACATCATAAAGGATTAAAACTCTCTGTGTCCAGCCATCTGTTTATTAAATGGTGCAAGTGTTGATGTTGGAGGGGAGTCAAAATTATCTGTTGATCCCCGAAATTACTGTTAGTCAAAATGAGGCACAAATTGATATAATTGATAATATAAAAATGAGGGGCACCTAAGTGGCTCAGTGGGTTAAGCCTCTGCCTTCAGCTTGGGTCATGATCTCAGGGTCCTGGGATCGAGCCCCACATCAGGCTCTCTGCTCAGCAGGGAGCCTGCTTCCTCCTCTCTCTCTGCCTGCCTCTCTGCCTGCCTCTCTGCCTACTTGTGATCTCTCTCTGTGTCAAATAAATAAATTCTTAAAAAAAAAAAGAATTAAAAATTTGACTAATATTTAGGGAAATACTTTCCATTTCACAAAAGTAATATGAAAGTGTAAAAACATAAGCCCAGTAGTCTAAGATTTGAAAAATAGTCACTCATTCATTATTTTACTCATTCAGTCATTATTTATTGCATGTGCATGGGTCAAGCTCTGTTCCAGTTCTTGGAATATACTAGTTACCAAGAGGGTCCCTGCTCTCACAGAACTTCTATTTCGCATAAACCAAGTGATGAAAAGGAATCAAAAGGATCAGAAAGATTCAGTTCATAGATGTCTCTATTTTTTTTTTTTTTAGATTTTATTTATTTATTTGACAGAGAGATCAAAAGTAGGCAGAGAGAGAGAGAGAGAGGAAAGCAGGCTCCCTGCTGAGCAGAGAGCCCGATGTGGGGCTCGATCCCAGGACCCTGAGATCATGACCTGAGCCGAAGGCAGGGGCTTTAACCCACTGAGCCACCCAGGTGCCCCAGATGTCTCCATTTTATAAACAAGAGGTAAATCTATACATTAATTTGTAATGGACCTCTTGGCCTCTGCTTTCTAGAATGCAGAGCCGACACAGATTCTAAGCCAGTACTTCCAAAATGTGTTCCTTATCATACCTGCCCTGTATGATGTTCTTCGTAATAAGGGTCCCCCCTAAAGAGCAGAGGGAAAAGCTTCATAGCCTATCTTCTCATCGGAGAGTAACAATGAGCATTAATTTAATGAACATTTGAAGTTTCTGTGATCAATAAGTATTTGGTTTGAACTCATCTTTCCTAATTTATTTGCCTATGGGATACTTTTTTTTAGGGAGAGAAACTTCTAACACCTCAGAAACACATGATTAAGCCCATGATCTTGTTTCTGCCAGCTGGATGCCACTCCTTACCATCCACGCCTGTCCCTTCTTCCAAGACACTCCTATGCAAGCAAGAGCACTGTTGAGCCACTCAGCCCAGAGGTCAAATTATCTAGTCCCTTTGACAGCTCTCCCAAATAGCTCTCATCGGTCTTCAGAGTGCCCTTCAAGCTTTCCTAAAGGTGAGCTCCTAGGTCAATCGAGCTTATAATCAACTGCAAAGTTTTAAGTCAAGACCTGTCCGCTCCAAGTTTCACCACTTTTAGAGCAGCCTGAGCTTTCCTTTGCAGGGTCTCACATCCATTCCTCTTTTACCCTGCCCTCCTGTTCATTTATATAGGCAGAGCACAAGTCTCTGGTTTCCCACTTGCCATAGCAATACACTGAGAGGTTATGGTGGAAGGGTATGATTATGGCTACCCAGAGCTCTGCACATGGCTTTCCTCCCCTGAGTGATAACCCCAACCAGTTACCACTGGTTGTAGATCCAAGGGCATATGTCAGAGCTGTGGGACAGGAGACACAGTATCAGCTGCGAGGTTGTTTTCTCTGGTTTGTACCAATATAATTCAATGTTCTTACTCATATTATGGATTTTAAAAATCGGCAGTCTTGTTAACTTGCAGGTTACTCTAATAACTAAGAGTTGATGACATAAGAAGATGACAGTCCTAGCCCCAAGTGTAGGACATACCCCTTAAACTATTTCTAGGGTAGTTGCCAATAAGTAAGTACACAGGGTCTTAGAACCAGACAGCTTGTGTTCATGGATTGAACTCCTGGCTCTGTCACTTACTAGAAATGTGGCCTTGACTGAGTTAATTAACTTATACATGCCTCAGTTTGCCCATTATACAATTATAGCTCTCTGGTGTAGATTGGAGAGTGGAGTAGGAATAATCACCTGTTGGTTTTAACTTCAAACAAATTAGCATACTAACATACCTTATAAGGGTGTTGGGAGTTTATTCATCTAAGATGCTTAGGCTAAGATGCCTGGGTGGCTCCGTCAGTTGAGCATCAGACTCTTGCTTTCAGCTCAGGTCATGAGCTCAGGGTCATGAGATCGAGACCCATATCAGCTCCGTGCTCAGCACGGAGTCTGCTGGAGACTGTCTCTCTGCCTTGCCTTCTGCCCTTCCCCCCCTCATGTGCTTATGCTCTCTTTAAAAATAAATAAATCTCTAAAAAAAAAATAAATGAAATAGAATGCTTTGAACAGTAGTATGGCACATCCTAAGTATTCAGCGAGTATTATCACCATTATTAATCATGTTGAGCTAATTAGTCTGTTATTACTGAAGTTATTCCTTATGGAAAAGCTAGCCAGGGGTTAAGTGACATGAAGTTGCCATCTGTACATGTAAGGCTTGAACTTGGTTTCATTGACACCATGTTCCAGTTATCTGACTTAAAGGGCTCAACTTCTACACGGATCATAGCACCCAATAGACATGCTTCTGAAAATTCCCTCCCTCTCTTCCTACCTTCCTCCCTCTCTCCCCCTCCCTCTCTCCCTCCATTCCTCTCTCCCTCTCTGTAACTCCCTCTCTCTCCCTCCCCATTTCCCCTTAAGTGGAGTCCTTTTGGAAAGCCTCCATTTAAGAGGAAAGACTCTTTCAGAAATACATAATTCACTTTCCTCCGGCTTCTCTAATGCACAGATTCTGTTTCACAAATTCACCTTTTTTTGTAACCTGTTTTCTTAAAGCATAACAGGGGCACCTAATTCTTATTCTCAGAGGTCCGTCCCACTGTTTCTAGATTCTGAACACCAAGATATGCCTGCTGCCTTCCCCTTTTCTGAGTCTAGCTTGGAGGCTGCCCAGTTCCGCTTTGGAATAGACCTTGACCTTGTTGGTCTCCAAAGGTTTGCAGCTTCTAGCCTGGCCCCGTAAAATGTGTTCTGCTTAGGACCCCATGATCTACCCCATGCATAGCATACATGATGTGCTTGACTGCTCTTTTCCCTCTTTATCTGGCTGGGCCGTCATGACGTCACCACGGCCACAACACGGATCAGGCTCCACAAGAGACTAAGCAACACAAAACTGGATGTTAGGTTTCCCCAACCTGTGGCTCCTTTTACTATCAGATTAGCTTCCCCCGCACCCTTCCGGTCTGTGCTGGAGAACAGGTGGACATACTCTGCTATTGGTTTGAACTTAAGATGAATCCATTTATTTTGTGTAGGAGGGCTTCAGTTCATCACGAATCTTGAGAACTGAAATGAGTGTAGTAGATTGTGTGGAGTGCTTCTGTAAAAGCAAGAGAGATGCCCCGATGCCCCAGCCATAGGTACTATATATGGACTTAAATAAATAAATTAAGAAACTCATTTCACATAGGCCACCAAGTAGTCAGGAGATGTTAATGACTTTTAGTCACCGCCAACCTGGACAAAATTCAAGCCAATGACCTATGGGTGAAAGGCTCTATATATCCCATTACCAATCCCCTGAGCCATCCCATCGTCCCTGACAAAGGTATTTTATCATACCCAGTATAGGACAGTACGATAGTCCAAATTCCCATACCATCAGAAAATCTTCTTCCATTTAAAAGAGAGCATTTTAAAGAGAGGCAGAAGACCTACTTCCTCAAATAAAGAAGAAACTGCAATTTAAAAAAAAAAACTTCTGGACGAAGGTTCACATCGGCATACCTACACACATATACACAGCACTGAGACTTTTTTTTTTTTTAATTCCAGTATTTTTTCATCATGGTCATTCCACCGCACATTTGATTCTGCCTCTGGATATCTAGTAAACTGGCATATCTTGGAGTTCCATTAAAAACGTCATTAGTTTTAGTTTAACATTTGTATAAAACTGATTTCGTTAAAGCCATGGTGCTTTCTTTCCTAGCTTGTTTTTAAGTGTCATAAATAAATGACTTGAGTGTCCCGCAAGACAAATGTTCTTTAATCATCTAATGCACTCATTTATCCTAAGCCTTAACCTTAGTCCTAAATTAAGTCTGTTGCAAAAACATAACTTCATCTAAAAACACCCATCAATCCTACAGGCTTTTGATAAGCACATTTAAAAAACACAAACAATCAGACAGTTGTCAATCTGGGTGAAGCCTCGTCCCATTTAAGAGTTATTCACCAGGAGCTATATTTCATGCCCATACTACTGATAGAATTCTAAAAGAGAATGGCTGGAATTCGGGTCTTGGCTGAGACCTCATCCTATGAAACTGGGGGGGTGGGGCTGTGGTTTACAAGAGTGTAAAATGAAGCAGACTTGACGAAAGATAATCCTTAGTCCACATCAGATACATTCTGTTTTACTTGTTTCAGGAAGCTATTAATACTTTGACAATGTTGTAAATGCATTAAAATTTCATGATCACATATTTAGTAAATTGCATGTCATGCCTTTGATTAATTTTCATTTGTTCATGGTCCTAAAAATCTGTCAGAGAATCTGGCTGCTCGGAGCTCATACATGAGTAATGATCACCGAAAGGTTTGGTGCAAGGAGAAAGGAAGGGAGAGTTTGATGGAATAAACACTTGACGAGATTAGGTACTTAATACCTCATAACTAAGAATTCACATAGTTTGGTGAAATCTTCGTTTTGACAGATTCCCAGTTTAATTCTGAATTCATATGTCTTTCATCTACCAACAGTGCCCTTTCACAGTCGGGCAAAGATAATCTTCCCATTTTTCCACTGGCTTCCTTTGGTCCTGCAGAATTATTACCACAAGCCCCTTAGGGTTGCTGGATGCTCCCCCTCTCTCCCCTGGGGCTTTAAAATTTTTTTAAAACTAGATAAGAGCATTCAGCAAATAGCTAGATTGAGAATAAACTCAAAAATTATCACCAGGGTCCTTCCTCTGCCATAATTTGTCAAATCTGCTGATAGGAAACAAATTCTATTCATAAAGATCTTATTTGGGAGGGGGGGAAACTCTTGTGATTTGGTAGCAATTCAATTATAGTTTTGTGAGATAGTGAGCCCGGAGAGGGAATCCAGACTGACAAGAAATATGACAGGACAGTTACAGAGTGTTTATGCAATTAAACTTTCGCTGACAATACCTGCAGAATGATGAATGTGTGGGCGGAGGTGTGTGAGCGCAGGCAATGCCCCCCAAGTATTGCCCATTTTTCATTATTATACAACTGTTCAGATCTTTCGAGAACAGCCTGAAGTGAGGTGGAAAAGAGAGTGCTGTTCTGCAGCATGTTAACCAAATGCCTTTTTTTTTATTCCCTCCCTCCAACGGGTCTTGATGCACCAGATGATAAAAGAACATCTATTTTAGAAAAATGTTTCGAAAAGATTAAGATTTACCCTCAGCTTGACATATATTAATTTTGGATACCAAAAGAGGTTTTTATTCTTTTTTCTATCTGCAACTTTATATCACCTCCCAACCGATAGCATAGTGCATAATTAAACTGTTGGGTTATTCATTTTATGCAAGCAGGTGCAAAGGGCACTATAAAAGTAGGATTTTACTGATGGTAGATTAAGAAAGAAAGGAGAAACTTAAAAGCCTTTTGTAGAGAACCACAAAAGCTTACAGAAGAGATTAATTTGGCTGGGCAAAGTCTGTATTATAATGCCTCGGTCTTCCAAGGATATGTGAAAACAGGAAAATTTCCGGATTTCAAGAGCCTCTGAAAGACGGTGTAAGAGTTTTTCGGATTTGTGGTCTTCGTGGGAGATTGTCAGATGTGGGCGTGATTTTTGTTTTTTTAAGCAAGCATAGAGATCACACCGATGTCTTGAAAAGAGCTTTAATTTGTGTAAACTTCACCTTGGCAAAATCAGCAGTGCCCAGAGTAACAACTGAAAACCAATGGCAAAGTGAATTCCTTTCAGACCCCAGAGATTGGATGATTCATTGTGGGGAGGTCAGGGAGAAAAATGTTCTAGCCCGTGGCACAAAGATGCAAAGGTTGATGTGAAAACCACGTGTCTTCCCTTAATATTTACACATCTATTTAAATTAATGAGACTTTACTTGGGAAAAGGAAATGAGATCTATCCTCAGACCATTCACTCATTCCTTCATTTTGACCTCTGGTAAGCTGTTATTGATAAGAGGGTTTTTTTGTTTTTCTTTAATGGTTGATGTTCCTTTGTTAACATTCCTATCTCCTCCTCTGGGGACGTTAAAAACCTTGAACTTTTAGATACAGATATTCAACTGTTATGCCCAACTCCCACTATCGCTTTCCTACAGTTGAGCCCGGACCCAAAGGCAGAGAGAGCCATAGTCGCATGCCTACCTAGACGACTGTTCTGGAATGAATTTGTGGTTCAGCAGTGCGCCTCCACACACCCCCGTGGAGATTATTATAAATCAGACTCACATCTTGAGACTATGTTTACGTGATCCCATCAGTTTGGTAAATTCAGTGAAATAACTGGTTACTTCGGTATCAGCAAAAATCAGTTACCCTTATTTGTATTAGAAGTGACTTGCCTATCCTTTTCTGCAAAAATGATTAATCCAGAAATCCCCTATAAACCATGGTCTAAATATAAGAGTTTCTAGAATTCTCTCCTTTGTCAAAAAGCTACACTGTTCCATCTCCCCCCAGAAAAGACCTGTTTGTCAGATGTGCTTTTTTAATATGCACTAAAATTGATAGTTAAAAAAAAATATTGTTTTCACATTACTTAGGTGTTAAAATTACACGGCGGTGTTCCTTTATTTTCAAAAACCAAACCTAATCCTGTTAATTCAAAGTGAATAACAAACAGGACTAAGACTTTTTCCCAAGTTGTTACATTTATTCAACCTGCTTGTGTTTTGTTCTTCATCATAATTATTTCCAAGTCAAATCTGCACTGATTTCCTTGTGGACCCGCGTACCTCTGACTAACTTAAAGAATTGAGCTGGGATAATTCACACAATTCCTCAGGGGTCATGTTCACTGTTTTTTTTCAAGGACATTTTTATTACAAAGCTGATGAAATTTGCATATTAATTCATTTCTTTCAATTTTTTAAGATTAAATGTTGTCAACATGTATCAGTGCAAGGCTCTGACAGTGCTGATGAAATGGGTCAGTCAAGCTTGAACATTCAGAGTAATGCAGCCATCTGCAACCCCCTAGCCCCTTGTGGAGTTCTGTGCTACCATTGCAACTTGATTAAAAAAAAGTTTTATTCAATGCAGGATATTAAAACATTATCTAAGAAATGATACGTGTTAGTTTCTCCATTTACTCAGAAAGTGAATTTGACAACAAAATGGGTCTAAGGAGATCCTTGCTGACTTCGAGTTAGCATTCTGTCAGTCTTCATTAAACTGCGGCCCAAAAAAGCCCCCCAAAAAGGTTTAAACTTGGCAAAAGGACCATAGGAGAGAACTTGAGAGTTTAAGGTTTCCTCTCCTGGTGAGGTCTGAGGGGCTCTTCCCATTCGCAGTCTAAGTAAGAAGTGAAGATGGGGAAGCTGACAGAATGTCAGAGATCTCTCACAACGGATTTCCTCAGAGCTAGACCTGTCCTTTCTTTTATACACAGCTAAGAACCATGAGCATTCCTTGGTTCCTCCTAAAACCCTCACAAAATGGTACCAACGTTTACATGGAGATCTTCTTTTCCATCTATTAACATCAGGCTGTATTGATTTAGCTCATTTCCTTACAGCCAATAACATATACTTCCATCAGATACTCTCCAAGAGCAAGGCCGCCTAGGTGAGAATCCCTTCAAGTGTTACGTTGCCTTTCTGGGTGAACCTGATGGTCTTTCCAGATCTTTTATTTCTCTCTGTGTGCTTTTTGGTAGAAGCCTCTTACAGTGTACATAACGCCTTGAATAGATTCCAAAGGCTTTGTAAAGAACAAAGCTGTTTGTTTGGCTGCCGCCATGTTTGAGTGGCAAGGAAGCCTACCCCCGCGTTACTTCATCACTTCATTGGGCCACACAACTAATCAACTAATCAGAGTACCTCCACGGCATGGAAAGTCACTTCCTGCCCCCCGAGGTTCTTTTCAGGGAAGACCATACAGAACCACCAACCCAGTTCCAACTCCTGTCTCTGCTAGAGATGGCCACTCCTGGGGACCTTCCCTAGTAGCTTGTAGTGTTAAAAATAAACAAAAACTATTTTCTTTCAATATCATTTATAGTTAAACCTGCTCATGTATGAACTGCATCAGACACTCAGGTTGCCAAGCTTCTTACCCTTTAGCAATATGCAATAATTGGTTCATTCCTGGGCAGAGCATTGTCCAATATGTACACCACCATTAGCTAGACAAGTTTGTTTCCCAGAGTGGGGGGAAAAAAAATACACCACGTAGTAAGAAGGGAACAACAGAAAGAAATAGTCTCAGAAATGGTTTTATCTTGATTTTGAATTAAACTCCCAAACTCATATTGGATTGAAAAATCAAAATCAGACTTCACATTGTCGAGTTGGAAAATGTCAGATATGAAATATTTAAACTGTGGAATACAGTCTGCGACTTTGGGTTATAAAACTTTAATTTTGTGAGTTAGTAGCACTCCAGTAGTTCAATATTTTTAATTCTACAAATCCATGTTTATTAACTTTCAAGGTTTAAACAGTATCACCAAGTCTATTGAAACTAAATTATTCTGACTTGTGAGAGCTATAGGGTAGCTATAATTTGTTTTCTATTTCTACGTAAGTGACAAAGACAAAAGAAAGAACAAATAAAAGGAATTGATTGCCACACAATTCCTTTTTATACTTTCAAAATGACCTAAAACTTTAGCTAATGATTAAAACCCAGATTCCTGCCTGTAGTTTTAATTGTGGCATTTTCCTGTGTGAGTCAGGTCATGCCTCAAACGGGGTTACGCTTATGTTGTTACAAGGGAGAGGGGCCTTCCCTACTAGTATCACTGGGGAGTTAACTGTATTCCTCTCAAAAAAGAAACATTGCTTTCTTATCTTTTCTGCATTTAGGAAATGTGAACTGGGTATCCTTACAATAGTTTTAAAAATTCTATGACTCGGAGCACCTGGGTGGCTCAGTGGGTTAAAGCCTCTGCCTTCGGCTCAGGTCATGATCTCAGGGTCCTGGGATCGAGCCCCATGTCAGGCTCTCTGCTCGGCAGGGAGCCTGCTTCCCCCTCTCTCTCTGCCTGCCTCTCTGCCTACTTGTGATCTCTCTCCTCTCTGTCAAATAAATAAATACAATCTTTAGAAAAAAAAAAATTCTGTGACTCTACCTCAATTTTGTGACTGAAGGAGAATATCGAAAGTAGTTGCTCATAGCGATGGCGACTTTTCATCTTCCTCTAATTAGTACTCTCTTCTAACTCCCCAAGTGCATCATCCCTGGTACTAGTGATTACCTCACCTGTCACCATGACTCTGTCAACTTATTTAGCATTTGTTCAACACCTACTGTGTGCTAAGTCAACGAAGTGCTTTCATTAGACAGATGAGGTATCACAGAAAAAATCCTCCACCAGGAGAGAGTGACCCACATCCCCCTCCCCTCCCAGGTCTGTCCCTACCCGCTGGCTCACCTTACACGTTTACTGAGACGCTTCAAGCCTCCTTCCTCACCCACAAAATCACAGGAATCCTCACTCACAAGGTTGTTGAGGGCATCACAGACATAATCGATTTAAAAGTGCTTTAAAAACCCCGAAGTGTTTTAAATAGCTCGGTAGAGTTAACACATCCGGTAACCAGGGCAGCACAAGACTTTGGGGGTTATCTTTGATTTTTCTACTTTTGTAGGTGAGCAATGGTCCCTAGGATTTTTACACTCTAATCCCATAGCCATAGCAGCTGCTGTTGATTTCAACATCCAAGTTCGATTATCCAACACAGTTTTGATGAAATTCATTCCTCCACCTAACTTAATCTGTATGTAATTTAGTTTGCTGCCAGAGAAGGAAAGTACATTTGCTGGAAGCCCAAACTCCTGGTTTCCAGCAAGAAAATTCAGTATGTTTTGTTTATTGCTTTTGTTTCATATATAATGTATATGACTTCATGATGATTTGTTCAGGGAAGAGAAGTGGAGGAGTTACCCTTGCATCTAGAATCTGCTGATTGTGTGCTATAAAAGCATTACCTACTCCTGAGTCACCCAAATCCACTTGGAAGACCCAGTTACTCTCCCGGGGCCATTTTGTCTACACCTGGATAAGACTACAGTCCATGTCTCTCTTGTAATGATACATTCTGTGATGGGTCTTTTCTGGGCTTTACAAAAGCCTTGTCTTTCTTCCACTTTGGGTTGATGAAGCCTTCTACTACTATTCTGAGGCCAAAGTTCTCTTAGAATGCTAGAGAAGCTTGTTCCAAATGAAGATTTGTATCACACCCCCGGATATCCCGATGCCTGGTTACATCACTGAAACTTTTCTGAGCCTTCTCTGTCATCTACATAAACCTGCTTCCCGAGTCTAGCAGACCGCAGTTCTGTTCACCTTCTCTGAAGGCCAAATTTGCCCTCAGGCTGCTGTGACTCACACAGCCAGAATTTACACAACACACCGTGGGAGGGGTGGGGTGAACTTTTGTTCTTGACTGGAGTCATGGCCCATTAGGATGAACAGGTTTTGAATTATGTATTCTCCAAATCAAAAAACCTTGTCTTCTTTTTTTGACATATAACTGAATTATGAGGGATGGGGTTGGGGGGGGAGTTGAGGGCAATGTGTTTCTGGCATCATGACAAATAAAAGTTCAGTTTGTAATAAGCAACTAATCCATTCTCTAAAACTAGCCAGATCAGACTGAACCTTAGTCAGTCTTCTCAAGTGGTGATAGGAAAGTCCAGTAAACCAGACCCAAAATGACCTGTAGAGAAGTAGGTCTTAAAGCTGTAAATCAGTCACTGACTTACTAAGTTTCTAGGAACAACCACATCAATTGCATATCCATGTATATCAAAATCAGAAAAATTATTTTCTTTTTAAGAATATACTGATTTAATATATGGATCTATTAATGGTGATAACACTTTGAAGAGAACTTGTTAAACTTGGTAAAGAACTATGTTCTTCAGCCTAGCATAGGCAGGGTAGTTTGATTTTTCTCCTCAATGTGTCTTTCTGTCAAATGGATACGATTACAGTAAATGACTTTGAGAACTTCCACTCTAGAAGAACTCCCTATAACCTAATACTTAAGGAGAATGTCTTCTTTCTACTCTACTTTGAGTGAATAGAGACTCATTTTACAACTCACACAGCCCACTATCTGCAAAGCCCTGTAGCAGAGCTGCCCTCAAGGAGCTGGGGTTCTGGCGGGGGCACCGAGGGGGTAACTGACAAGTTCCACAAGCCGTCTCTCAGTTACAATCACACAACAGAAAGAACGACTACAGGTGCCAAGATACACAACTGGGGTGACCCCCAGAATTTTCAGAAGATACATAAATATTAAGTGTTTTGATTTCCCTTTTTGATTATAAAAGGAAAGAATGTTTTTAAATATATATTTTAAATATATATCAAATATATGTGACTTCGCCATGAAATTGGGCAGTTTCTTATGCTCTTTGGGAGGAGGAGGCAATTTCTTGATGATTTCATTCATCAAAGCCTACTTGCTTCAAGAGATAGATCTCATTAAAGGCTGCCGCCTCTCCAACACTCAGAAGATATTCACAGAGTATCTTGCTACGGGATATCTTATGCTACAGGAATATCTTATGTTGTAAAAGAATGTTATTCCCAAAGGAGATAAATCACACTGGTAGAACTTAAAAAAATATTTTCTCATTATTTTAAGTGTCCACATTCTATCTTGCTTTCAGGCCATTCTGAATTAGTGGCCCTCTACCCTGAATATTAGCTGTAAAACCTTAATTCCCTTCCTCAGATTTCACAAAGGCAACCTAGGTATTCTAGAACTACCTACTTAAAATAATTCTTTATAGAAAAAAAATTTTTAAGAATATCCATTGTAACTTTTTTGCTCTCGTGAAAATGCATAGAACCAATCTATAATTAGCAGGGATTTGACTCAATAAATGAAGTTCCACCCACCGACTAGAATACTGTGCCATTAAAAAAAAAAAAAAGTTGACCATATACATATATTTGAATATGGAACAGGTTCTAAGCTATGAAGCCAAAAAATGGCAAAGGGCAGAACAACATATAGAGGCTGTTGTCATTTGTGCACCGAGAAAAGAACTACAGACACATGTATTGACAAATGCATGAAAGATCTCCGCGGGGATGATTAAGAAATTGGAGACACAAAAGAACCTCTGGGAGAGGTTCTAAGAAATTTGGAAGCCGAGTTAGAAGCCAAGTTTGTTTTCACCATATAACCTTCTGTAGCACTTGAACTTTTTTCCTTTTTCTACCACGTGCAGGCTTTGACTTGCTTTCATGTTTTTAATTGTCAGAAAATAAACATTTAAAAGCTGAGAGAATTGGGAACTTATTTTAAGATAAAATTAAGGAGAATCAAGTAAAAGGGCCAGAGCTTTCTTAAGTTATACTTGGATATCACAGTGGTTCCTTGTGTAAGGAAAACAGCCCCGCTAAATTGTAAATTCGCATTTATAATATGTCCTTTATTCCTAAACCGAAGTGCTCTCTCTAAATTAGTTCTAGGAGCTCTGAGAAAGTTATTTGCGCTGAATCACCAAGCAGTTAGCTCCTCTAGGCTTGGAGAGGGAAAGGGCACCAGGAAACCACTGCTTCTGTGGAGGAGGAGAAAGTGAATCGGGACGCTACCCCGTGACCCCTAGCGACAAATAGTGCTCCGTGGGAAACGGGCACTAACAGAACATTCCACGCCAAAACCCTTTGCCTGAGCTAGAATAATTAGCACCGTAATTCAGATTTGGGATTCTTCTCTGAGGTTCCGCAGCTTATGAAGTCAGCAGAACCAGGTTATTAAATCAGAGCCTGGTACCAAGTGCAAGGCATTTTTCTAAATGTAGAAGACAGAGCAAACGCAAGCACCAGCAGAGCGGTCCTGTGGGCGAGGCGGTGAACCCGCCACCGCACAGCTAATGACCTGTTTTAGGGGCACAGCTCATATATTCCAAATAACAGGGGGGAAAGAATTCCAAATAGCTTAACATCATTAAACCCAAAATGCTATTGGATCCTTCCTCAGTGGCATCATAAAATACCTTATCCAAGTGGAGACGGGCTACGCTTGCTGTAAATCACGGAAAGTTTATGCCACCCCAGATGCAAACTTCGCACTAACTTGCTCACTCTGGGGAAGGTTCATGGGTTTGCTTTGTTTGGGGGTTTGGCTTGGTTTTTTTTTGAAAGCAATAATGGTCTTTGTAGGATGGCTGCCGTGTCAGCATTTATCTTGAAACTCGTGGATATGAGTTCTGACTGGAGTCACCTTTCTGACAAGTGTTATTGCGACTGTGTTTTATATCCCTGTTCAGAATGGTTTCTAATGATAATGCTCTGTCTACCTCGCTGCTTCACACTAAATTATAGATGCCACGATGACAGGGCAGACCGCATCTGAGCACGGAGCCTGACTCCCTCTGTGTGATGTCAGTGCCTCCACCCTTCTGTGCCTGGAATTAAAAATGGGAAGCGGAGATATGCAAAACATTTGTGCTTAAAAATAATGTTCTGTCAGTTATTAAACAAGTGATATTTCATTTAATCAGCTCAAGGGATTATTTTAAATGAAAAGGCAGAGAGGATGATTTTATTAACACATTCCTGCCCTAGAGTCCTACTGTAATAATTCTTTACCTGCCTAAATTAAAAAGTTATAATTCAGTCTGTCTACGGGAAGAAGTTCTGGGTGATTGGATTTTATTAGTTCTTTGATTTTTAGTTGCTCGCAAATGGAGGTAAAGGGTGAAAAGCTTATCCTATAGCTGTGAGAATGTTTTAGCCACTTAATAAATCACACCTTTTCTAGATGGTTATTGTGTCCGAGACTTATAAAGCAAGTGTGCTTCTGAATCCAGTATTTTATCGAAATAGGGGCCGTCTGACCAACCCACTTAGATATTTGAAACTCCTTGCAATTCACCCCACCGTATATTGAAACCAATGTGGGAGACCTAGGTACTATCCAAAACGTATTTCTAAATGTCATTTAATTGTCAATTACATAGAAGACAGTATGCTAGGATCTGGGGAAGAAGAGACAAAGATGAATAAAATGGTACTTCTGGCCTTATGGGAGCTTAGAGGCTAGTAGGGGAGGCACCCATCGAAACAAAGACTACAAGGGAGTCAGTGAAACAAAGGGCAGAGAAAAAGAGCATAGAAGTGACTGACTCTAAGGTTCAAATACCTACCTTGACCCAGTGCAGAGAAGCATCACCACTGTGACATCTTTAAGGAATACAGTATTTTACAGTTTACCAAGTATTTTTAAATATGTGATCATGTCTGCTCATTTGACTTTCAGAACAATCCTGTGTGGTTAGGAGTATATTATTTCCATTTTACAAATAGAAAACTGCCAACAGAGAAATAATTTTTTTTGCCTGATCATCGATTTCATAATTTAAACCTGAACTTCAAAGTCTGTCCTTATGAGAGTAAAGTCTGCTAACCTGGGAATCTGTTTGGTCAACCCATGGCAAGAGGAGTACTGTACAGAAAACTGAGTGTATGGACTAAGGTGCATGGTTCTTGGGAAAGGGTTTGCTCAAATTTTCAAAGCAGACCACGATTCCCAAACACAGCAAGAATTACTGTTGCAATAGATTCTTTCATCAGTTTTTATGTCCGGCTTTCCACTTAGGTCACTAAATTGTGTTCATGTTTCCTAGAGCACAGGGAATATGTCATGAGAGTTACAGTTTACAGGGTATGTAGACACGACTCCACCCCCAGCCGCCTTTGGTCTCATTGATTCCTACAGAGAGGAGGTTGAAGCAGCTCTTTAGTGATCTGTTCATTCATTCATTCATTCATTCATTCATTCATTCATTCATTCACTTAAGCATTTGAGTACCTACAATCCTCCTGCTGAGTTACTCTCTACCCATGGGGTACAATGTGTGATCAAACAAGTTAATGACCTGTTTGTTCAACCCAAACTCTACATGTAAAGATCTCTACCAGATGCTTTGAAGGATACAAAGATGAAAAAGAAATGGGATGTGGCCTCAAGGATCTTAACATCGACTGAGAGAAGGAAATTGGAAACAACTGTGTAGAAGAGGCAAGATGAAATTAAGGTGTGATAGGAAGAACGTAGATTATCAAACTCTTCAGCCTTCTAGAGAGGGATGCAGAAATCAGCACTGGGGAACATTCTGGAAGAGTGCTTCAAAGGAATATTTTCAGTTCTGTCCTCTATTCCACATTAATTGTCATGCTCTTTCAGATTCTCTTCAAAAATGCACATGGTATTGGTCATCTGGTTACTGCTCCCACCCAACTCGGGGAGTTATCCCTGTCCCTTGGGCAGAATTATCTTGGCTATATAAAGAAGGAGGGAATTCGGCCAAAACTGCATTTGGTGGGAGAGTGGCTTTCTGTTGCATTTGGAACACACTCCTGTCATTTTCACTCATTTTCAGCCCTTTTGATGGATCTCTCCAGTTGGAAAGAACTCAAAAACAATTTCAGTGCAGATGCAAATAATCCTAACAAATTATTCTATAAATACACCACAAATAGCAATACTTTGTGGGGTTAATAGCTCTTACTTATCAAATAAGAAAACTGAAAAACAGAAGCTGTGTCCATGAGAGGAAAGTGGCCGAACTCTGAATCCAGGGATCAGTTTGGTTCTCCCGGTCAACGCGACTGTGCTGCGTACAACCCGGAAGAACCCTAACCGCGGGTTGGCTCGTGATCCATAGGGATTTGTATCTTTTTTTCTTTTTTTTAAAGATTCCATTTATTTCTTTGACAGAGAGAGAGAGAACACACACAAGCAGGGGGAGCAGCAGAGGGAGAGGGAGAAGCAGGCTTGCCGCTAAGCAGGGACCCCAACATGGGGCTCGATCCCAGGACTCTGGGATCATGACCTGAGCCGAAGGCAGATGCCTAACCGACTGAGCCACCCAAAACCGATTGTAGAAGCCATGGATGGGAGCCGACATGCTTTGTCCTCTGTTACTGAAAATAGGCCATAGGTTGGCAATTCTATATACAAAGTATCAACCCCAAAATTTCAACTTAAGTGAGACGCCACATTATATGGACACATATGTATGAAACTTACTCCAGACTGAATTAGAACTTTCAGTTTAATAGAGGAGGTAATGAAATAGAAATGCTTTCCTGAGTCGACTTATTTTCTTTGGAAACTGCAGTTAGACAAAAGGAGGGGGGCTCGTGGTTGGAGAAGAATTTTTGTACTATTTAATGTAGAATTTACAAACACTGTGGCCAAAAGATATTTTAGTGAACAGTATAAGGTCATTAAAAAAAATTCTCCTAGCCTTCGTTCTTCCAGGATCAGGGAACTTTCTAGGTTGAAACACTATAATGGTAAAAAATCCATGATTATTATGTAGGGGGGGCAGCAGTACGTGGTAATAAAATTCATAACAACAATAATAGCAAATGACCAATAACAACTTCCTATGTGCCTGGCAAGGTACATCTATTATTCCATTTATATCTCACCAAACTCACTGAGGTAGGAACTCCCATTAACCCCATTTACAAGAGAGTTCCAAAAAAGTCAGGAAAGTTAAGTAACTTATCCCAAGATTTCACACCAGTAAGTAGCAGGGTTAAGATTTGAACCCAGTGCTCTGACCCCATAGCTCATGTTCTCCTCTACCTCTCTATATCAAAGGCAAGACTTTGAGAGACACACCTGACTTTCAATGTTGTCTCAGAGCTGGGTAACCTTGGACAAGTTATTTTACTTTCTAGGCCTCAATATCTTTATCTGTAATATTGCTATAAAAATGCCACTTCAAAGGATCAGTGAGGATGAAAGAAAACTGTGTAGAAAGGCACAAAGTACAACTCATATCATGGCCCATTACCTTGTATGTAAATGTTCTACAAAATCTAGGGGATTTCTGGAAAAAATAAAGAATGGAGATTTGTGATAACAGATTTATGAACGTGACAAATTAGATGGCTAATAGAAGTTTTGCAAGCGTGTATATAAAAATTGTGACGTGTGTACATATAATTTTTATCTCTGCAGATTACTTCACTTAACTTTTGAGTTGTTCTCATTGCGACTATTAATAGTATTTTAGTTAAAAATTAATTGTTAAGAGTCAACTTAAAAAGTTAACATGGCATTAACAAAGCAGATCACTCTCAGAACCTGGAAATTGGAGGTGCAGCTGCGGTGGTGGTTCAGACGTTTACTTTTCCACTACAATGGATTCAATAAGAAAACAAAAAAATGAAGAAAAAAAACTAAAAATAAAAAGGAGTTCATGCATAAAGCATGATGCCCTGAAGCATATTAGATCTGTTTATCTCTTTGTTTAAAATGAATGCTACTTGGTATAGTTTACATAACATGGCAGGGATCAGCTTGATAAAGTGTTTATATCACCTGGGGAACACACCGGCTCATTTCCTCAACACCTTTCCACATGACTAGCTTGCCAGCAAGTATAATAGCAAACAAAGTTTTAATAGGTCAAGAGCAGAGTAACGGCTCACATTAACCAGAGGGAGAGAGGGGCTTGACGTGCACCAAGGCTAAATAACTGACACTTTGAGCATGCGTTTTTGAATGCTGCTTAATGGGGAGTTTAGAAGGAAAGGCTTTTATAAAAGCCTGAGATTACTTACAAGCTTTGGGTAGAAGGAAGAGGGGAGATGGAGCAGCATCGCTGCGCACGCGCACCGGGAAACATGGGGGCACTTTACGGCAGGTGGCTCATAAACCATTTCTCCATCACTCGTCTGCTTTAGCAACTCACAATTAACTCCATTATTAAGCTTAAGGATTGACTGTCGCGCTTCCATTTTCTTTAAAGCTGTCCGAACTAAGAGAGGCCCTCATTTTTATTTGTGTGTTGTCTAAGTGACTGCCACTTAGAGACTGTTTTTGTCACATCACATCAGTTGTGCTGAAAGCTGCAACAAGGCAGATAAACATATGATCTAGCTTGGAACCTTTTTTTTCTCCTTTTCTTTTTTTTTTTCTTTTTCCTACTAGGAGGAGAAAGGAAAGTGCAATGTCTTTCTTTCTTTGCAACTTTGTCTTCCCTGGTCAGTGTGATTATTTATGAAGTTAATAGCATCTACAGAGTTCATAGGTCCCTCTTTTTCCCCCAGAAGCACACACAATAATAAGTTTCAATAAAGTTTGGGCATATGAATAGCTATGTTGCTAACCCTTGATTTGGCAGCCGATAAATGGCAGAACACACTCAATATCATATTTATGCTTTCTGCATTACCAAGAGGGAAGGAAAAAACCTGCTCCATATTTAAACAGAAGAATGGGCAGACTTCCTTTTGTTGCAAAGTCTGTGTCTTTTGTGGGTATGCTAAGGTCGAAGCCTCTTTAATAATACAGGATGGAGAGAAAGAGTTGGGAGTTCATATGGCATGTTCCTTAGATACTATGCACTGTAGCAAATGGGAAACTTTGTCAATATGTATCCAGGCTCCAGAGGGATACAGATCAGTAACTGAATCATAGGTAAATAGATAGATTAGATATGGCAGTGGCGGGAAACATGCTGAAAAACAAATCCACGAGAACAATTTTACAGGACCTGCCTTCTATTTTCATAAGGAAACTCAGCCAAATAATCTGACAAGGGTGGAAATCAAATCATCTGTCAAGTTCCTCTACCTTTCATTTATCACACAGTTTAATACCGTAATGAAAAATAGCAAATGAAAAATGAAGTGAATGACCAATGAAAAATGCATTCTCTGAGGATACAGTAATGTGTTGTTAGCCGAAATCCTCCACCTCCCCTTGCATGTGTAACTGCTAGGGGAGGCCCTCTGGTCACACAGTCCTCTTCATTCGAGTATGACAAATCCTAGGATGACATTAGCATTGTGGTGGGGAGAGTCCTCAAGACACAGAAGCTTTCTTCTGTCCCTCAGTCCTCTCAGGCTGCCACATTTTTTTAAACCCTTCTTTACATCAAAATCTGGGCGAGTGCAGGGTTGCTCTCTCTGGACAGAAGCCCAGAGATTCCTTGCTCAGCCAAGAAGTGTAGTAGCAGGAAGAGAGGATGGATTATCATTTATGGACTGTTCACCGAGCACAAAGGTTGGTCTTCACCGTCACCCACCACTATAAGGCAGTGAGAACCCCATTTTCACAACTGAAGATGTGGCAGAAGCTGGACTGGATCCTGGTGGAAATACCAAGCGGCACTGGGAGACTTGAAGGATTGGATATTTATTAAAAACACCAGTGGACTCAGAGGAGACCCTTCTCCAAAGATCTGAGCCGGGAGCACAATCAGGGAGGGTAATTTATACCCTCCTACTTGCACATACTTGGTATTTTGGCGCGCGAGGGGAACAGGGTAGGAAAGAAGAACCGGAAGGGCTTTGAGACAGGGACTGGAGTTCCCTTGCTGGTTTGGTCGGTCGGCTTAAAGTACAATTTTTCCTCATCAAGGAAACTAAAAATCAGAACAACTGATTTGTCCAACCCCTGAAAGTAGGAGAGGGAGAACTTAAACCCAAGCCACGCTGATCACAAACCCTGTGCCTTTCCCACTGATCTTGCTGCTTCCTGCAATCCAAGAAGATAAAAATGTCCCATCAGGTGGATGCTAGGGCACCGGAGTGGAACTAAGAATAAAAAAACTTGGTAGATGTCTTTATATATATAATCTCAACAATAATAACTAACATTTACTGAGCACTTACCATGTGCCAAGCATTTATCAAAGTACTGTATCAATAGTCTGATCATCACAATAATCCTAGGAGTGGGTACCGGTCTTACTGTCATTTCCAGGTGATGAACCCAAGGCTCAGAGAACTCAAGGCATTCACCCCAGTTGACACAGCTAGTAAGTGGTCAAGCAAGGAATCCACCCCAAGCAGCTGGTTTCAGAGTCTTCCTCTCAACTACCAACTCTTAGCACCTCTTAGGCTGAAAGACCAGGAAGGAAGTGAGAACTTGCCGGGAGCAAAAAGGATATGCTATCGCTTCTCGGCCTTTTGGCTAAGATCAAGTGCAAAAAGGATATGCTGGCATCTTATTGGTTTACCATAAGAAGGCTGTCATTAAGAAAATGGCTGTAGGAACAGCAATAAATAGGTCCATTTACATAATACCACCCATTAAATATATATAGATAGATAGATAGATAGATAGATAGATAGATAGATATAATTCATCCTCAGTCCTCCCCGTCTGAACTGTGTAAGCTCGCGGAAGAGATAACATTTATTTTGCCCACTTGGTACCGTCTAGCAGGTTGTGGGTACTCAAATCGGCCTCTTGCTCCTAAGCCAAGATGATTAATAAGGCAGAATATATTTCTTTCTAAGGAGCAGAGGAATTCATTCTGATTGAGACAGTGTGTGCTGCGGAGCCACAAAACAAAACTGACCTCCGCATAATTAGGTTGGACATGGTGGAGTGAGGACTTGAACGCAAATAGTTCTATTTTGACAAGCAGGATTCAAGAGCAGCTGCTTTCTTTTCTTTCTTTCTTCTTTTTTTTTTTTCCAAAAGGAGGATGATGATTATTTAATATTTGCTGAATGCCAACAGTGTACTCAGCGCTGCGCAAGACCTAGGAACTGGATGTTGGAAACTGCCTGAAGGGAAATGTTAGCAAATTAAAATCCATAGAATCGGCGAGGAGGCGGCTGAGGAATACCTGATTAGAGGAAGGCTCTGGGCCCGTCCCAGAACAACAACAAAAAAGGCAGCAATAAGGCAAGAAAGAAAAAGCTGTATGGTTCAAATCGCAGAGATGTAGTCGGGTGGAAAAGTATGCTCTAAAAGAGAGAACTCCCACCCAAGTGAAGCTAATCGAAAGGAACATAAACTTCAGCAGGCAAAATGGAGGGCAGGAGAAGGAAGAATAAATTCAAAGAACAAAGACATCAAGGCAAATGATCAGCCTTTCTTCGAGGCCTTCAAGAGGAGGAGGCCTGGAGGAAAGGCAGCCGCGGGTCAGGGTACCGGGAGCGGCTGGGGGATGGACAGAGCGCCACTCAGCTCTTGCTCTGCCTGTGTGTGCGTGGTGCGGAGTAAATCTCTGGACAGGTGGGGGCAGGAAGGGGAAATGCACTTCTGGTGGCGAGGGGGAAGCTGTATCCTGGAGATGATGAGGACATCAAAGAGAGCTACAGTCGAAGAAACTATGTTCCCTTGCCCAAGAGATGGATGGATGGCCCTCCTTGGCAAGTCCTGGAGCAGCCAAAAAAAGCGGCTGACCATGACCTTCACCAGATCCCCAGGTGATCACAGCAATGGCAGCACACAGGCCTCCCAGCCTTGGGATAGGGAGCTCAAGGCTCACCTCTCAAGGAGCGAGGTGGAATTCTGGAAAGAACCAGTACAATAGCGGAATCGGAGCAAATTGGGGAAGACTGAAGACCTACGGAGTCCTTGCAAGGAGACCCCGAAACCATGGATAAGAGAAGTGGGGGACGTGAAGCATTCCAGCTTTCAAAGGACTTTAAGAAAGAATGGAAACAATGATAATTAAGAAAGAACGGAAACAATGATAATCCTTGCAAGAGTATTAAACAAAATTGGTAACCATGGGCAAGTGTTAAAATGCCGTTACATCTTCAAACTAGTTAAGAGATGGAAAGCAAGGAGTAGGACTAAAAGGCCACTGCTTTCCGTAGAAAGAGGTTACTTGTGGGAAGCCCAGGGGAGAGTGCTGATACCAGCTTTCTTCAGGCTTAATACCAACCTGGAAGAGGAAGATGAAAAGCAAGATGGCAAAACTTGATGAAAAAGAATTATTGAAGGGTATTTGAGTCATGGAAGAGCCTGAGAGAGTCTAGAAAACACAGGCACATGGTGGGGGGAAACAGGGAAATTAAAAATACCCCAGCAAGCAAAAATTCAGCTAAAGCAGGCAGAGGGCCATCCACCTAGGAAAGGAGAAGGAAAAGCCTGGGATCCCTTTCACGGTTCTCTCCAGTGCTTGGCATACTGGGTGTAGTTGCCCCGAGCGTGGGTCTTTTGTAGGATTCACTGAAACTAGGGGTTGGTCATAGTTTCTCATCTGCTACCATTAGACCTCAGCTCCTCAGCGTTTTATTTTGCACTAGCTGTAAAATAAGGACAATGAAATTGGCCTCATTTCTAGGAATACTGAGGAATCAGATCTGTTACTGATGGAAAATTCCAAGTGAAACAGTTGTCTCCCGCCCCCCCCCATATATTTTTTGATTGAATAAATGGACAATTCTCCAAAACACCCGAGTGGCTTTTGTATTCCATTTTTCTGCCCGCCTTTGGCACATGACAAAAAGCTCTTTTCTGTTCACAAAAATAGCTTCTTTATTTCTATAGATAGCACCAAAGCCTGCCCTGTGCGTCTAAGTCATTGTCCCCGGAGAAAGGTGGTTGTTCGTGAATACGAAGTTAATCAGCTTCTTATAAATTCTAGCTATTTCAAATTTAAAGGAAATACTGTCCCACCCCAAAACCTGATGAATAATTTCCAGGACACCGGGAAGTGAATCTGCACCCTGCTACTTCCTGCCCCCATTCTGCCATCCCTGGCCGTCTGGAGAACGGGGCCCACCCTCTGAAAAAAATAACTTGAGAGGGCAAGAGTTGAGTTGGATTTTTGTGGCTGAGTCGGATAGTGTCACAGAGTAACAGCAGAACTTAAGAGGGGCTAGTATTGTAATGTTAGCGGCTAGCGGAGTACTTCACGGTTTTAAGTAGTGTTTCCATGGCCATTATTTTGTGGGATTCTCACAAGAACCCTGTCACGCAAGTCCACACGCCATCATTTTATAGATGAGAAAACCAGAGCCCAGAAAAGTTCACCACTAGTTAAGGAACAAAAGAGCTAGAACTCCAGCTCGGCTGTTTCAACTACCCAAACCCATTTTCTTTGCAGTTCACCAAATCGAAAAAAGGAAGAAAAAAGACCTGCCCTTCCTCAGGACTTAAGTAACCCCCCTGCGGGGATATGGAATAGTTGATATTTATCAGACCCCTTTTCTACTTCCCCACCACCCCTCCCCCCACACACACACGTGAGCACGCCTACCACACCCCAGCCCATCCAAGAGAGCACTGAATGTAAATGAAAGGGGCAACTTTGACACTCCCACTTGTTAGCAAGAGCAAACCACTGGAGAGATGTGTTTACACATTCAACATTACCTTTAGGAGGTCTGTGGAGACTTTGATTTCTATTTGCACTCATCTTAGGTTAGTGATTTTCATATTACATTAGCAAATTTAATCTCTGCTAATGTGATAGGGAGTTACTAACACAGTGAGACTTGATTTAACAACTTGCAGGCTTCGGTGGCAAAAGCAAAATTTGCTAGCGGAACACCAATTCTAATCTCTAATTAGAGAATAAATCAGGATACAGGGACATCAGACATTCATGCCTTTCAGATCTAGAGTAGAGTGAGGGTAGAAGGTAGTGGGAAGTTTGGGACCCAAGAAGTTTGTGAATGGGGAAGGGACAGCTTGAGGAACCACTGTTGGGCTTGAGGTCTTGCTCATGTTACTCTGAGTTAATAGAGTATAATTTGTCAATTACACAGCTTCTTATTCACTAGACTTACTAGAGCCTCAGGAGAGCATGGGGGTTGAAATCACCAAAATAAAGACCAAATTTCATTTATCAAGCCAAAGTAGCATTCTTTTCCAACAAGCCATTCCACTCCTGTGCTCGACAACTGAAAGCAAATGGCTTAGCCTCACTGGGGGCGCCTTGCTCCTGATCCCTCTGTTGGAAGTACCAGTAATGGGGAAAACATGCAAACAAGGAACCCCCAGAGAAAGAAAGAAGAATCCCCAGCTGTGGGGAATGGCTTCAGGACAGGGCACCACTGGCTGTCTCCAGGAAATTCCGAGGGGCTCCCTCTACTACTAATTCTTAGTTATTCTAGGCTTCCATAATACATGTGATGGAAGATGAATTGAAAATGCTTTTGAGTCCCGGTAATAAGCCAGAAAACGTTGAACATACTTTCTAAACAAAATCTCCTTTTCTATCTATACATTATAAATATGTACTTTAGATCCCCGGGTGGCCAGATACTCCAACATCTAGAAACGTAGTCAAGTGCCAGGGTTCTCTGGTCATAACCCAACCTTCTCCCACAGAACTTTTGAAATATCTGCGTAGGGGGCAGCTGGCCGACTCAGCCGGGAGAGCATGTGACCCTGGATCTCGGGGTCATGCGTTCGAGCCCCACGTTGGGTGTAAAGATTATTTAACTAAATAAAACTTTGGAACTATCTGTTTAAAAGTTCTGGAAGCAAGCGCATGTTTCAGACGCACCCACTTTCACGACTGAAACCCCTCTCTATTATTATTATTTTCTTTTACCCAGCAAGGATTTATTGCTACAATATATATGTGCAGGCCCTGGATAATAAAACTTCCCTGATTACCTTAGAAAGGCACATTAAAAATTTACTAAGATAAAATTAATGTGATTTTAATAATATTGTTCTAATATACAGACTGTCAGATGACAGCGCCCAAACTCTTCGGAATTCCGCGTGCAAAACGCCTTCTTTGCAGCACCCTCACAGCAACAGCCAAACTAGCAGATGAACGTTGTCTGTTAAAATTTCTGATGCGTGCATCCCAGGGGAAAGAGCTGAAGTTGGGGCCTTTTAAAACGTGACCGGACAATGCTTTCGAGACTGCAACGCAGGGAACGTCCCTGCATGACGGGGGACGGGGCCACACCGACGTAGAAGCAACATTGCTGCCTGCACCCTCTTCTATGAGATTCAGCCAGAGAAGATAACTTCAAAGAATCTTTTGATGGAGGAAAAAAAAAAAAATGTTTTCATTCATACGATAGTGCTGCGGGATACTTACAGTTGATTTACTATAATGACGGGACCTGTCTACTGTCCCAAAGGGAAAGAAATTCTACCTTTCTCCCGCCACCTACCTGCCAGATTTATTATTCCCAGCGAGAGGTGCAGACAGGCAAGGGATGGGTTAAAGGGAAAGATGGTCGGAACACAGCAAATAGAGAACATCAGACTCCCGCCAGTGTTCCTTGCACGAGGCTGCCTGTGACCCAGGGCAGGAATGTTCCCATGGTCAGGTGCCTGCTCGCTTCAAACCCCCATAAAGAGAGCGGACCTCCCAGCTCTGCACGGCGACTGAGGGGATCTGAGGGGCCAGGGAGAAGTAATGGCCTGGCTTGTGCCCCTCTGGGCAAAGACTCAGCCGGAGGAAGTGCCAGGACACTGTGCTGACCCACTTCGGGCCCTTCCTCTCTGTTTGTTCCCAGGCAAAAGAAGATACAAAAGCATCACTATGGCATGGTGAAAAGTTGGAGAAGCATTTTGGAAATTGACATGCAAATAAGCACTCCAAGTACTTCACTTTGTTCAGAAAATTCCCATCCTCGGGACCTATAAAAACACCAATCAGAAGAGGGACAGTGATGGGAAGGGGCTGGTTGGTTTTGCAGCCAGTCTCCCCTATAAGGGACTGTTTCTGTTTCATGTCCCAGTGTGAGCTGGCACAGGTAAAACTAAACACACCCCAGCAGATGACCGAGGAGACAACAGCCGCCGATGTGACAGAGATGCATTCTGTGATAGCACCCGTGCATTCGAGAGGTATCTTCTAGGAATGGTCCTAGCTGCTCACCAGAGCCCTGAGACGCAAACAGGCTTCCCAACCTGGGTTCATGAGTGAAGCCCAGTGTTTCACATGGGACAAAGGCAACTGTTTCCACAAAGCCTAACTCCTCGCACTGAGCAGACGCACGACTTCCTACGTAAAGACATTCCAGTTTCAGACAGGGACCGTAAGACAAAAATCCCTGCCTTCATCCCTTAATCACTGCCTTTTAAATCACCACTGCCTCTGATAACCTAGATGTCAAGCTCCCACCAGCAGATCCCAGGATGTGCCCTATATAGTGCTAACTAGAGTCAAAGACCACCTATGCGAGTGGGGTTGCTGCCTGGTGAGTGGCCTGCCCCAGGCTTCTCAAGGTCCCTTTGGTTGAATTTATGATAAACACTGGACCCTGAGAAAACTGGCCCGTGCTTATAATGGGTAGCACAGGCCATGTGTAAAAGGAGGCATGAAGGTTGGAGGTGAAGAGGCTGACGTGAATGCTCTGGAAACTGGGCTCTTTATTAGGAAATGAGTCTATTTCTTCTGACTCTAATATTAAAACAAAGCAAAAAGCCTCCTTCTTTTTATACTTCGTGCCCTGCTTATCTCACCAACAGGAGGCAAACGATCTGTGTCGTGCGAGGCCACTTATTACCATCACTGTCCTCTCCCCCCTCCCCATCATCCCTGACCCAACGCTTCCTGAAAATTATCACCCCTCCCTCTCCCTCTCTGGAGACAGTCCTTGTCAAGAAAATCAAGACACACACTCAAAGCTCTGAATTCGGTTGCTGGATTTATCATGTCTCCCAAGATTTTTTTCAATTCGGTAGCAGCTCAATGGACTTAAAATAAGGAAGTTGTAATCCCATATAATAACAAGTCCAAAGGAAGGACAACACTAAAATGGGTTAATTCAGTGGCCCAACAGGGTGATCAAAAACCAGGTTCTTTACTTCTTTCTGCTCTTGTCTCCCCAGCATCCACGTCTCATCCTCAGCTTGCTTCTCACTTAAATTTGTAGCAACAGCCGCATTCTCTCGGCACCGTCCCAATGCGGAGAAGCCTTTGCTTTTTTTGGAGGGCGGGGGCTCTCTATGGAAGGTGACACAGAACTTCTCCCTAAAGCTGTATCCAGCAGATACCCCCAAACCTCTCAGGGCAATGGTCCCCAGAGGCATCCTCGACACCTTTCTGTAACATCCCACATTCAATCTCTCAGCACACCCTGTCAGCTGTCCCTTCCGAAAGCATCCCAAAGCTAACCACATCTCACCTGATCTATGATAGTAGGCTTCATAATGGTGCTCCCACCTTTGTCCTTTCTTCATATTCTCAGCTCAAGAGCGTGATCGTGCCCCAATTCTGCCGAAAATTCCCTTGTGGCTTTGACATCATATTGTCATCGTATTCAGACATATTCAAGGCTATATCCTCGACAGTTCATACCACTGTTTCGTCATCTCTCTGCCTTCCTCCTCGCCATTCTCTTTCCCAAATGCTGCTCTGGCCACACTGGCCTCTGCCACTCTTTAAACACACAGTGCACATTCCCACCGCCGGACCTTTGCACAGACTGTTTCTTCTTCCTGGAACACTATTCCACCAGACGGCCAAACTGCCTTACTTCCTTTGAATCTCTAATCAGATGCCACCTTCTCAGTGAGATTTTTCCTGGCCCCATTATTTTATATTGTAATACCCTCTCCCTGCATCCCCTGTGTTCATCCCATCTTTTTTCCGTAAAATTTCCTACCATCTAGCATACCATCATTCACTTATTTATCTTGTTTGTTTTTTTTAACTTCCTACTGGAAGCTCTATTGGGAAGAGTTTTCTTTTTCCCACGTTGGTAACTTAAGAACCTAGACCACTGGCTGGCACCAGTAGAAACTCATTAACTACTTGTTGAATGAACACATTCTGAAACCAGTTGTGGTCTTTAACGAATCAGAATTCATGCCTGTGGCTGAGATTGCTTCCCCTAAAGAACGCAGTAGACAGAGGGAGATGGGTACTTGGGGTATTTTTAAGGGGGGGGGGGGGAGACAGGAAGAGTTTTGGTTAAGCAATCAACAGTCCTGACGTATTCCTTGATTTATTTCCCTTTTTAAAAAGCAAGAGAGGTAATTATCACTTATCCCAAGTCAAGAAAAATGCCTTACTTCATTGATTCTATTTTTTTCCCACATTTTAACATCTCTAACTTTGGGGTGCATCTTACAATCAATGCTGTCTTATGCTCCTGCAACTGGCAGTAATTTTTTTTCTTAAAGCTTCATAAAAGGATGCAAGATCTTAAAATGGATGATGCCTTAGAATCAGTGAAATCCCATAGTATCCCTTGAAACATGGCATGCTTCTGAAGTACGAAGCAATACTAAAGAAGAAAAAATATTATGATCATTGTCCATAGACACAGAGCTGGCTGCTATTAAATAAAAAAATAAAAAAAGTTTTGAAATCTCTCAAGATCTCCAGCAAAACTGGACATTCTCTTTTCTCTTGTCTTCCTATTGGGAAGCTTTGATTTAAGATAATGTCTGAGCAGAGAAGCTTCGTTCAGTGCTGTCATTTGACCCAGATTGTATGTTTTTACAGCCTGAGCCAATTAGTTAAAGTGACTTTGACTATAATAGGGACCTGTGACATTCCTCAATATTATTGCATTAGTCACCCTGGAACAGTTTCTGGCTTGTGTTTGTAATCTGGCTCTGATTGTGTCTTCTTCATCTCGATATTTATATGATTGGTTGCTGCCCTATAAAATGACGATCTCTGAGTCCTTGAAATTAAACCCTCTCTGATTCTCTTTATTTCAATAAGTCCTTGGCACTCGATGGAACGGTGTGAATCACCTTTATTGTTCTGATTACTAATCAAGCAGTTTTTCTTCTTTCAATCTTTTTAATTATTATTAACCAAATGAGGATCGGGGCTGGAAGTCAGAAAATGGGTTGTGCTCCCAACTCTATTCCTGGACAATGGGGTAAACCTGGGCAAATCACTTACCTTCCTCTGATTTTTCTTGTTACACATGGGGAGAATGTTCTAGATCATCTAGTTCTTTAAATCTGAGCTGGAACGGGTTTGTCGTGCCAGGCCCAACGTGTGTTTTATTCAGACTACAATCCCAGCTTCCATCCCAAGGCTGCATTGGAGGAGGGCTGGATCTCATTAAATACACTAACTTATTTACAAAATGAAGTTAGATAAGGCCAGACCATGAATTCCTTGAGGGCAAGACAATGTCTCATTGAGTTTTGTAACCTATTACTAAACAGACACTCCTTAAAAATGAAGACAGTAGCTATTATAATTCATTTCTGTATCCCCAGTGTCCCCCAGTATGTAAGGCCGCATACGTGGTTGTCGATGAACAAATGACTGAAATGTGGTACTCTAGCTCCCCTTTGCTCTTCGCCTTGATGGAAGCCATAGTTTTCCACTCCTTCCATTCTCTCTCCATTTTTCCCTATCATGCTTTTCTTTTTTCCTTCCATACTCTTCTACTTTTGCATTTTTTTCCTTTTTCTTCCTTTTTTTTTCCTGGCACATTGGTATCATGTCATTTTTCATTAATACAAGTCCTAGTCTCTTTCTTATGCTAAAATACGCATGACATAAAATTTACCATTTTGACCATGTTTAGGGGTACAGTTCCGTAGACTTAAATACATTCACATGGTGCAACCAACACCACCATCTATCTGAGGAACTTTTTCATCACCCAAACTGAAAATCTGTACCCATTGAACAATAGCCTCCCAATTTGCCCCTCCCCTGAGCCTCTGGTAACCGCAACTATACTTTGTCTCTAAAAATTGGCCTATTCTAGGTACCTTATGTAAGTGGAATTCTCTCTTTTATTTTGGAGTTTTCCCCTTGCTCCTCCTGACCCTTCTTTCCCTCTACTTCTGCTTTTTCTTTTCATTGCTCCTTATAGCCGCCCTCTCCCTGCATGACCTCATTTTCTCGATCCTTCTATGCTTCCTCGGTTGCAATCCCCCAGACGGCCCTTCCTTCACATTTTCTTATGTCTTATATCCACGCATAATTTTTATATCTTAATTCATTTTAAAGTTGCGGTGTTATATTTAAATGTGTTACCCAACATCTGTACAAAAGATACTAAAATACAACTCTTTAAAAATTTTGAAAGCAGGTTTTGGAAGGGGCTAACTCGTAAAATGAGCTCACTAGAAGGCACAGAACAGAGAGGAGAGGGGAACCAATGTTGTTGGGAGGGGTTTGCCAGAGAAACCACTGTTTCTGTTTGAAAACCGCTGTAGAATTTATATAAACTTAGAGACCTAGCAGCTAGATTGATACAGACAGGTCTAGATATGTATCTCACAGAGGCAGAAAAGCCAATTCCCTCAGAGCCAAAGACAGAGATGAGTCCTAGGGTTCAGTTGCAAAGGCACAGTGATTCCTCGTCTCTCCTAAAGCACAGGTTAGGCACTCTCATTACCGACCTTCCATACCAACTTTTCCCTGAAGTCCCAACTATTCGCGGCAAGCTGAAACAGAGTATTTCAGGGAAGTTGTAAACAGGACAAGCACCAACCTTTAAACACACAGGCATAAGCACACAAAGAGAGAGATTATTGTAGAACAGATATACATTTCATAAAATCTGGAAAATAAAGTAAAAATGACAATCACTCCAATTTCCTACTCTCCTTTCCCCAGACTGCTTAGGTTTTTCTTTCCATGCACCAGGAGTCTTTGAAATCTATTGCAGCAGAGATGAAAGAAAGTTAAAGATGTCTAAATAAATTACGCTGAATAAATCTAGACTTAGTTTAAGCCATGATGTAGAAGCAGTAGAGGCTGTTTTAGAGTACGCGGTCAGAGACAATGGATCCTCCTTAAAATGGGGAAAATAAAAAGGCTTATCTCGAAGAGTGTTGTGACAACTAAATTAAATGTGTATGTAAATCACCTGGCAGTAATCCTAATTCCCTGTACCTCAAAGCTGGTGTGCACAAAAGAAAATGGCTCATAAGGAAGTCTAGCCTATCACCCCGTATACGGATTTAAAATCCAAATGTTGCAAATTGGGGAATACCTGCTTTGGCAATAGTTAGATTTCTTAAAAATGAATATCCAAATATGTGGCGAGTCATGCTTTTGCAGCTTTTTAGGCCTGAGGAAAGCATAGGTCTTTGGCGCATGTAAACCCAGAATCAGTAGCTAGTTTGCAAACTCTACCCCATGATGTGGTTGTAAGAACAGCATTCCTAGTCCTTCCATCCCTCTTTTCTCCCCTTATTTTCTCGATGTTCTTAGGTTCCCGTTTTGCACATTTTATTATTGTTTCATCTGTATAGTTTTTGTGTTTTTCTTATCCTTTTTAGTCCTTTGTACCTATCTTTTCGATCTTCTCTCCGCAGTTTCTTTCTTGCTACGCAACATCCTTCCTCCTCAGTTTTATTCCCTGCTTAATCCTCTACTCTCCTTTTTTTGCATTTGCATTTTCTCAGGTTCACATGTAGTCTGTGGCACTTTTTAGTAAAACCAGAAACTGTAAAATTCTTACCATCTTGTAGTCAGGTTCGTAATACCCATTCATTTCTGAAATTTATCAGCCTAGTCATCTTTCACCCAAAGTGATGTTGATGGTAGGAACACAACCAGAAATGTTAGTGAATCTGTGGATTTTGAGAACAAAATAGCAATATGTCTCTAGGTTGTTTGTGGTTTTTTCCCAGGAGTAATCACATTCACATCTGATATGGTATTTCAGCACCAGGTACCTCATAAGCGCTCAACAAATGTTTGCTGCTTACATTTAACTTGCGTTAAAGACTATACTTTCAGGGATCATGTCTATAGTTTGTTAAATTTAACTTACATTAGTCAGACCTTTACTTCACATGGATTTATTTGATCTCCCTAACGACCTCCTGACATTAGGTAAGACGCGTAATATTGCGTGCTTCCGAGGGCTAAGGGAATCGATGGTAGAGAGATCCATGACTGCCTTGAGACTGTAGAGCTGTCTGGTTGCTAAGCCAAACCTAGAACTCAAGCTTCCTAATCCGAAGGCATTCGTCTGACCCCCATGCCACAATACAGCTTTCTGTGTTTTCAGCCATGAAAACAGCATGGCTGTGGCATGGCAGTGGTGCCGTACCAGCGGTTCCACTGTTGTTATTTCCGTGTTAGAATCTTCTGCTCCAGAACCCAAGGGACTACTGAGTATCACCATCCCTTACTGCTCCTCGGTCCACTAATATCCCCAAAGGTATTAGGAGCACCGACTACAGTTACAAAATCTAACATTCACCGAGGGCTCATCAGGTGCCAACCCATGTGATTTGCATGGATTAATTTGTGTATTCCACTGCTCAGGGCAACTCAAAGCAAATACAATAGAGTTCCCTAAATGCTCTCTATATATCACTATACGTCTTACCAAACATCACCAGAGCTGTTTTGCAGAGAAAATGTATCTACCCCCATGAAAAGAAAAAGAAGCAAAGGCTTTAGAAGACTAAAATAAACCCCCAAGTGGAGCCCACAGAACTGGTCTCTAAGTCCACTCGTTCTCTGCAATGAGTAACCAGTCTATCCTGTTCGACTTGCTGATAGGCTAGTCCCAAACCTGCACTGAGATCGTGGCATGATGGAAGTCCATCTTTATATTTAAGATTGCCTCACTGTTTGTCCTAAATGTTAAAGGTCTTCTTTTCATAGGGGCACTGTTTCTCCTCGAGGTTATCTATAAATTCTCCCTGTAAGATTCTCCTCTTCGTCTGTGTTAATTGCTGGGGCATTATCGGCCAATTGTAGCAGAATCAAGGATAGTTATAATGAGAGGAAAATAAAGAAATCCCATGTCCAGGAAGACGAAATACTGGATACAGACATCGTATCAATTTAGGGGGAGAAAAAATCTCATTGGCAAACATAAATCCCAAAGAAAAGAAGACAGTCATTACAATAATAATAATTACTATTATTACTAATATGAAAAAAGAAAAGCTTGGTTCCGAGTTCACTGAAAAGTTTCCCTTCAGTCTTGAGTGATTCTTCTCTAGAGCCTCCCAGGATCGCAAGCCTATAATTTTAATTATATCTTGGCATTCTCATAAAGCAAACAGCCTGCTCAGGTAGTATTTATTACCTGTTAGGAAGAATACTTATGAATATGCTTCGCGGATTCCAACTGCCGTGATCTGCGATGGGCCTTCTCAAGGACAGAAGGGGTGAGTTGGAATACACGTAGGAGAAAAGTTGCTCATTAAGGGAAGGTTTGTTATCCAGCAACGTATAATTAAGGTGACAGTCCCAGCTTCTGTGACAGCCGACACTCGGGTAGTTGTTTGATTGCTGCGTGGGTCAGAGAGCAGCTCCTGCTACAAGCTGTAGCCACATTAGTGTGTTAGTGAACAAGTTAGAAAGTAAATTACAGCTGCCTTTCTCAAGCACATTACTGTCGGTCTTCATTGTTTTGTTTTTACTGTACATCAGCAGGACTGTGGCTTCTGAAGACTTTGTGTGACAGGTTAGGCATTTTATCCTTTGAGTAAACAGTAATCATGGTGCGAAGAAAGTGGGGCATTGGAGAATTTTTCCTATTCTTTGAGAATTCCACTCTTCCTTTTTAGTTTGCTCCAAGGGCTCATTGGGGATACATATATTAAGCCCTTTAAATAGTTCATAATAAATCTTTGTCTCAGGCTGATTCTGACAGTTTTTTAAAGAGTCTTTTAAGAGAGAATCCTCAATCATTTGTTAATCCATGGGGTGATCTTCAGACTTCGGGAAAAAAATAACAGCCAGGGCTCTTGGGTAGTGAAAATACAATGTAGGAAAAAATATATAAATATGGAAAATCCCAAGAATATCACCTTACTGAGATTACTTACATGTTCTGCATGTATCTGAATGCTTTCTTCCCCAACAAGCCAAAAGGAGAAAGGAAAATAATTGTCAAACTAGCAAGGATTTTTATTGATAGTTTTATGTTTTTGGACTTGCATGCATCTACTAAAATGTTAGATTTCAAATTGTATAAGGGAGAGTATTCTTTTTAAAGTAAACTAATTCTCTCCATAAAAAGGTAATTTCTCCTTTGCCCTTGTTTCCCCTTTAAGACTACTTCTGTCTTCCCCCCAAATTACTTATATACACACTGCTATTTTACCTGGCTGGAGAGAACCATTCTACTCTTAGAGAAAGGATTGTAGATAGTGGTCGTTAATGTCAACAAAAAAACTCCGAAGGGCAAGACATAGTTTTCAGAATAAAGACCTTTCTATGTTAACCTGAGATTTTTTAGTTTCCACTTTGGATATAAGCTAATTTTGTCCAGTATGTTAGATGCTCACAATTTAAAGAATATAACGTGGTTTGCGCACCAAAAACAATACATGAAACTGATCGGAAGAAAATGAAAGCCATACTATCTCCCATGTAGGCAATTAATGTTAGTAATCACTACAATACCTATGCATTATTTGTCACGAGTGGAAAGTACTCTAAAGTCTCTCTGCAGAGGCAAAGAGTGCTCCATTTCAAGTGTTATATGTATAAATAGTTTCTGTCTCAGGGAAACTTTCTTTGATGTATTTGGTTTTGCTTGTAACTGAAGCAATTAAGGAAGAAATGGAAAGATGCAGGTCATAACTTTGAGCAAAACATGAGGATGAGCATCACAACGGGGGCATTTTTCTCCATGGAAAGGACCCGAACCTGTATGTCACTTCTAAACTGCAGCTTTCTCAAGCTCTTGAAAAATCCTAAGAACTTTACTAATAACATGCAAATGAAGTTTGTTGGGAATAAATGCAATAATAAAATGGAGCAATGGGCAAAGGACAGCCTACCGTTCTAGATGGATTCATTCGCATGGAGGGTCAAATAATTGAAGACCCAGATCAAGGGCAACCATAAATACTTGGAGTCCCTGCAGTGGAGAGGATTAACCACAAAACAATTATGACAAATGCAGTGGGAGCATCAGCTACCAGGCAACAAGGAATACGTGGTACCAGTTTTTAAAATAATTATTTGGCACTATAGAATATACAATTTAGGCCCAGAAGCCATCCGATAGAATGCTGAAGTGTTGACGTTAAAAAATATCAAGTACCTCATTAGAGAGTTAGATGTGAAGCAGGGAAAGGGGCAGTAATGCAGTCATTAATACAAATTTGCTTTGCACCCAGTTTGAGAAAAGGATGCGTCTACCCCATTTTCACCATCACCATTAGCAATAGCCTTTATCTTTTTAAATTGAAGAAAAGAGGGTAATTCTACAGCAAGGCTAATTGCAAACTATGTAAATGGAGTCATTAAAAAAATGTCTGCTTTTTTATCCCCACCACTTGGGAAGATTATGCGTAGCCTTGAAGAAAATGTACAAATGACCTAACGTCGAGTTCAGATATGGAAATGATGCCGGCACATATATTATGATGCCTACACACCTATTAGCTGACCAAAATTATAACGATGAAGCCCTGTCTTCCTCACAGGAAAGCAGGGTTACTTCTCCCACAGGATTAGAAGACTTTATTTAGGTGCCGAGTGGAGCACTGGTCATTGAAACTTACTGGGATCATAAGTAAAAGGAAAATTTGCTTAATTATAAGATGTCAAGATAGACATTCATTAGCAAAGTAAGCTATAGATAATTCCTGGGCTATCTCCCACTTCTGGCTCCCCTAAATTACTACAAGTATAAATAAGGTTACTATTCTCCAATAAGCCTCAATCCTTTCTTGGTGATGGATTTAATATTGTACTTCTAACTGAAAACATTTTGAAAAATAACCACTTCAAGACATGCTGGACTAAAGCCATAATGAAACCAACAGATTCTAGCTGCTCAGATTTCTCCTCTATGATAAAAAATAATAAATGAGCAGAAGACACTGACTCAGGAGACATTTATGGAGACCTGCCAACCCAGACTCTCCTCTATCCCCAGAACACATACACACACACACATGAAAATAAAAACCGGCTACTTCCAATAAGGGGTTAATTTCCAAAATATATAAAGAACTCGCACAACTTATTATAAAAACAAATGACCCAACTAAAAAACAGGTAGAGCTCTTGAATAGACATTTTTTCCAGAGAAGACATACAGATGGCCAATGGGCACATGAGAAGGTATTCAACATCAGTCATCATCAGGGAAATGCAAATCAAAACCACAATGAGATATCACCCTCCCCCTGTCAGATTGGCTAAAATCAAAAAAATAAAAAATAACAAGCATTGGTGAAGATGTGAAGAAAAGGGACTGTTGGTGGGAATGTAAATTGGTACAGCAACTCTGGACAACAGTATGGAAGTTCCTCAAAAAATTAAAAAGAGAACTACCATACAGTCCAGCAATTCTACAGCTAGGTATTTACCTAATGAAAATGAAAATACCAATTTGAAGAGATATATGCATCCATATGTTCACTACAGCATTATTTAGGATAGCCAAGAGATGTCATTCTCTCTCTTTCTCCCTCTCACACACACACACGCATGCGTGCGCGCACACACACACACACACACACAGAGGAATATTACTCAGCCATAAAAAAAAAAATCGAATCTCACCATTTGCAACAGCATGAATAGACCTAGAGAGTTTTACTAAACGAAATAAGTCAGAGAAGGACAATTACCATATGATTTGGCTTATATGTAAAATCTAAAAATAATAATAATAATAATCAAAACAAAACAGAAACAGACTCAGAGGCACAGGAAACCAATTGTTGGTTACCAGAGCAGGAAGAGTTGGAGGAAAAGCGCAACAGGTGAAGGAGGTTAAATAGGTACAGTCTTCCAGTTATAAAGTAAGTCATGAGGATGAAAAATACAGCATAGGGAATATAGTCAATAATATTGTAATAACTTTGGTGACGGATGGTAACTAGACTTACATTGGGGATCATTTCATAATGTATACAAACATTGAATCACTATGATGTACACCTGAAACTAATGGGATATTGTATGTCAGTTACACTTTAATTTTTAAAAATGGCAATTGTACTAGACCCCATCTCTGAGAAGGCAAATTTCAAAAAAGCCACATATTTATACCAGCATTCCCTTGAATTTTCCATCATTGCTTAGTTCTCTGACATTCTCCAGGGGAAACTTTCAACCATTCAGGACTTTTTCTTTGTCAAACAAATATATCTCAGGCCAATCTTCTAAACTTCTGCAATCTTCGTTCCTGCTAATCACATGGCAGCTCTCATGCAAAACCCTTCCTCACTCTTCAAGGGGAAGAGTAGCCAGATTTCCCTAATAAAAATACAGGATTCTCAGTTAAATTTGAAATGTATATGCAATATTTGGGTGAAACCGAAAACAACAGTCATTGTTTATTTGAAATTCAAATTTAATAAGATGTCCTGTATTTTATTTGGGAATCGTAATGAGCACTAAACTGTGCTAGAGCCACCACCTTTCCCACAAGCCCCACTTGTGCCTCTATACTCATATTAAAACCGTTCTCTCTTGGAGGCCACCACTCTTGAAACTCTCTCTTAACAGACGCCATGATTCCTATGCTTCTGACTCTCCGATGCAAAAGAGAAGGGGCCATCATGCTTTGTTTCCACTGCCACTTCTGGACCTTTTCCCCCAATGTCATCACTTCAAAATTTCCTCTTTAAAAAATAAAAAGGACCTTCTTTACCTGTTCTTGGTGCCATCAGCTGTCAACAGCCACATCACTCACCTACTGTCCTCAATGGCTTCCGCTCGTGCTCTGCAGTCTTCCTGTGCGGCAATCTCCTCAAGGAGGCAACAGGTGCCAGAACAACAGTGTCCAGAATAAGTAACTACTCCACACACACTTCCTTGACTGCCACAGCTCGAAAAGCTCATTCTTTGACTTGCCTTCAGTCACCCATTGGCATAGCCATCTCTTGACCTTTAACCATGCTTCATTTTTAACATGCCAAATATCTGTGTAAAAAAAAAAAGATAAAAACTTTCTAATATATAAGTGCAACAAAAAGAAGTCACACAGGGAAAACATAGAATTCTCAACATAAAATTTAAAAACATGTATCAGTGAACATTATAAACAGGAAATGCAAACATTTATTTTACAATATTTGAAAATATTTACAAGAAGTTTGTCAAAAATAATATCCATGGGTGGCGCAGTTGGTTAAGCATCTGACTCTTGGTTTCGGTTCAGGTCATGATCTCAGGATTGTGAGATCGAGCCCTGCAGTGGGCTCTGTGCTCAGCACGGAGTCTGCTTAAGACTCTCTCTCCCTCTGCCCTTCCCCCCTCTCTAAAATAAATAAGCCGATAAAAAATATAATATTCCTAATAAACTATCTCATTCAAATTGATAAGAAAGATACTAAAAACGCAAGTGGAAAACAGAGGACATAAATGTAGGATTCATTGAAGAAGATTCGCATGGCAAATAAGGATGGATTAAAACATCATTCAACTTCATTAGAAATAGAAATGCAAATTAAACATGTGAGATGTTTTTACACACTGATTTTCAGGAAGAACCCAGTAAACTATCTTCTCTCACTCTTCTGCTAATTTAATTTTTTTTTTATCAAATGAGAACAAATACTTTAAGATGGCAATCAGTATGAACACAATCAAACAATGTTGAGAATATGTAAATAAAGCACTTTTCTGCAAAGTTGTATGCAGAATCAATTTGTAAACATTAGCTTTTTTTTAGAAAGAGGGAAAGAAAGAAAGCTAGCTCATGTTCTTTTACCCAGTAATTCTACTTCTAGACATCCACCCTAAGAAAATATAAGAAAGTCGAAGGAAGATTAATTTTAAAGAAATTCATCACCAAGCAATGGAACATTACATAGCCAGTAAAAATAGTATGTTTGAAGTGATACTAATATGGACAAATGTAGATACTCTCATTTCTGTTTTGTTGTTTTTTTTTTTAAAGCTGGTTTGCAACCAAGAGCTCCAATATCCTTTTATTTCCCGAATGGTGTCTAATAAAAGTACTGCTATTATCACACAGTGAGCAATGACGGACATTAAAAAATGGTCCCAATTTTGAAATAGTGATATAAATAAATAGTAAAGACTGCAACAAAACATCAGTTTTAACAGTGACTGTAAATGAGTGATAAGGTTATAGGGATTTTTTTTTTTTTTCTGGTTTACTCTTTCATATTTTTCAACTTTCCTATAAACAGAGAGAATAGAGAGCGATATAACATAAATTTTTTTAAAAGCCATAAACAGCATTCTCACAAATCCCTTCTAAACAAACCCCCCCTCATTCCTGGCTGCCTCCCCCAGATCACCTCCCCTGCTGCCCCATCACCCTCCTCCCTTCCCCAGCCCATCACTGTTGCTTTCACTTGCTTGTTTTTAACCCTTGGCAATCCCTCACTCTATGGACTTTCTTTCATTCCCATCGTGCCAGCTCCCATCCCTGGGAAAAGTTCCCAATCCTGAGCACTGCCTGGAAAGACCACAAAGCCAATGTTATTAGGGTACCCTAGAAAATTCACACTCTTAAAATTAAGCAACTTCCAGCCACTGTGAAGTCTTACTTCTTATTTTCTATCGGTCCACTTACTTTGCCCACATAGGCTGCTAGGTAGCTGCTTTCACTTTCAAAATCCTCTCCTCCATCCTCTCTTGAAATTAAGTTGTTTAAGGCCATTCCCAGCACACTCCTCTCTCTCCCTCCCCCTTTTTTTTCTCTCACATCCTCCTTTTTTTTTTAGCTCCCCCTCATTACAGAGGTTCACTTGTCTTTCTCAGTCACTGATTGAATATCCCTTAGGATTTAAATTCTTCATTTAGCATTTCCAGTGTATACACCTTTAAGCTCAGTCTTCTTGATCAGTAAACACGCTCAGGTCTCTTTATTTTCATTACCAAAACTCACCAAAGAGAAGAAAGTCATTTATTTACTCAGTCCTTCTCCCCTTTCTGTCCTGAAGCTCCTCCCTCTGGAGTTGCCCAAACAACCAACGATGCCAATAGGCACATCTGGGAAGCACTCAACACTCGGGACAATTGTGTGCCCTAACTCCTCCATCGGTTGCCCACATGTTAAATTATTTGTCTTTCGTATAACACTTATTTTAATTTTGGATCAAAAAAAAGCGCAAAAGGTAACATGTCTAGAATTGGTCACTAGTACGTATCTATCCAAATAATGGTTTTCTATAACACCTTTGACCGACCCGATGTCCTGAAGGTACAGTGAGAGGTGTGCGTGGTATCTTCACCCAGTTATCCACGTGACTTTGTCTTCTCCAAAGCCCTCCCATCAGTGAGGTCCCTGTGTCCACCCAGCCGACCCTCACCCCCCTCGCTCTCCAGCCCCTTAGTCCGCATTGCTCTTCTTTATAGCATTCATCATTGCCAAAGGTTTCTACCTATTTCCCCTTCTCCAAAATGTAAGCACTTACATTTACAAATGGCCCCGGCTCATTGTAGATACTCGGTAAGTATTTAAATAACAGAACAAAGACTAAGTGAGCAATAATAAAACATCTGACAGGTGCTTACATGGGCTACTTTATTTTTTTTTTTAAGATTTTATTTATTTATTTGAGAGAGAGAGAAAGATCACAAGCAGGCAGAGAGGCAGACAGAGAGAGAGGGGGAAGCAGGCTCCCTGCTGAGCAGAAAGCCCAATGCGGGGCTCAATTCCAGGACCCTGAGATCATGACCTGAGCTGAAGGCAGAGGCCTTAACCCACTGAGCCATCCAGGCGCCCCTCATGGGCTACTTTAAAACCTCATCCTGTCTTTTAGGGTCGTGTGCCGAGTAAGGGCAAAAAGTTCTAGGGACAGGCCAAAGATCCACCTTTAAAACCTTAAAAGGTAGTGATTCAATGTCTACAATAGCCAAACTATGGAAAGAGCCTAGATGTCCATCGACAGATGAATGGATAAAGAAGATGTGGTATATATATACAATGGAATACTATGCAGCCATCAAGAGAAACAAAATCTTGCCATTTGCAACGATGTGGACGGAACTAGAGGGTATTATGCTAAGCGAAATAAATCAGTCAGA
>CM052896.1:71248544-71267551 GCA_028534135.1 Potos flavus
GAATTTGAGAGGCAGGGCAGGGGGTCGTGGAGGGAAGGGAGGGAAAAAATGAAACAAGAGGGGATCAGGAGGGAGACAAACCATAAGTGACTCTTAATCTCAGGAAACAAACTGAGGGTTGCTGGGAGGTAAGGGGGTAGGGATAGGGTGGCTGGGTTATGGACATTGAGGAGGGTATGTGCTATGGTGAGTGCTATGAAATGTGTAAGCCTCAGGATTCACAGACATGTACCCCTGGGGCAAATAATATATGTTAATAAAAAATAAATAAGATGCTCAGAAGCAAGGGCTGTTTCAGGTTTTGTGGGGCTTGAAGCCCATAATATTTAATTCTTTAACAATAAAATTGCTAATATAAAATTAGAAGAAGAAAAAAACCCTTAAAAGGTGCACTCCCAGTCCATAGGCCTGCACTTTAAGTTTGTGTATCGGTGGCTCGAATCACGGCCTGATTCGGCAGCCAGGCTTACATGACTGTTTCTCATCCCGTGGCACTGTTGCAGTCAGTCACAGAGCTTTAGAGAAGCGAAAAGGCAGAACGCATATGCGTGTGTTTGCAAGTGCCTCTGTAACCAGACTCCTCTATGTAACTCCTTTTTAAAATATAGTATGTCGACCACATCTGCTCCTGAAACTGAGATCTGTCCAGAATGCTCGGAAAATAAACATGGCAGTTCCACCCGGTCCTGGCAACCAGTGCCCACCCCAAGGATGGGCTGCACGGAGATTCATGTATATAAAATAGTATATTAAAGTAAACTTACAAAAGCAAAGAGCAATCATTGCAACCATAATTTTTTTCTTCCTCTTTGGGATTCTAATTTTAAAAGCATTAAAGGAGACAGCTGCTCATGCTGTGATATGCGCTAAACAGCCTGAAGGATGGAAAAAAATATATTTGTAGCTCATAATAACTATTGACCTTTCTGATATACAATGTTCTCTGTGTTAGCTATTCGGTTCTATCAACAGTGAAGATTGAACATGACTTTTTAATAGAAAACATGGGGTTTTGAACTGCCTTCACAAAGGTGTTTACGTATTGTTATTTTGTTTTGTACTACAAAAGACCAAGTCCTGATGCCCTTTGTCTGACATCATGTTTGTTTAAAAAAAAAAAAAAAAAAGAGGAAAGGAAAGGAAAAGAGAGAAAAGAAAGGAAGGAAATAAAAGAAGGAAACAGAAAAGGAGGGGGAGCCTCAATGTTATTGAGTATGTTTTATATGAGGAATTGGCTCGTAACCACTTTATAGTCATGATAAAAGCATTGCCACACTTGATCCCTTACGCAATATTGGTAATGGAATCCAACGGCATCCCGGGAGGACACGCCATATTTCTCTCCCAGAATAGATCCCTCAAGTGGCCACATTTATAGGGCGTCTCTGGTAAGATTTAAAACACTTGCTGGCAGCATTCATACGGCCTGTTCTTGGGAGTGCAGAGCCTGCTGCAGCACGGGCCACACTGGAGGCCGTGTACTCTCAAAGGCCATCTTTACACTGCCCGGGTTTTCCCCTTGAACTTTCCTGGGGCTTTCATAGTCATGTACAGAAACACCCACTGGTAGCAACTTGACTCTGACACTATTTCCCCAGAGCGGTATCATCCACACACCACGTGCGGAACAGCAGGCGGCAACCGAATGCTCTCCTCTCCCTCGGGGGACAGCCTCACCGAGTAGCAACCCCTGCCAGGCGCAGGGAACCTGAAAGGCAACCTTATGCATCATGGTTCTCATCCCAGGCAGGCAGATATTGCCAGCGAGTGTGTGCTGACAGGTGGCATGGGTTGGCAGATTATTTTTTTCCTCCTTTTTTTTTTTTTTTTGGTGGATTAACCTTAATGTGACTTTGAAAAAAGTTTATTACATCATTATTGAACCACAATTATTTTCACAGCTATGCTCTAGAGTTTCAGTTAATGATTCACAAGTTTCTAAACAAGGCTGAAGACTCACAACTGAGTGGGAGCAGGAATCAGCCCTAATGAGATTTAAATAAATTCAGGGGGTTTTTGGGGGGGTTGGGGGTTTTTTTGGTGTGTTTTTTGTTGTTGCTTTTTTTTCTTTTTTTGCTTTTTTTATTTTGTCATACTCCAGAGCAAGCACTGAAGCTGCTAGAGGCTGACTGCTGAGCCAGAGCCCACTGGCTGGAACTGCACTTGCATGGCACCCAAAGGGTGATGCAATGCATGTTCACAGAAAATGGCGGGCACTGCCTTGCCACCATGGCCAAGGATCTCAGTCTAGTCTACTGAAGCCTGTTCTCCCCTTCCAAGTGGCCTGGCACGTGGTAGAGGACAGGCCAGTGAGATGAAGGCCAACTCTCAAAAAGAGAACGAAGTATTCTCTAATTCTAGGGGAAATCAGGCCCATCCTTTTTCAATTACCAAACCACATGGCTCAAAATAACATTTTGCAAAACATGCTGCCTTAGCGATTAATACAAGGAGAAGGCATAGGATTCCCTCTCCTCAAAAACAAACAAACAAACAAACAACAACAAAACTCCAAGTCTTGGGCCAAGATGTTCCATGAGCATGGAATGGCAGTGGGAAAAGGAATAGTCATTCTTAAAAGAAAGAATCTGACTATTAGTTTATTCCGCACGCACAGTGAGTACTTATGTGAAACACCGTGCTGGGCACTTGCGGGTCCCGGGGTGAGGGGTGCAGTGGGGAGGGTAAGGGAAGCAGGGGGAGCCCAGGGAGTAGATAAAACAATAGACAAGCAAGACATCAGGCCTGCCTTTCAAGATCTCCCAATCTTGTAGATGGCACTGTTGATAGCATCTTTTGCAAATCGCACATTTTTAAAACGCAATTGCGCATTTACCTTTGAAAACACAAACCCTGCTTACAAAAGTCAGCATTGCAAGTAGAGTTTCTTGCATATGTGAATTCACCGGGTACAGGCACTGTGGGCTATGCATTCCTTCTCGCTATGACGGAGTCTTACCCATGTTGTTGTCACATACCAAAACAAGGCCATGATTTTTCCAGAAAGAGGGTCGATGTGGATATTAGTCATCTATCGTTGCATAACAAATCACCCCAAATATTTTACTTAAAGCTATCTCACATATTTTCTACAGGTCAGGTATCCAGTAGCAGTTAGTCTGAGTAGTTCTAGCTCAAGCTCTTCCCTGAGGTTACGATGAAAATATCAGTCAGAGCGTAGTCATCTGAAGACCTGACTGGGGCAGGAGAGCCCACTTCTAAGCTCACTCATGTGACCGTGACTCACTAGAAAGCCTCTGTTCCTTGCAATGCTGGCCTCTCCACCAGGTTGCACAAGTGTCCTCACAACATGGCAGATGGCTTCCATCAGAGTGAATGGCCCAGGAGAGAGCAAAAAAGAACCCACTCTTCCGGTCATGACTGAGTCATATCCCACCAATTCCACCACGTGCTATTTATTAGAAGTAAGTCGCCAAGTCTAGCCCACACTCAAGGGGAGAGAAAGTAGGCTCTGCCTTTTGGAAGGAGGAGTATGGAACAATTTATGGCATTTTTAAATGACCACACTTGTCATCCCCAGGTAAACATAAAATCTGCTGGGATACTACCTGGGAGACAAGATTTATTTACCACGTTTGTCCTACTGTTGGGAAACTAGGTTGGGAAGATCTTCTTACATGAAATTCAACATTTAACGAATATTAGCTCTTGAATATATTAGATGTAGGTAAATACATATATGTATTTATGTGCATGTATATATACTTTTTGCTCTGGGAACAAGGAACCATGGTAGGTGGTAAAGGGGATGCAAATTAGACCTGTGTCAGCCTTTTTGCCCTGGAATACCTAGCATAAGACACAAAATGAGGATTTAAATAAAAAACTCAAGAACTGTATTTGGCAACATCATGACCACTGGAGTCAGACAAACATATGTCATGTCTGTATGCTCCACCATTGACTATCTGGAAGACTTGGACAACAAAGACTCTTTCTATATAATAAAGATCTAGTATTTGTATCCAGTCAGTATGGGCTAAGTTACGCTGCAGCAAAAAATGATTCTGAAATTGTAACAAAAATTTATTTTTGTGAGGGTCCCACACTATCTCCATTCCAAGACCCAGGCTGATAGGGAAAGCACCATCTGAAATGTTGACAATCACCATGGCAGAAGGAAAGAGAAAGAACCTCTTTGTACTAAGAGACCGGCTCTTTTCGAAGATTCCACCTAGAAGCAACACATGACTTTGACTCACATTTCCTTGACCAGGGAAAGCCATATGACTATAGATAACTTCCAAGGGGCTGAGGAAGAGCAGGAAAACTTTTGTAAGAAAAGAAACAACTTGCCACATACTTGACACATACTCATTCTAAAGTCCTAAAATATATGAGTATCTAACAAAGCTAACAGAATAGGACATTGAAACAATTTGGCTTCCTCGAGGTAATTGCAAAATGAACCAAAGTCTCTTCCCTTGTCTTATAAAAGTCATTCTGGTTATTTGCACTTTGGTTTGTCCTGTGTGCACAGAACCTCCGAAAAAGGAGAGATTCATTTAGGCAATGAAATAGGAAAAGAATATATTTAAATTCATATGTTAGCAACATAGCCCAATCCACTTCCCCTTCAAAAGGAAAAATACTTCATTCCCAACTGAGGAGCAACCAAGCTTTCTCAAAACTTAATTTTTCTTGTCCTTCCCTCCCACATCAGGATCTGGTGGCAGTTGGAAGGTTCTGACACAGGGTTGCACCGAAAACATTTGTAGTGTATGAAAAAGAAAGCCCTTCTTTATGCTGGGGCCTCATCTATTTGCAGAGACCCTGGAAAAAATCCTGGAAGCGTTCAGGTGGACCTGGCCCTAGGATTAGCCAGTAGAACTAGATGATTCTCAGCTACCTCCTCCTCTTCCTCAAGCTCCCCCATCACCTCCTGCCCCTACATAGTAATAAGGAAGCAACAACTACAACGCTAGTCAGGGATTCATAAACAAATGTGAAAGAACGCAGATATGATTTCACATTATGGTGGCATTTGCCAACATAAAAATTATTACAACTTTGCTATAAATTGTTCTGTAAATTTTACAAAATATGCAAAAACTGACATTTCAAGAGCCGAGATAACTTAGATTTATTAAAAAGTTGAGGGCCTTGAGATTCAGCAAAAGAGAGACTATTCCTTTATCTGGCTTTGAGTTGTGTGGGTCTCGTTTGTGTTTTGTTTTCCAGCTCCTCGTTTATAATGCATGGGTCAAAACTGGCCCTATCTGGGCTTTGACCACTTAATCCAGTTTTAGCCATAAATTTCTCCTCTGTCTCCGGCAGTGGACGGAGCTTCTCTGAATCCCAAATTTCTTATCAGAGCATGCAGCAATCATGGCCTGCCTCAAAAAAGCTGACAGGAAAGCATCTGATCTCTAGAAAACACTCTAAAATGCTTCTTTGACATAGACTGGCCCCACCATCTCTATAGGGCACGAGTCTTGACACCTCTCTCGCCACGCTGTTGTCCTCACACACCCCCATACACACACGTACATATCTGCACACACGTGTACACACACACACTCTCTATTCAATACCACAGGCATGTTCACCAAGGCCGCGCTCTCTCCCAATAGAAACTTCATCAAACTCAGAAAGCTTCTCTTCGAAAGCTACCGCTCTTGCCTGTCACCTGCGGATAACACATCTCTCACAAGAGAGCCGCCATTGTCAGAGCTGGGATAACCAGCGTGTATTTGCTAGCCCTCCAAGGAAGCACGGCCAAGGCCCGCGTGCGCTGCGAACGAGTTTGTCACGTGTCCCTTTGAGAGGGACAGCGTGGCGCATTACTCTCACCCCACCCTCAGAACTAGAAAGTCATGTGGAATGAAAAGGGAAATCTTTATCAGAAACCCAGCTCTTTTCTAAGTTGCCCCCTCGCCTCCTCCCCAACTCCCCATTCCCCCATGGTGGGAAATAAAGCTCAAAGACCAGTTTAGATCTTAAATCTCAGCTTCAGGGGAGCAAAACCTAACCTTAGCATTTCTCTCACACCAGTGGTCCTGGGTTTAATTACCGCCGCCCCTGTATGTGTAGGCAATTACTGTTGTAACACGAGGGGTGGGGGGTTGCTGTGTGCGGGGCCTCAGTCAGCCCAGGATGTCGTGTCCGGCCCCCACAGCTCATACAAAGCTCGTCACCCAGCGGGAAGCAGCCGTAGCCATGAGGTGTACTCCGCAATTCTCCATCCTGAAAACAATAGTTTCTAATGACGCCTGAATTCTTCACTCTTCTGGAGTGAAGCGGGTCCTTCCTCCTGGGGTCACGGTACCCCAGGACCCTGGCCCTAAAACACATCTCACTTCTGCGGGAAGTTTCATTTTTCCTCAGCTATTGCAAACACGATCTTCCTGAACAGAGCTGAATTTTTAAGGCCGAGTTTGTGGTGTGGATTCTGATGACTTCCCATTAGTTTAAGTCTCTGAGGACCAGTGCCAATAAATGTGAAAGGGACAACAGTAGATTGGCATACTTTTCCATTTCCACCAGGATGAGAAACTGCTATAAATGAAGTCTAACCTTAAATGTATAATCTGTCCTTGGAAAGGGGAAGGAAAAAAAAAAAAAAAAAAGGATATAGCATCTTCAAGCTCTCGGCATCCCTTACGAGAAAAAATTGGTTCTAAGGGTCTCTGATCTTGTGTTTTAGTAAAATAGAACTGCACGGCTGACTGACAGTTCTGATCTAAAGCATTTACGTTTAAGTTTTGATCTCTCTGCTTTTGATTAAAACTAATGAGCTCATTTAATTCAAAATGGGAATCTCTGATAAGAGAAATAAGGTTGATGTGATTGGATTAGAGGGGCAAATTAAACTCTTAGAGCAGAAGTTTGTGCTTATATAGTGTATTAAAAAGCTGTTGGCGTATTATGGCGTGTTAGATGATGAGAAAAATTTCATAGTAATTCATATTTAATCAGAAGAAATGAAAGTACTAAATATAACATGGCTCTGCTTTTCCCTCGAGTGATAAAAAGCTGTACATTTAAAATGACATCAGATCCATGCTCTCTAAAACAAAAAAAAAGAAAAGAAAGAAAAGAAAATCTTAAGAGAGACACATAAGAAAGGGACACTTGTCCGTGGCTCCCTCACCCCAGAACAGAACAAACGTAGGAAAATACAGTCCTATTTAGACAGGAATGACACAAGAAAAGCCACAGACCACAAACAGCAAGGTTTCTGCATTATAGGAGCTCCTCTTCTCTCATTTGAGCATCAAGTTTCATGTAAAAAATAGGTATTTCTTTCCCTTAGAAACAGATGGAATATGTTTCTTAAAGTTCAAAAGGTTGTTTTTCCTATTTTTCTTTGTGTGTTAATAACTGTTTTCACATATGCTTAATTCTTACAAGTCCCTTTGTGACCCCAATTTCTTTACCCCCACCCCTGAGAAAATTAGTGTTAGGCTTCTCAAAACAAATCTTGTTTGTTTTTGGACATAGTTTTAATTTTAGACTCAGAAAAATTTTTTAAACTTTAAAGTCGTATTCTAGAAGAGTAAAATTAGACAGTGTCGATTAGGCTTAAAAATGCCAAAATTAATTTCTTTGCAGGAAAACACTTAAATGGATAAAAATCCCTCAGAAGGTGGATTTATGTGGCCTCGTGGCCTGTTTGCAGAAAGATATTTTTAGATCAACAAGACTGCGAACTACCCTTTTAAGTTTCAGAAGTTAAGAAGTGTTCCACTTAATCTAAAAGTGTATGAAGGGAAAGAGTAACTGTCTGGCTTAAGAGAGGAGACTATTATTTGTTCATATCTGTTTGGATCGGGGCAGAGGGCAAGCTGCCATTAGAGACAGCAGTGGACAGCTGATATTGTTGGTAGTTTTTATTCCTTTCTGTCTATACATTCCATTCACAGCCCTCTATCATGAGTCAGTCGAGAAGACTTAATGCTTTCTTATTCCCCACAACAAAGGAGACCAACTCAGGAGGGCAAGGACCCCAGCCAGGATACGGTCTCATGGTCCTCAGAACTTCCCAGTGGGCATATGTTACAAGAAGGGATTTGCAGGGAGAACAAAGAGCAAGAGATCCATACTCTCCATCAGCAGCCTCCCTGCCTCAGTCTTGGTTGATTCCATACATCGATGGTGTCCTCCTTTCTCACGACTATTCCGTCCATGTGCACCTGTCCAGCCTCGAGGTGTGGCTGCTGGTACTTACTTACGTAAGACCCTACCTGGGGAGCTGCTGGAAGTTAAAAGGCCTCTCCTGCTAGAAATCGGAATGGAGTTACTTTGGATTCATTAATTTTTCTTTTTTATTTTCTGCAAAGTAAACATTTTCTAAATGAGGGAAATTGATTACTACACTCTTAGCACCCATCAGTCATTTATTTTTAGTGAACTCAAGGATTGCACCTGAGCAGTAGCTGTGAGGGGCTGTGTAGACATCTAAATCATGTGTGTATATATTTTTGTATTCTTCAGTGGAGTCAACCAGCCCCAGTCTGCTAACCACTGACAACACCCTTGAGCGTTCCTTTTTCATCCGAATGAAATCTACTCTGACCAAACGCGGCGTGCACATCAAATCATCAGGATATAAGGTAAGCTGGGCTCTGGGAAGGGATATATTTCTGTCTCAGGTCAATCCTAGGTCATTTGCATTGAGTTTCCCAGCTGCTTTGGGTCCATATAATTAATGCCTGTGACCTTGAGCAGCCCATCGGGTTCTCAGTTATTTTCCTGTCTCAACGTAGGGGCTTCGTTACTCCTCTCATTCTCACTTCAGACTTTGCTGAGGCACTAAATCCCTCAAAAGAGTGTCTTTTCTTAAAACACTTGTTAATAATGCACCAAGGTCTTCAGCACTTGCTAGAAATTCTCTTTGATGGGGAAGGTGAACCAATTCATATCAGCCCTTAAGACGAGCGTTCTAGAATGGCTACTTATAAGAATTCCGCTGCTCCCTTCAAATCCCCCCTTTCTCTGTAGAGGAAGACTGTCCATTTTACTAACCTCTTGGCCATCAAGACTCATACACATAAATAAGAAAATCAGGTTGGGTGTCAGGAATCTTAGTTGAAATTACAATTATTGCACATTCAATCATACCTTAGCATCCACGGAATACTCAACATACAGAGCACATGTTCCCACAACACCAAAGACCACGTCTGGAGTCATAATCTACATTATTATCATTTTAAAGGTAAGGATACAAAAGCCTCCTAATCTCGGGAAATTCTAACATTTCGGTTACTATAGCAACATAAATTAAGACCTATGAAATTTATGAAATGCCTTGGGCAACCTGAGTCTTATCAATTCTACAACACACCAACCAGTCCCTCAAACAATATTTACTATATGCGGGAGGGCACGCAGCCACCGAATGTATGAGAGATGTGGCCGGCGTGACCTTTTCCAGTTTTGGAGTTGAGAGCTTGTTGGTAGTTCAGTGATAGCTGAGCTCAATGATAGCTTAGTTCTTTAGGGTTACCCTAGCATTGTCAGGGATGGTTAAGAGGCATTATCATTGGGCTTAAAAGCCATATATAAGTCATCAGAAACCAGTGACAGCCTATAAGTCAGAGTCGGGTACTTTCTTTGACATGAATTCTTCAGAGAGAAAAAGGAAGGAGGTAGGGACGCAGGCCCTTCCATGAGTGACCTTTAGCTGAGCTGTCCTACCATCCGAAGGGCAAATGTGGAGCATCCTTTACCTTTAACAGTGTTTGAGGCAAAGGAGAGGCACTGGGCGGCTCTGCCTGCCAGAGCTTTACCCTACAGAGGCCCGTTATGAAGGGAGATGGTGGAGGAAAAGATCCCGACTCTATCCTTAGGACTATTTTGATTTTTTCTGCCTTACTGAACCTAAGACATTTATGAGTTATGACATGTGTAGCATGAGCAAGTTTGGAATTCTGGAAGCAAGCCGTAGGTAGGGCAGTTAGTGTCACTGTAATGGCAGCAAGATTCAGTCTTGACATTCCTGTCTCTAGGAGCCGTACGCTTCCTTCCACCTGTGTTCTTTCTGTCGGTGTTCATGCGTCACTTTTAGTGGTTTTTACCGGTTTGTAGGGGGTGTGTCCCAGGGAAGAGAAGGGCGGGAAAGGTGAAGTATAGTTTGACAAAGCAATATTTAGTATACTTCGGTCTCATTAGATAACTTAATTTTTTGAACAATAAAAATTACTGCTTTCACGTGACCAATGAGGGATCATAAAGTCGTGCACAATTTTGAATCTACAAAAAAAGTGGGCTAAGTAGAGAAATAGTTTGTATTTCAGTTTAGGCAAGAGACCCCGTAGCTCGCGTGCTCTCTGTGTTACTGTTCGGTCAGCTCAGGACAGCTGTTTTTGCTGCGTGGCCTGACACTGGACAAGCTCATTTCTTAAATATTCATAGATTGATTATTCATTCGATGAATTTCTCTTGAGTTCCTACTCTGGAGCCTGTTCTAGATCCTGTAGCCCAGCATTAAAAAATAAAAAGTCCCTCCTTTCATGGTACTTTGATTCTAACAGCGGGGAGGGTCAATAACAATAAATAAAGAAGGTGATTTCAGACGACGACGAAGTCCAGAACAAGGACTACCATAGCAGACGCATTACAATACGCTGGGCGTGGTGTGACATGCGTGCATGAGCCCTCCCAGCAGCTCCAGAAGAAAACAAATGTTCATTGTTTCCACTTTACAGGTGAAGAAACTAAGGCTAGGAGTTAATTAGCATACCCAACGTCACACATTGAAGGGACAGAGCTGGGGTTTGAACTCTGGGAGCCTGGCTCCACTCCCCATGCCGTGAACCACTAGGCTACCCTATTATGCTGAGAGTAAGGCAAGGTCATGTGTGGGTGGCTGGTGGGGGCCAATTGAGAGAGGAGAGTCACAGAAGGTTTCCCTGAGGAGGTGACGTGTCACCTGTGAGTGGTAAATGAGAACAGACCACCACGGAAACGTGGAAGAACAGTGTTTGGGGCGCCTGGGTGGCTCAGTTGTTAAGCGTCTGCTTTCGGCTCAGGTCATAATCCCGGGGTCCTAGATTCGAGCCCCGCGTCAGGCTCCCTGCTCAGGGGGAAGCCCGCTTCTCCCTCTCCCACTCCCCCTGCTTGTGTTCCCTCTCTCACTGTCTCTCCCTCTCTGTCAAATAAGTAAATAAAATCTTAAAAAAAAAAAAAAAGAAAAAAGAACAGTGTTTACAGAGTTCCTTGGGCTTAGGATTAAAGACACCTCCCTGTAAGAAGGCACCCTCGAGAAACAAAATATGAAAAAGCACAATCGTGAACATCCAGGATTGGAAAAGAGGAGTTATTCCAGTTTTCATCAAATCCTAGCATGTTGAGGCGATCCTACTCCTCTGACGTACCCTGCTGGTACGTCTTTCTGAAGACACCACGAAGGTCTCCATCCAGTACCTTCCCTCCCTCCCCAGGACTGCGAACACGAGAGTTGATTCCTCCGCTCTTCCCCCAATAAGATGAATCGTCCAACAGATCCAGCCCTATTCCCCCCTCCTCCACGATGCCCTTGCCTCGTTAATTAACTGTGTCTACAAGTCAGTGGAAGAGCTGATGGGGAGCCCATGACATGACACAGCTGAATAACATCCCTATTTATCTGTTCTCAGTAAATAAATCTAACAGCTTATAAAACATTCAAATAAAACTGGTAATCACCCCACCACCACACAATAAGCACAAATAAAAAGAAACAGCGATGATAATTTCACCACGCTCCCAATATTCCTCCTAATTTATCACCATGGATTGCTTCGTTCTTCTCCCGTAAAGCTCCAAGATGTTAAGCCACGACCAGTGCAGGCCACGATACTTCTCCCCATTTTTCCTGTGACCACGGCATATAACGCTTTCCTGACTTTGTCCATCACCTCATCTGCCATTTTTCTTTAGTGTTGTTATCACTGACCTTAACAATGGCCGCAAAGTAACGTGACCTGTCCAACATTGATGCTCTGACAGGAACTCCGCCCAACGCTTCAGACTTATTTGATCTAACCCATACCATGTTTAAAAATTCCCTTTGCGCCAGGCATTCTTCAAATCTCACATACCATCGTTGTGCCCATTTTGCAGGTGGTGAAACTGAGCTTTCATAGGCTTGGTACTTTGCCCTTGTTCACAACGCTCTTAAGTAGCTCCTGAGGAGCCAGGACTGGCCAGGCAGTTAGGCTCGAGTCTGCCCTCTCCACCCTCTGCTTTACCGCCTAACACAGTCCAAAGAAGAGCTCAGCACCAGGGGGACCTCAGCATATGGAAAGTTCATCTCAATTTTTAAAAAGAAAAACCTCTGGCCTGATTAAGACCTTCTCTCGTGGCTCGGCGCGCTTCCCACAGCACTCCTTTACGGAGATTTGCAGAGATTTACCTTCCCTTCCAGGGATTCTGAACACCCACCCGGGGACCCACGACCAAGAACTCTAGCCAAAAAAGTGCCCGTCGGAATCTGCAAATTCAAGTAGAGTGTGTGACGTAGGTTGCTGTTGCTTCCACATCCCCGGGCCTTGGGAAAGTTGCCCTCTTGCCAGTGAAGCTTCCCAGCCTCGAGCTGACATTCAGTTGTCTCTGTCCTCTTGCTTTGAAATCCGCAGTAACACGTTATCGCCCGGCTGCTCTTTATGCCTCAGGGGCTTCCGGTGGTTTGGGTCCCATTGTCGGCCACATATCTTCGCGCAACACAGCTCTCCTTTAAATTGCATTGCATCAATATTCTGCCGTCTTGATTAGGTCTATGTCTGGGGGAACTTACTAGGTATAGCACAGGGGGTAAAAGGAGATATGTAATCAGGGAAATTAGAGAAGTAAAGACTAATTGGGTCGCCTCCTTAGCTCCTGTCTTTGGAGGATAGTTTGTTAGCCTGGGACTGTCAGTTTTCTAATCTACTCTTAAATGCCCACCAGCATCCCTGTCATTTCTGGAGTTTTTATCCACACACATGATGATGTCCTAACTCTGATGGCAGAGAGGAGCATCCCGGGCTGGGAAAAGAGACAAAGAGAAAATCTCTGTCATGTTTATGGAACGCTGAGAATGTCTCAACTCACCACAGAAGTGAAAAGCCTCCCATAACAGGGGGTCCTGCTAGGACATATAGGAACAAATTACTGAGGGAGCAAGGAGACACTCCAGATTCTTCCCAAAACAAAAAACAAACAGCAACAAAAACCCAACCCCCATCTGGGATGATTTGGGTATGGATTTGCCTATAGCTAAGTGTCCAACTAAATGATTTCTGTAACCAGTCCAGGCTCCTTATTATACAAAGAGTCAGAAAGCGTAATAGAGAAAATAATTTGTAGGTTCACTAGCTTCTTAGGACTGCTGATACACCTCAGCTCTAAGAATATCTGAATCTAGACAGGAAGTTACAACAGCAAAAAAAAAAATGAGAGGGTGCTAATTAGCTAAAACAAATTCTACTTTGCTTTCTCTAAACACAGAGATGCCTTTTAAATTAGAACTTGATCGTTTTTTTCAAGTTCACGGTTGTATCTTCTGTGGAAGAAGGTACTCCCCTAATTTTATTAGTAATTTGTTTTATTTGGGGTGTCATAAATCCCATTAATGACTTGATTAAATCTGTAGAGCCTCTCCCAAGGTAAATTCATTTTGCATCAGAAAATTCTTGAATCCGTCAGGTGAATCCAGTGATCTCAGATTACAAAATCTTATTTAACAGGAGGACATCTTCGGTGTAGTTATTAAAAAAAAACAAATGAATACACCTTCTAGAATGTATTTCACCAAAATTACAATAGCCTCTTCCTTTCTCATTTCTCCTTCCCATTTATTCATTTTCTATTAATACATAGGGAATTCCTGTTGCAAAAAACATCAACTCCTAGACTCCAAAAGTACAGAACCAAGATTTACATTTTGATCCCCTTATGCAGATAGTTTTCTGAAAAAGTGTTTCTCAGATATCACTTTTTATAAAAATGATATCTGATATTGAAGAATGACATCTGTAGTGAAGGGTTATTTTCAGTGGTAAATGGGTCTCCGTTTTCTCCTGCTCACTTAGGTGTGCAAGTTGCATCACTAAGATTTTAATGTCAAAATCAGAGCTAGGTCAATTTTCAAGTTGAAGGCTTTTCATATGCAATATATTCTTAATTGAACGTGTATATCGACAACTCTCAAGATGATAGCAAACTAGAAGGGAATTATTACTCACAAGTTCAGTCACCTGGAATTCTAGTTCTTGGTTTGCTTTGCTGATAAAGTCCACAATAGCTAAGATATTAGGGGCGCCTGGGTGGCTCAGTGGGTTAAAGCCTCTGCCTTTGGCTCAGGTCATGATCTCGGGGTCCTGGGATTGAGCCCCGCATCGGGCTCTCTGCTCAGCAGGGAGCCTGCTTCCCCCTCTCTCTCTGCCTGCCTCTCTGCCTACTTGTGATCTCTCTGTCAAATAAATAAATAAAATCTTAAAAAAAAAAAAATGGCTAAGATATTAACCTCTCACTCTTGATCACCTGCCCCTTCAATGTGCCACCAAAACTGGTTGAATCCACCTATCTCTATTTGCAATACTCTAGCTTAAAGCCTTTTTCTGAACCTATTGTGAGAAATTCCCAAATTACCTCCCAGAAAATTCTGCTTCTCCATTCCATTCTGCACCCTGCTTCTTAGAATACCTTCCCAAAGCCTCAATGACCTTTACTTGGTATCTGGTCCTAAGCTGTCACTGGTTCCTAGCATCAACATAATCAAGAATCTGGTCCTAGCTTACCTTTTCTACCACCACCTCCATCACTCTTTCCTGAAGCTACTATTACTTATGCTCTAGCAAAATCTGTCCAATCATCTTTCTTGAAATATATCTGCATATTCACACTGCTATGCTTTTGACCATGCTGTTTTCTTTTCCTAAAATGCCTTTCTGGCACACTCGCACCTGGAAAATTCTTACACAACCAATATGGCACCACTCAAATATTGCTTCTTTTTTTCTTCTCCCTTGATGCACCTCTTCTCTCCTCGTCTGTGCTAGAATAGCATTAAGATTTTATTTAAGCTCTGTGCCTCAGTTTTCTCACCCGTAAAATGAAGTTATAATATATAACATGAAGAAGTTTCCTACAGATCAAGTGAGAGAACACATTCGCAACTAAGCATCTTCTCTCCTTTTTATGAAGTACTATCGTGTAGTTTCATATGAAACTCACAACAATTCTTTGAGGTAATTATCCCTATTTTCCCAACTTGAAGATAGGTTAAACTGAGGCACAGAAATATGAATTGACTTGTCTAAGGTCATGTAGATGGCAAATAACAAAACAGACAAATATCCAGATCTTCTGATTTCAAATGTCTTCCTCTTTCCAATATACTACGTTGGATACCGGTTGATTTCTTATTCTTTCTTCCCTCAGCACAGTACACTGCATGTAGTTGCCACTCAATATATGTTAGTTCAATTACATTGCATGTTCTCTTTTTTTCTGTGATAGCAATGAAAATGTTGACAGTACCGAGCCGTCTAACACCACTAGAGACCCTGCTACTTAACATCAGTGTCTTTTAGATGGAACCATTGGAATACCTATGAACCCAATGACCATACTGTGATCTGGCTCACATTCCCTAATCTTGTCTGCCACAATATTATTCATCTTTACCAGTGCCTTACTAAAATCAGAATGGACCACATCCACAATGTTCCCTTGAACCATCGATTGAGGATTCCTTTCAGAAAACAAAAAATTGAGTCGCCCTAACATCATCCATTCGTCATGACTTCATATTGGCATTTGGCAATTTACCATTTTCTTTCTATTAAGTCATCTTTAAAGAATATTTTTCGGACAGTAACATTTTGAGGCTCTAGCTTTCTGAAAATTTGAACAATATTGCTGACATCCTGCCTTCTGGTACAACTCCATGATTCAAAGATTACTAAAAATAAACAAAGTGTTATCATGAGGTGGTCTCTTTGCTCAGGAGGGTAACTGTATGCAGTGAATTTTAATAGTACCAGAAGAAGTATAGCTTAGAGGTATGCCTAGCACTACTATGAGGGGCAGTGTGGTAGTGGTCCTTCTCTGGAGATTTCTAAGAGCATAGCTAAACTTATCAGTTAGGAGTCTCTCCTCCTCCTCGTCAATTGTGGACAGACAAGGTGCCATCCGGATGTTTCCCCCAGTCTGAGATTCAGAGATGTTCCAGATGTCCAGACATATCAGTACTTCTCCTGAAGCCTTTGTTCAGCTTTGTGTTGTCTTGAAATGATGACTACAGTATTCTAAACTGCACAAAATCTAACTGTCTTATCAAATCAACAGATAAATTTTCAGAGACCAAAAATTCTGTCAACCCATTCAGGCTTTCTAAGACTATGCATTTATTGCCTTTCAATCAACCCAGACACCCAGAATAAATTGAAGGAGAAAAAAATTTCCAGGGTAGAACTTACAGGTGGAGGTTATCCTGATGAAAAATGCAAATAGAGGAGAGAACAAATAAAATCAAATTTTTTAAATCCTATTATCTCTTTTTACTCCCTGCTCACCTCTGCACAATTGTCCATTACAATGTGGTTTCTCCAATGTCATTTTAAATACAACTGACATTGTTTCTGCTCTTAAAGAATTTATTTCCCATTACCAAGGCATGACAGTAGTTCTAGCTTGGGATATGTCATTTCTGCCGGGACTAATCAGCTAGCTATTTTACCGACTAGAGGCGTAATCGCTAGCCATTCTGTGAAGCGTCTGTAAATTCTAAGTATGTCAGTAACTGCCGCCCGAGTATGTTGCTAACTTACAGGTACTTCATTTCTCATCGTACGGATTTTAGAAAGAAGGCAGAAGTAAGAGCATCCCATCTTTGACTAATGCGAGATCTTTCCAGGTGGGCTTTCTGAACCTTTGGTAGCTACGAATAATGAAAGTGATCATCATTTTCAAAATGAAATCTTTGATGCAGAAATTAACAACTCTTTCTGTATCTAATGTCTTGAACTAATGCCCTTCAGAATTATCATCAATGTCCCGATAAATATATTCTCAATCTGGTAATTTTTTTTAAATATAATCTCACTATTATGAGACTTTGGCCCAATAAAAAAGTTTTAAAAGGAAAAAAGAGACAATCTGAAGAACTAAGAAGTCAACGCAAACACAGTTGATTGCCTTCTGGACCCAGCACTCGATGGGAGAAATGCCCTAACAGCAGGAGCCATAGCCCTCAGTTGCTGTTTCCCTAGAGTCATCTCCTGCTCCGGTGGTTTCAAGTAGCAGGTGTTTCACTCTGCACAAATCAAGGGCTTCTAAATACCTTACTCTGTTTGACCTTCATTACTTGAAAACTGCCCTGCCGAATGGTGATTAAGCACAGACGCTATGATGTCAGACAGTCAGGGATTTGGACTTAGTCCTGTCATTTCTGACTCTTTAAGTAAATCGTTTAACTTGTTTAAGCATCTGTTTCCTCTTTCGTAAAGTCCCAGTAGAGCCTCCTTCATGAGGGTACGGTGAAATAAAGTGAGATGATATAGAGAAAGTACGACCATAATGCCTGACCCATAGTAAGCGTGCAATGTGTCCAGATGTGAGGCTTAATGTTTATGGAACTTGTACTGTGTGTTGATCTAGACAGTCCAAAATCTTAACTTCTACACCTCTGCACATGCACCTGGAACTGTGGAAAATAGTAAGTCATCAGTAATATTTCAGATTATCTCCTGGAAGTTATATGAGCTCTGGAATAATAAATGATTTCTTCTGAATATAGAAAATGCATTTATTTCTGGGAAATTTCTCCCTGCTTAAGTGTCCTGAATATTGATTTGATTTTAAGAGACAAAATACGACTGAAATACGTCATCTGTCCCTTTAACAAAAGAAGCACATACCGCATGGTTTTCCTTGGAATTGATTTAGCCTCATGGCAAGACTAATATAGCGCTTTAATGCAAAAAGTGAAGTAGGGGCAGCGCCAATTTGATGTTGTTGATCTCTGGGATAAATGGAGCTTCTAGGCTCCTGTAGTCCATAAGGCTCTGTGGTTTGGTTAAATTATCTACATACACACAAACTGAACCCTCCGGGGAAGGCAAACTACCACTGTGGCTTGAATCCAACCTGCATCTCAGACCTGCTATACAACTCTCTAGAAGGAGTTGTGTGGACTCATCCCAAATAAGGGAAAAGAGCCAGGAGTCTGGGGTTTCTAGCTTCTCGTGCCATAATTTGTCCTGGGAGACAAGGAACTAGTCACATCTTTCCACTCGCTCTAAGAATGCCCTCCACCATCACACTAAAATAATGGCCCCCTGCAAAGTGCTTTGAGTTACAAGACTCTTGCTTAAACAAAAGAATCATCTGTATTAGCATTTCTCAACGCTCTGCTGCTGTGGGTGTGGGGGTGTGGGGGTATTCTGAACTACCAGCGGGCAATGGATATCTCAAAGTTACCGTATTAGAAGCATCACTTCCAACTCATTGCTGGTAATGGTTTGCAGAACCAATCCATATAAGCTATTGCTGGACTGACAGCAGTATTTATACCTTCATTTCAGGGCTTTTGTACCTTCTTTTTATTCTCCCTGGAGTATAGGTTATCCTCAGATATTCCCATGGGTCACACCTGCTTTTCATTCAGATTTCTGCCCCAGTGTCGCTTCCCTTACCACCCCATCTAAAATAGCTCAAGCACACGTTCTGTACCCCATCATCTGCTTTATCCTGCTGCCTTATCGTTCTTCATAGCATTTAACACAACCTGACACCATGTCATAAACTTATCTGTATATAATTTGTCTCCCCATCATGGTGTAAGCTTAGCTCCCACAAGAGTTTTGGTGACATAATAGAAATTCAATAAACATTTGGTTAAAAATGAATGAACCTTGGCTAAAATAAGTCAGGGAATGACAGATGTTGGCGAGGATGCAGAGAAAGAGGAACCCTCCTACACTGTTGGTGGGAATGCAAGCTGGTGCAGCCACTCTGGAAAACAGTACGGAGATTCCTCAAAAAGTTGAAAATAGAGCTACCCTACAACCCAGCAA
>CM052896.1:71267651-71318715 GCA_028534135.1 Potos flavus
TTGCCAGGAGGACACACTGAAGGTTTCTTCCTTTTCCTCTTAAAATGGCTGTACCCATGGTTGACATATTCTATGACATCTTTTTCATGCTATCATATTCAGTTTCTTAAAAATCAACACGTATTTAACTTGTACCCCACTTGTACCCAATTCTAGTGGCTAGAACTCTGGAAGCACAATCAAGAGTCACTTGATTATTACTTGGTAGTTCTGAATATATTTAACAGTCCTTAACAGCCCCTTGTCAAATCTTCTTCAAACTCATGACTGCTTGTAGAAGTCATGAAAACAGAGTGGCTTACTAGGGGCACACCTGGTGAAGGGAGTCAGAAAATTTCATCCCACCCCAGCGCATTGCTGTTTGCTTGCTATGCAACATTGGACAAACAGACTGATTATTCTGGGCTCCTGTTTCCTTGCTGGAAACAAAGGAAACAATCGGATTTGCCTCCGGTGTTCTTTAGTCATGTGCTGGTTGAGATTGCATGCCCTTTAGCTCTACTAGCTACATAAGGGTGAAAGCTCCTCGCAACTCTCGGAGTAGAATGCAATAGAGAAGTCTGCCTAATCTGGAGCAGCTTCACTTCTGGGAAGAGGGAGGTTAAAGTTGCCAGGAAGTTCTCGCAAAGGCCGCCCACAATTACCAAGAGCTGCCATACTGCCTCATAGCCAGAGCCGGTTTGAGAACTTGAACTATTCGGGGAAACATTTAGCCAAATCTTTGCCATGAGGGAGAAGGAGTCTGGGGAAGATTCTGTAATTCTTAGGTGAACTTTTGTACCTTGTCCTATGTAGAGACTATGAAGAGACTACCCCGAGCAGTGAAGCAAGATTCCAAGTTGAGCACGAGAATGGCGCTTTGAGAGTAACTCTTGCAGTGACAAATTGTTTTCCGTACTCGCCTTAACACAATATGTACTCACCCCTCTTTTTATGCCACATAGCACACATTTTATGTTCTTATTAAATTTATTTCTCTTCCCCTTTAATTTTTTTTTTTTTGCAGTTGGCTTATTGATGACCATCTCTGTCAGCATTGTCTGAAATGGTTTTAAGTTTCCAGTTGAAGGGAACTGCAACTTTTACCCTTCCTGAAATAGCCCTGCAGACAGTTGAGTCCTAGGTAAATGTTCTTTAATGCTGAATGGAAATTAACAATATAATTGTCAAATCCCTCAAAGGAAGGTATCATGGAAATGGAAAGCATTCTCATTCTTGAATTGTTGTTTTGTTATAAGCTATCTTCTCTACGAAATGGTTTTTTTTTTTTTTTCCCTCTCTTTCCACTGGAAAGATCTGGAGAATGATACAGTTGATCTGAGGACCCAAGTAGCCAGATTCCAGACACCTTGGTGCAGCCGAGGAATGTTAGGTTCTGTGGATTTGGTCTTTAAGACACAGAAGTGGCAGTGCCCAACACCTCCGCATTCTCAAGCAAAGGGCCCTTAGGTCAGCCACAGTGAGTTAAAACCCAGAAGTCGACAAGGACCGACAGCAAGCCAAGTGAGTAGGTGGAAAGGGAGGATAGCCAGGAACCTCTAGACCATACTGCCCCTCTCTCACAGAGGGCCGACAGAAGCCTAAGGCTGGGGAGGCCCCTCGTCCAGCCCTCCTTTCCACACAGGTCTCCCCTTGGGAGGGCATCAGTGGAAGTGTCCCGCAACAGCTCATGAGACATTTGGGGCCCCCACAGAAGCTTTTCCCCCCTGCATACATAAATCATACCTCCTAATCATGCCATCCAGTCCTAAAAACTTTAAAAGGATGGTGCTCTGTGAGTGCAAATTCATAGGCACCTGCTCTTGATTTACTTCCTGCTTAGAATAATTTTTACACAGCTGCAGGATCACAGAGTGACTCTGTTCACAGTACCCAACAGTACGGCTCAGACAAGAAGGGATATGTTGGGTATTTGGGTTATAATGATTTCAGCTATTCCTCTTTTTTTACAGCATCATTAGTAATCCGTCATTCTAATAATAATAATTCCCTTTTGACATCATGGAGGTAAGAAGAAATCATCACTGACATCAAAAATGAGGTGATATTTCAGCAGTATTATTTCGCTGAAGATAAAATGGAAAGCTTTATTACTCCCCATGCCTTTAAAGAAAGCTGAACAAGGCATATGCTGACCCTAGAGCTTATCTACTTCAGTTCCTTCCAGCCTGATATGAAATAACTAATTTTAATTGTTCCAACTAGAGCTTCAGAATGTGGTTTTCCCCCAAAGCTTTACATCCACATAATGGAAACTTTTTCAAAAACAAGCTTTAATCAGATCATAATAAACTGGGAAATCAAAAGACAAGTCCATTGTAACCAAAAACGATCTCTAGTTTTCGTTCTTCAGCATCACCTTTTGTTCAAAGTATTTAGCAATTGATTTCACTCAATCATGCAGTCAATACTGATTGTGTGCCTGTTGTGTAAATACACACTGTACTGGGTACTGGGAAGACAGAGATGGATAAAATAGAGTCCCTGGTCCAGAGGACAGAGTCTAGACTGAGGCAGGCACACAAAGAGACGTGTGCTATAGTTGAGGTATGTTCCAAGGGCAATGGAATGAAGTAAATAATTCCGTCTGGTGGACCAGGAGAGCCTCTCCAAGACAGCATCATTTTAGCCAGCTCCTCGAGGATAGACCTTCCCTACAGAGACATTAGAGAACAGAACTCAGTGCAGAGGGAACGGTCTTAGCAAAGAGATGAAGGCATCAAGTGCATTGAGCAGAAAGAAATCTGGTCCTTAAGGGAATCAGGGAGTGAAGACATCGAATCTCACTTGGCAAATGTAGACAGGAGTAGGAGGAGTCTTCATTTAGTGCAACTCGAACTCAATGGGCTAATCAATGTTCAGGGTAACAGGATGAAGATTAAGATTGTTTCATTCTAACAAAACTTCTTGCATTCATTGTAAGAAAAGGACCCCCATTTTCTACCAAGGAGACCAATAAGGTTGTTCTCAGCCTATTAGGGTAAGAGAATAGGTACGTGGATTTAAGTAAGTCATTGGATCATTCCTCTTGGAATTTTCTCCATTTATTTTTCCTTCCATCTTTCTGCCCTACATGAGTGCAGGGATTTTTTTTTTTTTTGATCCCCTGAATCTCTGATGCTGGTATAAATAGACATCCTGAAAGGAGGAATATGATTTTCCTAGAACCAGTAACTCAAGGAAGAAAACTGAACTCTTTATGCATTGAAATCTTAGATTGCACAATGAATCAGAAATAGGAAGCATCACACAGACCTCAGTCACCCGAGTACTTGGTCCCTACGCTGATAGGTCTCTGAATTCTTGGAAACGCCTGGGTATTTGGCACAACATAAGTAAAGCCTCTACCTTTCGGGGAGCCTTAAGTTTCCCTTAAATATAATATTTCGTAAAACCCCTGTCTTTAAGAATGATGACTTTTTTTTCCCATTAAAAAAAAAAAAAACAAGGGGTGCCTGGGTGGCTCAGTGAGTTAAAGCCTCTGCCTTCGGCTCAGGTCATGATCTCAGGGTCCTGGGATCGAGCCCCGCATCGGGCTCTCTGCTCAGCAGGGAGCCTGCTTCCTCCTCTCTCTCTGCCTGCCTCTCTGCCTACTTGTGATCTCTCTCTTTCTCTGTCAAATAAATAAATAAAATCTTCAAAAAAAAAAAAAAAAAACTACTCCTACTTCAACTCATTTACTTCGAATTCTGGTTGGCCGTTCAGCCTTTCTACTAATTGTAGTAACCTCTGTCCAAGTGTTATCTGAACACCAATCCCTTTGTTCCAATAAAGCCTGTGCACGTCAGGCCAGTTGCAATTTCTCTGCAATTAAACAACTATTCTCAGATGACCAGTAACTGATGACAGAAAAATCTGAATGTCGTAACCATGCAAATATTCACTATTTTAAGCATAAAAGTCAAACATAGTACATAGCTACCGGATTTGCACCACGCGCAAATTTTCACCCTTTCTCTCCCCCTCGCCCGAGAAAATAAAATTTGGTATTCCTGAATTGAATGCTTAATTACCTCTTTAAAAACAAACTTTAAACAAATAAAAGGAAGAAAATATCGCTCTCGCTCTCTCTCTTTTTGCAGTGCCTGCAGAGGCTTTATCTTTCTATCAAAGATAATATGAAACTTTGGCGTTCTGTGTTACCGATCATTAGGTGACTTGCTTTTCATCTACTTGATTTTATTTAGTTCTCCTTCTTAAGCATCTTTTGTTTTTTCCCTCCAAATAGTCAATGCTCTTGATTGCTCTCAAATGCCTCTGCTGGTATCACCACAAAGCTAGGGTAGCCCCGCGGAGCGCACTCCCAAACCAGGCAAGAGTCCCTTAAGAGCAGATCTTTTTGTCTAAGTCAGCTCTCAGGATAGAAGGGGAAATCACATCCCCGGTCGCCTCTTGACTTTTTCATTACCAAATGCAGAGGCTAGGAAAGAGAACCGGACAGAAATGGGCTCGGGTGTATGTTCGGTTGCTTTGCATGTACTAAAGCAACACAGAGCTGGTGCACAATAAACAAACATGCATTATGGGTTGTTTTCAGTCACTTTATAGACACGTGCATTCATAAATTTTGATACGCTTGTAAGAAGCCGACTTTGATGGGACCAAACTCACAGACGAGCTTTCGATCGCTGGAGCAACCACAGTCTAACTTTATGTTGACAATTTATCAGCTCTTCTCCGTCAAGGAAAATTGTTTTTTAGTGCTTGCCTATTAGCAATCACATGCATAATATGAAATTGAGTTTTGGGGAGGACGGCCTGCCATCTGTCTTTCTGAATTTTTTTTTTCAGTATCTCACGCTCAAGTTCAACTCTGTGTATCAGAATGCTGTAAAACAGGATTCGCCCATAATATGGGCACTTAGCAAGAAAAATGGGCCAGATACCACTGTTATCTTATAACTTGCAGACTTTTAAAAAGGAAAAGCATTGATACCCCAATCTGTGCATTATCTTTTGAGTGTACTTCAGATTCTGTCTGCCTCTCAAAGCCAACTTGGGTACGGCTGGTTCTTCATAGAGAACCATTCATTAGGATGCTTTGGAAAGTGTTAAGACGCTTTCACAAAAATAAAAATTCAAAGAGAAAGTGGAACATCATGTGAGGTGAAGAAAATGGAGCTATAAAGGATTGGTGGGAAGGATGAAAAAGATGTAGTTAGTTTCCCTCCCAAGTTCCAATAGGCTAAGATTTTTATCAATAATACTATTTCTCTGCAACGATACCTGCCTCCGGGAACATCTGCTCTGTAGCTGTCAGGATTATACTTCTCAAAATATGCTTAAGATGATTCTGTTAAAATGATAAAAAAATAGGACACTCTGCAATGTAGAAGGATTGCTCAAAAGAACATTCCCAAGCCTTTCATGTGTAACTGCATTTGTGCGGCTGGGCATTTATTATGCTATAAATTCCATCGCTGATTTTGGCCAGTTCAGATTGATTCTGCAGTAACTGTAAGTAATGAACCTTCTAGAGCCAAAGGGGGGAGGAAAAGAGGAGGAGGAGAGGTAGCCAACACACATGTGACTGTGGAAATACAAATCGTAGGGTTCATTTAGGCTCAGCTTTTATCAGATGGTGCAGCCAATACCCTACAAAGCAGGAAAATATATATCCAGAGAAATCTACAGGTTCCTTGACCTGACTCTAGGAGTTACGACAGGCAGACCGAGGAGAACAATTCTTAGGGAAAGGAAGCAATTTAGCTTGCCCTGAACCTTTATTTCCCAAAATTGTTCCTTCTCATCTTTTTTCACTTTTTTCCATCTAAAGCATAGGCATCTGTCCATCCTCCAAGAGCAACAAAATATGGAGCTCTTTTCTGGGGGAAAAGTTAGCCATCCTGGAAGGCTGGCCTCCCCCAGCTCCCAGTACCTAGGACTGGATGGACTCTTAACCCAGAAGAAGCTCCCCAGGGTTTGGGGTGTGACTCCTGTCAGTTCAGACTTCTGGAAAGAGGAAACTCGGTTATCCTGGAGCTGACTGCTGAGACTAGTAAGAAAGTAAAGTAACCAATGAGATGAAGAACAGGAGAAACACCACTTGGGGTGCCCCATGACCACCGCCCCCCATCCTTCACCCCGGCCGCATGACTTCTTTCCCCAACACCCCACCCCCAGCTCTGGTGGTGGCTAAAGAAAGAAGGTGTCAACGAACGAAGCCAAGACAGCAGTAATCTGCACTGCAGTAAAGAAGTACCATCTAACATTACAGTGGGGAAGGGGGAGTTCTGATATCCTTTCATCCTGGGCACTAGGAAAATGGGCAGGATGTGGGAGATGGAACAGAGTGTGGTTTGGGACCATGGATGTCAGTAGAGCTAGACCAAAGTAGAGAGACTTTGGGAGGGAAGGAGGAGAGGAACATGCAAAAGTTTGACCAGAAAGACACATTTCACCTATTAAGGAAACCAAGGAAATCCTCAGTTCATTCTTATCCAGCTCCCTTCTCCTCTCTGACCTCATTGTCATGGAAAGCTTAGGAGCAGGGTCAGGCCTGGAATGTTGGATCCGTGATGATAGCATGGGCATAGGGAGCCTAACTTCAATGGAATGGGGGCAGGCAGTATTTTGTTCCGGTCCTGGGCTGTGTCCCCATCCCAGTGAATTTTCAAAACTACAGAGGCTATACAGATAATCCATCTCCAAAAATGGCAAAGCACCCTCACTGTTCATTCATCCCCAAGAACAAATACCACAGATTTTTCCGAGATTCCTTCCCCTGTGTTCTTTTCCTTTTCCCTCTTGAGAATCATAGAACCGTAGAGCTGAAAAGTTCATAGATGTGGTATTTGAATATTAGGAGGTAGAGCTGGCAGAATGGACCATCTGGGGCCTCTTGAAATAGGTACCTTTCTCACGGGGCTACTTGTTTGGGGTAGTTAATAACTGCCACCAGACATCTTCTGTCAGAAGCCACAGATACAACAGGGCAAGTCTTTAGATAAGGGCACCCAGAATTAGCCAAATGGGGAAGCCCAGAGCTACTGTGGGAGTGGGTACTGGACCACACAAATAGGGTACCAGGCCCAGAATGGACATTTCCAGCTCCAGGGGAAACCTGACTAAAGCTTCTTTCTGTATGCATCCCTTGGTACCATTGACATCATTGGAACTCACCATCAGTCACCGCTCCTGGCACCTTCCTGGCCTATCTGGGCACTAAGTGAAGAAGAAGAAGAAGAAAAGGGTTTCCTAAGGAAGAGATGCAATATCCTGTTTTGAATCCTCTTGTTAGAAATGAGTTGGGATAATCATGAGTTTTAGAAAACTGTGAATTATTTTAGCTCCATTCAAAGGGAAAGACTTGCCCCTGAACTGTGCCCGATGATTCTACAGGATGCCACAACACTTGTGCGACTTCTAATTTGGTTCGGTCGGTTATTTCCCGTGGTCATGTTGCAGTTTGAACATACCATTTAAAACTCAGAAATATTAAGAAGAGTGAAACACTAGTGAACGTCCACAGCTGTGTGGTGTGTCTTCTACAGGTCAGAGAGTAGAGATAAGAATGGGACCGTAGATCGAGAGAAGCATGGTTATGCGTCTTTCCATAATAACTAGACAATTCATTAGGCATATTTATGGCCAATTAAGACTGCCACAGGGCCAATGTGTTTACTTGTATAAAAAGTAACCATTAATTAAAGAATACAGTATTTGTACAGAAGTTGACTCCCACATATCGTTGGAATCTAAACTCTCTCCAGCTATCAACTATGCGGTAGTGACTGTTGCAGCCTAATAGAGCTTCCAGACAGAAATTGGTAAAAACTTCTCTGTAAACTATTAAAAGCTGAAAGTAATCATCGATACAGATATTTATGAGTGGTTTTTGTATATATAATAACTAATATAAAGAAAATCACATTAACGATATTTTTGGTGACTTGGTAGAATGTACAAAGCCCTGGCCTTAGAATCAACAGACGTAGGTTTAGCCCCGATTTCACCATTTGGTTTGTATCTGACCTTAGGGAACCCAGTTAGCCTCCCTGAGTCTGTTGAAAGGGAGTAAAAGTGCCTCTTCTGAGGTTAATGTAAGATAATATGAGTGAAAACGTTCTATGAGGTCTAAGTCCCGGTTAATATCCAAGATTATCTTTATTGGATTACAACTGTAACATCTGGGACTTTAGCATTTCCGAAGATACTGGCTTACTTTATGTTTTCCACTAGGCATTGATCTTTCCTCCAGTTTATTTCTGTTCTTGGTTCATATGTTTTTGTGAAGAGAACCATTTTTAACAAGCCTTCAGATTACCTGTTTTATTTCTGAAGCGGGCAAAGGGCAGAAAGTATGTTCCTAAAATAAGAGGAGGAAGGCGGCCACAAGTTACCACGAGGCTCCATACCCGCAGTGAAGTCCGCAGGTTGCTCAGAGGGAAGGATTATGGCGCGGCCAGGAATCCATGGCGGATGGACATGACGAGCCTCTTAGGACTCCTTGCCATCGTGGCTCACTCTGGTTAACGTTAGGTCTACTGTTTATATCAGCCAACTGTGAATTTGGTACTGTACTGGTCATGGAGTGAAACCTTATATAACACTGCACTGAGATAAAGTAATCCGTTACTCGACTCGGTAATTAGTCACATAGAGATTTTTAAGTTCCTGAAGGTAGAAATGGTGTGTTTTCTCCAGGACCATGATGAGCCAATCTCCATGGACATTTTCTATAGTTCCAACGAGGTACCACCTTCAAGGGTCCATTGTGTTCAGGCAGTAACTAATAAGAATCTGATCATTACCTATGTTCTAAAGGCAATTCCATATGGATCGAAATAGGAATTGAGAGTGGAGGAGATAGAGTGTGGTCTGTGAAAAAAGAACGCTAACTTGGAAGAACATCACAACTACATTTGACTATATGAAGCCAAACAAACAACGTCATCTCCCTTTGCCTCCAGTTCCTTATTTATAAAATGGATAGCCTCCTATGTGCTCTACCTACCTCAGAGGCTGTTATAGGGATCAAAAGGAAGAAAGTTCAGGACTTTGTGCCTCACGATGACTGGAGAGTGTTCAAGCAGTCAGTCATCAGTTGAGGACCTCCCAGAGTCTGTGCCCTGTGTGGTATACCGGGAAAGAAAAGACATCCTGTGCCTCTAAGGAGAAAGAGAGGCAGAGGCAGAGACAAGAGAGAATAATCCCAAGTAGTACATGCCTAGTGCTGATTGGGTGTAGAGACAATAGTGCGAATTCAGAGGGAAGAGGACAGCTTTGGGCAGGAAGGTCCAAAGAAGAGAAGAGGTTTGACATAGATCCGCAACAATGGATATTTTTTTTCACTGATGGAGGGAGACAGGGAAGGAATTCCTGGCCTAAGAGGTAGTGTAAGCAAAGGTATTGAGAAGGTAAATGCAAGACAGATTCAGGAGATGGTGTGAAAAACATTTGGAGTATGGGTGGGGTAGTTATGGAAGATCAGGTTATGAAGCTTGGGACTCAATGGTCACAAGACTTTCCTGAAAGCTAAGTTGTCTGAAATTTATTCCAGAATCAATCAAGGTTCTTAAGTAGTAATAATAATAATAATGGTAAATAATAGTAATAATACTTTATATCGACAAGGCATTATATGTTTTCAAGGTATTTTCAAAAGCACTGCCCCATTTGGTTCTTTCAGCAACTCTGTAAGGTAGGGATGCCAAGGATGATTGTGCCCATTTGACACGTGGGAAGTGGAGCCTCAGAGACCTCATGTAGTCGCTCCAAAGCACACAGCACATAAAATGAGGGATGGGAGTCAGTGTAGAGACAAGGTAGGAAGATGAATCTGGCAGCAAAACACAGGATAAACTAGAGTGAGGAAAAAATAAAAGAGACCAGTCAGGCAGCTGCCCACCAGGTTGTCCACGTGTAAGATTTCAGTAGTCTTCACCAGTGGCACGGCACCCAGAATGAAGATAACATCAGTCGTAAGAAGAGAGGGTAAAGGAAGAAGTCCTAAGCTTGATGATTGGCTCTAGAAAGTGAGAGGCAGAGGATCAAAGACTAGTCCAAGAGAAGCGATTGCCCGCAATAACTCTGACTTTAACCTCTGATGAAACGGAAGGGTTCTTAAAAATAAACAGAGGTCCAAGGTTCGAGCCTGAGTAACTAGCTGAACACTAGCCTTACCCACACTGGTTCTCTCTCCTCACCTGGACAGGGTGCTGGCCATTCCTTTGATTCAGCTTCCTATGTAGCCCTGATCACACCCTCCTTAGGCCCAGAGAGGTGGCCTGTGGGCTCCTTAGTAACTGTGATGGCCCCAGTGCCTGGCACAGAGCAGTGCACGTTACAGTCCAATGCTTATCTATTTAACGAATAAACCAATGAGTGAATGGATGAATGAATGAGTAAATGAATGAACGCCCTCACAGTTTTCTTCTCAAATCTCAGGTCAGGTCCTATACTCTTTTCTCGAAAAGTCTTCAGTTGTTCACGTATGTCTATAACATAAAGTCCTAATTCCTTTGTATGGCATTCACAGCATCCCGCTGTCTAGCCCACTTTACCTACGCCAGCGTTTCCCACCCACTCCGGGGTCTCTCTGTACTCCCCTCCATTCCCAAACACAAGCAGCAGCTTTGCCTCTCTGTGCTTTTGTTGATAAGAGTTCTTCGATCTAAACGCCAATCAAATCCTACTGGTCCGTAGGAATTCCGCTCAAATGCTGCCTCCTCCACGAGCACCCCCTCCACCTGTCTCGTCAGGACAGTCCCCCTCGTCACTTTCCCTGCACGTTGCATTTACAGGCCTCGTTCAGGGCTCGGCTCACACATCCATCTCCCTGACAGGTTTGCCCCCTCAAGGCCTGGCAGAAGGGTGGCACCTAGTGAGGGTTCGAATGAAGGAAAAGAAAAATGGCAGAAGAGCTGCTCTGGGAAGAACACGATGAACTTCATTTTCACGTTCTCCGATAAAATTCGCCACTTTGCTACAGATGTCTCTCGGTGAAAAATCAAATCCATGTCAACATTGTACATTTTGGCAAAAAAAGCTGCTTCCCTTTGCCTTTTGAGAGGCAACGTCAGTTTACTTTAATACCCAGGTTTTTCGTCTTCCTTACTCAGCAGAAAAAGCCCACTCAAACAAAAGGAAGAAACTGACATATTTTGGATTGACAGATGTCAGGGGACACTACCATCTAATTTCCTTATTGATTAATTTGAAGGTAACTTCCTGGTAACCCAGGCTTCCAAAAATGTATTTTTAAGTGGCATGTTGGTAAAAGAAAATTAATTTCTCCACGTTAAACTTGCCAGCTTTTGAATTAATTGAATGAGCCTAACAATCAATTAATAAATGTTAAGCAAACAAGGGAAAATCGGTCAATTAAAAATGACAAAATTGATTCTGAGGGTAGATAAACCAAAAGACTGTCAAAATGCTCACTTCAAAGTTTGGAGACCCTGCCTCTCCATACAGGCTACCTCCCACTTTCTACACAGCATTCAAATTGCCGAAGCTTTATTATAATGTCTTATAAATAAATTACCACCTAAGCCTTCTTCGCTGCTTTAGGGGGATTAAGGAAATCAAACATAAACAGCAGTCCTCCACTAGCTACGAGGAGAAGGTCATTGCTTTGGGAAAGTGTGCCACCCACCATACCCCAGAGGAGTGGTTGTGAAAGGGAAGCTTGTGCAAAGTGGGCCAGCGTTCTCCAAATGTTTGCCAATGCTCGGTCAGGAAGAAGCTCTAGAGACTGCCTTTCTTTCTCCTGGTCATAAACTCAGTCAAAGAAGTCTTCCGGAGAGCGGGCAAAGGGGAGCGGCGGGGCCCAGGGAGAGGACACGCCTTCTTAGAACATTCAGACTGAACCTTCTCAAACAGCACTCTCTGGACTCTCACATTTGGGGCTGGACGTGGGCTAGGAGGCGTGGATTTATTCTCCTGGCCTGGAATTTGAAATTGGCTCCCCACACTTGAAAAGGTAGATGCTTCGCAAATGATGTCTAAAGAGAGTATACAAAGGATAGAATTTGTCTCGTGAAAATACCTGCATAGGCGTTATAACTATGGAGGATTACTATTGGGGTTTACCCGGCCCGCCGTGCTTGCCTTTAGTCCCACTCAGGGTGGGTTATATCAGAAAATAAGCCCATTGTCCTCTCCCACGTGGACTAAAAAAATCAGGGATGAGAGCACGCACATCACTAATTTCTCCATTTTGCCAAGGGCACTTTTCATAACAGATATGTATAAAATTTCTAGAACTATTTATATTTTAGCAAATAGAAGATCTCCAAATAAAGTGTGAAAAAAAATGACACTGAAGAAGTTCTACATCCTACTGAATCTTCACTTGAACATTGACAATCTCTCACTCTTAATATAACCAAAATCGAAACCTATCCGCCACGCACCAACCCTTTCCATCTTAGTACATGGCACCCTCCTCTATCCTGACACTCTGGCCAAAGGCTCAAGAGTGTCCTTTGAGACCGCTCTTTACCTCTGACCCCACGTTGAACACATTAGCAATTTCTGGCACTTTGGCCTTCGAAGTGTATCCACAACCTAACCACTTCCCACCATTCCATCACCTGGACCTCTGCAGAAGCTTCCTCCTTGGCCTTCCTGCTGCCACTCAGGATCCCTGAGCAGCCATCTGCAGCAGCCAGAAACATGTATCAGATCTCAGCTCTCCCGCTTGGTCCATCCTTTTCATCACTGTTTCCCAGAGCCTAGAACAGTGCCTGGCAATATATGAACCTCAGTGATCCTCGCCGAATGAATGAAATCCTGTAGTTTGGGCGAGGCACACAAAATGCTGCAGGGGCATTTGGATGTTTAGGAAGCATCATCTGACCAGGTAGAAACCGGCAAAGAGGGGGAACCTGCCCCTGAATCTCAGTCCTCCATCCATCTGCCATTCCACGGCTCTCCCTATTCCTCCCTTCCAAAGTCTTCTGGAAAAGGAGACACCGCGGGAGTGGGCTCAGTTGGCCTGTACTGACTAAAGCCTCTCCTTGGGGTTTGTGTCTGCCTAAACCAAAGGAGGAATAAAAAAGTCAAGTGCTGATCCTAGTTCTTTTAAACAGTCGCATCTGTACTTGACAGTCATGATAGCACAAGTCACTCCAATAATCAAAAGAATCATTACTTGTTTTGCTAAAATCCCAAGGAAATCACACAAGATGTGATATTTCAGCACTAATGAGGTTGTGCCTGAAGAAGTGTGATTTTAATTGTGATAGATTTAGAGAATCCATTGCAACGCTGCGGGAGAACAGCATGCTCTTCCCAGTTCTAGGGAAAGGGCATTAATATCCCATGTTTCTGTTTTATTTAGTCTTCGCTGGCTGTGTGGAGGATCACCTAAGGTGATGGTAGAGCTACTAGGGACTACATCAAATAGAACACTATAAAGAAACTTTATTTTCTCCTCCCACACTATGAACAGACCCCGCACAGCAGAGGGACATTTGTCTTGAGTTGCCTTACAAGCTACCAGATTGATTTGCTTTGCCACCGACAGTTCTGATCCTGACAACCTTTCCACCACCTTCCACCCTCCGAAGGTTGAAAGTCACTGCTTTAGTAGAGTGGCCCCCTCCGCCTTTACACCGGCAGATGGAAGAAAGGCGTTTCTGCAGAATTCTCTGTCGTTCCCAAGACCGAGCTGGGTTGGGTGTGAAAAGCTCCTGGTGGAAGTGTGCATATGAGCAGTTTTGCTGATTACTTCATTAGAACCCTGTGCGCTTCAAGAGCCATATGCTTTCAAGTTTCTTTAAATGGTATTAGGGAAAAATATCCTCCAGGCATTATTTTTAAAGGGGACTTCAAACGTTCCCTGAGAAAGAAAAAAAAAAAAAAGGATAGCACGTTTGAACTCCAGGGGGTTGTTGCAGGAGAAATCTTTCTTAGCAAGACTGAAAATGGAGCCCTGTGTTCAGTTTCAGGGGCAAGTAAGGGTTGGTCACAAGCAAATAAATTTGAGACGTGGATGGAGGAAGAGGCAGACAATCTCCAAATCCTTGAACCCTTACCATAAAAGAGCAAAGAAGAGGACTTTAGGAAGGAAATTTTAAAAAAAAAAAAAAAAAATAGTTTTTGTTCTTATATCCAGTGGAATAAAGAGAATTGAATGATCCCCCCCATATCTTGCAGAGTGCAAAAGGCTGCAGGTCCTTCCCTTTTCTTCCACAGAGGAAACACTTCTAAATAATCCCCGCCTTCCTGTGTTACATGTATTCAAACATGTTTAAAGACCTGGGAAGCAAGGCTACAGGTAGGGGTAAAGCTATTCATTTCGAGTCTCCCTGCAAAGGGTCTGCTCCAGAGGTCAAAGCAAAGAGATGCTTCAAGTTTAAACCCTCCTTTTCGAAATAGATCCCAACCTGATCTCATTTAATGCATTGATATCTGGTTTCTTAGGCATTATGGTTGCGGTATTACATATCAAAAGGACTCTTGAGAAATTCCCTCGAATTGATAATTCTAATTTCTTATGTATAACTACTCTATATTCACTCAGAGGACAGCTGCATTGTATGCTAAACCACGAATCGTGGAAATTGGTCCCTTTGTACGTAGGTTTGTATTAAATCGAGATGCTCTCTTTTTTTTCCCCCTGTTTGTTCCCACACTTGAGTTCCTGGTGTCAGTTCGTATTTGCCTTCTTGAGCATATTAAAGTTTTTCTAGTGCTTGTGATGTTCTTGCCAAGAGCACACTTGCAGCAATCTGCACTAGAACAGTCTTTGTGGCAATTACTTCAAAAAGTATTCTTTAAAATAAAAAGAGGGAGGGTTGTTTTTTTTTTTAGGGAACTTTCAGGTTATAGTGTGATGGTTTCAATTTTAATTTTTGAGTCAGTCTTCCTGAAATGATGGCTTAGAGACACTGAAATGTGCATCTTTGGTTTGTTTTCTCTCTCTCTCTCTTTTTCTTTTTTTAAAAGCTTTTCCACAAAATGGAAGTCCTGATAAAGACCTAGGAATAGCAGGGGAATCAGGAGTGTGGAGGAAACTGCTGTCGTTGCTGACACCACACCCTCATCTACTTAAACAGCTTCGGGAAGGAAACTGCTAGAAGCTTGTTAAAGAGTTTCCAAATGTGTGTCTGCAAATGACTCTCTCTAATCATGGCTGAATAAACCAAACGCAGCAAATGAGCTGGTGACAGGCACAAAAGTCACATGAGGGTTTTGAATCGCATATGCTGAGTGGATAATAACCCATATCAGGGCCATGGGGTCTTCTGAAGGTTAAAATCCTAAATTTGATGGAGTCCTTTCTCTAGAGAGATATAAACACGTTTGGGAAAACAAAAGGGGAAAACAGAAGGGAGTAGGGTCCCCGAAAGGCACGATCGGATAGGAGAAAATGCGTTGGGCAAGAGAAGAGGGGACCTTGCTTTTCCGCCTGTACCTGCCACTAACTGGCTTTGTGTCCTTGGGCAAGGCAGTCACCACACCGGCATCCGTCTCCACACATGAGACACAGGAGGGTTGCCCGGGGCCGTCTGGAAGGCCCCCCCATCTCCAGCGTGCGGCCTTTCCGGGATGTTGAACACAAAGAGGTTCGGGCACAGATATGGATCCATTCTCTACATAAAGAGAGACGTTTTGAGAGGCATGTCATTACCAGAAATTACTCTCAAGAAGGAGGAAATTTAGGAGTCATTAAGGCAGGCCTCTAATATATTAGCTGTAGAGTTTAGAGGGCACGTTTAAGAAAATGAGCTGTGCTAATCAGTGCACAACACGTATCATCCAGACATCCCAAAGAATAGAAACCAAGATGGCAGAGACACGCCTTTACGGAAGTTTAGGACTTTGAGGATGGATCCAAGCTGGGTGTTTAAAGACATTGGATTCAACAGACACAACGCTAAGGAAGGGTCTCAGTGGCCATGTAGGGAGGCCCACTCACTTTCCCTGTGAGGAAATGGATGTGGAGAAAGGAGGTCCTTGTGTTCAGACACATAGCGACATGTTGCCGAGTGCACCAGGAAAACTGAGGAATATTGGCTTCAGTCACTGCGGTTTCTCACACATATTTGGGTCTCAAGTGCCCAGCTTAAGAGAATGCTCTTTGTTCCTGCGTTACTTTGAGTCCCACATACCTACTGTAGCCTTCTGGGAAGTGATCATTTTTAGGTTTGATCTTTCAGGAGTTTTATGTCTGAATTTGGAGAATATTGGGGTTTTCATTTTCTTCAAAAATATTTATGGCCTATGTATTTTGTTTTAAAATTATTCAACTATCGGCAGTGCCTGGGTGGCTGAGTCAGCTAAGCGTCAGCCTTTGGCTCAGGTCATGATCTCAGGGTCCTGAGATCGAGCCCCACATTGTACTCCCTGCTCAGTGGGGAGTCTGCTTCTCTCTCTCTCCCTCTGCCCCTACCCACTTTGTGCTCTGTCTCTCTGTCTCTCTCACTCGCTTGCTCTCTCTCAAATAAATAAAATCTTTAAAAAATTAAAAAATAAAAATAAAATTATTTAATTATCAGAAATACAATCATTAATAATTGTGTGCTTCCCCTTAAGGTAATGGTTGCTGCAAAAATATATCAGCTCTTGAGAGCTCGCCCTTCCACAAACTTGCCCTTCCACAAAAGCCAGCCTACCCATCTACATGGATAAGTGTAGTTCTGCCTCCTCAGAAACCCAGCAAGAGAGGGGTAGCTGACTCCTATGTATCATAGCTATTTTTTCTAAAGGTTTTCCTTTGTTATCAAAAATACAGTCATTTCTTCTCCTGTAGAACTTCTGACTGGGTGGAGGGCATAGAACAAGTCTGGCTTAACATTTTCTCAGGTTGGTAAAGAGCTCTCTGGAACTGCTGTCTTCATGCAGAGAAGCACTCAGTCTACGGTACACAGCTGTCTTTGGACATTTGTTGCAATTTCGAGTGTCTATGTATAAATTCTGCTAGCAGACTCAAGAGAAAGGCTAAGGAGATTAACTTAGAACAAGACTAGTTGTTCCACTCAAGAAATTTAAGTAAAATGCACATTCGACAAAAGTGTTAAGCAAAGATCATAAATACAAAACATTTCATTTCTATCTTTCTCAATAAGAGTTTATGGGTTCTAAAGAAACTGTATGATGTGGCATGGTATTGGGGCGGGAATGGGGGAGGAGTAGATAGGAGTAAGGGAGCCAGTTTTTATTCCTTATTAGTCACAGGACTGGTTCTGAGTCTTTTTTTTTTTTTCTTTTTTTAATGCTGTTGGAAAATAGAGTTGCAGTCTGTTACACTGAGAACTGCCTCTCCACCTTCAAGATAGTGGCACTAAGTCACAAGGGTCCTCTCAGGTCCACGAGGGCTGATACCTCCTCTTCCACCTCAAGTGATAGAGGAATAAAATTAAAAAGTTGCCCTCCACAGAGATACGATGGTCCTCTGTCCTTCTCTAGGAGACTTTAATAAAGTAACTGAATCAAACAAAATTTGATCAGATGTCTATGGTTCAGCCTTCTTGCTTTGCCCCTTAACAATTTATCGAGGTGTTTCTACCCATGGTCCTGTTTTATTAAATGATATTTGAAGTGTTCCACTCTCTGAGAAAATGTGGTTTATGTCTTTGGCATACATTTACATAATCTTGTTAAGGAAATCTCTCCAGCTTCAACTATCCCAATAAAAAATCTTATCTCTGGTAGAAGAAAGACTGATTTCTCCAAAGGGAGCGAGAAACAAATATGGAGTCCAGACACATTTTGAGAAACTAAGGCTGTAATGATAGTTATATTTTTATGTTATGTATTGGAAGTTTGTTAAAAGAGATGGATGAGAAGTAATTGTTATGTGTGGAGGATACAGTCACGTAAGAAAAGAATGCTGTAGCTAATGTCTTTTAAATGTGGGTTTTAAAAATAATTTTTTATTTGTTGCCTTGGAAAATATTTCTACATTAAAAAAAAAAAAAAAAACCCACTGAGGGTGATGATAAATCACCAGCAATCTCTCAGCTCCCCACCAGAGCCATCAAATTAAGGGTTAACCTCTCAGGATTGCCCTGAATTAATCAGGAGCTAAGCCAGGGGCAGGCTGGGCGAGGGGGAGGGGATTGGCAGAGCTCGACCTCCCCCAAGAGGCTTTGCGGCACAGCAGTGCAGCCCACTGCGGCGTGGCCACCGAGAGAACGCGGACCTGTGCACAAATAAAGGAGCCTTGACAGGGCTCCCAGGGCTGCTCCCTCGGGCAACCCGGCGCACAGAAAGCACATCCTGATCCCGCAAGAGCCCAGGGTTCCTGCTTATCATGCACCGGTCCTCCGTTTTCAAAGGATCAAAATAAGGGGTTGTGTTCTATAGAGTGGGGTCTTTCTTTTGCAGTCCAGATTTAACCATAAATAGATGTTCGTCTTTCTTCGCTCACTTAGGAGGCAGTCTGTGAGTAGCCTCTAGGTCATCGTCATTAAGATCCCTGGATTGGTTCCGCTCTTTAGCTAAAGAGGACGCTGCAGGTGGATGGCCCAGTGCTTGGTGAATGCAGATCCCCAGGCCCCTCCCTAGATTTAAAGAATCCACAGTTTGAGGGGGCGGGGCCTGGGAATCCACCTTATTAATAAGCTCTCCGGGTAATTCTCGTGCACATTCAAATAGAAGAACCACTAACCCTACCGCGGTTTTTTGGTTTTTGCTTTTGTTTTTGTTTTTAGCATGAATCCCCGATAGCAGCATGAGGTGTTTTGGACTTTCTAATTTAAAGGACAAAGTCTATTTTCTCTCGTGTACCTGACCCATTTAATGGTTTGTGTTACTTGTGTGAGTTGATTATCTATAACTGGAGGAATGCTCGTACTCACGCTTGTGTGTGACTCTTTTTCATTCAGGACCTTAGACTGTCCACGAGAGTAGAGGAATGAGCCCCAGCTTCCTCCCTTCCTCTGCTTCCCGTGATCAGAAATGCCCTTAACCTTTTCCAGCCTGTCCACTTCCGGAACTCACCTTCACGGAGTCTTTTTAGGAGTCCGAGCAAGCCTCTGACCGGCTCTGCTCCAGTTACATCCCTGACCCCACTCACCGCACTGCCATTCAAACCAAACGGAGTCCGAGAGAATTAACGCTTGCTAACTGTAGCCCTTTTACCCAAAGACTGGCTCCTGCCAGGGTTCCTCTTTCTTAACTTTGGCCAGGATGCTTCCCAGGTACCCAGCCTCCCCTCCTCTCTTCTCTTCTCTGCCCTTAAGTCGAGCCCATGTGAGACTCTCCCTAAATTGTTGCTAGTCCTCTAGCCTAGCGTGCTGAACCCGGTGCCCAGTATTGAAGATCCCTGATCTTAGAGGAGTTCTTGAGGACAAACTCCCAGAAAGCCTCCCACCACCTCAGCTGATGGCCGTCTAGTTGATGAAGACATTCCAAGACCACCCCTCCTGTTGCATCCCCACTTGAGGCCCTGAAAAAGTCTGCATTTTCACCCACTCGCTGCCACCACCCCATTTCCCCCTGAATCTCACCTCCCCCCAGATCTCACCTCTCCCTTGAGAAGTTATACCTTTTCCCTCGTCTGCCTTTTCTTATCCTCTGTTGCTCCAGTCCCATTGTGAACGATGACAAAGCCTACTAGAGTAGAATCGGTTTCTAGAAATATAATCAGAGATCCTGGAAAAGGAAGGGCAATAGCCTTCTGCTCTTCTTCTGCCCTCCCAGGGTCCAAAGGCCCCTCCTTCAGTTATGAGCCCTTTTCTCTTCTCAGTAGAGCTCACCTCTCTGGACAAGTACTTGGTCTCAGCTAAGCTTTTTTCTTGCTATTTTGTTTTTCTGGGAGCTTTGTGCAAAGATGGAGGTGGCAAGAGTCAGACAGACAGGGACAGAGACCTGTTCGAGCCCATTCTCCAACCCGTGAATATGGTCTAAATCCGGAAAACCCGCTCCCTAAAAACTTGCAGGAAGTCATTTATATGAGGTTGATATCCGGACGCTGTTAGATGAAGTCATTATCCTGTAGGCTAGATGTCTAGGTTCAGAAGACCCGGCTAAGCCCTTATCTTTCAGCGGGTTGGGGGCCACCTCAAAGCCCCCATCACTTAAAAATAATTAGCTGGCTTTCCCACCTGAGCTAGTGATTTGATGATCTGTATGCTAAACCAGACTTCTACAGGGGAATAAGAGAGAAAAGACCAGAGCGCCAGAAGGAAGCTTAATTTTTAAGGTAAATTTGGATTCCCTTAAAGGACAAGTGAAAAATCTCTGAAGATGCTCTAAACCCAGGGAATCCATAGTTTTCTCATGCCCGCAGCTTTTTTTGTTCCTATTTGCCTAGCCCTGTTCTGTCCTCTACATTATATGTGGAAAATAATGCACATAATACTTAGTATTTCCTTTTGATAAAGCAAACGTTTCATATTACTAGTACTGAAATTTATTCCTAAAAGAATGGAGAATAGCTTCCAGATGTATTTCTCTGTCATGGACTTTCTTAAGTATTGACAGAGAGGAGGTTTTTACCAAGGTCTTTGTGATGGGCTTGTTTATAATGAGAAGATATTAGTGGAGCACATCTAAGTGTTTATCACTAACAGATGACTGAAAAGAGCATATGGCAGGAAGAGAAATATATATTTGTCCAAGAAATGTGGCTTGTTAACACTCCCACACTCGTCCTAAACTCTGCGGACTTGTACTTACGGCACCATGCACGTCCGCTGGGGGTATGGGAAGAGAAAGAAAAGTCAGATCAGGATTCCTTCAATATGGCACCGTCAGATAATGCTAATGTGGACATTCTTATCAAAGAGGGTAGGATTGCAACTCAGAAACCCCGTGCATTCTGCTTCACTGTGGCTGGCATCTGGACAGTGCTGTGTAAGGGCTTTGGAAAAATACAGGCTTTAGCATATTTGTAGAGAGCTCTTTATGATAAAACAAGAACAATGAAAGGGAGTGTGAGGATTGAGCTCTTAGAGAAAATTGAGCTCGAGGGCGAAGAATCTCTTAGTTCAGAAATCTCTTTTGAAGGATGTCTGTAGATTAGATTTAAGACCAGACTAAGGTGAATCTTTAAAACACCGAGACAGTTTTTACCTGGCATTGGCCTAAACCAAAGCATTGTTTCAGCTCAGATATGACCCATAAAACCCTACTGATTCATTCTTAAAGTAAACTCTGCATTTATTAACTTGCAGCTGGACTCTGAAACTCCTGCCCCCCCCATGGAGTTGTAAGCTCAGTGAGGGAGTGGGGAAGGATTGTGCTATAGCACAGTAAAGGCCACTCGATGGAGCAATAGAATTCTCTAGAACTTAGCAGGAACCCTAGGTATCATCTCCTGATTCTTATCCTCCATTTCTTCTCTGAGGAATGCCACCCTGGCCAAACTAGATGACTTGCCAAAATGACCAGGCCAAAATTCCAATAAAATGTTTGTTCCATCTTCCAATTCGATGTTCTTTCTATGGCACAATACTCCTTCCATTTTACAGTAACTATGTTGTTTTAATAGTTTCATGGTTCTCGACATAATATTAGTATTTAGGCTTAAATATTTGTATTTAAAATCATTGCCCATTCACCTATTTAACTTTACAAGGAAGCCACCCCATTCTTTGGGGTATTACCACTGGGACAGGTAACGATACGGCAAGCTTGGCATTTATGTCAGACTGGAATTGTGGATGGAGAAAAGGGGGATTTAGGGTTTTCAGAATTTTTTTTTTTTTTTTATAAAAGTCATCATGATAGAGCAAGAGAACCTCAATTTAGAGAAAAAGAGAAGTTGCCTTACATTTCAAATACTCAAAGCAAGGGGTGGGGAGGGATGCTTTCACTCTTCTCTCATCTCTCTATATTTTCCCCAATGGTAATTCCATTGACCTCATGGCAGGTAGGGAGAGGGGGGGGAACCACCTTCCAAAATTATTCTTTCAACTATCATCTCCTATGTATCCAACCCCTTTTTCCAGCTCTCCCCAGGAGACCTTGTCCAGGACCTCTCCAAGCTGCTCAGATACAAATGTCCACAGGGAAATCTATGTGGTCCCTCTGTCAGCAATTCTTCCACTCAGTCTAACATCATCATCATCATCCTACAAAATAGGCACAAAATCATGGTACTTCTCCCCAGGATCCATTATTGCTAGTTTCTACTGCTTCTACCTGCCATTTTGCCCCATCTCTGTCTCTTCTCCTGCTCATACCAACAGAAGTGCTCCTGGAGCCCTGGGCATTCCTGATACATTCCCTTTTATATTACTTGTTCTAGCCCTCTTTCCTATCTGGGGATCCCTTCCACCGTTCTATAATCCAATCTATGTCAACAATTTTTTCTAATGCCAGTTTCAGATAGCTTTCCTGATCCATTCTGTCAAAGGTATTCCCTACCTATCCTGAACTTTCCAAGATCTTACTCTTTATCTTTCTTATGGCGCATACTTGGGACTTAACTGAAATTGTATTTGTGAGCATATACACTGTATATCAGGCATATATGTAGGCACTTTATATACATTTTAACTTAATCCTTTCAGTAGCCTTTCAGCAGCCCTGAAAGGCCCCTACCTAGAAATCCGTATTTTTCTGTTCTTGGGTATAGCTTGGACATGGGGATTTTTTTTTTTTTTTAAGTAGACTCCACACCCAGCATAAAGCCCAATGCAGGGCTTGAACTCATGACTCTGAGATCAAGACTTGAAATGAGATCAAGAGTCAGTCACTTAACTGATTTAGCCACCCAGGTGCTCCTGGACATGGGACTTTTAAGTACTCGCTGGGTAATTCCAATGTATAGCATGGTTGAGAATCACTGGTTTAACTCCAAACCCATTAGCCAGATACTCTCCAATAGTAAGTATCACCTTTGAAGCTTTAAGGAACAAATGCTAGACCCCAGCCCAGTCCTACCAAAGTAGACTTCTAGGAGACAGAGTCTAGGAATCCATATGTTAATAAAGCTTCACAGGTATTCTGTCACATAACCAGGAGGGAGAGCCACTGTCTTTGTCAGACGCTGTATCATCTTCCCATAGTCCTAGTTTACAAGTATTTATACATGTCTCCTCCCACTGTGTAATCTGTAAACTCTTTTTTTTTTAAGATTTTATTTATTTATTTGACAGAGAGGAGAGAGATCACAAGTAGGCAGAGAGGCAGGCAGAGAGAGAGGGGGAAGCAGGCTCCCCGCTGAGCAGAGAGCCCGATGCGGGGCTCGATCCCAGGACCCTGAGATCATGACCTGAGCCAAAGGCAGAGACTTTAACCCACTGAGCCACCCAGGCGCCCCTTATCTGTAAACTCTTTGAGGACAGGTTTACAGTCGAGTCGCTGTGATCTGCTCCCTCGCACCCAGCAAGGTCCCTTGCACATAGTAAGTTACAGAAACTGAAGTACCAATATTATGTCCTTTGATGAAGAAAACAAAGGTGTCTTTTTGAGAAAACAAAGATACCTTTACACAGTACTTCTTCTATGCTGAGTTTTTAATCTCTACTATACTGACCTAGAAAGTCACTAAGTCATTTCAGTTCTCCGAGCATCATATTTGCATGTCTGTACAATGCCAGGGTTAGGACTTGAACTCCGCTCTTCTGACAATACTTTGGCCTCTACACTTCAGGCCTTCAAAGCAACTACAAAGTGAAAAGCGCAACTATCCATGTGTTCGCATACCTGCTGTCAGATGTGTTTCTAAAATTTGAACGTAACCTGTCACATGGGGAAAAAAATGTTTGCATTATGAAATGGATCTGGAAAAATACATTAATTTCAACCCAAAAATAAGTATGGAACTAAATAGATATGCCTTTCTTCTCACCTCCCTCACCTCCAGAGGTACCCATAGAGAGACAAACATACCTTTTAACATTTCCTGACTATTTAGTTACTTCATTAGTTTGTTTGGTTTTTTTTCCCCCTTCATCTTAGTTTGTACTGCTTCTCAAAGACTTTTCAAACAACCTGAGCTACTGGTTATAATTGAAATCTTTTTAAAGATTCATATACAGTTTACTTAAGGTAGTAAATTGATATCTCGTATAAACTTGTGATGTTTCATTCAATATGAATATGCACATAAACATAACAAAGTTGAAATGAAACTCAAATAACACCTAGAAACCAGGATTCTAGGCTCTTTTTGCCATTTCTGAGCTAGGTGACTCTGGGCAAGGAATGAACTTTCCAGAAGCCTCTTTTCCACCTAAAAAAATGCAAGGGAGAAGGACCTAAGATAGACCCTCCCACATTTTCTTCCAGACATGAAAATTTATGATCCCTTAAAATAAGAACTCATTTATTAGGCTTTTGGTCAAGATTAAATTGGTTGCCGATCCTGACCCACTATTCAGTTGATATTTGAAGGGGCAAACAGAATTATAATGAAATTTGGACACTTCTTCACAAGGTAGAAATTGTTCACCTCCATTATCTCTTTTCACTTTCATAACATAACCTGCAGAACACTCCTTATTATGCCCATTTCACAGAAAAGAAAACTGAGATGCAGATGGTTGAGGGACTTGTCCTGGGTAACAAAATCAGAAAATGACAAATACAGACCCCTACGGGACCCAACTTTTGACCCCCTTCAGCACTTTAGTGGCCACAGGCAACACTGGAGATGGGGACCCAGGTCAATCTGACACGCAGACAGTTTCCCCCAGTAGCCTCTGTGCCTTCCCAAAATGTCTTCTAGCCCAGAAACCCATAAATTGCTTTACAATAGAATACCAAGTGAGGATTTATTTATCAAATCTTTTCTGAATGCGTATTTTCTGGAGCATTTATAGATCTGTTTTTCCAAGAAGCTGAGAGTTCCTGATAAAACACGACAGATAATGATAAATGAGCATCTATGTTAGCCTCGCTGGGAGGAGGCCCAGGGACTGTTAACACCCCCCCTGTGAAGTTAATCCCATTTCTTTTAGCCATTTCTTTATTAGTTAATGAGGTCTTACAAAAATGTGTGTCTCTGATGGTGTTTTAGCATCCTTGCCTCTAGGAACATTTTCAAATATTCATAAAGTCGCTCGTCTGACCAAAGCTTAAAGCAAAGGTGCATTAAGTATGAATTTTAGTCAACTTCAAATGTGGGTGGTCACAAAGCTGCTCCTGAAATAGCCCCCTCAGTAATCCTCCTCATTGGTATCTCCAGATCTGCAGCGCTGGGTGCAAATGTGAAGGGGAACCGGGGGGAAAAAGGTATTATTTAGGACACCAGGACTCCGAAGGGCAGCCCCGTAAGCTTTGATCCTGCCTCTTGACTGACAGCAGTGTGGCTTGCTTTTGGAAAACTGAATAACTTAAGGGAAACAAAAACAAAATGAAAAAGGAATTACCAGTCAAGCCCCTGGGAAGGAGAGCAGAGGCTCATTGTTAATGCTCTAGGAGGCCAGAGACCCACTTCCCACTTGAGTTCCTTATGGCAAAGAGCGAACCATCAAAAGATGTCTTGGTGCTCAATGGAGCATTTTTGGAGAGGCAAACCAAAGGCAGAAATTTGATTAACTACTAAACCAAGATCCCTGGTACAGTGAATCACAGGGACTATGTCTACAACCTAGTTTTGGGGGGTCCCCCATCCCGTAGCATGATCCTAGGAACACAGCTAGAGTGCACACACACACACACGTGCTTTTATGTGTCCAACACCCTCCTTCCCCGACCCATCCACACACACAAGACTTCCATCCTCCCAAAGCACACAATCCTTGATGCTTTTCCACCCTTTTATGATTGTTTCCTCAAAACATCACTTAAGGAAGTTGACATTATGGCTGGCCTTCTGTGTGTAGTTTATAAGCAAAGGGACTTTTTCAAAAGCCGTCTGTAAAAATATCATTTCAAATGTGCGAGGAAGATGAAGGCCTTCTGTCTGGTTCTGGATGGCTTCCCTATCTATGGCACACTTTGCCTAAGAAGACGAAAATGACAGCCCAGCGCTCTCCTGCCTGTCTCTGCACAGGTAACCAAAATAAGCCACCGGAATGGTGCAGGTTTCCTGATCCTACTTTAGAAGGAGCTCGAGGAACAAATGAGAGGCCAAAGTCTTCTGACCTCCAACCCCAGAGGGCAGTGCCGTAAATCACAGCGGTACCGGTAGCTCAGTGCGTTATCTATTCTCAGAAGGGCTTATTCATGTCATTGCCACTAAGACTTTTATTCACTGGAGTCTCTTGGCCTTTTTGCATGATCACACCCACCGCTCCCCAGTGAAGGAAAGTTCTGGGCCATACATGTGAAAGGAGATGGCCACGTAATCCACTCGGTACAGATACGGAAACAGACCGACATCATCCATTAACAAGGGCAGATACTGCAAACATTTCCTTTTGCAACTCATTGCTCAACTTTCTGGGCATTTTAACTGGTTATACACTTCCTCGCAATGTAAAAAAAAAAAAAAAGAAAAGAAAAGAGAGAGAGAGAGAGGGAAGGGAAAGGAAAAGTCTGAAAATAGCAACAGCACAGTAATAATGCTGCCTTGAGTAAACCTCAGCCTATAATATCATTTCTCTTTTGTCCCTGCCTCGCGGATGTTGAGGGCACGTTGACAGCCACTCTGATTACAGAAGATACAAGCTAATGTTGGTTGTTCCAGATGTAATTTTGCAATTTCTCAAAAGAAATACTGTTCCGTCCCAGATGCAAATTTGACTGTGTCCTGTCCTTAATGTTCTATATTACAGGTGATTCACATAACAGGCCGGCTACGACTGAGGGTGTCCCTATCCCACGGGAGGACCGTTCCCAGCCAAATCATGGGTCTTGTGGTTGTGGCTCATGCCCTGCCTCCCCCGACGATCAATGAAGTCAGAATTGACTGCCATATGTTCGTCACTCGAGTAAATATGGACCTCAATATCATTTACTGTGAAAATAGGTACTTTGTTTTTCTTCTCGTTTCTTCTGTTGTGTGTTACACATTGGTGAAGGCTGGTGTTTGCGGCAGTCTGAAGGATTTTACTCTCCCAGTGAGGCTCATTATAAATCCTGATCTTATTTTTAATGGCTGCTTGGACTGACACCAAACATGCTTTTTATTTAAAATTTACATTGCTGTCCTAATTTACATTAGGGACAACAATGGAATGGACTGGGATACCCAGACATCCATATGCTATAATTAAGACCCATTTTGGCCGAGAACCCAAGGAGCGAGCAGGGCTGAGACGTTCTTGGCAAAATTACGCCATACAAGGTATCTCCCGCGGCCTCAGTCAGGCGCACTTCCTGACTCCTGTGCGGGCCCGGCCTCACGATGGCCGGTGTTCACACAGACCTCGGCACACTGCCTTAGCTGCTTGCCGGGCTGGGGGAGCACCGTACCACAGACTGGGTGGCTCCAACAGCAGACATTTATTTCTCACAGTTCTGGAGACTGGGAGTTCCAAGATCAAGGTACGAGCTAATTAGGTTCCTAGCGAGAGCCCACTTCCTGGTTGCCACAGTCTTCTTGCTGGGGAGAGTGAGAGCTCTGGGCCCTTCTTCCTCTTACAAGGGCACTAATCCCATCACGGGCGCTCCATCCCCATGACCTCATCCTCACCCAATTACCCCCCAAGGGCCCCACCCCCTCATAGGATCGCACTGGGTGTAAAGGCTTCACTGTATGGATTTCGTGGTGGAAGGGACACAGGCAGACCACAACGCATGTAGGGGAGAAAAATAAGAATTTGAGGCCCCCAGAGGGAAAAGGATGAAAAATCTGCAAAACTATTAAATAAAACGTTATAATCCTGAGGATTTTGCTTTTATAAATTAAAAAAAAAAAAAAGACTCATCATATAAATGACTTGACAGTCCTTCCTTAACACCGAGCTTTGATACAAGGACTTTTTAACCTCTGATTTAAAAGTTCACTTTTTCCATTAAGCGTAAAGCGAGGGACAAGGAAATGGGACAGTGCCCCCTCAGACCTTTCACCCACAAGTCACCAGCCCAGCATCAGACCGATTTGAAGAAGAGAGAGTCACCGGGCACAGGGAGAGGAGGGAAGGGGAGCAGCGCATGGATCAGCCACGGGAAGGAAGCTTCCGTGATACCATCCCCTCTGCTGGTGCCACAGGCAGACTCACTGAGGCGGTTTCGAGAGGGTGCTTTTGTGGCACAGATTACGGTCAGGCACGAAGGCAGCGTGAGTTCCCCGAGCCCTGTTAGCGCCCTCAGAGGCAAAATGAAAGAGCGGAATGGTCAAGCGGCTCGGGTAACTGACCTCTGCAAGGTCTAGCGGAGAGGAAGACGGCCAGCATCTGCGTTCAGTCCGCTGGGAAGCTCTGACAATGTTGAGACCAAGTTAGAAGTGCCCACCATTTCCGGTCAGGTTTGGATTCAGAGGAAAGAATTCACCAGGAGAAAAAGACACCCACCTGAGCTATTGGTGTCCATGGGGTAGAAGATACCATGAACCCATCACTCTTATTCAGCAAGGAACCCTAAATCTGTTTTTTCAAGTTTTGTTGGCATTTCTTAAAATTTTTAGAAAATTGACTGTATACTTGGTTGTGTGTAAGGTATTCTGGAATGGCAAAAGAGTATCAGGAAAGACAGTTAACCAAAAGGATTCGCTAGGGTTAGCAAGTGATAATAAAGATAGCATTTGTTGAGCACTTAGCTACACCCTCGCCAATGTGAGAAACTCATTATATACATCATCTCATTTAAGCTTCACGACAGTTCTGTGAGATCGGGGTTGCCACGGCCTTCAGCACCCTCAAGCAATTTCAGTTTAGAGGGAAAGGGTCGGTGATACGTCCAAGGTCACAATCTGAACTCGTAATGTCCCAGATTTAAAAACCAGGCAGTTAGCTACGTGTGGGCCTTCCTGCATTCCTTGTCACATTTTTTCCAGAGAAGTCAGGCTAAGTGGTAAGGAAGCAATCAGACTAACCACTGAAGGGGACTCTCGTATCTATGCATCCATAAAAGAACACAATTCTAGCCCACAAAGCTGTTTACTCGGATGAAAAATATAGAATGCTGGAGATAGAGCTCCGACACAAGGAGGCAGATAAAGTCTGATGACCTTTGGCTTTACCTCTTGGAAAACAGGTCGGGCTCCCTTGATTTAGATTTACCACCATCACTCCCTCCGAAAAACAGAGCCTCATCTTATTTACCTACTCCCGGTGATTGTCCTATCCCAAAACCCTCACTTAATTTTCATTCCTGTGATCACAGATTGATTAATTCTGCTTCATGGACCTGAGTGCCTTTTGGTGCCACTCCAATAATTGAGATCATTTTCTGTGACCCACTTTAAGCCTTTTTCTGCCCTTAAAAAAAAAAAACTTTTTCCACAACTCCTTATTAGCCAATACAATACAGCATTATTTCCCAGCTGAAGATGATAGAAGTTATTTAAAAAGGACCCGTGTTAAAAGAAATTGCTTATCTGATCTGAGGAAAAAGCATACCTCATGTGCCAGGCACTGTGCTATGCTCATTTCATTTCATTCATTAATCCCCTCGCCAACCTCCTCTAAGTTGTTTTTACAGATAAGGAAACTGAGGCTCAGAGTACAAGGCGCTATCAGGATTCTGCTCCTGATATAGTCATCAGACTGGTCTGGGGCTTTCTACACGTGTATTAAGAGGTCTCTGGACACTGAGCTGGTCACATTTGCCACAGTAACAGGTTCTGGTACATAGGAATGCTTCAGATGTTTTGAAGGATTTCATTCCAATAAAGCCTAAACTAAAGAACATCTTCCCTAAAGTATCATTGGCTTTTTCCCAGGGCCTATCGTTTAATTAGGGAGTTGCTAACTAGAAACACTAGACCTCTCCCGGACTCTGCAGACCATTCTTCTCCTCTGCATTCCCTAGGATGGCCGCGGACAAAGCCGACATCAGATGTTTTCAGGGGAGCTGGCAAATTTCAGAAACACCAACGAGGGCCTTTTAATGACATCCTTATTCACTCATTTGCAGAAAGTGGGTGTAAACTGTGCTTGGAAAGCAGCTAATGGTTTTAGGAAAACACCAACTAATCTGCTTTGTACCAGAAAACCGTGGGGTTATAAAATTACATTGCCCCATTTCCATCTCAGCTTACCGAGAATTCTAGTCTGGCCAAAAATCTTATTTAATATTTAATATTAGACATTGAGAAATTCACTCCCTGGGTAGTATCTTTTAATTATATTCCCCATTACTCTGGTTTGGTTTGGTTTGGTTTAGTTCCCCTGCCTTGGGGGGTCAAGATTGAACTCTCCAACCACGGTCTCTTAGGTTGCTGAAACATGTCATTTCTAAAGACTCACTTCCTATTTAGAGCTAGCATAAGCCCTAAATGATAAAAAGCACAGGGATGGTAAAGGGAATAAATTAAACAGAAGATATATTCTATTTTGGACCGCCCAAAACCAATCTGTACCCGGACAGGGAGGACGATAATAAGCATGTTGACGTCTTTGTGTAAATCGGGCAGATTCCCCCAACATGTTTTCCAATTTCTGTTCTATTTTTCTGTGCTTCTGCCCGAGGACATTGACGTCTGGACAATCAATGACACAGGCTTACACACACGTACTGCCTCGCACAAGCCTGCAAGAGCCGCTACAATGGTTTAAAAGTTTCTGTGCGGAATCCACCACAAAGTACCAGTTAAAAGGGCCAGGAGTGAAAGCCGAGCTCCCAAATGACTAAGACTGAAAAAGATAATACCCCCAGGCATCTGTATGTCTCAGCATTTAAATTATATCCCTTGAATGCCAATTTGGACTTTGTGCCAAGAAGCGGTTGAAGCCCTTTTTTCATGGAAATACCCAATAGAAGACCAATCTGTTTAAATGAAAGGTGTCTCTAATCATTTGGTATCAACATAACATGTTTTTATTTTATTACGTAACCTTGAATTATCTTGGCCTCTAATGAGGATCTTGCATTGTTACTGATTTTCAATAATTTCATGGAATTATGTTGTCCAAATGCGTATTCTGATGCCAAAAAAAAAAAAAAGAAAAGAAAAACCTGTCTCCTGATTTAAACGCAGTTGCTGGACCGAGCACATCTCCTACTTTCAAAAAAGTCCGATATTCGTTAAAGAAATGATCTTCTCTGTCCAGAAAGGGTTTTCTCTCAAAGTGCCACCTCCTGATGGGTACCCCCAGTATAACAAAAACTCTAAGGAGACTTGTTTCTCAGTCATTGAACAATTTCTGGACTTCCCTCCCCCTCCTCCTGATTTCTAGCCTGTGTTCTTTTCTCTGCAGGATTAGTGATTATATGGACCTGACCCCCGTAGACATCGTAGGGAAGAGATGCTACCACTTCATCCACGCCGAAGATGTCGAAGGCATCAGGCACAGTCACCTGGACTGTAAGTACCCCCGTGCGTGGGGACAGCCTGGCTGGTGTCAAGTCTCTCGGATGCTTGTTTGGTTTCAGTGCAGGTTCCTCCCTTCGTGTGTCGTGCGTACATTTGAGATGACTGTCAGCGTGCAGTGAGAAAAACCGAGACGTAAATCACTTCAGCTGGTGTTGGAATTAGATTGAAAGTTGGAACTCAGGCCCGCAGAAATTGCTGGATCTTTAGGCCCTCGCCCGGGATTTTGTGGTCTCTCGTGCTCTCTCTTCCATGAAGTGATGGGGGAAGTTTTGCCTTAAGTGCTTTCTTGACCCTTTCATTTTCTAGAGAGTGAGCTCCACTCTGAAATTTGTGATCTCTGTTTGAAGACAGATGTGGGAGAAGGCAAGTTCAAATAGACCAGAGCCTACAGCAAGTCCTACTTGACTGACTTTAAAACTGCGGCGACGGGGAAGCCGGAGCACAGGGGCAGAGCCCATCGTGTGGCCACGGCCACTCTCGAAGGCAGCGTCTTTTAGCTGTATTTCTGGAAAGGGGGTTATTCTGAGGAACACTCCCGGGACAGAGAGACTCATCTCAGCTCTTTAAGTCTGATTCCCAGCTCCTGATTCACAAGCTGACCTCCGAGGTGACTTCTTTGGCATTTAAAGACGGAGGGACCAACAGTGTTCTGGCCAGGTCCGAGCAGAAATTCCCACACGAGTGTCCCATGCCGCCTTCCCTCCCCAAACTCAGCGGGCTATTGCCACCGGGTGTGGAAGGGCTCTGACGATCCCATAAGGCACTAGGCACTGGTCTGCGGAACCTCTTAGGAAGAGGCTGCCCTTTTTCCAACCACAGGTCCTTTTGATGACCGATCAGCAGACTCTTCTTCCTACAAGATGAGGGCCTGATGAGCTCATCTTCTCAGAAGGTTCTAAACCCGGTTCTGCACGCTGGTTTTAAATACATGCAAGGCGCCACAAGTGAGAGTCTACACCTTGACAGTCAAGTTTTCCTGTAGGGACACTAGCCAGGTGGCCTTCGTATTTACTTCCTCTCCCTTTCTGGCCCTGGCTGAGGAGAGCGGTCTCAGGTCTTTCCTGCTCTTTGCAGGTGTTTTTTCGTTTTTAAACTCCCATCTTCAAGAGCCTAATGCCAAGACCGTCAGCCGGGCAGAGTCTCAAAGCGTGAGTGTCTTGTAGTGTTTTGTAAGTCTGCAGTAGCGACACTGACATAGGACCAAGTTCAGTGTCAGATTTTGTACATATCCCATCTCTGGGAAAAGCCTGCCTGCGAGGCTGCTCTCCAGCAGGTTCTGCTCCCAGCGCTGAGCGCGTGCCTTGGTATCGCACACCAGGGATTTAGGGAACACACTTGTTGCTAAGAACGAATGGGTGTTGTGCATGGCAGAAGCAGATGGCTCTTCAATTAATTGGGGGGGAAAATGATGCTGTTTCCTGAAAAGAAACATCAGGTTCTTTGTAGCTAGGAATTTAGAGAAGATGGAGGAAAACTCGGGATCTTTGGAGGAAGCTCCGAATATATTTTTGGACCAACATATGCCAGAGATCCAGGCTTTAAAAATGAATATATTGTCTTTAGGACACTGTCGTGGACCATGTGTGGGGGAGAGAAGGATGCTTTTTCATTTTAGAATCTTAATTGAGGTCTAACTTCAGAAACCCGGTGCTGACAAAAAAGAACTATGTCATCCTCAGTTATTATTTGGAAAACGTCACGCTATCTCTCTGGGATTTGATTTACAGCTTGAAGAAACACAGTTCCTCAGGAACAGTGAGCTAGGGCAGTTCATTTCTTCCCATGAGGCAAAGGTCTCCAACAAATATGTTTGATGCCATCCTTTCCGATCTACTTTTATCTCATTTTCGGTAACCAGAATAATTTGAGAGTGCTGAAAATAAACAACTCCGCCATTCACTATTGTGCTAGTCACCTAATTTTTCTGGTATCGTGCCAACTAATAAACAGAGAAGGTATGCTCTTAAATTCTGTGATTTTTTTTCATTACTTGATATTGACATACTGGCTATTGCTTTATGATTTAGCCTCCTAACAATGATTGAGTTCCCTCTTTCAACTCATACACACGACTTCTAATTTTAAGTTCTTTTAATAACCTCAAACACATGAAAAACAAATAAAATGAGCTGATAATTCTGCACGGTAAAATACACTTCACATATTTAGCTATCATGCTGTGGAATAACTCCACAATGTCAAGTAGCACACAATTAGTAAAACTGTAGGGGGAGGAAAAGGAGTGTTTTGATCCTGAAGAATTTTGATCCTAATCAGATTGAAATTTCAACGTTCTCGTAGTGCTTAATATCTTCAATCACACACACACACACACACACACACACACACACAAAATCAATCCAATGCCAATGTCAGGTTTTGCATTCTGTGACTGAAATAAAATGCTAAAATATACAAATGCATCTCGCTTTGTACAATAAACATTAACATCATTATAAAGTAAGATTGAGTCTAAAATTGTGTGATGGAATGTCTGATGTTTACCTAATTCTCAAACCAAAGCCGGCCCAGTAACAAAATGACAGAGCATGTAATAAGTCTCGGTTGTGTAAACACTGGAAGAAAAGGCAAAAAGCGCAGCATCCTCCTGCCCAAAGCCCTAGGCTATTATTGAAGGATGCCTCGACTGTACCTTCTTGGCAGGAGAAGGTCATGGCGACATAGAATCAGCTGAAGAATAAGATAGAATTCTAAAACAAAGGGATGGTTCAAAAATAAACCACATTAACTATTTAGCTTTTCTTCCTAGAGCTATTGGCACAATTCCTGCTTCTGTGCAAGAAAGACAGGTTTTAGCCATCTGATAATATTTCTGATATTTTGGTATCTGTCTTATGCTCCAGTTTACAGATAAAATTAAAAAAAAAAAGACTCCACAGTCTTTGATAACTCAAAATGCTATCTTCATCACTTATATCTTTTTCCTAGCATAGACATCTGTAAATCCATAGATGAACTTGTCTCTAGAGTAAGAAAAGTAAAAGGGAATCTCAGCTGCAGCAGGAACTGACAACTTACATCAGTTGAACCAAGAACTTTGGACCATTCACTCTCCCACTAAGTTAACATGAGACGCCTGATAGTTCACTGGCTTTCAACATAAAGAATCACTAAGAATCGCATTATCTATACCAACATGGTGGGTGAGTGAATTATACTGGGATTCTAAAACCAAGGGGGTTGTAGGACCTCTTCTTTCACACGGTGACCAAAGACCTCTGATTTTTTTTTTTTTTTTCCTTACGCCACCTTACTGGAGTCATTGAACCCAATGTCACTGATTCTCCAGGCCGAATTGACCCAATCAACATTTCGAGGTTTGAATTCTCAACTACATATAAGCAATTATTTGAGCATCTTGGCCTATCAGGCTCCAGTCCTCCAGGACTCGGGGGGTACTGACCTCCAGATGACCGGCAGGTCTCCCTCGAGTCTGACACCGCTCTTAGCTCGAGCATTCGAGAGCAGCACACCTGTCTACCACTCTGCCGGCAGCCCAAATGTAGAAGGGCAGACCACCAATGCTCAACCAAACAGAGAAACACATTTTGCATTTCTCGCTTGTCCCTCTTCATCCAGCCTTTTGTCTGTAGAAGTTGCTGAACTTGTCTTGAGATATCCCTGGGGTCCTTTCCGGGTCAAATGTACAAGTCTCTAAAACCCAGACAGGGAGGCCAAGGGAGACTTCCCTTCCCTCTAGAAGGCTGTGCTCCACTAGCAAGGTTCAAGGCTCTGCTGCTGTGGGACTTTCGAGAAAAAGGAACCAGAAAGGCTAGAAGTGGTAGCAGTTGTCCCTTCCTAGGACCTTACCCAGGATGAGGAAACTCTGCTAGAGTTAGGATGGCAGAAAGACTTGCAGCTTGTCTGTGAGATCTTGTAGAATTAAAAGGCATGGCCCACCCAATATATTTGGGGGATGTTAAATATATATATATATATATATATATACACACACACGCACATTAGCCTCAGCCTTTATTTCTTAATTACAAAATTTTATCCTTCTTAACAAAAGTCATGCCCAGCTACCTGGCAGAATGCGTTGCATGCTGTTTTGCATCAATAACCCCTAGCTTCCCTCCCGAAGGCGTCTCATCGCCAAATGCAAGCCGACTGCTTAATGCAGGACTAATTAGTATATCCCCTTCCAGTCTGCAGGCCCTCCATTGTAATTCCTTCCCAGCTCATTTTTTTCCACAACCGCGCATCAATCAAAGTAAGTGCCCTGCCTGCCTCGGAAACACAAGATGTCCTCCATGCATTTGTCATCTGCCACGCAAACAAAGGGGGAATTTAATTGTTGATGTGGGGAGGCAGCCGCCGCACGCGAGAAAGGAAGCTGCAGTGGGGGGAGAGAGGAAGGCGTAAAGTTTGGTGGGTGGGCCAAGTGCAGAGAGCCCAGGGGACTTCTTTCTAGTCTTGGGTCTGTCTTAGCTTTCTCGAGGCAGGGCCTTAGGGATTTATCTGCAACCCGATCATTGGCTGGACTTTTTCCCCAAAGCAAATGAGTTTCTCCCCTTCTTCCGTATGAATGCTAAAATGGCCCTGAAAGAAGGTACGCGTCACAGTTACCCTGTCACACTGTTTGCAGAAGCCAGGTCAGCCCACATCGTGTGCCTGTCCATCAGCCAAAAAAAAGATGGTCACATTGGAGACAAAATAAAGTCAGGGTTTTAAGCAGAAGTGAATGACCGGTATTATTTCCGTCTTTTTTTTTTTTTTTCCTTTTTGGGGAAAATACTGATTTTGGCTTTTCCAGGCTACAGGCAGGCACACGGGGAGCAGAGCCCAGCAAGGGCCTAACTATGAGCTGAGTGTCTTGCTCCACCGCGTTGTAGAAATGCCTACCGCCAGCTTACTGAATCCAGACCTGCAATTAACAAGCTCCCTGGCGGACTCCCATTCCAGTTAATGGTTGCGGACTGACTTACACTGGTATTTTGAAGGCATTCTTGTACATGAAGTAAAAATAAATACAAAGTGACTAACAATCTTAGGGGGCTTCAGATTCCCCTCCAGTAGTTTGAATGTTGTGAATGCTAGTAAAATACAAGTAGTGAATTGGCTCTGAGGGTATCTGAGGCAGTGTTCAAATGCAGAGTAGGTGATTACTTGATAAAGAGATGGACTTCTTTACAATGGTGCAAGGTTTTGAACATCAGTGGAGAAAGCTATGAGTATAAATAGAAGTCAGTCAACTCATAAGCAAAAGGAGGTCTTTCTTTTTTTGCCCCAGGTTAATATTTTTCCACATACTTGTTGCATGTGTGAATACAAACATAACCTTTCCCTTATCCAATTCATCTAACATCTGTGAGTACTTACCGTATACAAAGCTTTGTGGTATCGCAGTAAGGTTTGAACAGTAACTAAGATGTAGGCTCTACCTTCCAGGAGCTTACATACTAGTAGAGAAGATAGCATGAAAACGGCCAATTTTGAAAAGGTAGCATCAAATGAGGACTATTGAGATGGATAAAACACAGAAAACCCAGAGATTGGCGGGGGGGGGGGGGGGGGGAGCGAGGCAACAAGGGAGGATGGACAAGAAATTCCAGAGGCACCACATCTGCCCTGAACTTGATAGAGGATGGCAGGAAGCCAGGGTGCCAGGAGATGGGCAGAGGTGCAAGGTGAGGGACATTCCAGGCTTAGAAGAGCATAAAAGGACACAGAATACAGCAACGCACCATCTTTCCTCTCTGCCCAGGAAGTAAGCGGGAACGTCGATGGGACAGATGTTTTCTAATACAATCCTAACGTGGATCCCTGGGCTTTTCCTTCTTACTATTTCAGTTAGCAGATGCTTTTATTATCATAAAAAGGAATACCTGCTATTTGAGAGAAACTAACCCTCCCCATTGCTCTTATAAAGCATGATCAGAAAAAAAATATTTCTAAGACCTCCATTTTAACCTAAATCAACCCAAAATAAAATCAGTTCCATCACTTCTTGTGCTTTATACAAGATTAAGAACAAATGCTGGTGTACATTTTATAACTCGTTTCCTTAAAATGTTGATTTAATGACATCTTGCCTATCTCAAAAAAAAAAAAACCCTCAAATTTTTCCTTGTTTAACACAGATGAAAGACAGGGATTTAAATTGTATATGTGTTTAGCATACAATGGTTTCTCCATAAATTTAGCATTAATTAAGGATTAGGTCATTTGAACCTCTCTCTGAACTCTGCATCCCCTCTGGCTTCCTAGAATTTTTGGTGGGGCCCATCGACTAGAATGCCTCCAGTTCCCAGGGACAGAAAACCCAAGCAAAAATGACTTCAACTTCCTCTGTACTCGTCTTCAGTTTCTCTTCATGATCAAATGACAGCTGTAGCACTGTCCGTCGCCAGTCCCTCACAAGACAATGGCCAAAGTCAGGAAAGTGTCCATGTTCATGTTCATTTTTGAAAGAAAATACTCGTCGTGGCCCTCCGGGAGAGACCCCCCCCCCCCCCGGCAATATCTCATTGTCCAGCATTTCACCAAGCGTCCAAGCCCGAGCCACACACTGGATGCAGTGACCGTAACTGACTTAAACAATCAAGGCTTGTCCGCCCTGGGACTCAGGAAAGGTCCCTGATCCGGGAAGAAGTGCTGGAACAGCTGCTCCCTCCTCCCCAACGTGAGGACTACCGCTCACGCTGCCGCAGGATCTCTAGGAAAGTGGTTGAGGGTCAATCCTAAGAGCTCCCAAGGAGCACATTTTCTTCCTCGATCCTTCTTTTCCCTTATTTCCCCTATGTGACAAGATGAAGGTTAACTGAATCCATTTGTGGTCATCGTTTCATAATATATGGAAATCGGACCATCGTGCTGTGTGTTTAAACGCACACAGTGACATTTGTCAATTATTTCCTGATAAAACTGGGAAAAAAGTTATAGTTGTTCAGTGGACACCCAACAGTGACTGCTACCTGCAGGAATCGGACACGTTTTCACAACAAAGTCTTTGGATTTCTGAAAATCTACACAACAGGGGTACAGATGGCATTTGTCTGGGCTCCTTTCAATATTCCTGATTTTGCCAACACTAGTTTCTGGATACCTGCGCCTCACCACGTATGTATTTCTTGTTAAAGATGTTTAGTGGACTTCATAAAATGACCTCATCCAGAAACACAGGGTCCACAAGAGACATAAAAAAAAAATCTGAGGCAAAGATCCAACCTCATCCTTCCACCCTTTTTTAGTTCTCCCTACATTCCAGCTTAACCTTGCTCAATACTTCATTTTTTAAAGGAGGTGAAGAATTCACCTAGGCCACGTCAGACCCCATACTTTCAGACCCTCATCCCAATTTCCCTAAGAATTATCAGGATTGTAAGTTTCTTAGTAAAAATGGTAAGTATCCATCTCCCATAGAAAGGCAAGTCAAGGTAAGTCCTATTTTCAGGATGAAGAAAACTTCCCCAACAGTTCCCAAAAAGAAAGAGACCTCCCCGTGGGTCTAACTTTCCCCTGTCCCACCATATTCCAAACCTAAACCAACTGCCGGTAAGGGAATGGAATTACGTGACTGAAACTAACAGTGGGAGAGGCCCACGACCAATCTTTGCATACTTGGAGATCCCCCAGGGCCTGGCATGGAGTCAGTAGGCACTCAAAAGAATATTTACTGAATGAGTGAATAAATCCACTATTTCTCTCGTCTCCTAGCCATCAAGTTTTCCTAATTCCCTGCTGACGAGTTCACTGCTTCCCTTCATATGGCAAATCCCCACCCCCATCGCCCACCAACAAAGTGTAAGGGCTAAGAAATACCCTGTCCTTAACTATTTTAGGTCAAGAAGGGCAGGAATTAGCGGTACAGAAACTCTGGCTGAACTGAAAACAGCTTGGGGAAAAAAAAAAAAAAATCCAAGATCTCGAATGTCACTCATGCCGACCATCACTGATTTTTTCCTGTCCCAGAACAAGATACCATCGGTGTTTAAAAGGCTTGGTCTCCAATTCAGTACATTAACATGAAGAAAAGAGGAATTTATTTTTTAAACTTAACAAATTGACATGTCCTGAATCGATGAAAAGTTTTCTGCGTGATTCAATATTAACAGTTAATAAAAATCTATCAATTGGCAGTGGTATAGGAAAAAACCTCTTCTGAGGTTATAAATCACACAGATAGCGATTCGAGCAGGACCTGTCATTAGTGTATTAGGGGAAAAATCCATAGATGATGCATACTCATTCACAGAACATCCACAGGTCTGTCCTCAAGCTTGTAACTCACGTTAAGTATCAAATATCATTAAACTTCACCAAATATTGCCCGGCATGTGGATTCACAAAAAACTAAAAACCAATTTGTGGATGCCTGCTATTTAAGACATCTAGCTCACTAATTGCAAAATCTATAGTAAAGTCTGCACGGCATCAAAGCCCGGGTTGATCCTATGAGCAGCCTGAAATGAAAAACTGTCTGTTGCAAGTAAATAAAGCATTTAATGCACAGTTTCTGCCTCTAATGCTGTTTCTCCTGTGGATTTTGAAAACGACCTTCCTGTAAGCATCAAGGACTCTAACTCTGAGATAAAGAAACTTGTTCCTGTTTTAAGTCTATGTCAGGTTCATTACCCTACAGCCCCCAGTTTTCAAAAGCAGAGGAAAAAGTAATCCAGAATTTAAAAAAAAAAAAAAAAAAAAGTCCTGTTTCCAGAATGAAGTTCCCTGTCAGCCTGCCTTGGGCCTTAGGTGGAGAAGCAGAGATTAAAGAGTCAGTATTCTTTTTCATGTTTCATCTGCCAGTTTTGTGAATGTAGAAAGAAACCAGTGGCTACAGCTAAGCACCCAACTGTGGTATTAAGTAGAAAGGTGTGATTCGAGCGCGCGCACACACACACACACACCCGTTACTCGCACACGCTCCACATTAGTGAATCCCAAAATAATATTTGAGTTCCTGAGAGAAAGCACCCCCTCTCCGTTCTCCGCAGCCACTGATGAAGGTACCTCAGGAGGGGTGAATGGCGCCGCAGATGCGTCCTCCTATCGCCATGACGATAATGGAGCTCTTTGTTCAGCTGTGTGAATGTGAAGTGTGCGATCTCCGATGATCTCACCATTTCCTATTTATTCTATACTTACCTGAATACGCCAAGTACTGCAGCTTTTTAATGCATATGCAAACCACTAAAACGTCCTTTTGTGAGACACTTCGCTAAAAGACCGCTTTTGATATGTGTTCTTCGTCCCCTCTTCAAACTGAATGAGACTGCTTCCTTCTTTTTAAGACACAAGCGACTCACTATTTAGGATCTTTGGCTTTGATTTGGTGGAACGGCCCAACAGGAAGAGACCACGTTCTCTTTTTTTCTCCATATTTCTGAAGGCAAACTTGTACTGATTTGTTTTGATTTACTAACAGAATTATGTCCCTGCCACAGACACAGGCTTCCTTTGTGTCCTTTCAGTCATCGGTCTATTTCTGGGGACAAAGTTTTCCCAAGGAAGACTAAAGTCCCTCTGTTGGCGGCCGTGCGCCGAGCCATGGATGTGTGCCTCAGCCGGAGTTCATCAGGGTTAGGAGGAGAGAAGTTCTCCTCCACGGGCAGGACGTTTCTCGCGTGCCTACCGCTAAGCTCAAACCAAGAGGCCAGGTGACAGTTTTTAAGGATATCCAATAACGCCGAGCATCCAGTCCTTGGTGAGGCAAGTGTGTCTTTGACATAACGGGGCACGTGTCCTAAAACGGAGGTTCCCTGCAGTTTTCTTTTGACTGAGCTGTATGGGTCACTCCCTTCACCATGAGGGGGTGGGTGGGATTTTGAGGCCAATGGCCAAAAATCAGCAGATGAGCAGGACTGGAACAGTTCAACCAGGAGGAGGTACGTCTCTTCGTTACAGTCTTCTCACAAAGGTGGAGTCACCCCGTCCTCTAAAGAGCACAGCCTGGAACTCAAAGGCACCTTTAGCTTGCTGCGTGGGCGGTGCTGATGACAGCTTTGTGGTTCTCCTCAGAGCAAGAGCAGCCAAGAATCATTGCTTACGCCCTAGACCGCCGAATGAAAGAAACAAGTTCTCGCGTGCTAGCAGAGTCGCTCAGAATGGTACCCGGGACCATTCGAGATCGTACATGAACCCGGGAAACACATATCCATCCTCCCCTATCTTCACGATTACCTTGTACAATCTCACTAAAGGCCATCGAGATGTTGGGAGAGCCCTAAAGAAAAACTAATTCCTATGGCACAACCTCAACGACGTAATTCTGGGGATGTTGTGATGTGACTGGTGAATCCAGTGAGGGGCACATGGGATGCTCTACCAAGTTTGGGACACCAAAAAGTAAACTTTGAGATAAATCAAAGAGAAGATGCCAGGTTACTGAAAGTAACTCAGACATATCATGGTATAAAGCTAAAAATATGACCCACATATAAAATTTCTTTCTGCTTCCTCTCTTTATAGTTTGAGCACATTGTTATGAATTTGGTCTGCAGCTCATTGGTTTGATGACTGTGTATCTCTTTTCAAGGGACAATTAGCTATTTTTTAAGGACTTCCATATCAAGTAAGTTACAGCGTGCTTTTTTCGGATTTTCCCCACAAAGGGGATTTTAGGAAATTGCCTGACACAAACAGTCTCTCATTTCGCTCCATTATCTAAAGCTAAAACTCACAAATAAAAACAACAGCCACTGGATTAAAGCAAATTGAAAAAGTTTTTGTGTTTTTTTCAAGTTGTCTAATTTATTACAAACTAAAAATCTCTTTCAAACTGGCACCAAGGTGGCTTTTCTTCTTGAGCTGATTAGGACCACATGAGCTCAGGAAAAGCTGTCAGATCCTGCCTCTGGCGCAGCTGGAATGATCCAACTGATTTGCCAGTATGATTTTTTTTTTTTTTTTTTAAAGAAAGACGCTTCATCCCAAAGTCATAAATTTATATTCTGGAGCCCCAACCAAAAATGAGTCCTTGTTCATTTTAAAAGAAGCAAAATTACATCGTGACTTCTTCTTATGGGACCTCCTGGAAAACAAAAACAGTGAGGGCAATATTTCGGTCCCCATTTCCTGCTGTAGTGGGAGCTAACTCGGTACCTTCTCTCTCGCTGTGTGGCTTCCCACCGACACATGGAGGTCGCATTCAGAAAACACTAGTCCTCAGCAAAGAGCCGAGATCTGCGTCTAGGCCAGAATGTGCCTTCACCTCTTCGGAGATATTTGTCGCGCTGGCCCAGAGCAAATGAATGCAACTGGTGAAACTTGCTTTCTCCAGCTGACCGAGCTGGGCTGCCAGACTGCTCCGTGGCATTCCCCACGACAAGTCAAGGCACTCAAGTAGCTGCGCGCACCCCAAGGAGCGTGAGTGGGTCCCTTTCCTTAGCGGTCCTTCCACAACCACTTCCTCACACGGAGACCTAGCAAGCCTGCCTCTGTTACGTCTCCTCTCTTTGCTAGATGGCCCTTGGCCTGGGTGATGAAGAAGGCTGCCTTACTGGGCCCTAATAAATCTGTACTTATTCTCGGAAACAGAGTCCTATCGCCTCAGCTGCAAGAGATGACACCACCTCAGTCTTTCAGCCCCTTTCACGGCACGTACGTGGAGCTTGCCGAGGAGCCAGATGTTTTACTGGCTATGCATTTCAGAATTGAGATTTTGTTTCATTCTTTGTTTTTAAGTAAGAGAAAGTATTATAAGGAATGGGGGGGGGGGATCTTTATGTTGATTCTGCCGATTCTAATTTAACTTTAGAATTCCTTTCTCACTTCTCCCCTTTCTATGCACTGCATCCTGGGGATTTTTTTTTTTTTAGTTTTGCCTGTATACCATCAAAGTCCATTCTGGAATTCCCAGCTGGGCTGGGCTGATCTGGCTGGCCTGCCATCTCAGTGTTTTCTTCACGTGAGCGTCCAAAAAGGGGCCTCTTCGTCTCTTTGCCCTGGTTAAAAACACTAGATCCATTTGCAATTACTCCTCAGTCCAGAGACAACAGCAGATAGAATCACACACCAACCACCGCTGGGGGTGCTCTACGTTTCCCTGGGTGAAAATAGTGGGCAGAATTTCATAACGCGTCCTTCCGCTATTAACAGTTAACCAGGTTGAGAGGATTTGAATAAAAGCACATCTTGTTGCATGCAACAACGATTTGACAGAAGAGCTGTATGGCAGACTGAGTACTTCGCCGCTCTCAGCTTCCCCACGCAGTTTTGTAGCCTGGGAAGCCATGCATGCAGAATGGCAGAACTTACAATCGCCTACAAAAGCAGAATACAATGCTACCTGTGGAGCCTCGCCGCCAAGGGAAGATGACAGTTCCGGGCCTTATAAATACCCTAAACTGCTGAATAGTTTCAGAACAGAACTGGCCACTATGGGAAGCCCTCATCAAAGCAAATCTCTCTCAAGCAACTGCCGAAGACATAATTATTACGTTTTACAACCAACCGTTGAGCGCGTCGTGAGGCGAAGGGAGAATGGGAGGCGGGCATCGGGGCTTCTAGGTTTCCGGACCTAAGATGCGGAGGGGGATCTGTAATCACTTTTTGGAGCCACGAAGAGTGGCTCAGACGTGACGGGATGAGCTTCCACAGCTTTAAAACACGGCTCTTTTCCAAAGTGACTTCCCTTTACCCATCCAACATCCCTTTACCCATCCAACACCCCCCCCCCCCAAAATCAAAATGTACTTCATGAAACTATTGTATATGAAGCACTTATTAGCCGTAATTAAATGGACAATATGAATTTACTACGTCTTTAGGACTCTGGCTTGTTCTGGTTTAGAGCAAGATGATTAATGCAAATACATATTACTTGAGATAACCATTTAGCAGCTAATTTAGCCAAATTTATTACAGCAGTTAGAGGTTTTTCATTTTAGCAGACGGAGACAAGGACATGCCAAAAAGTGGGCAACGTGGACGAGTGCACACTGCCCTCTAGTGGCCAACCGGCTGGCGCGCTTTCGGGGGGTGTGGAGTCTCCGCAATCCCTAGCCAAGTAATAACAGTGCGTTTTGCACGTTTCCGGCATCTTTTTAAACCATTCCTTTCCATAGCACTTTATTTCAGGGGAAGATTTACTGCACTTTCCCCTTTTACTAGCTCAGGAGTACCCAGATACAAATCAAATCAATTTCAACTTGGCAAGATTTTGGTTAAAGTATCATTTTTAACATCTGCATTTTAAAGCTCTCCTTCAGTGGGTATTTAATGGCACCGTTTCACATTACTGATTGTTTTTACTTGTTCCTTCATTTGGGGCCATATTTCAGAGGCTGTGTGGAGTTGTCACTCCATTTGGCTCTAGCCAAGTCAATTCCGTGCCTCCGTTAGGCCTGGGTTTCTCTCTGCCCTGGTTGGGGGATTTCTTTTGCTCCAACAGTCAGTGAAGTCTCACCAGAATTTCCTGACTGACCAAAGTAAATTTCGTTCATACACGGACTATAAATTCTGCTCGACAAAATCAAAAGGAGCAGATGTATGAGGACACTGGTTGGTATTGCTTGCACTGAGGTGAAATGATCAAAGACAGGGGGTAAAGCATCTTCGGAAGCATTCAAATATCCGGGATCTCAAAGAGATCTACCTCGCAGCTATGAATAAATCACATACAGGTTTTCCTTTGTTAGCGTCTGACGTCAAACCCATTGACAATATCCACACCACATTAGGTATTCTGGGAGCCAACAAGATTCGTAGGCCTTTTATTCCTCCTTTCACACCATGATTGCCCAAAACGGAATCAAGTCTTGCTCCAAATGCTAGTAAACCTCGCTCCACTGAATTGTTAGATTTTATTTGTCCTGCTAATGGCATTCTACATTAAGCTTACAGAAGGGCACCCCTGGCTTAGCGTGGGACCTCCCCTTCCTAAGCTCGCCGCTTTGCCGAGATGATAATCATTTGGTCCGCGTCTTAATACGCAACGCCTTGTGTTTTTGTTTTGTTTTTGCCCCCAGTGCTGAATAAGGGCCAGTGTGTGACGAAGTACTATCGCTGGATGCAGAAGAACGGAGGATATATTTGGATACAGTCTAGTGCCACCATAGCTATTAATGCCAAGAACGCAAATGAGAAGAATATCATCTGGGTGAATTATCTTCTTAGGTATATTTTCTAATTCTTTCTCATTTCTGTGTCAGTTATAAAATATGCAGCCTGTGGTTAATAGCTGACATGTTTTATTATCTTTTGGCAGTATCTGGTGTGGAATTATGTGGAAATTCTGCTTTTCCTTCCACAAGACTCAAAGAAATCTAAAAAGATCAGAGCTATGGTGGAGGGGACGTCCGGGGCACATTCACAACATTTTCAGTAATTCTTGGGTCTGTCAACATTTGGGCAACTCTGCAGAAGCTGCTTTGGTTTCCCCCACAAATGTTCAGGCTAGAAAAAAAAAAAAAAAAAAAAAACGACGGACTTCTGCCTACAGATGACGCATTCAAGAAGCACCTGCTTCTCCCCACCCCATAAACCTACACACATGCACTCCAATCCTTGAGAAAACTAAGCAAAAGGGCATGGGGACCCAGAAGGGGCAGGGTTCATTCTGTCCCACCTGTATCCCATCCCTTTGAAACCTTAAGCATATCACGCTGCATTGGATTCCCTCGACATTCAGCATTCAGGTTTGCATAAGCCTAGGGAGGGAGCTGCTTTGCCAAAATCAGGGCGGTATCAGTGAATAAATGAAAGCAATCTCCTTGTGTCTGATGCCATGTGGCCTCAGTCTAGTTTTACTGCTGTCTTAATGTGCCCTCAGATTGACATCCCTAAATGCGGCCAGGCCCAACGGCTCCCTAAATTCTAGTCTGCAGCCCCATTTCTCTCTCCTTCTGCATTTGCTTCCCGCCTTTGGAGTCAAACAAGCAAAAAGAAATCCAGGACCAACAGCCCGGGTGGTCTGCCTCTGGGGGCAGAATTTCTGGGAGGTTTTCCACCGATCCTGTCCTGAAACTATCAGGAGGCTCGCGGCCTGGCTGTCTCCCACCACCGTCATTCCAGTTTTGGGCTTCTCTTGGCCGAAAGCCACCACAGAGGACCCACACGTGGTCTGAATAGCAAAACTTCCAGTAGGTCTTATGAATGGAAGTTGGTGCCCTTTGGCTGATAATCTAGACACGGAGTACCTGAATCCCATTTTTCTCGGACACCCAAATGGAGGCCGAGATGCTGACAACCATGGCTCATCAGCACGCTGACCCTTCAGAGTGTGTTTGCGTGCGTTGTCGATGACTCGAAGGCATGAATGTGCTTGCTACCAATAACATATCAATCAGACACTAATGATTATTGCTCTAGAGAGGACCTTAATGCGCACCACTTAAAAGTGTCTTCATTTATCTACTTTCTTTTTCCTTTTTTGACCTCTTCTACTCTACATTAATTCTCTCTAAAGGTCCAAGTATGTGTATTTCGTGTGGCTTTCTCGGAGGCCTGACTTTCAGGCGAACCTTCCCCTCTGTTTGTGATATCCTCAAGATGGGCTCTGATATCAAGGAATCCTTCTGCCAAGAGGTTTACGCAACGGTGGCTATGTGTAATGCAGGTTGTAAGAACTCCCATGTCAGAGAGAAAATGGAATTAGGTGTCGGGGCATTAACACTCTTTGGCTGGTTAAGAATGGTGTTGTGCCAAAGAGACCCATTACTATCAGAAAGCAGGCATTAGTAACAGGGACACCACAGACTAGAAGACATCTGTCCCCCGCATTGGGGTAACATAGGGTACTGAAGTCATCCATGCACTTGTCCCTCCCATTCAGGGAGATTTCTTTTGGTCTGGATCTTACTGCCTCATCAGTCCCATGACTTCCTACTCTGCCCCCAAATAGAGGCAATGACATGGGTTAAGGAGAGGTTAGTGCATGAAATTTGGGATCAACACCCTTGATCTAGCCTGGGATCAAAGGATACAAGCTCCTAAGTGTCTGGTGATTCTCATCTATCTAATTCCATAGGGAGAGGATGGAAGCAGTTTGGGTACCAAAGATCAGTTTTCAGGCTCAAGAGCCTCGATCTCAGACATGGTAGACCTATCTCAGCTGACCCAAAGACTCAGCCTGAGTTCAATAATAAAAGGCTACAAGTTGGGTGACAAATGATTTGTGAAGGCCCGTGGCATCTGGACTGAAGGAAACCAATACGGATGGGTGTTAGCTAAGGAAACTCCATGTGTGCCATTCATCGGTATCACGTCTATAGGCTAAAGATCTAGAAGAAAAGGACGTGGCCTTGGCAAAGTAGCAACTACTGAATATTAGCAAAAAAGCAACCTACTGACATTTGACTTTTTTCTCTCCCACGTTCCTGTCCTTTGTTCTTCCCTAAGCAGTATTTTCATGCCACCCCTTCCTCCTTAGAATCCCTCACTTCCGGGTCCATTCGGGCCTCTCCTCCTCTGTTGTGAAATGATCACTCCTCTACTGCTCTTCTTCCTGTTCCCTCAGGTGTTGCCAGAATCAGGGACTCCAGAGTGTTCAGAGACAGCCTCAGTGCTAAGGTCACCTTGCCCCCCATTAGCCTCATCTGACTGTCGAGAGGAAGCTATTTCACACTAAGGTGTAAATGCCTGACGATCCGTCTTAGTGAATTAACCCTCCCAGCAACACTGGCCATTGTAGAGTAGCTACTGAAACTGTGCCTCTTTGATATCGGAATTTCACTAGAGATGAGCAAAGGGATCTGTAATCGCCCCTTGTAAGTCTCCGGCTGGCCAGCCACCATGGAGGGTAGAAGAGGCCTTCTCCGCTTCGAGGCAAGGGGCTCTCCCTGCATCTTGAGATGACGGGAGCCCACGTTGCTCATACGCTGGGACGGCCTTGAAGAGGCATTTCTAGAAGACAACTAACTCAAACTGACCGAACCCAACTCTCTTTGCCAGAAGAGGCCTCTTTCTGAATTAAAAATAGAACAAAAATTAAGCCCATTTGTGCAAATGGGGTTAGATCCATTCTGTTAGGGCCTCTTTCACACTGGGACTCTCCCCACTGCAATCAGAGCCCCAGCTTAACAAGCCACAGGTGTACACCCCATGAGCGGCTGAAAATGTGATTGTAATGGGTGTGTTGACAGTTCAGTAGCCATAATCCATGCATCCCGAGGTGCACCTGTGCGTCTGTCAGATCGTTAAGCGCCGAGGGCTCGGCACACCGCCCCCACCCCGGTTGCTTCAGAGCCTTTGGAACAGCTGAGAAGCTCCATCAAGGAACCAGGACGAGGGTACCAAGGCAATGGGCTCCTTAGGAGCCCGAGACGATGGGGCACACCGGGAGGCATGGGCAGGCTTAGCTTAGAGTTCTTCTCACCCTCCCTCGGCCCCCAGGTGTTCGACTGGGACGAATGTCAAGCAGCACAGTGCTCCGGCCCCCAGTGCTCCCTGATTATTTAAAAGCCTTTTAGTGGCTTTCCTGTGGCATGTGGGTATTCAGCCATTGTAGCGGGGTGCAGCTGTAGCCCCAGCACGTGAAATCCCAGCTTCTGCACAAGTCCTTGAGGAGCTGAGAAACACTTTCTCGCAGCGGCTTTTAAACTCTCTCAACTCTCTCAACTCCAGAAGTTTGGGGCCAGGGAAGGGGGGAGAAGATGGTCCAAAGCAGACCATCGAGAATGGGTGTCTGCCCTCCTGATGAGTGCCTCCCTCCCCCCGCAGTAATCCCGAGTACAAGGACACACCCATGGATATCGCACAGCTCCCCCACCTGCCGGAGAAAACTTCGGAATCTTCGGAGACGTCCGACTCTGAATCAGACTCTAAAGATACCTCAGGTATTACAGGTATTCCTCCTTCTCCATGTTCCGTGCTCTCGGCTTGCCTGTCCTAACACGAGGGGTGGGCGGCGGCCCAAGGGTGGCCATCGGAGCAGAGCGTGGTTCCATCGGGTACAGACAGAGGTCACATCAAGCTGATAGGGAGTCTCTCCCTGCACACGTGTGTGTGTGTGTGTGTGTGTACCACCACATACATCTGTGCACACATATATATGTGTATATACCTATACATATGTGGTATCTACAGGTGCATGTATGTGTCATGTGTATATAAACATATGCATGTGTACATGCTTTATATACACAGATAGAGACTGATTTAGCAATCGCTCCATGTCAGCCCTCCGTTGGCCACACAGAAGGAGTCCCGCCCCGACCCCCTAGCTAGCTTTGGGCTCTCTACCAGAAACAATAACAGGGCTACGTACGCTACCTCTAAGACCATCTGTACCTTTGAGCCCCAAATATTCACATCCTTACCAAGCTGGGGTTGAGCCTCCAAAGCAGGATACTTAATGGCATTGGTGAATGAATCTTTGCAAAGTAGACTTTCTAGGAGTTCTCTGGGGCAAAAGAAAGTTAATTTAAAATTTTACTTTTCCTCCAGTCCTCAACCCCCATTCCACAGACACACTTAGAGCTAAGGAGCGCAGAACTCACAGAATCTTGTAGCTGCACAGAATCCTAAGCCTCTTCTAACCCAATCTCTTCCACGGAAATGAAGTAGTTCCACGATTTATCCAAGGTTCTAGTCCAGGCTGCCATCCAAGAGCAGAGCCATAAACTCAGCATCTGCCCTAAATCTTCTGAGCTGTGTTACTGGGAAAATCTATTTTCCCTCTAACGTGCCAGATGGCTAGGGGTCCCCCACCACCACCCTCCATCCCTGGGGCATCTACTCTCCAGGCTTGTATGCCCATACCCCTCTACCCTAGACAAAGCTTCAGGGAAGCAGAAGGAGGTGCAGAGCACAGAGGATCTTGACAGTTTTCCTATCCTAAACTGAATTCATTTCAAAGCTCTTTACTAGGGCAGAAGTTCTAGAATAGACAGGCTCTGCTCCTTATTTATGTGTGGTGGGAGAGCAGGGAACAAAAAAGACGACAATTCCACGACCTGCCCCCACGGAGCCTATATTCTAGTTGGGGGAAGAGATCGAAGTAAAAAAAAATAATAATAATAAGCACCATCTGATTCCCTGCACGGCTAAGCACTATAGAGAAAAATAACTTTAGGAATTAGCAGTGTGGTTTCCAATAATGAACAAATATTCACCCACGGAGAGTGCAGACCTCTGTAGAAAGTCACCTTGCCTACCATCATTTTTCTGTGTCACTAACGTCTTATTCCAGGTTATTGACTCTGACGCCCTGAATATTTTTGCAGGACTTCTCCAATGTTCATATGCCCCATGATCACCTGGGGATCTTGTTCAAATACAGAATCTGATTTAGCAGGCCTGGCTGAAGAGCTGGGATTGTGCATTTGTAACAAGTGTCCAGGTGATGCCAGTGCTGCTAGTCTACAGACCACACTTGGAGTAAAGGCCCTGCTAATAGAGGTCCGAGAGAGAGAGAGAGAGAGAGAGAGAGAGAGAGAGGGAGAGAGCGCACGCCCAGGCTTTAGGTGACTAAGGTGGGGGAGCAGCTCAGGTGGGCCAAGGCACCTCCCCAGCCCTGCCCCGCCCCGCCTACTCTACCTCACCCCCTCAGCAGGTGCGACATGGGTCCTGCCCTGCTAATGTGGTGTCTTTTGTCTCTCCTCTCCCCGCCGCCACCTCCGGCCACTGGCCCCACGCAGAGGACAACGAGAATTCCAAGTCCGACGAGAAGGGTAACCAGTCCGAGAACAGCGAAGACCCGGAACCCGACCGGAAGAAGTCAGGCAACGCGTGCGACAACGACATGAACTGCAACGACGACGGCCACAGCTCCAGCAACCCGGACAGCCGCGACAGCGACGACAGCTTCGAGCACTCGGACTTTGAGAACCCCAAGGCGGGCGAGGACGGCTTCGGCGCGCTGGGCCCCATGCAGATCAAGGTGGAGCGCTACGTGGAGAGCGAGTCGGACCTGCGGCTGCAGAACTGCGAGTCGCTCACGTCCGA
>CM052896.1:71319215-71354666 GCA_028534135.1 Potos flavus
AGGATGAGGGAATGAGGGAAGGAAGGAAGGGAAGAAAATAAAGAAAGAAAATGAAACAACTTGTTAAGAGGCAAAGATTCCACTAGAAATGTCCATGTGGTAATGGCAGGATAGCTTGAGTTTCTATTAAGAAAGGAATAGCAAAATGGACAAAGCAAAAAGTTTGTTCGTTCTTGCCTTCCTGGGTAGTCCATACAGCTGGCATAGAGTTGGTCATCAATAAATGCTGGCTGCAGGATGTGTGTATGTGTCCATAACACAATCTATTCTATATACAGCAATAAATTAGGCAAATCAAATAGAGAAGGGAATTAGAAGAAAGAGCCCAAGAAGTTGCCAACTTAGTAAGCTTTGACATCATAGGCCATGGACAGCCAAGTAAATGGGTCTTACATCCTCAAGTAGGTACAATTTAATAACAAATCCTCACTGATGAGCTGTAAACTCGAGCATCATCCCGAGGATCTTAGCAACTCTCAGGTAGAAATCACGTCTCCTTAATTCTAGTGCTGAGGATCTTTCTAGCCCATTATCAAACAGTTATAATTTTCAGAGGAGGCTGAGCTGAAATCTGGCCTCTGGAGTTCAGTGGAGCCCTCTGCTCTCTGAGCGGCCTTCAAAAATGTGAAGATGGTCATCAGAGTTCGGTAACTCTCTAGGTTATCCCCTGCTGTTCCAGCTGTTCCTTCCCTAGGCTCAGCACTCGCATCCGGGCACACCAGAATTGGTCAGAGCCCCTGTATTGCTTTCCTAGGGCTGCCTACTTACCATAAACTGAGTGCCTGGAAACAAATCTATTCTCTCACAGCTCTGGAGGCTAGAAGCCTGACCTCAAGGTGTCAGCATGGTTGGTTCCTTCTGGCAGGCTCTGAGGGAGAGTCTCTTCCTAGCTTCTAGTGGTTACCAGCAATCTAGCAATCCTTGGCACCCCCTGACTTCTAGATTCATCACTCCTATCTCTGCGCTCATCATCACGGGCCATCTGCCCCTCTGTGTCTCTACGTCTTCAAATGACATTCTCCCCACTGTGTCTCTCCTCTTCCAATAAAGACACCAGTCATATCAGATTATGGGCCCACCCTACTCCAATATGACTGCACCTTCACTAATTACATTTACAGTACTTTATTATGAGAAGGAAATGAAATTAGTATCACATGCTGAGGTATTGGGGTTTACAACTGTAACTTTTTCAAGGACATAATTCAACGTCTAAGAGGTCTTATTAAAATATGGCACTTGGGGGGGGGGGCACCTGGGTGGCTCAGTGGGTTAAAGCCTCTGCCTTCGGCTCAGGTCATGATCTCAGGGTCCTGGGATGGAGCCCCACATCGGGCTCTCTGCTCAGGGAGCCTGCTTCCCCCTCTCTCTCTGCCTACTTGTGATTTCTCTCTGTCAAACAAATAAATAAAATCTTTAAAAAAAAAAATATGGCACTTAGGGCCAATCACAGATCTCCATGTGTGATCTGGTGCCAAAATGGGATGGAAGTCCAGTACATCTCTTGCTCACAACTCTGAGGGGGTTTTTTGGGGGGTGGGGGGGTAAAAATTTTTTAAGTAATCTCTACACCCAACATGGGGCTTGAACTCACAACCCTGAGAGATCAAGAGTTGTGTTCTCTACCAACTGAGCCAGCCAGGTGCCCCAGGACTCTGAGCTCTTAATTAAAGCAGCCTGAGAGGACAGTCACTTCTTAGCAGCCAGATCAAATTGTTCTCTCCTCTTGAGCTTCTGGTCAACCAGAACACCTCGGTTTTTTTCACAAACTTTTGTTAAGATAGGTCTCCCACCTCCTGTGTATGTGTGCCCCTCATGTAATGTTGGCACGTGCTCAGGTGGACAGCAGTTTGAGGAAAGAAGTTCATTAGTCCATTAGGCATGGGAGGTGAGCTAGAGCCTGTCCCTGTGAAAACACGTTTCTCGTTCTCATTGTACTTTACATGCTCTCTGAGACCACTTCACCCAGCCCTGCTGGAGAGGCGAGCCTGGCCCCTGGTGTCTCTGAAAGCTTTCTGGCACACAATACATCCACAACAAACGTCCCAGTGGGCTGAGGCAGAGAAAAACCAACCATGAGAAGAAAATGGGCAAAACTGGACAAATCACCGTATTAGCCCGTCTATGGGGGCAGAATGGGGTTAGAGATGCCAAGACTCCTGATATGTATGAGTAATATCATCCATTCAAAATTCAAGAAGGAATAATCAGGCCAAACTCATCAACTCTCCGAAAATGATGGGGTCTCCTTTTGTCTCCCCTTGCATGGATCAAAATCAAAGAGATTAGTGTAAGACCGTCCTGTACTTTTCTGGAAACAAAGCACAGTTGTTTTCACTCTTCAGTTCATCTCTCCCTATTTGGCAGTCATGAGACCCACCAGTAGGAATGACTGAGATAACAGTCCTATGTTGAAAGAATTGTTCTAGAAAAGTAAAATTAGTTTCAGTTTTAAAATGCATGCAAACTATTAAAGCTACTTTAAAAAAAAGAGAGCATAAGGAGGCGGCTTTTCCTTGTACTGAAGGAGTTTTCAGATTTATAGCGGAAGTGTCAGAAACAGGATGTAATATCCATGTGACCCCCCCACACCTCCCCCAAACAAAACCATTATACCCTTGATGAATTATTGACTTTAGAGTTTTATCTGTGCCATGAATAATCACAAACTTGGGAGTCTCAGGGCACAGTTCATAAACAAATAATTATATCACAATGATAATTTTTCAGGAATTCCGACATCAATCATGGCCATGTTATTATCAAGTACACTTTCTGGTTGCCTCTATTCATCAAACCCTCCCCCCTCTCCACCCTTCCACACCACACAAGCAAAACTCATCACCAGATTGCCTCTTATTTACACATCACTCAAAGCAGGAGAGAGCGGGCATACACAAAATGGGCCAACCCGGCATTTATGAGAGATGAGTTTTCATTAAGAAAGTTTAAATTAAATGCATTGAGAAAGATGGAGGGGGGGGCGAATTAATTATTCCAGACTCCCCCAGAGAAGTGTCGCCGAAGAGATCTTATTCAGGAGATAAAAACAGACACGAGGTTTATTCTATTATTCCATTTCGGGCAATACTAATAAAGAAAAAGGAGTTCATCTCTGAAAGCCAAGGAAAGAGCAGCAGTGTGGTAATGTAAACTCTTTGAAATAACAAGCACCTGTGCACAGACACCTGGGGGGGGGGGGCGTCCTCCAGCTTCCTCCCTCCAGTGGGAGTGGCCAACGAGGTGGGTACAACGCTTGGAAAGGGCGTCCATACCTTCCCTAAGTCTGTATACACACCAGAGCTCCGGCTGCCCAGGATATTTGAGTCTGATCTAAACCACTCTGCTGGGACTCTACCAGAAGGTTAACATTTCCAAACATAGTAACAGTACAAAAAGCATCTCCAACTACCTTGTTGTTTAACATCACTGAAGGTCATAGGCCTACTTCTTGGATAACACGTTCATCTCACAATTCACAAGAAAAACCAATGATTAGCAAAGCAACAGAGAAAGTACCCTCTCAAGATAAAAGGTCGTATACAATACAGGGTTATGTACAAATCCATAATACGGTAGGGTTGCCATCAACTCCTCGTGCAAGAACTTTCTCGCCGGTCTCTGTTTCTAACTGGTAAGCTATGCAGGCAAAAACAACGTAATTTGAAATCTCCAGTAGGGAGATTCTCCCCATTAGGGAGATACCAACCCAAGCATCTGAGACTTCCCAGTCCCCCAGTAACGTCTCACTTTTGAGGACAGCCCTTGGGTATGTTCAGCCTGACCTTAGATCATATTCTCCTCTCCTTGACATCAAAGTGTGTCTAAGGAGAGGTAGGGCTAGTGTCTAGCAGTGAGCACCGTGAATGGGGGTAGGAGACACCGTCAGCGTAGTTGAACTAGATCCAGTCCGATCAGCCCCAAACTTCACCATCCAGGCGACCAAGCAAAGTAGCTCAAGGCTTCAAGGACGCCGGACTATTTCATCTGTAACTCAACTGCCCTCTCTACTGCTCTCATTTGAAAATCTTCCAGTTTCTTGAATGGTCTGCCTGGAGACCAATCTTGATATACACCCTCATTAAAAGGAGAGGAAGTGGAATCAAAGAGAGACAGACACAACTCCTAGTCCATGGCTCTGTAAAAGTTCTAAACGTCCCCTCAAAACTTTTCTCCCATAACAGTCATACTGTCTTCCCAAGCAGGCCAGATCTCCCCTCGCTCTTCCTTCCCCACACAAAGGCCCCAACTCTGGTGCCTGGCCCTCCCCTTTGCCAGCCCAGCCCCCTCCTCCCTCCCGGCCTTGGGTCTCCCTCCCACCTGCACCATCAGAGCTCCTCTGGTGTCTGTTTTATTTTCTCCTGTGGGGCGACTTGACCTCTCTTGGCTATCCACCTCCCTCCTCTCCACCATCACCCCAGTCAGCCTCATGAGGCCCTCAAGCCAGCCAATCCATTAAAGGCCCTCTGGGGAAGTCTACCCTTTTTTAGAAAGCTGGGGAGGGGCCGACCGTGAATTCTTAACATTTTAATTTGGGGATCACATGGGAGGGCCAGCCCCCTGGTAGAGGGGAGCTGGGCAACGGAAAGGGAAGAGGAAGAAATAAGGAAGCTCCCATAAGCCCTAAGTTCATAACCCTCTCCAGGGCAAACGCTAACCGTGGTCACTGGCCCAGTGCACCCAGCGTGAGCAGCTCCCATCTGTTCACGCTGATTCACCCAGGAGGCCTCGGTCCCAGGCACAAATTCACAAACCTCCGCAGACAGCCCGGCTTTGGAGTCACACGGAAGAATAAAAGCCATCTAACCATCAAAAGGACCTTTTTCAAAAATACTCATCTAACTGCTCTTTCCTTGATGGTATTTTCCAGGATGAGGAAAGGAGTAATTTTTTTTTTTCATTTTTAACATTTGGAATATATGAAAAGGAAGCTCATATTTTTTTTTTTTTCTTTCATATTTACACCTCACTTCCCTGCATGCTACTCTGGATATTTACATAGAGTTGCCCAAGTTAGAGACATTCTCCCCGACATTGATTAATCTATAACTCTTTGAAGTCAGGAAGCACTACTATCTCCACTTTACAGATGTGGAAACTAAGACACAGAGGTTAATGATGCCCAGAGGTCGAACATCCAGTCAATTGCGCAAGTGGATTTTATTTTACTTTATTTATTTATTTATTTATTTGCACAAGTGGATTTTAAACAGAAGCGCCCGTTTCTGCTCTTCGGCTTAATTCGGGTTTGTTCTTAATCATCTGCCCTGTTCCCATCAGAGCCGTCTCTGACGTCCAGCCAGCTCTAACTTTGCCGTGAGGCCCTTAATATGCTTCTTGAAAGACCAACGCTTTCCTTGCCTGCTGTCAGCATTTACCCTCTTCGTATTTCTGCCTTTGCTCATAAATAAATGACAATTCCTTTCTGGAGTGTTTGGCAATGGTTTCGCCTTGCTACATAGTCCTTATTATTTTAATTGTTTTTTTTATTATAAATTGTTTATTTCTTATAAACAAATTGCTTCTTATAAACAATTTTTATTTTTAATTCTGTATTTCTTAATTGTTATTATCTCTTAATTGTTTACAACACACGGAAGGCCTGTAGTTCTGTCTAAGCCTAGACTCTCCCGTTCTGCCTCATTTCCGGCAGTTGCCCTATGATTAATTTAGTGAGAATCTCTCCAAACCAAGCCAGGGATATAAAGATGAATAAAATATTACCCTCTGCCCTTAAGTTGTTCACCAAGTACAGAGGGAGACAAATGTAAAAGTTAATCATTCCAACAGTATGACAGAGTGATGCGGCAGACATACAGACCGAGGGTTGGGGGTGCCCTGAGTGATGGCCATTCAGGCCACGAGGGCGGAGAAGCGTCCCAGGAGGAGACGATGCTTAAAGCAGGTCTTGAAAGACAAGAAGAAATGAATCACGGGCGCTAGAGGAAGGGGGATTCCTAGAAGACCTCGTCAATATCATGGAGGCAAGACAAAGCTTGCGAATAATTCACTATGCCGGACTATGGCCACATCTAGGGACGTGTGTAGACGTGGAAATAGGTCAGTGGACAAGTTCATGAAACAGGTTAGCCCAAGCTTTGCCAAGCCAAGCCCTGTGCCCTCATGCAGAGCTGCAACCTCCCAATAGAAGGGGTACCTCGTTCTCGCAGAAAGGCATGCTCCACTCTCTGAGCCCTCCTTTCGCATCTGCTGGGCTGCATGTGCCCCGAGGGAATGGGGGGGGCCAACATTTTTTTTGTTCATACAAAAGAGCCATGTAGACAAGCAGCAAACCAGCTAGGGAGCTACCCTGAATGTTACGCCAAGGACTCTGAATGGCATCCTATAGGCAACGGGAAGTTTAAAGGATTTTATTCAGAGAAGTAACATAATAGAGTTTTTGTATTGGAAAGGTCACTCTGATGGCAGTTTGAAGGACAGCCTGGATTAAATAGAGGCAGTTAGGAGGTGGTCGTAGTAATATCCCATGTGATAAAGGATGAGGGCCTGGGCGAGGGCAGGGGTCGGGGTGGAAGGAAAGGGCTGGATTTGAGGGCCTCAAGGAAGAGGTTTTAGTGACAGGTTAGATATGGAGAAAAATACTGGAAAGAAAGGAGAGAGAGAGGACTCCCAGGTCCCTGGCTTGGGCAGATGGCTGGAATTTACCAAGATGGAGAATACAAGAGAAAGAAAAGGTTAAAGAGAATGAACAAGAAGGGGAATTAAAGAACTCCATTTTAGATGTAGTAAGTTTTAAGTGTTTATGGAGAATCCTGGTAGAAATGTCCAGTGAGCCACTGGAAAGTAGTTCTAGATTTCTGGAAAGAAATCTGTTTTAAAAATACAGCATCAGAGACATCAGCTCTTAGACAGTAGGGACAACCATCAGTCCAGGGGCCATTGCCTAGGAAAGCAGATAGAGGATGAGTAAAGGGCCAGGAATAGAGTGCTGGGGGGTGTCAAAACAGTGATCAGAGGAACATGAACCTTTGACAGAAACTGGAAACATAAGAGATCAGAAAGGTAAAGAGAAATGTGTCACAGCAATCAGAGAAGAAAATGATTTCAAAAAGAATCAACATTACCCGAAGCCACACAAAAATTAGGTAAGGACTCAAGTACCAAATGGTTTTGGCCAACAATCCCAGCAAATGATGGCTACCCTTTCCAGAAATTTGACAGTGAAGGAAATGAAAAAGGAAAGGCTTCTTTCCAAGGAACAGCCTGATATTTGGCACTGATTGGTACGCTCTTCCTTCGAAAAACAGTCATTCCGTCACCATTCATATCAAATGGGTACCAAACAAGAGAACTTGAGGTAAAGTCTTACCTTTATGGAATCTACCCTCTTCCTATGTGCACCACACGGGTTCACCCTCCAGCCTAGACTCTGGACCAAACACTGCAGTCCCAGAAGACTCTGCATGCACTCGGATCAGACACACTGCGTGCTGTGTACATATCAAGGACTTCCTGCACTCTTACAGACATCTGTCCCAGGGAAATTAATTGACTTTGTTTGGCATGACCTCTCTGATAATTCACAGTGGTTCTTCCGTGATGGTCTTTACTTTTAAAAAAGATACCTCATTCCAAGAAAGAGAAAGTAATTAAGTATATAACTGAGGCTTTATTCCATACAGAAGGTGAGTTTGCTCCCAAACTTGCATGAGACTGGAGGTTGAGTCATATGGAATTATCATTCCTGGTCAAGCCACTATCACCAAATACCATTGTAACAAACACTGTTGGTTGACTACCCAATATCCATTCTTCTTTTTCTCTTCGATAACAGAGTCTAAAACTTTAGCTAGGCACAGCGTTGCCCAGAATAAAATACTGCACTTCCTAGACTCCCTTGCAGCTAAATAAAGCTATATGACAAAGCTCTAGCTAGTGAGATCTGAGCAAGGATGGGAACTTCTAAGTGATCTGATACTCTAGAATGGCACACCTTTCTGCTTTCATCTTTCCTCCTTGTTCTAGACTGTAACTCAGCATAATAACTGGAGCTCCAGCAGCCATATTGGATCATGAAGTGACCTTAAAGATGGAAGGTGTGGACTAGGTTAAAGGAACAGAACTTAGCTCTTTGGGCCATACCATGCCAGCCATGGACTACCTGTACTATCTCAACCATGGACAATCTGGACGTCTTTCACATGAAACTGAAAAACCTATCTTGTTTACTTCATGTCATTGGGTAGGGAGAGCTTATTTGGCTACTGAATTCAACTCTTAATTGATGAACTGACTGTTCATCACGAAAGCAAGCTCCCTAGTTCTTTCCTAAAGACCATCTTTTGACCTTCATTGCTCCTGGCACATTCCAGCACAAGAATGGGAAAGCTTAAGAAATCAAATGCGGGAAAAGCTAGAAGCTTCAATATCGTAGGGGGGATGCAATGAGGTCCTTTAAACCTTTGGCAAACAGCTGACAAGTGAGGATTCCAGCTACCTCCACATACCCAGAGACAGAAAGAATCCCAGAGGGAAGTGGAAGTACTTCACAGTCAAAAACAGAACCAATTCTGGCTGCACAGGCAATACATGGGCTTTCTCTATCCCATTCGTTGCAAGGTGGTGTCTTCTATAAAACCACTTATCTCAGAGGCATCGTCTGAACTGTTCTTCAGCACCAAACGTGGTCACAGCTCCAAGAAAAAGTCAAAAGGCCTCTGAAATGGACAACTCAGAACAAATCAAGAACTTCCCCAAACGAACTTTACCATCAGAGGACAGTGAGAAGGTTTATGGCAACATCGGTGTCTGACATGGATGGAACTGGGAAAACTTCTTCATGGAAGCTGGACTAGTAATGAGAACCCAGAGTGGTATGACTCAGCAGCCACCACTTATCCCGGGACAGGACACACTCCCAGCCGAGGGCTTTGAACATTGCCTAATGTGAGCAATTGGAAACTGAGAACTACTACAAAGAAAACATCAAGTCATCAAGATAATCATAGATACCATCTACCCACGCCAGGCATTCTGGTCCGTACTTTACAGCCATTCTCTGTTGCAACCTCCTGACCCAGTAATGGTAGGGATTGTTATCTCAACCTTACAGATTGAGAAGCCGAGATTCGGAGAAGTTGGGTGACTCATTCAAAATCTCATAACTATTAATGGTGGAGCCAGGTCTCCCTGGTTCCAAAGCGTCATTTTTGTTTAACCATTTTGTTATGGGTTTTCTTTACCCCTTGGTGTACAAGAAGATCTGGGGAAGGAAATTGTTCCTGAAAGCCGGAGCACCTATTTTTTTTCTTTTAAAGGCTTCGTGAAACAGAGATCTTAAGATAAAATAATAAGTGTTACTAAAAAAAAAGTTTCTTGATAATGATGTCTGATTCACCAGCAATAAAAAAAAATTGACATTTATATTCCCACATAACACAGTCTAAACTTTTATAAAACCAAAAGTTTCCAAACTACAAACTCGTATCTATAATTACATTGGAAGACTGAAACATACCTCTCTTACAAACTAGTATAACAAGGAGGAACAAAAAAATAAATACTGTATCAATAATTTGAACATGATTTATAAATCTCACCTAATGTTGCATATATGGAACATCACACTCAATAATTGCAATATTGAAACTTTCAAGTTCACATAGAACACTTATAAAGCTGACCATATGCTAGGCTTTAGCAAGCTTCAACCAAGGTCTAAGGATTGAAATGTTTAGATTCAATACTTTCTCTCACCATAATGAAATTAAGTGAGAAATAAATAGCCAAAAATAACTAGAAAATCACCATATGTTTGGAAATTAAGAAAAACTCATAAAGGAGGCATCATGAAGGAAACTAGAAAATAACGGATCAATAACAAAAATACTTTATATCAAAACATGTAGGGTTCAGCTAAAGCATTACTTACAAGGAACTATATAACCCTATAAACATGTATTAGAAAAGAAAAATAATTGAAAATCAATGTTCAGCATCCCTATCAAGAAGTTAAGGAAAATGTAAATGAAATGAAAAGGCAGCCTACTGAATGGGAGGAAATGTTTGCAAATCATATATCTGATAAGGGGTTAATATCCAAAATACATAAAGAACTTCCAGACCTCAGTATCGAATATAAATATATTTGCATTTAAATATATTGTTAAATATATAAAGCAAATATATTTAAATATACAAAGCAAAAATAATAATCCAATTAAGATGAGCAGAGGAACTGAATGGACTTTTTTTCCAAAGAAGACTTCCAGATGACCAACATGAAAAGGTACTCAGCATCACTGGTCATCAGGGAAATGCAAAATCAAATCACAATGAGACGTTACCTCACACCTGTTAGACTGCCTACTATGAAAAAGACAAGAAATGACAAGTGCGGGAGAGGATGGGGAGAAAAGAGAACCCCTATGCACTGAAGGTGGGAAGGTAAATTGGTGCAGCCACTGTGGAAAACAGTATGGAGGCTCCTCAAGAAATTAAAAATAAAAATTTTTTAAATCTTTAAAACACGGAGCTCATAGAAATACAGAATATAGACTGAAGTTTGCCAGAGATGGGGGCATAAGTTTGGGGGTGGGAGGGGTAGAGCGGAAGGTGATTAAAAGGCCCAAACTTTCAGTTAGGAGATAGATAAATTCCGAGGATGTAATGTACAGCACAGTGACTATAGCTAACAATTCTATGGTGCATATTTGGAAGCTGCTAAGTGAATAGATCTTAAAAGTGCTCATCACAAGAAAAGAAGTTGTAACAATGTGAAGTGATGAATGTTAACTAAGTTTACTGTAGTTATCATTTCAGCATATACATATGTATATCAAATCATTACGTTGTATACCACAAACTAATACAAGGTTACATGTCAATTATATCTCAATAAAACGGGATGAGGGGCGCCTGGGTGGCTCAGTGGGTTAAAGCCTCTGCCTTCAGCTCAGGTCATGATCTCAGGGTCCTGGGATCGAGCCCCACATCGGGCTCTCTGCTCAGCAGGGAGCCTGCTTCCCCCTCTCTCTCTGCCTGCCTCTCTGCCTACATGTGATCTCTCTCTCTCTGTCAAATAAATGAAATCTTTAAAAAAAAAAAAAAAAAAAAAGACTGGGGGGCAGAATATTCAAAAGGCATCACCACAAAACAATACCCAGTATTGGACTAGGGGTCGGGAATCAGACACCTTTGTAATAACCTCTCTTATCCTGTGACCAGCTACTGGTCACTTCATCTCACTGGAGTCCAATTGTCTTAACTCCAGAGTGAGATAAGTTTGGACAAGATGACTCGTAAGCCCCATGAAGGAAAAGTTCTCTTCTCTGTCCTCCACCTACCCAGCTGCAATACGGCTACGTCACATTCCTGATGGCTGAACCCCAGCGCAGGCTGCGTTCTTACCTCCGCTGGGCTACGGGGGAAGACGGTCGCTGACAATTTCCTGCTTTCTAAGTTAGTAGTATAATCAAACTCATTGTGCTTGTTATAGAAACAATGTGTTTTATTTAATTCTATATAAATATTCAATTAGGAGGATGAAAAGAAAACAAATGGTTGTTTCTATGAGAATGAGTTATATAAAGAGGATTTCACGAAGGAGAGTCCCTGTAAAATTTTGATGGGAAGGACTGTAAAACATGAAGGAGAAAAAGTAAAATTCTAGATGGATTCTGCTTTCAGCTTGTATCGGAAACCTCTTTAAAGTTGCACCTGTCTTTAAATAAACGAAAATTTGGACAATGGAGATGACACGTTTCGATGGTATTTGTGCAAGAAAAATGATGCTGAACTATAATTGGTAGACTTGCACTAAGTAAAATTTTTTTAGCCTGGAATCTATATCAAAATGTAAAAACCTTTAGATTTCTTCATTTAATACAAAATGTTATAGGTACATATGCATTGGGTTTTCTATGGGTTTTTTTGGTAAAGTAAGTTCCACACTCCATCCAACTTTTTGGCTCAGCTCTCTGTCTTGATTTTGTTAGATAACAAGGCTTCTTCCCTAATTTTGTAACTGGGATTGTATTTATGCGAAATAAACACAGTGCTCTTTGAGGCCCCAGCCTTCAAGAAACTCTCCCTCTCGGCCTTCTGAAATGGCCCAAATGTTAACTCTTCGACCCTCTCTTCGGTGCTTTCTATCACATCATCTGGCTTTTCAAAAGAACTGGTCAATCTGAAATAAGCAAGACCACAAGGACAAGCATTTCAAATGCTCGCCGAAATCGACAGGAGAGCGGCTTCACCTTGGGGCTCTCTCCAAACATCCATGCCCCATACTAGCGCCATTGTTTCACAAAGTAACCTTTGGCTTCCACTAACAGCCTCAGTACCATTAGGCTGGACAAGAAAGTTAGTCGAAGAGCATTATACTTCAAAAGAGGAGAGAGAAGTCGACAACATTAAAATGACCTTCCCAAGTGACATTTGCAAGGTTATTTCAAGAAACTGTTTTGGTTTCCCCATGTCTCTCTTCTTGTTTCAACAATGAAGACAAATGAGATCCCAAAAAAAATTTCCATAAATTTTCTCCAGCAGTATTTAAATTTTTATTTGGTCTTAACACATTTTAATACAGATGAATTGACCAAACATGGAACTGTGTTCAACATAGAAATAAACGGAGAGGGGTAGATGATGGAAACAATCTTTTATATGGAAGGCTGACTCACCCTTGTCAATGTCCAGGGGAGAGCAGACCCAAAAACACTGACTCATACTAACTGAAATGCACAGAAGATCTGAGGAAGGTGGCAGGCTGGCAATATATCACAGTGAGAAATAGAATTGTCACCGAGACTGGAATTATTCAGGTTGGCATAACAATCTCCTTTTCTCCCTGTAGTCAGGCAAAACCAAATGGTAATCAGAAGCCACTCATTACCATGAGAAATCACTGTGAAAGACTCAGAAATGTTTAAAATCTGTGTATTTTCTGCATTCTCTCTCTCTGTCTCTACATGAGCAGATCTTCGCAAGAACCAGAAAACTGCCACGAGGACGTGAAGTCGGAAAAGGGGGAGTCAGAGGAAGCTCATGTTTTAACATCAGGCTCACAAGAGGGACCCTTTTGCCTTTGGGACTGGAATTTCTGAAAGTCTGATTACTGGTGAATTCTCCCATTCCCAGAAACAGAGCTGGTATGGGATAAAAGAAAAGGGATCCTTGGTGATTCTTTTTTCTGTGCTTCCCTCAGCTGACCAACCCCCCTGCTTTGGACACACGGCTTCTATAAGTCTGTTAATTCATTTATACATGCAGGTAAACTGCCGTCTTGCAAACAGGACATCAACTTGCCTCTTCTAGGAACTCCACACCTCTCTCCTCACCTCCATCCACACTGCCTTTGCACATGTGACTCTACTTCCCTCACTTCTCAGTTCTAGGAGAGGTACTATGGTCACCAAGAACCAGCAACCTTGACCTCATCTTACAGAGGACACGAATCTGTCTGTAATATAGATTTAAGAATGAGTCCTGGTTTCATTTTGATGTTCCTAAATCTTTACTAATTGTGTCAGTTCCCTCCCCAGATGGACAGATCTGGAAGTCTCAAAACACAATTCCTTAATTTATCGAACAAAAAAAGGGCTTTCCCGTTCATCAGAAATTGCTCTTTTGTCAATACATTTTATTCCCACTTTCAAATGAATGATGTTCAGTATTCATATGTTGAAATAAGTTTAAATAACTTACATTTTAGGCCTACAGACTCATATACAGCCTCGCTATAACTCGGGTGTCTTGTTATCCCCTCCTCATCTTCAAGTTTCTTCAAATAAAATTGCATTTAAACCAAAGGAATAGTGAGCCTTGTAGCATTACTGAAAAATCACTTGGGGCCATGTTAAGATAGCAGATTAAAAGTCCTGACTGAATTTTTTCCCACTGATACTAACAGAATGAGAAAAAAGTAATAGAAGGCCAAAAAAATCTCATGACAGCAACCAAATACAAAAGGGTCATAATCTAACTTAATAAGCTTCAATACAAGATATGTTGGAGCAAAGAGAAGAGACTCAGCAAAAATCCATTTCCGAACAATCCCTCATCCTCTCCCCCAAGAATTTCAACATTGATTTTAACTAAGTATTGAGAATTCTCACTAATGCCTACAGATCTGGAGAAAGGCAAACTAAGTGGTTATAATTAACTTTTTCCTGACAGGAAATACTGCTAGGGACAATGTATGAAATGGAGAAAAAGACAGGGCAGACCTGAGCCAAAGTGAGCACTCCAGGCAACAAATACTGTTGAAAAGATGTTAAACACACCTCCAATGGTGTATAGTGAACTTGGTAAAGAACACACAACAGATTCTCAGAAGAGGGCCCAAATAGTCTAACAAAGATGGCATAACGCTGAGATGAGCTTTCTCCCTTTACCCACCCTCCCCGAATCTAAGTCAAAATTCTACATTTTCTATTACTACAGAAAAGTAGAAACTCAGTCATACTGTAGCTTAAAGGAAAACCTAACTGATTTGAGGTATTGTGAGAAGAGAGTTAAAAAAAAAAATCATCCATACAGTATCAGAGCCGACAGAAAATCTAGGCAAAGCTCATGAACATGAGCAAGATATAAAACAAGCAAACAAAAATAAGCCAAAATAAGCCAATCTGTCAACTATGCACACAAATACAGCAAAACAAACCAAAAAAAAAGAAAAAAAGAAAAGAAAAAGTGCATTGTACCATAGAACAACTAGTTAAGAGGGCGCCTGGCTGGCTCAGTTGGTAAAGCATATGACTCTTGATCTCGGGGTCATGAATCCGAGCCCCACATGGGCCTAGGGGTTACTTTAAACAATAAAATAAAATAAATAAAAGCCCTGTTTTTGGAGCACCTGGCCAGCTCTGTCAGAAGAGCATGTGACTCTTGATCTCAGGGTCATGAGTTCAAGCCCCACATTGGGTGTAGAGATTACTAAAAAAATAAATCAACTTTAAAAAACAAAAACAAAAAAAGAACTAAGTAAGGATTTTTTTAAATCAAGAGTTCTAAGATGAAATTTGTAACAGATTGGAGTGAAAAATGTAGATTGTAGCTCAAAGAAAACTGAGATCTGAAGCAATATTATAAAATTAATACAAAAAAACTAGAAAAAGGAAAAGATTAAGGACTTCAGTAACATAGAAATGTTACTGTAAAGTACAGTAACATAAGTACAGTAAGAGATAAGTACTGTAAATACAAACGTCAATATAAAGAAAAGACAAATATAAAGAAATTATAGAAAAGCTGAGAGATATGGAAGACATAAAAAGACAAATCAACATAAGGATAATCAGGATTCCTCACGTCTGTCCCTTCTCCCCCAGTGAAGCAAAAGATGTGTCCAAAGATATGATAAAAGAACATTTTCCTGAAATGAAAAACTGAAGCTGCAGGTCATTTCTGGGAGCACATAACACAGAGTTCAAAATTGAGACAAATCCTAGTTGCATCATTGAACTTCAAGAATAAAAAATTTAAAAAAAGAATTCTATAGCATCCAGACAGCCAAATCAAAATTACAAAAAAGAAAGGAAGGGGAAGGTGAGAACAGGACAAGAAGGAAAGGAAAGGAAAAAGGAAAGGAAAAAGGAAAGGAAAGAAAAAATCAGTTGGTTTCCAACTTCAATGACAGAAGACACTGGAGCAATGTCTACAGCATTCTGATGTCAAGAATACATTACTGAGAAATAACCAGCCAGTATTTCATCTGGATGCAATGGGAAGACATTCTGACACATGAAAGAACTCAAGCAGCTTCTTGGAAAAAGTTTATGATCCTGAAAGCCAACCAATTAAGAGATGCAGCAAAATAATTAATTCAAGAATAAAGAAGTCATATTAAGAAGGTCAGATGATATAGAATCCATTTTAATACTGATTCAATACCACTATAGAAATTATGGGTACCAAAGATAATGTGAATGTTGTAAACCCATGTAATAAAAAAATAATGTAACTAACAAAAAGATGCAAAAGAGACGAAGAGGATGGGTACTCATGTCCTCTTCTTTCAAAAGCATATACTGTCTGTAATGGAATCCTAGTCAAAACCCTGGGACTCCACACAGCTGCATGTGTGTCTTAATGATTTTTAAACTTTAGAGGGATTTTTTTTTTTTAGAGTATTTTATCCCTTGTGGTAGAACACTTATTCAAAGTTATTCAAACTTCAATGCTTCCTTCATTTTAATAGGATATTTTTCTTCTATTAAACTCAGTAAACTTATACACATACGTGTATACACGTTATATATACACCTACACACACTTTTTTTTTTTTTTTTTAAGATTTTATTTATTTATTTGACAGAGAGAAACACAGTGAGAGAGGGAACACAAGCAAGGGGAGCGGGAGAGGGAGAAGCAGGCTTCCCGTTGAGCAGGGAGCCCGATGCAGGGCTCGATCCCAGGATCCTGGGATCACGACCTGAGCCGAAGGCAGATGCTCAACGACTGCGCCACCCAGGCGCCCCCCCCCACACACACACATCTTACATATACTTACACAAATACACATACATTATATATATACTTTTTTTAAAACGTATTCTGGAAATTTTCAAACAATCCCAAAAGTAAACTCCCAAATGCCCATTATCCAACCTCACAACTGTTAACAATTTACCTCTTTTCTGTGAGACGCACACATACACACACACACACCTGTAGTTCACCTAGTCTTAAAAATAGGTGTGGCATTTGAGGTGATTTAAGTTTCATTTTTATATTTTCTGCCTTGTTGAATTCTTTATAATAAACCTTTAATTTTTTCAGAGGACTAATACCTTTCCTCCTTCTTAGCTGCCTCTCTTCTTGCGTTTCCAAAATAACTGGAAGCAAATAGGCCAAATCACCAACAGTGAATGATTCTGAGTGGTGAAAAGGTGGATGATTGTTTTTTCCTTTTTTTAATAGTAAAATTATTTCAGAGACCTCCAAGAAGCCACGAAACACAACCTAGTTGATTTCCACTGACATTAGTGTTCTCCTCAAAGTCCTTTTCATTTTCACTACAAACCATCAGAGTTAGAAGATCTCCCCCCTCTGTTTTAAGCTACGCGCAGGGTAAGAGCTGCACGTGTATTACCTTATCTGAGCTTCGTCAGAAAGCTCATAGGGCCACAGTCTTATTATTCCAACTTCACAGACGAGGAAACTGAAGTGTAAAGAAAGCAAATTGTCCAAGGTCAACCACTTATAAATGCTTCAAACTCAGATGGGAGAAAGGAACTCAGAGATCCACATTCGCGCCTGTCCCCTGTCTCCTGCCTGGAGAAAAGGAGGCCTGAGGCTTGCTTCCCCCGGCCATGGGCTTATCAGAGCCCTCTTCCATAAGGCCAGGTCCCACAGAGGAGTGTTTTCGCCAGCTGCTAAGAAGGTATTTTTGCCCAAGAGGACATTCCTCTCAGGGTAATCTCAGTGGCCCCGGCAGCCTCTAGAAGTCACATATTATGTTCTTTAATGACTAGAGACGTTGCTTATTGGACCGAAAAAAATTCAATAAATGCAATGGCCTCCTGGCCATGAATGATAGCTAAGAAAATACTAACTCTCCTTTATTATATTTTAGGTTCACGATCCAATAGTAAAGCATTAAAACTCCTTTTCTAAAATCATGGTGTATCTCACAAGATAATAGCCTCCTGCCTTCTGACAAGTGCGACATCATTGTCCCTATTTTATAAATCAAGTGTTAAGATACAAAGGTTAAGTAATTTGCCCAAGGCAGGAAAAGTGAGGAACAGAGAGAAGAGTACTAGTCTTCAGGTTTATTAACCAACAAAGAAAATCACATTCACCCTGGGAGCAGCTCCAACCCCCGCTACTCAGTGTTCTGGGAGCTGCGTAGCAGAGACATTCTGCGCACAGAGTCTGACTTGGGATTTTATCTCAGCTTGTCCCACTTTCTAGCTTGGTTACTTCCCAAAGCCTCAGCTACCTCCTCTGTAAACCTGGGAGAGGAAAGGTATTAGTTCACCAGGCTGTTGGGAGCATCGAGCAACACAGAACAGGTAAAGCAGTCCGAGAGGTCCTGGCACATAGTAAGTTCTCAATAAATGTTCATACAGCATGTGTCCAAGTAATGAGATATTCAATACCTCTCTCGACCCTGATTTTCTGCTGCAGTCATGATTTGTTCATAGAACCCTGCTACATTTGACATGTTAGGCTGCCTCTACGCAAGCATCAGCCTATTTAGATGAGGAGATCCACAAACGTAAGTAAACAGAAGGCGTACACCTTCACCTCAGTTTTCATCTGTTCATTCATTTAAGTCATCTCTTTACCCAGTGTGGATCTTGAACACACGACCCTGAGATCAAGAATCACATGCTATACCCCCGGAGCCAGCCAGCTGCACCACCCCTGTTTCGATTAGGATTTTACCCTAGAGAGTATTTTCTCAAGTCCCAAAGAATGTATGCACACACATCACATTAGCTCTGTGAAGTATCTCTGGGCAGCAGAGCAGGCCATTCAAAAGACCCTTCTTCTCTATCAATGAATGGGTCCCAGGAAAATCTCAGAACACAAGAGACATAAACAAGCTAGTGGCCTCCCCATTCATTTCTTCTCAGAGCATGGCTTCCCAACCAGTGGACTAGGAAAGGGTCACAGGGTGCCTGACATTCGTCTTCGGGGCTGATGGCCACCAGCCCAGAATGTCAGGTCTCCCCAGAAGACGGTCAATATTACCATCATCTAATAGTCCTTGGATGTGTCAAGGGGGGGAAGCAGTGTAGAGTTCAGAACTCCGTGCCCACGGTTTGGCTAAGAACCATCCACCATGACTTACTATCCTACTTGCTAAGCCTTCACTTAAGTTCCTTGACGACCCACCACCCGAGTCATGGAGTGCGTGCCTCTCCAACTCAAGAATCTACCAAAGGATGTTTGCTACCCTTGGAGACTGGTGGTAACCCAGGAAATGGGGCTCTTCATTAGACACGCAGTATTATTTAGCTTCTCCTTCAAAGTACTTCGGTATCTATGTAGCTGTGACTCGGGCTTATTTGCCCACGCAAAGCTGTACTCAGATCAAATGCACCCCCCACCACGAAACTGGCAGATACGGCCGGCAGCCACAAACATTTCCAAAACACACCTTAATGAAAAGCCGCTTTTCCATCAGATCCGTCACATTTGAATGGAAAAACAAAATACTTTGTCGCTTCTAATAAGTACAGAGAGCCTGATGGGGTAATGACTTTTTTCTCCCCCAGCACTAACCTCAAATATAATAATGTCTAAATATGATTTTTATCTTTAGACATGCTGTTATTGAGCCAAAACTGAATTCTTGGGCTTGCGTTTCTAGCTTCTATCTCTCCGTCACCGGCTCAGAAATAAAGATGAGTGGGCTATGCTGAATGAACTGGGCTCCTGCATGAAATGGTTTATGACAGATGACGATATATGATGAGAATACAAAACCCTGATGATAATAGGTTTATTTATCGATTGCGAATAAAATTCATGAAGTGTGAAGCTGAAAACTGCACTGGAGGGAATTTGGCAGGGAGGCCGTCAGGAAAAGTATGCACAACACAGGAACAGAGCTGAGAGCTGCCTGACGGAGACCAGCGCGGCCGTGGGGATGGGGACAGGGGAGGAATTCGGCTGTGCGGCGGCTGACCCGCTGGAGTCCTTGTGCAGCACACACGGTCCTCTCTCTGCCTCCCTTCCTCGGCACATGACCCCTGTTCAGGAACTGGGGGCGGAGTGGAAAGGCACAGAAATCCAGAAGGCTGGTGATCGGGAACCCCTTGGCCACCAACAAGCTCTGTGACCTTGGGCAAGAGTTCGAATCCCTGCTGGCTGGGGGTGGAGAGGAATCTCTTCATTTTCTTTCTCTCGTAAAAGAAGAGGTTTTATTCCTTGAACAAAGCCCACGGTGCCCAATGCTGAGCCTGATAAGGCCGAGATGGTCAAGAGGCCGCCGTATTGACTCTAAAGTCCGGCCCTGTCAACGCCAGGAAATACATGCGGCCACCTCAGCGCGGGGTCTTGGCGTTCCCGACATTCTTCAGGGGTCGAAGTTCTATAGTTGAAACTACAAAATCACATTTTTCCATGCCCTTGAAGAAGCTCACAACAAAAATGGGCGGAAAAGCGCAAAATCCAAAAGGCTTTTCACTCCTCTGCACTGTCTAGAAAGACCCTGAGGAAAGGACTGCAAACCTGAGCGGTTATTTGCATATTGCTGGATGATTTACATACTGGGGGGAGCCAGCAAACCCAGCAGTGTCTTCCGTGAATTCTCCCCCCTTTCCCCAAACCACTGCTGAGACAGCTGAAAAGCCTACAAAGGGGTTTTGCCCAATGTACATAGGAATTTGCATACCATAATCTTACAAAATGAGGCCAAAAGAAAAACATCTCTGTTTTATTTATCTTCCTGCAGCCCCCAGAAGCAAGCTCTAGGGAAGCCGTTAATGACAGAGCTTCCTAAGAGGTGGGTTTCCAGAGAGTTTTGGTAGGTAGTGATTGAAGGAGAGAAAAACTAGGGTTCCAATTTAGGTTAGTAACAAGAAAGTCTTGAAGTAGATTTCATCCTGAACACTGGTTGAGATTTCCTTTGAAAGACATAGCATCTGTATTCGTTTTCTATTGCTGGTTCGCCAATTGCCACTAATTTAGCAGTTTCAATTAGCAGATTTCTCATCTCACATTTTCTGTCTCTCAGGAGAACAAGTATGGGTCCCTTGTCCAGGTGCTCACCACGCTGAAATCAAGGTGTCAGCCGGGGCTGTGATCTGGTCTGGGGTGGGAGGTCCTCCACCAGTCAGAGATCACTTTCTTGCAGTCGTAGGACTGCAGGTCTCGGCCCCTAGAGACCACTCACAGATTTCCACCACGTGACCCTCTCTGGAACATGGCCATTTGCTTTCTCAAGTCCAGCAGAAGAATATCTCTGACCTCTAGACCCTCCGCTAAAGGCTCATTTCACAGGGTTAGGCCTCCTTAGGATGGTTCTTTTGGGATTCAAGTCAACCGATCAGGGACTTTAATTTACCTGTCAAATGCCCTCGCCTTCACCATATTCCATTGGTTAGCAAGTTACCGATTCTGCCCACACTCAAGAAGAGGGGATTGGTTACTGGGGGTCATCTTTAGAGTGCTGCCTATCCTGGGACCTCTCTTTGTGTCCTTTTGTATGGTTTGGTTACTTACGTTAATTTCATTGCCCAGGGTTTTTCTGCTCTTGCTGGAGAGAAGTCTTCCAGAAACAAGTCTCTCTCCCCCCGTCAGTATTAGACCCAGATTTTGTCATTACTACTCTGAAGTTTGGGAGTCAGAGGTGACAGGGACTTCTTACCCCTCTACCCTGGCAACTTATTCCTTCTATTGCTCTCTCCCTCTCTCGGGGAAAAAAGCAGGGACAATATAGAAATATCACAATCAACTCAAAATCCCCACAGAGTACATGAAATTACCGTGGAGAAGGTCACCTCACACAGGGAGATTTTTCCATTGAAAGCACCCCAAGCAGAAACACTTTTTGCCTGAGGAGAAATCACAAAGGAGGCTCAGCCTCCAGAACGTGGCAAGTGCAGCGCCAACCATCAAATTGATACCTCCTTTGTTTCAGAGAAAACCCAACTGCTTCTCTCCTCCCCTCTGGGGCTCTACCAAGCCACCTGCAGCCAGGAGCAGCAAGTTTCTTGACCTTACCCCACACTCTAGCAATGAACGACTTAACTTCTTGGCATTATCTTTTCAACAGGAAAGAGGTTTGTGGTTAATGTGAGCCCAGCATTTTCACACACACACGAAATTTGTTTCTGCGCTCATTCCTGGCCCTTTTCCATGCACCTGCCCCTTCACTGCCCCTCCGCCACCCCTGCTCCCCGGTTCTTCCGGCTCTTTTTCTGCATCCCGCCTGCCCCGCTGGATGGTGTTCAGCCATCACTTCAGCCCATCCCCCCAGCTTTCTGCCATCGCTCCTGGGCCTGCCTCCAACACTCTCCTTAGTCCGTGATGGATTGATTTTCTAAAAGGAGAAGCCCTTTGCACTAATGAATAAATAGTGCCAAATCACCCGGCAAGATCGAAAGAGAATACTCTTTAGGGAGAAAGAAGAAGAGAGAAAAAGGAAGGGGAGGGAGGAAACGCATCAGGACCACCGATAGCCAACAAAGCGAGGGAACTTCTATAATGTAAAACTAAATCTTCAGACCAAGACGGAGACTGACTTTGGGTAGGGAGAAATCTCGACCTAACACATACCACTGAAAGGAGGTATTGACAGCATTACAAAGACCACAGTGTGGAAGGAGCAGGTCCAGCGGGTTCCAGAGTGCCACGGCTGGCAGAGCGGCAACCTCTCCCTAGACTGTCATCGAATAAAGGCGCTCTCCTTGGGCATCGTCCACGTTTTAAGAACGTGGGTCGGACGGGCCTGAGTGCGAATGCTGTTGTGTTGTGCACTGACAGTGGGATCCTTACCGAGTCACTCGTCTGCTGGAAGCTTCAGGTTCTCTCTCATAAAATGGAAGCAGGATACCCACGTCACGGCTGCTGTTGTGAGAATCCTACTAGATACACGCTCTGTGACATGATTAGCCCGATGCCTGGCACTTTGCAGATTCTCAGTAAATCTGGCTGCTGATATTAACACTCTGCATTGGGAAGCGAGCCACCCCCCGCCTAAGGCTTCTCAACATTACGCTCTCACCTCACCTCGATGTTGTGACCAGACTGGCTTCTTTGATTTTGTTTACATTAATGTGAGAGAAGAGGACTCCCCCCACCAACCCAATTAAAGATTTTCTGAAACTTAAACATGAAAACAGTCCCTTGCACCTGGAGCTATGAAAAAGCTATTCTGACTGAGGCACCTGCCCCTGACTGGGGTCTTGTAAGGGATTTTCTTTGGGGATGAAGTTCTAAAGAAGAATGCTGGCAACCCAGGCTGAGAGGAAAGCCTGGGCTTTTTTTCTGTGTTTGTACAACGGATACCCCAAGAAGGTCCTGAGCGACGGGCACATTCCAGCCTTCCTGGGACCACAGTGAACCACAGCAACTCCAAGAGTGCATTTGGAAGCCATAAAGACGTTGACCCGAGGAGAGCATAAGAAGACAAGAGGGGCCAAGTCTAATGACAAAATAAGTGAGTTACCTTTTAAAAAAAAAATGTTTGGAATATAAACAAACACTGTTGATTTGTAAAGATTTCAAGCATACGGTCAGCAAGGGAGTTGCTAACCGTCTTTCCTGCAAGAGTCCCCTCAACCATAAACCAAGGCCAAGCCCCTTGGCAAAGGCTCGTGCGTTCAATCAGACCCCATTCCGTAAATACACGCGTGAACCCTCTTCACAAAGCATCCGGCTGCAGATCGCGAGCTCTGTTTTCCAGCAAAGGTCAAAAGTCGCCTCTAGGAGGCAAATTGTAGTAGAGCAAAGGTAAGGCCCAAATTAAATTCTATCCATGGTTTGACTCCTAGGAAGTAGAACTTCCATAGCAGAAGTTCTCCCAGCTTAGTGTGCCGAAGAAGTGACCTCAGATGCTTGGCGTGAGGACCCACACGTTGGGCTTTTATTCATTCAACCAAGATTTAGCGAATGGCTTACGTGTCGGGCAGCGGGGTACAAACAAGATCTCTAGCCTCACCAAGGTGTATTGTCCGGTGGGGATCTGGACAAAAAACCACACCATTACAATAGTGCTGCACTGCCCAACTAGTGTCGTAGAGACAGCTCTCACTTGTCCCAGAAGATCTCCCCAGAAACTAGGGAGTTACGCCAAAGGACGAGGACCAGCGTTTATCGGACAACCACGTGGGGCCAGGCCATTTACAGAGAGTTGCCCATTTCATCCTGAGGCAGGTGACCGTGCTCCGCAGGCCACAGGGGGGAGAAACTAACAGTCCAGCAGGTGGGATCCTGCACGGAGCCCAGAGCCCAGGTCTTTGCGCCTCTGAAGCCCGTGTTCATATATCCACAGGCACTAGCCCTCAGCGGTAACAATTTCACTCAGGTCTGTATGGTCACAAAATGGCCCTGGAGTTTGGGTCGGCTGGATTTTTCAGTTGGTCGGGACATTATCGTAGGAGATGGAGAGAGCGACCACTGCATGAGAAGAACAGGGAAATTCCTGCAACAGAATGCTTGGGACTGGGAGATTGCCAAGTCAAGGCCGCTCCCACACCACCCTTGCCGGGCTCCAGGTGGCTACCCCTTAGGTCATGGGAGAGCTTGGCCACAAGAGGGCAGAGTGTGCCTTGAACACTCACAGCAAAAATCCCAACAGCCCTTTGTGAGAAAGAAACCTAAGTCTGCACGCTTCATTGACTGTTCCAGGGCTGACAAACACCGGCTGTCCTCTCGTTCAGACACGGGCCACAGGAAGGGTATGAATGCCATACAGGGCACCTGGTTACCACAGCTCGGCATGTGTGGGAAGAGGCTTCCCTCGGATCCGCTCCCTTCGTTCCCAGGACTGTAAAGCTGCAGGGAGTTCAGCGAGTCCCAGGACTTACAGAGTAGAGTCTTCCTTGGTGTGCTGCACACTCTCCCACCCGCGCGACGTAGGTAGTGCAGTTAAAAAAAAAAAAGTTGGCCACAGAGAAAGGAAAGCTTTCTGAGGGACACCATGCCTTCCCACTGTCACCAAGGCCCTGAACTGTACCCATCACCTCCCCTTTTTGAGTTCCTGGGACCCCCCTCTTTCTTTCCTGTTATAAAGTCAGAGGCTTCTCTCCTCAGAGGTGAGGCCATCTTGTCTGTCTGCAGCTGGAGGCCACATCCACAACCTCAGGAACCCCAGAGTCATCGTTCAGTTAGTCATCATTCATCACACCTGACTTGTGCATCTTCCTCCTCTCCCTGTTCCCTGGCCCCTTCCCTTCCCACACGGGAACAAGCTCTAGTCCCTTCGACCTTAAAAATAAATGTCAGAGAACAAAACCAAATCTCCCCTACACCCCGTGGGTCCCCTTAGTTCCCCGTGTCTCTCCCCTTGGCAGAAATTCTCAGTGGAGCTTCCTACAACCCAAATCCCTGTTTCCCCACTGTCCACTTACTTCTCAGCCCATCCCAACACGGTTCCACCCAGTCTGCTCTCGCCAATGCCGCTGACCAGACGGACTACTCCCAGTGAGTGCTTGTCCACTCCCTTCACCTTCTGGAAACACTGAGGTCCTTCAGCCTCAGCAACACCAAACTATTCCTCAGCGTTCACGGCTGACTCTGCTTTCTCCACAGGCCTGTAGATGCTGGAAACTTCCACGCTCTATCTTAGGCTCTCTCGTTATTCTCCTCCCTTCTCAGCTGCCCTGTCTCTTCCCAAAGATCCAGTGGCCATCTCCATGTCGATCACGTTTCAGTTGTAGGCCCGCACCCATCTCCACCGGAATGTCTCATGCGTGTCAAGCTCACTATGTCTGAAACTAGATCACTTCTCCCCTTGCTCGTTTCCCCTGAAGAGCTGAACCTGCCGCTTCGATAGTCTTTTGTTACAAAATTTGTACCCCCATAGAGCCGGGTATTTAAATCAGAAACTTGGCAATCAGTCTCATACTTTTCTTTCTCATCGTTCACAACCAATCACGATTCCTGCCCCTTATGCCTACCACATTTTTAAATCTCTTCCCTTTTTTCTCCACTGCCCTCATCAATCTAAGCTTCCATCATCTTTTGCCAACTCCTCTGCCTTCTAGTCTTCACACTTCAGCCAGAAAAACACTTTTAAATGCCAAGCTGACCATGTCATTTCCTACACTTGAAATCCTGTGTTGATTCTAGCTCTTTGGGTCAAGTCCAGAATCGTCAAAGGACTCTCAACTTCCCTTCCTCGTCCAGCCCTTCCCTAGCTCTCCAGCCTCCTCTCACTCTCCTCTCTCCTTCTCCCTCAGCTTCCAAAAATCCTCCTTCCTCCCATCTCAAAGCACACATTTGAAAGTGGGTTAACTTTGCGAGCATCTGCTGTGTACCAGGCACCGTGGGCCTCCCAGAGCTGTATCCTTCACACTCCCTGCTTCCGGCAGTTTCCAAGGGGGGCCCAGCTAGACCCATTAATACGAAATGCAACAAACAGCATGAAAAGCGGACACCTGGGGGGAATCAGAGGAGGAAGAGTGGATATATGTACAAGGACATCTTCGGAGACCTGATCTGTGTGCCACCATGCAGGACGGGGACATGGGAATGACCAGCCATTCCCAGACATGCAGGAGATGACAAGGGTCTAGAGGAGGAGTGAAAACAGAAGACATAAGGTTATGTCAAGTTGATCAAGGGAAAAATGCTATCAAGGAAGACGCATGTTCAGTGTTGAGTACCGCAGACAGCCGGAGAACACAGGCACCTAGATTTGACAATGAGAGGCCACTGTGGATCTTTGAGAAAGCGGTTTCTGTGGAAGCCACATCACAAAGGGAAAAGCAGCTCATGTGAAAGTGAAGACTGCCTGTACTTTTCTACCATGTCAGGAAGGTTGGTAATAAAAGAAGAAAGCGTGAGAGGAGGAAGCTTGAGGCTTTAGCTCATCATCGCTTGGATAAGGCAGGCAAACTCCCACCCAGGATTATGTCTCGTATCTGCATATCTGTAGATGAAACTAGTGTTGGTGGTCTCAGAACACAGATGCTCGGCAGGAATCCCAGGCAAGGAGGGAATGAAAGAAAGAGGCCTGTCACCATCTTGGGCTCACACGGAGAACCCTCGCCAGCCCCCAGGAGTGGCCTTGGGGGCCACCAGGAGGCAGGGACAGCCAGTCTCACTCTGAGCACTTGCTGTAAAAAGTGCAGAACAACAGAAGCTGGTTGTAAAACTTAAGCAGATCAGACACTATAAAATACTTCGTAATGCACCATTGAGGCGACCAAATAAGAGGCTTGAATAAATTTATATTCCAATTGCTAAACATTACAGTCAATTTAAAAACCCACAAAAGTTTTGCTGAACAACTGTATAAATTAGAATGGATCTGTCGCATTGTACAGTACCTAATAGCCTGAGACATAAAGCAATCGGCACTAACTCCCTCTCACCTGTTAAATCATCTGAAATAGATCTGCTCCCGCAACTGTGTTTTTTCCTCTCAAGAAACTGTAAGGTAATTCTCATGTTAATGTGGATTTTATTTATTTATTATTTATTTGCATTCTTTTCCCCCTCAAGACAGAGAGACTAAAAGCTGTCAGGTCAGGGCCGGGAATTTATCAGACCGGAACCTGTCTTCCTCCCTGGAAAGCTTCCCACCTAACTTTCGGGATGCTTCTCTTCCACAGAGCCCGAGTGAAATTGTCACCTGGTAGCTACTTTATGAAAGTTGAAATCAATACATACACACATACGCAAACATGTTCACATACCCATGCACACGTGCGCGTGCAAACACACACACACACACACACACACACACACACAAAGACGATACAACTTGAAGAATAAGAAACCAGGCCAAGAACCAAAGAGAAAATTCTCTATCTGTTCCTGTCGTCGATGTGCTGTGAGAATTTATGCAGGCTCCCTTTCCCACCATTCCTTGGTTCTCATTCCAAATCATTTGAGGAATAACAATGGCACGCGCACTGAAGCGGTGGAGAGGGGAGGAGCACTCCTTCCCTCAGGCACGTATTCATGTTTAAGGGCCATGCGCTATAGAGTCAAGTACAGTGCTTGTGTAATTCTCACAACAACCTGATGAGGTAGATAGGATTCTCATCCTCATCTTCCAGACATGGTCAGTGATTGATTCCATAGCACACTGCTGGTAAGTGACAATTCTGGGATTTGAACTCAGATTTCTCTAAGCATCCCATACAAAAGACAGCTGTAGTGTGGGCAGCTCGGAAGCAGGCAGGAGAGCAAGTCCCTCTTTCTCAAATCTGTTAGAGGAAGATGGTCCTGAAATGGGGAGAAGCTGAAGGTGGGTTACTGGTCTGTCTTCTCCCACTAAACATTAGAAACTCTGCCGAGAAGCCTCATCTTCCCCCTACTGTAGCCTACCCAAGATTCTGTGTCCAGGTAAGGCAAGAGTTTCCAATGGATGGAGCATGAAGTCCTCAAGAGCAGCCAAGGATAGAAAAGAAGTCCAGCTGAGCCTTATAGTCCTAGAATCTCCTCTATCCTTTCTGTGAACTGAAAAACTCCTTCTGGGCTCCTCTGTTCCAATTCCACCACTACCACCCCTCAAAAAAAGAGATGAATCCAATTCATCTTCTTTAAGCCTGACCACAAAGCCAGCTTCTAAAGTGATTGGTCTTGGGTCATAAACTACCCCTGGGCCAAGAAGAAGAAGGGAGGCGGAGGAGGGAGGGACTTCTTTCACAGTGAGAAACATAGCTGGCCGGGTAGCAGGGGCTGTGGGCAAGCTGTAGGTTTCCCTGAGAAACGGGAAGATGGGAGCATGGGCTGAAATGGACAGGTGACGTAGCTAATTGAGAGGGGAATATCTTGCCCAGGTGTTTCAATTAGTTTCCTTACTGTATGGATGAAGAAACCCGGACCTGGGGAGGTCAACAGACCTGCCCAATGTCACCCAACTTAGCTGTGGCTGAATTAGGACTAAAATTTAAATCCCCCTGTCTCCACATCTAGTGGTCTTTCATCCAGAAGTGAATTAACCACCCAAGAAAGCCATGAAAAGAAAGGTCTCCGGAGACTACTCAGAAGAGCATAGTCACGTCAGGATAAAAGGTAAAGACGATTCCAGATGCATCCATGAAGGATGAGAAAGAAGGCGGCCAATCCCCACCAGACTCACGTCTAAGTTAAAAACCTGAAGTGGGGGTGGGGAGGATGGGGGTCAGGACATAAATTTATGTGCTGGGGTAGGGGTAACTGAATTTTTACTCTGCCAATCCAAAATCACTATAGACATGAGCTCCCTGGTTTACAATCCAGTCCTTGGCTGATGCCATTTTTTTTTTAAGACACCATTTCCATCCAGCCTTTAAGGTACAATTCATAAAGAATGATGACTGGAACCTAGTCTCCTTTGTGCCACTTGGGGGAACAGCCACATGTTTGATTTATTGAGACGTCTCATCTCTGCCTTCCGAAAGCTGAGAGAAGTTGCAGACCTAACAGCCATCTTCTCTTCCTTACATCCACCATCTTCTCTTCTTTCAACAGCCATAGGAAGCCCCAACCCGCCTGACTGCTGAGAGCTCTCGACCTGCTTACCTACTTGTTTATTTCAAGTCAAATCGCTTTCTGTTTGTCTCAGGACAGGACAAGGCAGATGTCAGCCATGAAGACTGGTTTGTAGGTGGTGAAATCTCCCCCAGAGGGTGACGGGGATTCTTCACACAGACAGACCGTGGCTTCCAAGACGGTCTCAGAAGGCGGTACAATCCAGAATGACCACCAGCAACGGGAAGGCCCAGTTTTATCTTTTGGCCTTTCTGAAGGGTGGGTGGGCAGCACTTGCAAAGTCCAAGGAAGGGGCAGGTGGCCATCACTGAGAAGGCGAGTAGGACAGCAAGGCAGCATCCACATGGAGCCACATAGGACCAAACTCTGGGATTGGGGCAGGCAACTAAGAAGAACAAGGCAGGGCCCCCAGGCATAAAGAGACGGGGAGGCTCAGGTCCAGGGGACAAATCTGGAGTGCATCTGAAGCTGCCCTTTTCTGACGGTAGGGCTCATTCCAGGCCTGGGCCCCTTCCAAGCAGCCTTGAACTTCTCTCCTGACCTCCAGATCCTCATATGCCCATGGACTTCTCACATGAATGTCCCACAGGCACCTCCACTCAGCAAATCAAACCCCTCATCCTCTCAAGACAAACGTCTTTGAGTCCTTTATCAGAGACTAGCACCACCGTCCACCCCAGTAGGCAAATGGACTCCCCAAAATAGTCCCAGCTCTGTCCTGTCCCTTACTATTCATGCCTAATGGGTCCCAGACATAGGACTTCCCACCCACTCCCTCCTCCACTGCCTCAGGCCAGGCCCTTGTCATCTCTCCCAACTAGAGTTCCACTTTCACCTCAAATCAACCACTAAGAAAGAGTCTTCTTTTTTTTGCCTTCAATTCGTCCTTGGCAGCTGGTCTGGGTTTCCTAGAAATGCCATTTGCGTGAATTACCTCAAGGCCTCCATAGAAAGGGGGCCACTGTGACAGGCTTAGCACCTCCAATGGGGCTACTCTTCCGCATGCTCTGTTCCGGTCTGAGAGAGGGATCAAGCCCTGGGAGGCCTCCCAGCAAGGAGGCACCTTGAGGCATTGGAGGAAAACCACCACTAGAGGGCCCCACTGAGCTCCCTTTCCGAGCCAGGGGCAACTCGGTCAGTAAGGGAGCCTGGGGAATTCAGCCAGCCAGGCGGGGACATTACCGTAAGACCTGGGCAAGGCTGAGCAGATAGCCTTGAGTTGTTGTAAAACACACCTTAGAGGCTGGACACACACCTCCTCTGCCTTTCCCCACCCGTTTGAATGAGGCTGGAAAGGGAACCCAGGCCATCTGATCCCTGAGCCTAAATTGTAAGCCATTAAACCACCCCAGGTTGCACTCACTCGACAGTCTAGACCTCGTGTTGTGCCCCTGCCCTTGGAGCTACACTAGGCGCTAAGACCCTGCCTGAGGCGGGTGGTGGGGAGCAAGAAAGACGTGAGATAGGCCATTATCATGTAAGGACTAACCTGCAGAGGCACAGAAAAGTTCAGGGTCAGGGACGGTCCCTGTGAGGCAGCTGCAGACAGACGAGAATGGGGCCCGGGGCACATGTGAGGAGGAGGGGACAACACACACAGGGTCCCGGGGTGCCGAGCGCGCGTGCGTCTGTTTACGATCCACGGGCAGCTGCACGGGGTTGGAGTGGAGAGGGACGCGAGACCTGTGAGCCCCGAGGCTGGAGGGGACACAGGAGCCAAAGCTCAGGAGTGGGCCCTCCACCCCGGGCCAGGGAGGACCATGGGAGACAGTTAAGTAGTGGAGTATGTTGACCAGATTTGTACTGGAATGTGGCCTCTGTGAGAAGAAGGGATGGGAGGAGGATGGGAGGGGAATGCAGAAAAACCATTAGGAAGATACTGGAATCATGTGGTGAGCGATGACAGGAGTGAGGACTGTCCACAGTGTCCTGTTCTCAACGCCCAAGCCACCAGGCCACTTCAAGCTTGATGAGCAGACACAGTGTATGAAGAAATTATAGCAGGCTCCGGAAGGAGGAATCCATGAGGGAGCGGAGGGAAGTGAGGAGAGCAGGAATAAACACCACAACCACCACAAGTCAAGGGGGAAAGGGAGGTGGTGGTGAACCTAAAAACAACTGATTAGTCATAGTAATAAATTTGATACGGTTTAGGAAAATAAGGTCTTTTCCTCCAAGTTTAAAAGCTAGCAGCCCTAAGCCAGAATGGAAGAGAGAGACACGTTAATTGATAGTGTTGAAGTGCCACGGTTGTGTAACAAGAAAGGATTTCTCTCACATATTTACTGAAAATGTGTCGGTCAGAACAAAGCTAGATCACTGGCAATAATGGAAAGAGATGATTTTTTAAAGTAGTTATCAGAGCTGAGGCTAGCTGGCCTGTGGGCCCGAGGCGCACTACCCCGCCTCCGTCAGCTTCATTTGCCTTTCAAATGCTGACTCCCTTAAGGACTCATCTAGAATGTCTCAGCTCTGCAGGCTTTTGTTTGGAGTATCTCTGAAGCTACTTTCTAAAGGCCAATAATGCACTCATTCCACTTATCTTCAGAAACTTTCAAAGTGGTAGAGTAAATCCGAAGAAAGTTTCAGAAATAACGGTTCGGAGTTTGGGAAGAGATGGGGGTGTGGGGATGGGAAGTGTGAAGGAGACCCCAGGGGCACCGGGCAAGAAAGGGACCGCCACAGAGGCATTCAGTCTGGGATGCGGCAAGAGCACACGGGTAATGGGCTCTAGGTGCAGAGAATTTAAGGGTCAGTCTTGCTCCCTCATTTTTTTTTGTTTTTTTAAGAGAAAGAGAGTGAAGGAGAACAAGAGAGCAGCAGACAGAGAAGCAGACTCCCTGCTGAATTGGGAGCCCAATATGAGGCTCAGTCCCGGGACTCCGGGTTCATTACCTGGGCTGAAGGCAGATGCTTAACCGACTAAGCCACCCAGATGCCGTAGCTCCCTCATTTTTATTGAGAGGGGAATTAGAGTCCATAAATCTCAACTTGTTATTCCTTCATTTAAAACTCTTCAAAAGGGGCGCCTGAGTGGCTCAGTTGGTCAAGCGACTGCCTTTGGCTCAGGTCATGATCCCAGGGTTCTGGGATCGAGTCCTGCATCGGGCTGCCCTGGCTGTTCGGGTAGCTGGCTTCTCCCTCTCCTTCTGACTGCCACTCCCCCTGCTTGTGCTCGTTCTCTGTCAAAAAAATAAAATCTTTAAAAAAAATAAAAATAGGGGCGCCTGGGTGGCTCAGAGGGTTAAAGCCTCTGCCTTCAGCTCAGGTCATGATCTCAGGATCCTGGGATCGAGCCCCAGGCTCTCTGCTTAGCAGGGAGCCTGCTTCCCCCTCTCTCTGCCTGCCTCTCTGCCTACTTGTGATCTCTCTCTCTGTCAAATAAATAAATAAAATCTTTTAAAAAATAAATAAAAATAAAAAATCTCTTCAAAGGGCCTCCGGTGTCTCTGGGATCAGGTATATATGCTTTCGCCTGGATGAAAACCAATGTGCCTCCCTAGCTTACCCTGTTCCTCCTCCCGCAACCCATCATCTGTTTCATTGCCTTATCCAATGGTGAAACTATAACAAGCCACCCTTGCTTTGGTGGGGAGGGAGGTGGCTTTGGGGACTGGACTCCTTTTCTATCACCACAGAGTTAATTACAACAATTTAGCAGCTTACAACACCACGCATTTATTATCTCACAATTTCCCGGAATCGGGAGTAGTCTAAGCACAGCTTAGCTGGGTCCTCTGTTGAGGATTTCCCAAGGCAATAATCAAAGGGGTCAGACAAGATTAGGTCTCTTGTGGAGGCTCGACTGGGGAAGTACACGCTTCCTCACACTTATGGTTGTTGGGAAATATTTCAATTCATCATGGCCATAGGACCCGTCGCAACTCGCTTATTCAAAGCCAGTGACAGAGATACAGAGAGACACTCCAGCAAGATGGATGCTGCAATCTTATATAATCACATAAACATGATCATATACATCCTATGGCCTTTGCCATATCCCAGTAGTCAAAATCAAGTTATATGTGCTGCCCATGCTAAAGAGGAAAGGATTAGACAAGGGAGCAAATACCAGGATGTAGGCATCAGAGGTAGGCGAATACCAGGAACTACCATCACCAGGAGGTAATTCATGAGCCGCTTTATGTCGATCTATCCACAGGCCTATTGCCCGCAGCCTACCCGCCACAGTAAAGCTCTGGAGAGTCATCCCACAGCAAGGGAATCTTCCCAGGTATTTTCCTCAATGCAGTGTTTCTCTCATGAGGTTTGTAGATCTGGTAGTTGTTTTTGCCCATCTCAACTCTTGGATATAAGCATAGTGCAGAATATAAGCTGTTATTTTTTTATGTTAAATACCCCTATTTAATGAAGTGATATTCTAATGTTTCCTCGACCACAGATAAACTTGTGTCAAGGGGCAACTTTTGCAAACACAGTAGTCCCCTCTTATCCTCAGTCAACAATAGTCTAGAAGCAGATGATCTCCCTCCTGAAGTATCATCAGAAGGGCAAGAGGAGACTAACGCTAAGTCACAGTGCCTGCTTCGTTCACCTCAGCTCATCACATCACATCACAGAGGCATTTCATCACTTCACATCATCACAAGAAGAAGGGTCAATACAGTACAATAAGATGTTTTGAGATAGAGATCACATTCACATTACTTTTATTACAGATTATTGTTGTTTTATTATTGTTAGTCTTTCACCGTGCCTAATTTATAAATTATGATAGGTATGTATGTACAGGGAAACATACAGTATATATAGGGTTTGGTACTATCTGTGGTTTCTGGCACTTACTAAGGGTCCTGGAAGGTAACATTCTGTGGGTAAGGGGAGAACTACTGTACTACCTAGAGGCCTCTATACAATAGGAAGACAGAGAGCTCGTGGACATACTACAGATTTAGTCAAATTGTAGGTCATTAGGGAAGGGGAAGGGCAAAGTTAGGGCTCTTACTCCAGTTTTCTGGCTTACCCACCCTTTCCTTGGGGATATAACCCTTTAGACCATCACCTAACTTCCCAATGAGGAGACACATGTGAAAGCCCTTGCATTGTGAACCTTTGCAAGAACAAATGAGACCTGAGTCTATATAGATTCTCTTGAGCTACTCTCAGTATGCAAAATAGGTGGGGAGAAACCCACTGACTTAACCTTCCATGTTTGCTGTTTAATACATTAAATATTCTACCCAAATGTTTAATTTGTTGTTCCCTTCTAGGCATGTGCCCAACGAAACATCTATTGCATGGCACCCATGTAATGCCAATTGGTCCAATCCCATTGCTACCTTATAAACCAATAGATGAATATGGTTTGCAGGACTGTATGATGTCGACAGTGGGGTAAGATTGCATGGCAAGTTTTACAAATTTAAAAAGGCTTATGATGGGGCGCCTGGGTGGCTCAGTGGGTTAAAGCCTCTGCCTTCAGCTCAGGTCATAATCTCAGGGTCCTGGGATCGAGCCCCGCATCGGGCTCTCTGCTCAGCAGGGAGCCTGCTTCTCCCTCTCTCTCTGCCTACTTGTGATCTCTCTCTCTCTGTCAAATAAATAAATAAAATCTTCAAAAAAAATAAAAATAAAAAAAAATAAAAAGGCTTATGAACCATTACATTCCTTTAATTCCTAGGAAATCAAGCAAACTGGAAATTCAAATTCATATCTGGCAATAATATTCTTCGTGCATACCAAGTTCTACCTGAAACCAAGGACATTCAGTTCTCTTCCCCATCCCAGAATTCTAGCAGAATAAAAAGACATACTTTACATGTTGTTAAGGTATACAAAACAAAACGCCCTGCTCACATGAATGTTACAATCTAGAGGAGAGAACTAAGACATTATTAACTAAGTATTGAGCAATCTCAACTGTTAAGTATTAGGATAGGCTGAAAAATGTCCCCCCAAAACTATCCATATCCTAATCTCTAGAACCTGTGAATATTATCTTATATGGCAAAAAAAAAAAAAAAAAAAAAAGACTGATGTAATTAAATGAGAATCTTAGATTCTCCTGGATTTTTCAAGTGAGCTATGAATGCAATTGCATTGATCCTTATAAGAGGGAGGTTGGACACGGACACCCCAACAGAAGGCACCATGACCATGGAACCAGAGACTGGAGTAGCATAGCCACAAGCCAAGGGTTGGGGGCAGCCACGGAAGCTGGAAGAGGCCAGGAATGACTTCTCCTAGAGCCCCAGGAGGGAGCGCGACCTTGCCAACAGCTTGAGTTCATCCTGGAGAAATGGACTTCTGAACTCCAGAACAGTGAGAATAAATATCCACTGTTTTACACCACCGAGTTTGCAGTCATTTGTTACAGCAGCCACAGGAAACTAACACAAGTGTCATGAAAAAAAAAAA
>CM052896.1:71355166-71466174 GCA_028534135.1 Potos flavus
TCAACTGCAGTTATTGTGCCAGATGTGGTCATCTTTACTAGATAAAATCAACACAGCCTACAGAACGGGGCATGCAGGGATCGATCCAGCCAATGCATTCTTTCTCGTATCTATCAAGAGGAAAGATCAGAATCTGGTTGTATTCCCATGTGATGCACAACAATGTACACGCGGGGTCTTGTCCTCGATTCTTAACTCGCCTGCTCTCTGGAGCATCATATTCCCAAAGTAACCTAAAACATCTGGACACGCTGCAGAACGTCGCATTGATCTGCCATACTGGTGACATCACGTTAACCGGTCTTGATGAGCTACAAGTGGCAAGTATTCTTGATGTCTTTGTAAGATATATGAGGTGTATGGGGAGAGAGAGAAATCCTATAAACATTCAGTCTTGTTCCCTCCAAAGTTTTGGGATCCAAAGCTCTGGAACAGTCCAGGATAGCACCTCCAAAGCAAAGGACAATTTATTTTACCTTGTACCTCCTACACCCAATGCTTGATAGCCCTTTTGGATTTTTGTGGGCAGTCTCGTCCATACTTGAGAATGCTCTGACTCATTTATCAAATGATTTTGAAGGCTTCCAGTTTTGAATGGCACCCAGAGTAAGAAAGGGATCGGTAGTGAGTTCAGACTATAGTAAAAGCAACTGACACTTGGGCCACACTATTGGGCAGATTTAATGGTACTAGGGGTAGCCAAAGTTATCTTATGGAGTCTTGGGCAATCTCCAAGAAGAGAACACAGCACAGATCATTAGTGTTCTACAAGTATAGGGAGCAAAGGGAATTAAGTGCTTTTTGAAAAATAGCTCCTGGCATGCTAGAGATGGAGTATCTTATCAGGGAGTATCAAGTAACCAGGTACCATGAATGCCCATCACGACCCACACAGGCTCAGAAGGAATCCACCATCCAATTAAAGTGGGACATTTGGGATCAGGCTCAAAGCAGGCCCAAAGATCACAAAGAATCTGCAAAAACAGGTAGCCCAGATTCCCACGACACCTACCAGTAACGCACAGAGCCCCTCTCTTGGCTCACACCTAGGACCTTAGGGTACGAGTTCCCTAAGATCAGCTAACAAACAAAAGAAGGAAAACATGAGCTTTATTCTTGGGCTCAGACCCCTCAGGGATGAGAGTTGGGTCATCCCATCAAACAAGACATCTAGACCAGAAGAAGGGATAGCTGAGGGTATGAAGAATCTAAAATGAACGAAAAAAAAAAAAAAAAAAGGAGATGATGAATATTAGTTGTGACTTCAGGACTAGCTGATCCGTGGCGCTATACTATTGCCACTAACTCTCCTCTTGGATGCTTTTCCTAGAAACTGTAACCAACCAAAATCATGGAGAATCTATGCTTTAATGAAGCGAATTTAATGTGAGAAGCAATGGACCTGAATAGGGTAGACTTCGGTTGATACTGTTAGTGTCCCACCCAAATCATTTTTACAGGACTGTGTACCCAGTTCTCTCAGCTGCTGGGAGTGTTGGCTGATAATAGCTCACAGGCACACCATTTATGGAAACTTGCCTTCAACCAAAGGCAACTATCTTTCCCAGGAGGCTACAGTTCCCACCACCCCACTGCTATCAACGAAGACAAGATCGTTTATGCTCCAGCCCATCCCTCTCCTACCCCATCGACGAGCTACATTTTACCATAAAGTACATTTCATGCTTTGCCTCTTTCCCTTCCTTATACCCCCCGCCTTGCTCTTTTTTCCTTTTATAAAATATATACACCTGAATCCTTGTCTCACCATCTGCTTCAAGCATAGCCAAACTTAGACATCTGTGATACTGATAGGACTCCTATTTGAAAATCTGTGGACAGATGAAAATTTTGCTACCAATTCCTACCAAGGTTCTGCATTAATTAAGAAGGTTGGCTGTTAAATAGCATTAGTTCAAGATTTCTCCCAGTGCTATAGCATATTTTTAATGAGCTTAAAAAAAAATAACAAAAAAAAAAAAAAACAAAGGAGGGGTCAAACTCAACCAGCATGCCAGGATTTTTATGAAAGTCAAATTCCCTTTTTTACATTAGTGAACTAATAGTGAGGAAGGGATTAGAGAACAGGAGGGAAGAGGTCTCCTGCTCCCCCCGAGGCCTCCCTGTCCTATCTGTCACTCCATCTCTTCTGCCCTGAAGCTCCAATGAGTGTGTCCACCTCCTATTTTCAAGAGTCTCTAACACTATGACAAAAGCAGCATTTTAGAGAGACCAATTTGGCAGTGGACTAGAATGGATTGGCCTGGCTGAGAGACCTGTAGAGAGCCTATTACAGAGAGGAGAGTGGAGGTGTGAAATGGTAAATGCCTGCTTTTTAATAGTGGCAGCAGGAATGGAAAGGAAGGAGTAGAAATTAGATTTTAACCCAAGTGTCCTCAGGCCCCACCATCCTATGGACTCAATTAACACTGAAGCAACATTAATATCCCAAATACCCTGGATCATCACCCCCACCTGCTGGTGTGAATCTCATCTTCCCCATTCATTCATGGTCTACCCAAAGGGAGCGTTCTATGCCCTCCGGTCTTTCTGCCTCCGCCTTCCCCTCGATGTTGGCTTTCTATACACCATGGGAAGATAGTGGAGACTATCCATCTCCCAACCCCAATTTGTTCTTCATGAAGACTTATGGCACAATGAACACTGATGAAGAGTTTCTTTGGAGCAGTTGATAATATTGATTCATGTACTACCATCCTATACCACTCAGTATTTCATATGGGTGTACACTGCCTAATCAATTAGACTGAACATTCCTTCAGGGAACAAATGTTCTCTGTATTCGCAATGGTGTGTAGCGTATATAAAGGTACAAGGCATATTGACCATACTCAAAATCCTGGTTGAGTGATTAACCAATAGAGACCTGGACAAGTCATTGCCTAAGGGGAGGAAAAACCTTCATCCCATATATGCTAGTAGAAATGACTCTAAGAGAGAGTACCATCTGTTAATTTGATCAGATGATTGCCTGGTTATTATTGCGGGCTGTAGGGCACTGAAGACCTTTGGCAGAGTTAAACTAGAAATAAAGAAAAGGCTGAGACAGATGGTCAAAGGGATAGAATGACTCTTGGACCCGTAGGAAGTGAGTTTACACTGTCAGTAAATACAACTTAACATGCCAATGGTCCACCAATAAAGGGGAAGCCACAGGAAAGAGAAAAGGGAGAGTGGCAGAGGCAAACACTGCCGTCCCTCCTCCCAAACCCTCTGGCACCCAGGAAAGGTACCCCAAATCATGTTTAAAAAAACCAAAAAGCAGATTTCAACATGCACACAGAAGCCCTACGAGGGAAGCTAATGGAAATACCCGGTTTTGCTCAATGGCTGCTTAGTTCAAGTGGGGACAGCACGTTCCTAAAGAGCACCAACAATACTTCCCATTTGATCACTGTGATACTGTGATCTATAGTAAATTTTATAGATAAATTTTAGGTTTTTTCTAGCTCTCTGAAAAATGTTGGGGATATTTAGATGGGGATTGCATTAAATATGTAGATTGATTTGGGTAGTATAGACATTTTAACAATGTTTGTTCTTCTAATCCAAGAGCATGGAATGTTTTTCTCTTTACGTTCTCTTCAATTTCTTTCATAAGTGTTCTATAGTTTTCAGAGTACAGATCTTTTACTTCTCTGGTTAGATTTATTCCTAGGTATCTTGTTGTTTTGGGTGTGATTATAAATGGGATCACTTCCTTGATTTCTTTTTCTGCTCCTTCATTATTGGTGAATAGAAATGCAACAGGGCTCTGTACATTGATCTTCTATCTTGCAACTTCGCTGAATTCATGTATTAGTTCTAGCAATTTTTTGGAGTCTTTCAGGTTTTCTACACAGACTATCATGTCGTCTGCAAATAGTGAACGTCTGACCTCCATGCTAATTTGGATGCCTTTTATTTCTTTTCGTTGTCTGATAATGGAGGCTAACACTTCTAGTACTGTGTGAAATAGCAGTGGTAAGAGTGGACATTTCTTTCTTGTTCCTGACCGTAGAGGAAAAGCTCTGTTTTTTTCCCCATGGAGGATGATACTAGCAGTGGATCTTTTGTATATGGCCTTTACGATGTTAAGGTATGTTCCATCTATACCTACTTTGTTGAGGGTCAAAACCCTTGGACTTTCGTGTGATGAGACTAATAAAAGTAGCTTTTGTTAGGTTAACGAAGTGACTCCAAGAAAGCCCAACACAAGGGGGCTGGTCACCAGTGGAGGCAACCAAGCCATTTAGAGGGTGGGAATTTTCAGCCCTACTGCACCACCCCTCCCCAACACACACCTCCTGGAAGGGGAGAGGCTGACGGTTGAGATTGCCAATGGCCAAGGATTTAATCAGCTATACCTGTGTGATGAAGCCTCCATAAAAACCCAAAAGGAGAGGGTCCGGAGAGCTTCCCCGCTGGTGAATGCCTGGAGATCTCCTGGAGATGCCAGGAGGATGTTGTGCCTAGAGAGGGCATAGAAGCTACCCACCCTTTCCCCCGACTTCGCCCTATGCTTCTCTTCTACCTGGCTGCTCCTGAGTTACAGCCTTTTATAATAATAAGCAGGTGATCTAATAAAATCCTTCTTGGAGTTCCAGGAGCTGTTCCAGCCCATCGGTCAAACCCAAGGCAGGGATTGCTGAAACCTCCTGTGACAGCTCTTCAGGAGCCCCAGGGACAACCTGGACCACAGCTGGGGACTGAAGCTGGGCACTAGGAGGGAGAGCCTTGTAGGACCGAGCCCTCAATCTGTGGGATCTGACACTATCTCCAGGTAGCGTCAGAATGGAGACCAATTGTAAGACACCCCACTGGTGTCAGAGGATTGCGTGGCGGCGTGTAAAGAAAACACAGACACATTACAGTTGGTGTCAGAATCGTAGCTGGAGACCAGAGGCGGAATCAGGAGAGTCGTCGTCACTCAGTTATGCAACTCTTATTAAGCGACTACTTTATAAAAGCGAATTCAGCTAGGTACTTTGTTTCCCCAAGGGTATTTGCAGAACCAAGTAAAATAAAACATGCTCATTAGTAGCAACAAAGGCATTCTGTGATGGTTCCTTGAAATTCACAGCATAGCGTAATGGGAAATTAAGACCCGGATAAAACTGGAGTAGTATTTAATTTTGTCTTGAACAGAGAAGATTTGGGGAGGTAAAAGGACAGGAGAGTCAAGATATTTTTCTCCTCCGCTGGCTTACTGTTTTTCAGATATACTCTAATTGCAAAGTAAAAACAAACCTATCCCGCTCCTGGAGCAACAGTTTCAAAACCCAAATCCAGCGAGCAAGGGGGGGTGGGGCGGGGGGCAACCAAGGATGTCATTGTTATTCAAAAACCAGTGTCCACGTGGGAGTACAAGTTCAGAGCTGCACCAAAGTCTGCCGATAGAATCAACTCCTTCTCCAGGTACAGTACCAAACCCCTGCACGGTGCAACCTTGAAAGTCCTTCGATTCAAGGAGAAGGCACTCGAGGCAGCGGCCCCGCACCGGTAGTTAAATGTGGAGGTCGCCCTCCCTTGATTTTGCAGCCTCAGAAAACAGGGCCATTCCATTACCGCTAATAATGTGGGCTGAGAAGCAGAGACAAGAACGCTTTGCTTTTGAAGCTGAATCCCCACAGGAAAGCTGCTTTGCTCCGTGCAGGCAGAAAGAGACAGAGTTGCAAGGAAACAGTCACATCCGCCAGCACTTTTATCTCCTTGCTGCCTAGCTACCCTCATAGGTAGAGCGCGGGGAGAGGGAAAATTCTTAGGACAGCCCCAGAATGAGCAGGCACGTCGCTCCTGAGCTTCGGGAACACAACCTGGGCAAGGTTTTTAGTAACACAACCTCGGAGGAGCTAGCTGCCCCTTGACCAATAAGGTCTGAGAAACCGTTCTTACCTCTTCTTGTCTCTTCGCGTCGAATCTCATTTCCCCGTTGGTTCCTCAGGCCTCCTCTTCAGGCTACAAGGAGAAAGGGCAAAGTTGCTGTATTATTTGAAACCAGAGGTAGATTTTTATAGTTTAAAAAGCAGCAAAAGCAAGAAGCTCAGTAGCACCAGTTTCTACCACCTCCTCACTCCGGTTATCTCGACTCGACAATCCCCGTCCCTGCTGATGCCGATCCAGCTACCACTTGCTCCCTCCATCTTGGGTTCCTCCGGCGCCTACACAGAGCTTCCTCATCTTCAGCCAGGTTGGACTTTCCAGTGTTCTGAGAGAACAGCAAGGAAAGAGTAGAAAAAGAATAACTGAAGAGGAAAATATTTCCCTGAGCAGAGGAGAAAAATCCACCAACTAGAGAGCAGTATTTAAAAGAGAGACAGACCTAAATCCAAACCACCTGGACCTAGAGATCTGGTGGAGAATTTCTGATTTTCAGCTCTAGTAGACTAACGAATATAAAAAATTAACACGAACGAGGAGGATTTAATAGTGATCTGTAGGTATACTGCTAACTTTGTAGTCTTCTGAAAATAGACATTCTCAAATACTTCTGGAACAAAACTTGTTTAGGTATTAGATTCCTGAAAGCCTTTTAAGACTTTGAATATGCAGTAAGACTCAAAATAAGTAAAAACAAAAGCAAATATGCACATATAAAAATTTTAACAAAATTCTCGGTTCAGAACAAAAAAAAAACCTCTAAAGTTAGATTGTTCAGAAATAATGAAACTCTTAGTAGGGAGAAGCATTCAATTGTTACCTGTGTGTCACTTTTTAAAAACTACTTTATACTTAATCCTCATAACACTATGAGGAAGATGTCATTACTCCATTTTTCAGGTGAGGAAACAGGACACGTAGAGGTCAAATAGCTTGCCGAAGGTCATATAGGTATGGAGTGGCAGAATCAGAACTTGAACCCAAACATCCTAGTTCTAAAGCCCACATCTTTAACCACTAGATGGTAAAATTTCGTAAAACCCCACAGGAATGGCCAAAGTCACAAGGAGGAAAATGCATACCCTTGCTAGCTTTTTATTGTTTAAAAAACAGATTGGGAGACACAAGATTGCAACATGATGGCCGACTCAGTAAAGGAGCCTATTGCCTCTTTCTGCACTAAATATGTAGGGGAAGGAAAAAGAAAAAAAAAAAAAAAGAAAGTGGAAATGGCGTTGCCCGGGCCAAAGATTTGTCACTGTGTGAGTAGGGAGGTGAGACATGAAGACACAAGCTAAGGATTGATAAGAGTACGGCTTTGACTAGCAATGCCATGAGGATTACGGCGTCCGTGCACATGGGGTCAAAATTGTAGGAGGAGCTAAGAACAGAGAAATAACCAGAACAAAAGGAACTCTGGAGATAAATGAGCACAGAAACCACTTACGTCCTGGGATCTGTTGCTCCCATTAGACTTGAGCTTGCACTTGAAAGAATTTTGGTCGCAAAAAGGACATATGTCAAACAGACTCACACGAGATAGAACGTCTAATGGGAGACTCTCTCCTCAACTAGTCAGGACCCATAGTTGAGGATGATCTGGAGAAATCCAGGCCTTCTATGAGATCTTGAATCTGAGACAGACCCCGAACTCAAGGCTCGAACTAGCATTAGTGTAGTCCTAGACAAGAATTGCCCTCAGGTGCCAAGCAGAAGCAAACCTGAATGCCCTCTGAAGCACTATAGCTTTGTTCTAGTTCCCCACTGGTTCTTAGAAATCATCCAAGGGCAGTAGTTCGGAATCAGTGATGAGGATGCGCATTAAAAACAAGTTACCTTGAGGGAGAAAAGCAGAAGCAGGCATGTGTGCATACATACACACACGCATGTGCAAACATGCGTGCAAATCCATGAAAGAGATGGCCTGTGAGATAATTCTGCTTATTATGTTTAGTGAAATATGTAAGCTATGCCTATTGTAGGGAACACTAAGTTTTCATCAAGTGATCTTGCAAATGAACAAAAGAATCAAATAGAACTTTTACCATTTAAAAATGTGATAGCCAAAGTTAAGTCGGTGGAGAAGTTAACAGAAGATCATGAGCAGAGATAAAACTCAAAACAAGTTATCCAGAATATATAGCCCAGAGAAACAAACGGAAAAACTGGTAAGAAGAGGTACAGATCCAGAAACAAGGGGATTCAGTCAGGGTCTCCCAAGAAGAAAGTGGGACAGAGACTACATTTGAAAAGATAATGGCTTAGAATTTTCCTTAACCTATCCAGATTTAAGAAGCTCAGTGAATTCCAATTACAGTAAGTGAAAGTAAGTCCATACCTAGACACATCACAGTAACACTTCTAAAAAGCAAAGATAAGGAGTATATTCCTAAATGAAGTCTGAGGGAAAAAAAAAAGTTTTTTTAAAAAAGTTTTGTTTTTTTTTTTTTTTACGATTTTATTGTTTTATTTGACAGAGAAAGAGGGACAGAGCACAAGCAGGGGGAAAGGCAGGGAGAGGGGGAAGCAGGCTCCCCGCTGAGCAGAGAGCCTGATGCAGGACTCGATCCCAGGACCCTGAGATCATGATCTGAGCCAAAGGCAGACGCTTAACCAACTGAGTCACCCAGGCACCCCTAAAAAAATAGACTTTTTCTCTCTTTTTGAGATTTTATTTATTTCAAACGGAGAGAGAGATCAAGAGAGAGAGAGAGTATGAGCAGGGTAAGGGGCAGAGGGAGAAGCAGGCTCTCTGCTGAGCAGGAAGTCGAACGTGGGCCTCAATCCCAGAACTCTGGGATCATAACCTGAGCCGAAGGCGGACGCTTAACCGACTGAGCCACCTAGGCGCCCACAAGAGATTTTCTTAAAAGGAGTGCTGGACTGACAGCAACAAGACAGAAAACAGTAGAATAATCCTTCAGTTTGTTGAAGATCATCATCAACCTAACATTCCCAGTGAAAATATTTCTAGAATGAAGATGAAATAAAGACATTTTCAGAAAAAGAGTTTATCACCCAAACAAAGGAAAATCAAACAAATGCCCTCTGGGTAGTAGCAAATATGATCCAAAATTGTTCATCAGAGATGTGAAAAGGATTTGTGAGTTCATGTAAATAAACACCGAACGCATCAAGTAGATCTTGTGGTTTTTAAATATAGAAAAGTCATTACCTTTTCTAATGGGGGTAAAGTTACTGATGAATTTTAGGCTTTGATACATGCTGTGATTTTTCAGGATAACATAAGAGGAATAGAGAAAGAATGTAAAATGCCAAACTAGTAGGGGAAAAATGGAATTACAAAAAATTTAAAAGATTCAAGAAAGGAAAAAGTGAAACAACACAGAAGTATAAAACACAAAATAAGATGAAAGCCAAATAAAAAAGTGATCACACTTCATGTAATTGAAACATATACAAAAGCATGAGGAAAATCTCTACGAGCTGATAAAAATATATCCTGAAAATCACCTCGTCAGTGACAAAGCAAGAGGCAAAAAATTACCTGTCACCTTTCGTGGAAGAAAGGAAAAATAGAAATGCACATGCTTATTTTTGCAAAATAAAACTAAAGATAAATGAGAAAATCAGTGGCCTATGGGGGAAGAGGGCGTTAGTATCCATGAAGTAGGAGGGACAGAGAAGGGAACGAGACTTCTAAGTACACGTGTTCATAGAGTTTTGACTTTTGAATCATGTTAGTATTTTATGCATTCAAAAATTAAATTGAAACAAGAATGCGGAAAACACGAAAGTCGAATGCAAACAGAAACAAAAGAACCCAACCATATATCACATCGACGGTATCCATAACTATACACATAATTACACAGAAGGAAAAATTAATCTAAATAATTTCTGAACACAGTACTCTGACAATACACCTTCAGTGAAGTACAGTTTAGTCTAAGGACAGAAAGAAAGCTGCAAAGGAACTGTTTAAATGACTTAGCTTGTTGCCGATGAAGCCATTATGAAATAGTCTCGATTTATCACAGGACTGAACCAACATAATGTTGGGAATCCAGGTTCACTTTGTAGAAGATGAAAGTTACAACTGTCGAAGGTGGACAGAAGAGAGAAAAAAAAAAAAACCCTGTGATATTAAAATAGAATTAAGAGACCTCCTCAGTGGCAACTTGAGATTGCTTAGCTTTCCACAGAAGGCCCTAGAAGCAATTACATCTCTGTACCAAAGAGTGCTGTGGCCTTTAGACCTTAGTTTGGAACACTGTTCCCCACTTTGAAGGAACATTACGACATCTTAGAGAAAGACAGATTGCAGGGCTGAGACTGAGTAAGTTAAAAAGCTTGGAAGATCGTGTCCCAGAAGAATCAAGTGCTCTCAAGCCTGGTGGGGAGTCTCACAAGAAAAGGCTGCCTGGACACAGGAGCTTGAAAGGGCTCAAGACGGCCAAACTGGGGAGAATTTAAACTTCAGAATGAATAAGGACAGGAATAGATTATAACACTGAATCAACAATATCATCCAGGAATCCACCCTAAATCCCAAAACCTTATTTTAAAAGGAATGGGGCAAAAGAGGAGAGAAACGGCTAGCTTTTCTGGAGAGTAGAATGCCAACCAGTGACTGTAGAAGGAAAGAAAGAAATCAAAAATCATGCTTTTGCAAGAGTATAAATCACCAATGGATGATAACATATGGGGTAAGAGATTGCGTGGGAGCCGAGTGTGAGAAACCCTACAGACACCTACCTTAGCCCAGGGACCAAACTTATAATGGGACAAACTGTCCCATGTGCCCCAACACACCTGCTGATAAGAACACAGCATCATCTGGGGCGTACTCCTGCCACCAACATTTCCTTAGGCCTACCCTGAAACAGGGAAGGAGTCAGACACAAATAGAGCGATAGCCTGCAAAACACTTGAGCTGGGATCTTGAAAAAGAGACAACAGACATACATGCATAGGCAAAATGAAAAACCAAAGGGGAGGAAAAAAAAAAAAAAGAGTCTGGGTCTCTGTTCTTCATTAGTAAATACTATGGGATAGTCCCTTGCTAAAGAAAAAATAAATCCAAAAGGAAGACATAGAAACCAATGGCAACCAAGAAAGCAATTAAAAAACAAAAACAGGGTGCCTGGGTGGCTCAGTGGTTTAAAGCCTCTGCCTTTGGCTCAGGTCATGATCTCAGGGTCCTGGGATCCAGCCCCGCATTGGGCTCTCTGCTCAGCAGGAAGCCTGCTTCCCCCTTACTCTCTGCCTGCCTCTCTGCCTACTTGTGATCTCTCTGTCAAATAAATAAATAAAATCTTTAAAAAAAATTAAAATAAACAAAAACAAAAACAAAAGCCCTCTAAAAATTCTTCATTACAGGAAAAAAAAATGACTCTAGAACTAGTATCTGAGATTTTCTTAATAGGAGAGGTGGTTGGATTCGAGGAGGAGCTGAAGGCATGTAGACATGGTTATTTTGTACAAGAGGAAGCTACAGATTCTGATGAACTCCAGAGGATAGGAAAATATTTAGCTGCACATCAAAAATTCAACGTTAAGTACTAGAAAAATATAGTGTATTGCTTCTGAATGACTTGAGTGAAAAACAGGAACAAGAACAAAAGCAAACAAACAAGAAGTTGATCAAAGACAGGAAAGTAACAAAACAAGAAACTAAGCACGGTAAAATAAGGTATGTCACTCCAAATACATCAGGGACTCCAACCGAGAGCTTGTAGGAGGAAAAACAAAGCTAGGAGCTATTTACAAGAGATACCCCTAAAATAAAACACTACCACAAAGTTAAAAATAAATGAAGAAAAAAAAAAAACACATCGAAAAATTCTACAAGAATACAGTAATCTCAGATAATAGAGTTGGAGGCAACAGTCACTAACAGAAAACAAAGAGGTATATATTTTTTTAAAAATCACAATCCACAAAAATCCTAATAGTCACACACAGTTGTGCATTAGCCCCAGAATTTCCAAGTACAGAAAGCAAAAAATCTTCGTAAAAATATAAGGAAAGAAAATCCCTAACTAAGCAAGGTAGGTCGAACATCCTTGGAATCCACCCCTATATATCCTCTCCAGGTTTCTCCTGGTTTCTTAGCAAAGTCTTACAAGCTGTTTAGTGTGTAAGTTACTTTTTCTCGAGTGTCAGTATATTTCTGTCCCCAGAGCATACTAGGAATGGACCCCAGTGATAGAGCTAAGGGTGACAAGGATGGCCGTGGTGGGTCTTGACGAGAATGAGCATCCCCTTTGAAGACATCTACCCCAGCTGACGTGATTGTGTACATTTCAAGCAAAGGAGGGCAAACCCTTCAGATATTGATGGGCAGGACCCTTCCACGGGCAGGAGAAGTTTGCAGTGATTTGGGGCTTCGAGACTGTTCATTTTATCAGAGTCTAACCAGACATTTCCATTCCTAGTTTTAGAATCCCATCCTTTCCCAGTCGATGCCCTAAACTTGAACAAAAGAAACTTGGCAACACTATGAACTTAGCGCTAACTCTCCGAGCCACACAATTACATTTTGTACCTTTTAGCGGTATCGGCCCTGTGACTACAGACAGTACTAATCCTTGGAGGGCTATAATAAAAGCTCTGTGCTATCCTATAATCAGACCAGGCCTGAGCTGAGAACTAATAGACTTGAACTTGTCCTTTCCACTCTATAAATGCCCTAGTAGATTCGGGCCAATCTACCTCCACGGCTCTGTTCTTTAGTCCTCATTACTGATCTAACAGTCTAGTCCAGCAGTTGCTTGAGACCTCAAGACATTTGCTTCCATTGGCATTGCATCACAAGTAACCACAGGCCATAGCTTGATTCCTTGTGATTCCTTGGCATGCCAAAGATCGCCAGCATCCCACTTCCCATTAGCAAGGAGCAGAGCACTGCACTTAAGCCTAGACCAAATACCTTGTATGTGTGTGTGCGTACGTGTGATATTGATCTTCTGGGACCACTCCCAGTACCAATTCCATCACCTAGGGTCCAGGCAAGAGACAAACTACATAGGAATTTGATCAGGGAAGATTAATATGAGGAACCGTCTATAGGGAGGATATAGTAATAGAGAACGGGGCTCAGGAAGAACAACCAAGGAAGGAACAAACGTGGACTGCCAGCCCCTTCTCCAGAGATCCCCAGATTCAGGTCGCTTTCTAGAGACAAACCTACAGCCCACTAGATGATGGAGGAGCATTCTAGATGCCTAGGGCCAGACCTGGTCCGTGGGGGAGCTGAGGCTAGGGTCAGGAAGCCTCGGGCTGGGTGCCCACAAGCCGAGCAGATGGGCTGGGAGCTGGGGACATGACTTGCTGGAGGGTAAGCCCCTCTCAGTGTCCTACATAGTCCACTGACCACCGGAAACAAACCCAACGGGAAAGTGCCCCTGCCTCCTGCAACATCCCTCCAGCACCCTCTACCGACAAAGGTTGGCATTGTGCCGGCTGGCGAAGGAGAAAAGTTTGCAGTCTAGCTCCACTATCCAGGCAGAGAAGGGCACGTTTGGAGTGGGAAGACGGTACATTGGTAACTAACTTATTCCCTCTCCATCGCACCCCTTTTTCCTTCACCCAGCCCTATAGCTTTCCCGGGGCTCTTGACCTGGCTCAGTACCCTAATCCCTCATTCCCAGTGGGGTTAGCCCTGGGCAGTGCTGCCTGGAGAGTGCCGCTGGAGCCGCCTGCCAACCTGTATTATGGACCTGGTGGTCCCAGGACAGAACCCAGGGGGAGCCCAAGGGCCTGCCATCCATATTTCTCAGCATCTTCCTTGGGCAAGGAAACACCCCTGATAGTTTAATCAGTCACTCCAGTCAACAGTGGGTCATGTGGTCCTTCATTGTTGCCCATTTACCCGGGAGGACTCCTAAAGCCAGGACGGCCAGGTGGCTCTCAACATCCAAATTCGAGAGAACTATCACTGTGCCTCCCGGAGGACGCCTGTGGCCGTCGGGCAGTAACACCTCGGAGCTTGCCGAGCCCAGGTTCACAGGGACAGGAAACACTTTGTAAATGAGTTACCATATCAGTAGACAGAGTGGAGGGAAAGTTATGGAAGAAAAAAACTGAAGCACACAGAGGTTAGATACCTCGCAGAGGTTGGACGGTTCCGGACTGCTAATTGGGAATTCAAAACCATGCCTGGCTCCGAGGTCCACGTCGTTTCCACTGTACTATGTGGCCTCCCCGCTATCTGCCAGGCTGCTGCGAAGTATCAGCGATGACCACGACAGCCCACCCCAACCTCCCGGGCTCCGTCTCAGCACCCACGAGAATCGCCGACACCGCACACACAATGCCCGCGGTCGTGTTTAGCTGCCTGCGGCTTCCCCTGCCTGTCTGCGCTGCTCACCACCCGAAAAACAGCGTTTCCCCGACATGGTTGAAACTGGGCGTCCCACCTGTGCAGCCAGAGGGCTCTTCGCTTATCTCAAACCCGGAGTTGCTCCAAGCTTGAAAGCACGACAGCGGCTCGGGTTCACGGGTCCAGACCGCCAGCAACTGGGTCACCACCCTTCTGACTCGGCGGGCCGCGAACACGGAGTCCGGCTCAAGGGCGGCAACAGTGACGTTGAAGGGGAGAAAAAGCGCTCGACCAGCGACGAGCAGGAGAAACTTTAAGCTGCTGAGGGAGGAACCGCCGACCTCTAAGAACGCCTCCAAGCACGAGGCTGGCCATTTGGGGAAAGGAGCCTCAGCTGTGAAGGAGCCCTTCCAGGTGGTTGTCACTAACACTTCCGCTTGGAGATGGTGGGCGTGACTGACACAGCCTCAAGCCCTCTGCTTTATGATGATCTCTAACTTGGCAGCGCCCTGATGGTTGCAGGAGAAACATGTGGCTCAGATTTGGGGAAAAATACGAACTAGATCCTATGGGTCATACTGAGTCTAATACAGAGTCTTTTTTTTTTTTAGAAGCAGCTGGCCATAATCTAACAGGGAAAGAAATGACTGTGATGTAGTTATTCTCCTTGAAGGTGGCACTTCATACTAATATAACTTTCGAACACACAGGTCACCCCCAAGACCAGGCTCCGATGCGGGTTTTAGAAACATGATCCAATTTGTGTGGCTCTAAGTACTCAGCCAGGGTCCGGTATGACTCATCCGTCCACTCATTCCATTTTACCAGAGTCCAGGGAGGGCCGAGGCAGAGCCCACCTTGGGAAATGGTGTGAAATGAGAGCAAGTGCCATGAGCTCTGCCACCCAGGAGGGTCGCCGTCGTCCACCCCCTGCATTCCTCCCTCCGAGTTCCCCAGCCCAACCCACTTCTGCTCTGCTTCCCCCTCCCCCCACACTGCAACCTCTTTCCTGCATCTCTCAGAGCCCAGATGCCGACCGGTGAACCTGATTCACAAATCAGAGCACGTGTGAACGACAAATAGGCAACGTACCATCATCTAAGTAGATGTGTAGTAAAATCTAGCTTTCACCTCTTAAGTGACAAGTGATTGCAATGACTTCATTTCTGCTTTAAAAAAAAAAAAACTCGAAAGAGTGAATGTCAGTGACGCTATGTGATCTGGAAGGGCCCACACTGCCCACATCCCCGTTCTGAAGAAACGGCCTTGTAGGGAACACCGTCTCCTCCACCCACGGCACCGGTGGATACCTGACTGTGGGATGGGCAGTCCAGGCTTTTGGTCTGGCCCAGAAAGGTGAGCTCTGAAAATCATGTTTTTCTGTAAATTGGAAAACTGAAGGCAGCTAGAATGGCAGGTAGCTAGGCTATCACGGTCTGGAAGAAACTGTCCAGCCAAGAGAAGGAGGGCAGGAGAGAGAAAGTGAGGGGGATGGCTGCCTTGAGAGTTTCCTTAGTCCCTGGCTGCTTTCTAGGCTTCCAGAGCAAGTCCAAGGAGACTTCCCCTCTCGACTGTTCTTGGGTGTCCATGACATTTCCTCTTGAATTTCAACACTGCAACAGCACAGCCTAAAGGGTGAGCAAGGGGTCCATCAGTTAGCCGCAGAGCTTAGAGCAAAATCCTGGCCTCCAAACTAAAACTGATGTATCTGTCCTCAAAAGTAGGGGAGATCATGAAAATACCCAGCAGTTGTATGGCAGAGGCCCCATCATCGGGAATGGAGGTCTGCCCCGTCGGACACCAGCAAATGTGCACTGGCCTCCAGCTTAAGGCGGGACCGCAGGTCAGGGCCCTTGAAAGAAAGCAATCCACACTGGCTTCACACCTCCCTAAATGAGATCATGCTGCAAGAGCTTACCATAAATTAGCAAGTGTGAGACAGTCTTCACATTTCTCCCACCCAGACTCGGCCCTTCCAGGGTCACCCCACTTTCCATGGTGCCTGAAAGGAGTGGGGGTGGGGCCCTTCGGAAACACAGGGAAAATCTCCCTGGTCTGGCACCCAGACCAAATGCTTAGGTGGAACTCAAGTAGTCACTTCAAAATTTGGTTGCTCTGTATCCACATGAGTTCAGGTGAGGCAGGGTATGGCCATCAGAGCAGGGAGAGAATCTCTCCGAAGCTCTTGGGGGAGATTGTGGCTAAAGACGTACAGTGTTAGTGGCCCTGGTGAAAAGCAGAGGCATGCTGGCTCCCAGTAGAGGACTGCTCACTCCTTCACAGGATCCCCATTGAGCTCTACCAGTGATGGCCGTTTTCGCACAGACCCAGATGAAACTTGTAAAAAAAGAACAGGCAACCCTTGCATATTTTTAAGCTAATGTCTAAGTATTTCATTTTGAGTTTAAACAGTTGCAAACAATATCACTTACGGTATAAATATTGACATTTTAAAACAAAACTGTTCTATTATTCTCTTAAACGTAAAACTAGAAGTGGATAGTGAGATAGAATATGACTGGAGGGTGAGATGGGAGGCTGAGAAATTCTCTTGATGGAGCTGAGATGATCAGTATCCAGGCCAAGTGGTAGGGCAAGAAGTCTGTAGGCAGAGGAAACGAGTGCAAAGGTCCTGAGGCAGACACAAGCCTGATTTGTTTGAAGATCAGGACACCATTAGTGTTGCAGACACATAGCAGACAAAGAAAAGAGTAATGAGAGAGAGGTTGTAAGACAGGGGGATAGCCAGGGGCTGGATCGTGTAGAATTCTGAAGGCCATTTGTGCTGATTTCTTTTTGCCCCTCCACACTCTTCACCCCAAGTCCCTGTCTTGGGCCCCAGGAGCCTGACCTGTGTCTCTGTCAACGGACTTGGGTCACAGGTGACTTCTAGATGCGTTTCGCCAAGGGTGCGCTCCAGCAGGTCTGAAGAGGAAAAAGCAGGAGGGTGGGGTGTTTATTCCCCTGGCTCCCTTCTTGCAGGATCCCATGAGCCAGCTGGGTTCCTCCAGCGAAGACCCCAGCTCCTGCCAGGGAGCCTCTCCACCCCTGCCTCTGTTTCTGGTTACCACTTTCTTCCCCTGCCTTCCCACTTCCCATACCCTTCATGCCTGGGGTGAGCCCACCTGCTGAGATAGGCTTGGCTACTTCACTCTCTCTCTTATGGTTTCCCTACACCCTCCCCACATTGGGGAAAAGTCGCTTCACTTAACTCCTCTCCAATTATCTCAATTTGCACGGGTCATCTGTTTCCCCCAGGACCCTGCTTGGTACACCAGGATGAAGTGTACATTGTATTAGCTGTATTCTCAGATCTTCAATAATTGTCTTCCGTCCTGTAAAATTATAAATCTGTATTACAGATCGTTTTTATTTTAGCTTTTGTTTCCAGGGCTTTGATGGTGTTACAGGAAATGCAATGACTATAGACATGATGCATGACAGAGCTACGCGATACTGGAGAGACAACTGGTCCACCGAGAACAGAATGCAGTTGGAGGCCATGAAGTTCATGTCCTGAGCGGCGTTCCCAGACACAGTCCTCTCTGGGGAATGCAGCCACAGTCGCTGCACAGCCCATTCCCCTCTCCAGGTTAAAAAGTTCCTCTTCACCCTGGTGTTATTGTTTGGAAAACTTTTCCGGCGTAACCATGTTCAGTCATATTTGGGGAGTCGAGAGGGGTGGGCCAAAAGCTAAAAGGAAAAATAAAGAAGGTATATATACTTCCATAGCTGAGATCAGTTTACTCCTAGCATCCTTGTCTGGGAAAGCCTCAGTCAGAGGTCAAGTGGCCAACAAAACCAGCCAGCACAGAAACCTCTCCCTTCAGCTGGGTGGACACAGGCTGCTTTCATTCATCTCAATCCAAGAAACATCATGTCCAGTCATGGCTTTGTCACACGGTGGGAGCCTTAAGTGGCTGCCAGGAAGACAGCCCATGCTAATCACGGCAAGTCACAGCTGTCCTGTTTTGTGTTTTTTTAAAAGCGTGTTTCCTTCATCAAGATAACAGAAATGTACTGACAAAAGGAAACTTACAAACAGCCCACAGGGGAAGCAGGAGGTAAGACTGAATTGCCCGTTAAAAAGAAGAACACGTGCAGAGGAGAAAGTTTCCCTCGGTGTGGAAGCTAAGCCAGGGCGGCTGCTCTGGGACGGGGACAACCCCAGCCCAGTGCCGCCTGTTGTCACAGACGCCGTGCTCACACCTTCTGAGAAAGCTGGGGAAGGCCAAGGCGCACGTGGGCTCAGGAAAATAAGAAGCAAAGAAGAAAGGATGTAGAGGATGGTTAAAAATAAAACTTATCAGATGAGAATTAAGTCCGGAGAATGTTATCTCTCCCCACAGGAGGGTGGGGGAAAAAAATAGGCATGTCAAGGAGAACACAGGCCACAGGATGAATAAACATAAAATAGGAGGAAATGACCAAGGGAACGTGCCAACTCTGCCGGAGGAGGGCTTTCTGGGGGTGCTGACGCTCCGGCACAGGCCAGGAACCCTCAAGGGGGTACCCAAGAAACGGGCCAATGGACGGTTTTTTGGGCTGAGATAGATTTTTTCCCCCTATACTTTTTTCAAGTTGATTGCTTTAACTCCCCCTCCCCAGCTGCCATGTGCCTTTACTATCTTTTCAGAAAAAAATAAAAGTCTATGGAAAAGGTTCTTGGGGAATTCCTACTTACCAACATTTTTATGGCAGGTAACCTTGTCCACAATGAATTCTTCAAAATCCAGAAGTTGGCAAGTGCTTAAGCCCTTCCGTAGCTGCTTGCTACCGCCTCCTTCATCCTGGCCCAGCCCTTGGGGTGTGGGAAACAGCTGCCCACCTCCCCGCCCCCACCCACCCACACCCCTACAGCTTGTGGGAGACCTGACACGATTTTGGGCTACTCCCGAAGTCCCTTCCCAAGGGGCCAACCACACCCGGCCCCTGTTCTCTTTTAACTCCCATTTCCCTGGAAGCTCACGAATGATCGATAAAATGTTCCTTCCATTTCTCTGTCCCAAGTCACCTTCTGCCTGTAGACCCACCAGGTGTCTGTCATAAGGGTGATGCTGTTTTCCCTCAAAAAAAAAAAGGCACAAAACAAAGACTACTTATTAAATTAATTTTTAATGACCCAGTGTTTATCCGCTCCTAAAATTATGAATTTCATTCCACAATTGCTCTTAAATCTGCGACGCGAAATCGTGACAGTAAAACCCAATGGCCACTCTCTGAGCTCCTTCTCTAGCTTTAAAAAAAGAATCACAAACGGTCTTTGTAAATGTCCTGAAAAATCTCAGCCCTCGGGACCATGAGCAGCAACCACTTCCAAAAAAGCTGACTTTTCTAAGTGCGAAGTTTATCAAAGGTCAAACAAACAGGATTCAAGAAAGAAATCTGGTGCTTTTTCGTCACTCAGAGCATTTAAGTAAGCAAAAGAGCTGTGTTAAAGAAATTAAAATGACATCCTCCTACAAGCCACCTTAAAAAGATTAGGCAGAGACTTGCCCAAGTGCCTTTGAGAATAAAAAATGTTTCTAAATCCCCACTCACCATCACTCAGAGGTGATGAAAGTATTGCTGAGGTGCCGGGGCCTTGTTCGGTCTTCTCCCTTAATTTCTTTTTTTTTTTTTTTTTAAGATTTTATTTATTTGACAGGGAGAGACAGTGAGAGAGAGAACACAAGCAGGGGGAGTGGGAGAGGGAGAAGCAGGCTCCCCACTGAGCAAGGAGCCCAATGTGGGGCTCGATCCCAGGACCCTGGGATCATGACCTGAGCTGAAAGCAGACGCTTGACAACTGAGCCACCCAGGCGCCCCTTCTCCCTTAGTTTCTACTTATCCGATGGAGAATCGTCAGTAACAGAACTACCCTGACATCTCCGCTAGACCTCAAGCCCAAATTGGGAAGATAGGTGCATCAAAAAGAAAAATCTGCTTTCCTTCCCCAGAGGGCATCAAAATAGGGATAAGAGGGCATCACTCTGCACACTGCCGATGAGGCACCGTGGTCTGCTGGGAGGCCTCCAAATGGCGCCCAGGAAATGGAGTCTGTTTTCCCTTCCGGTGGCCCGGCCCTGCTCCTGTCTAGCGTGAGCCTGAAGGGCCAGTGTTGGACCTAGACCCAAAGTTCCCCCAGGATCCTGAGAGGCATGTGGGAAAGATCCCATCACCAAGTCAAGGAATTGGGTGATTTCTGTTCCTGTGGTTTACACTGAATAACTGACATTCCTTTAGGAGGCTGGGCAGGAGACCCCTGTGGATAACCAAAACATTATGTAAAAATGCAAGCAGCAACGTCCCCTTCTCCCAACTCCACTTAGTCCCACTCTCCTGTCTGCCCTCTCCTCCGCAGGAAGCAGAGACCACCCAAGACCACAGTCACTGAGGAGCCTGCAAGTCCCAAGTCAGATCCCGGGTGCTGCTCCATTCCCCGGTCACCGCGGACCCCACTGTTCTGAGAACATGTCCTCGTGTGGAGAGAAGAACGGTGTCACCGAGGCTGCAAAGAATAAACCGTGAGAGCCTGAAGCACAGATGTGGCCTACAAGTATTCTCGAAGGCCGGACAGTCATTTTACCGGTTGTTTTATGTGGGGAGTCCCTTGCCTGTGACCCTGGCCTTGAAAATGTAAAGAAGACAGGCCTTGGTAAAGGCAGCCTCTCCAAGGACCTAACCTATCAACGTGGAGAAACAGCACCATATTAAAAAAGTCACATTCGGATGGGAGTCGAGTGGGTCTTGAGAGTAGATTGGTTCTCAAATATAAACCAGCGTAGATGACCCAACAGAGCTCAACTCTAACCACCTTCATTTTGAGAAAAACCATTTTTCTCTACTGTTTTGACAAGTCTCTAACCCACCCACCTCGCTGACCGGTAGTATTCTTTTCATGTCGGTCAAAGGATTCAAGACTGAAGCTAGGTCAATCTTGTATTCTTTTTACTTAAAATAACTAGACCAAGAACATCCTTTGGGCTAGTCCTTATAGTTAATCAAATATAAAAGTACCTGACATGTCCAAATTCCACTTTAATACAAGCTGCTGACCCAGCATGGCATTTCCCATCATTGCTCTCTGAAACACAGGAAATTTCAGGATTGAATGGCCGAAAGAAATTAGGATGACCCAGCCTCGAAAAAAACCTGCGTTATTTAAAGAAGAAAAACAAGATCACGTCTGATTGGATAATTCACGATTCAGACAGCTCAGCATTTAATTGGTATTAACTACTCTACTAAAGATCTATTTAATGGACTTAGGTAAGACTTTTTATTTCTGTGAAATTGGATCTTTGGTTCAAAATTGAATCTCCTGCCAAGGACTCTGCACTGTATAGGTGACGTAACACGGAGGTGGTCTCTTAACGTTTCATTGCCAGGAATATAAAGGAAACTGATCAGATTATTTGCCAAGTAACCTTTCTTGGGCAGGGCTGAGTCCTCCCCTAAGTGGGCTGTCAAACAGAGGAGCAAAGAGCAGATGCTATTAGTTTTATTTTCTACGTTCAATCTTCTAGGGCTCAGAGTCAACCCTGAGAAAAATCAGTGCATTAAAAATTGATTTGGTATTCAGTTTATTAGTTTATAGGACCTTTGTCTGAAAGGAATAAGGCCCAAGAGGTCAGATCTTTTGGCAAGTCAAAATAATGTCTCAAGTGAAAGACACAAGACATACTATCAGAATGACATGATATTCCTTCAGAATCTTGTCACGAGCCCCCTCATGAAATCAGTAACCATGGGAAAAACTTCGTTACAATTTTATGGCATATATAATTCCTGGTGAACAACGTTCTTTCCTTCTGTCTTACTGAAGTGTCTCAAAATTGTTCCAAAGGAGGGATGTACTCTGTCCTATCTGAAGCTATTCTTAGGTTCCTCCTAAAGTCCCAAGCTGCTGAAGGGCAGAATTTTTCTTTGTTCAGTTTTTAGATTCCTAGTGGTCAAAGACCTATTCCAACAGAGAAACAGATATGGAATGACACTATGACCAAAGCTTCCTAATACTCTTAGCCTCAATCTGTAAGTCAACGGGAGAGAGAGAGGTGTACAAAAACTTCCAGCAAGACTTTTTGGCCAGAGATGGAGGAAATGAATCAAACCATGAAAATGCTAAGGTAGGAAAGCAAGTTTATTCAACAAAGTATTTACTGAGCCCTTACTGTGCCAGGCACTATTTTAGGTGCTGGGAATACATTCCGTTGATTAGAACATAGAAAAATCCCTGTCTTCATTGTGCTTACACTCTAGAGAAAGGGTACAAGACAATAAACATAATAAATAAGTAAATTACATAGGAAGTTAGAAGGTGATAAGCACTATGAAAAAAATAGAGCAGTCGTGAGAATGAAGACAAGTCTTATCTGGGAATTTTCCAAAACCATAAATGGAAAAAAAAAAAAAGCTTCTTTCTTGGAAAGTGTATATATCTATAAATGACAAAAGAATATATTTCTGGCTCTTTCATGTTCATGGGATTTGTATGCAAGAAACTAAGGGGAGTTAAAAACATGAAAATGGAATTGAAAATTAGGAAGACTAACTTTCATTAAATAGGTGCACAGTTCAGGATTCTTGAGACGGTGGGACCTGTGCTCACTGCAGTAGTAGGACCTTCCCCATTTCTGGTGAATTCCACGGCTCTGGACATACTACCAACCACAGTGGATCTGAGAGTCAATTCTGTTGAAGAAAGGCTACTAGGGACAGAAAATAGCCTTCTGGGATTTTTGTATTTACTTATTTCCATTTTCCTTTTTAAAACACAACGCCCCACTTTTTCTTATTTTCTCACTGTGTTAAACAAGGGTGAGCTCATTAAAAAGGAAAACTGAAACATGGGAATGCCTACATTTCCAACGCCATTGCCATTCTCAGGCAGTCCCATGATGCACACAGGTTTACCATGTATTACCAGACCCACGTCTTCTGATACCAGCTCCCAGAGGTTGTTGCCTCTGAACTACCTACCAGGTGGGTTCTTTTCCCCTTTGCTTGAAATTCAAATTCCGTTTCAACAGAATAACCCAAATAATTAAGGTCTAGTTTTTGCCTCTAGGGAATTAGGTTCTTAAGTAACAAGTGAAAATAAAAAATAGATGGTAGATCACCTCTGACCAGAAAACCCTATTTTCAGCAAAATGGGGCAGAGGCAGCAAGTCCAGGTTGCAGGACCAGGAAAAAGAGAGTGTCCACCCACAGGATACTTCTAAATTGATGACTACGACAGCAGCCCTTTCTAGAGGTAATAATGACATTAGGTTGTGATAATTCTCCAGAAACCCCCCCCAAAAAAGCCCGGGATTAAGAACATCTGGAAACGGTTCAGATGACACCAATTTCTGTTTCCTGCTGTTAAGGCTTCACAGATGCCTCTCGGCATCTGTCGCCATCTTGTTTTTCTTTGCAAACCTCCTCCTTTCAAACCAGGAAGTGTATGTAAAGTGCAAGTAAGAGTCATTCCCTTGCCCATGCTTCCAGGGTCTTATGTTGGTAGCCAGTATTACCAAATCTATCAGTTCAACCGCTGGCCAGCTAGGTCGTCTGTAGGTATTTCTGGAGTTAGCAAATGAGTTCATCTGGCAAAGAGAGTGTCTGAAGGTGGGTGCAGTCTTGGCAAGAAAACACAAAGTACCATACGTAAGACAGGGATGTGCATGATGCAAGCAGTAGGGGGGCTTCTTGTCACCGAGTCATGGAAGAGGCCTTCTTTGGATCTCAACTCTTCAGGAGACCTCAGGAACCATTACTAAAATGAATGAGGCCAACAGATTTCAGAGCACAGTCAGTCTTCTGTGAGGGCAGATTCAGTTTTCCCTGAGTTGGGAACAGAAGAGAAGATGAAGAGGGTGAGGAGCTGTATCTGATGAGTTTAATGCCACAAATGGCATCAAAAAAGCCTCCAGTGAATACTTGCCATCTTATAATCCAAAGTTGAGCACGGTACCCACCCCCCCATAGGACTTAGCACAATATGTTTTCTTTGGTTCCAAATGGGTAACAGGCAATGTTGCCTCTATCTTTATTTCAATCTTAGATGAACTTCTCTTGATTAATATGCCAATGACCACTGTGACTCTTCAAGAGAAGGATACAGTATGTAACATTTCCCACATTTAGGGGGCCAGAAATTTTCCCTTCACAAACCAACATGGCGAGACCACTAGTGGGATTGAGTGTTTCAATACAACGTATTTTGGGAAATGCTGCCTTACAGCTGGAGGCAGGACAAGAATGGTGTTAAGGTTGGAGGGGACATATTGAGTTTGTATCACGTGAGCCCAGTGTTTGTAGACAGAGTCACAGTCCCACACCAATATAATACATTAACCAGTCTAGCTGGGCTCCATTGCATCCCCTATGCAATGTGCCAAAATCATGGGCCAAACTGAACGTTATGTTTGATGGGTGAACATTAATGATAAAAAGTTAACTATTTACTGTCACGCAATCAGTGGACATTCACAGGGGAGGTCCTTCGGATTTTTTCTGATTTTTCCAGCACAGCTAAGGCTGGGGTTTTGGCATTTAGCCCACCAAAATGTCATTACATATGAAGCTAAGCCCCAGTCGAGACCGAACAGAATACAGCTGACCCTTGAACAATGGGTTTGAACTGTATGGGTCCACTTCCACAAAGATATTTTTTGAGAAATTCAGCACAGTCGTGTGTTTTCTCTTCCTAATGATTTTCTTAATAGCATTCTTTTCTCTAGCTTACTTTATTGTAATACAGCATATAATACATAGAACATACAAAATATGTGTTGATTGGACTGTTTATATCTAAGGTTTCCTGTCAACAGGAAGCAATTATTAGTTAAGTGTTGGAGAGTCCAAAGGTATATGCAGATTTTCGGAGCAAGAGGGTCAGCACACCTAATCCCACCCTGGTTGTTCAAAGGTCAAGTATTTATTAGAATATACATACAAACGTTAAATAAAAGTCATAGATTGGCCCCATTAAAAGTCAGAAAAATTTCAAATACGTACTCGTTAAATTCCTGAATTTCTTTTTGGCTTCTGCCCTTTCCTCAGCATCAAAGTACCAAACGGTCATAGCGTATCTGTGAAAGATAAGCAGATATAAGAAAAGACGTTTAAAAATACTACCAAAAAATAAAAAATACTTCCTATAAATCTCACATCAGAGTCATTCATAAAGTCAACATTTAAAGTTTTCTCTATTATTAGAAGTCCATCCCAATTTTAATTTAAAATAAACTTCTCTGGGTTCAATTCTATTTAAATGTAATAAAACACGTAAGGAATTCCAAGTATGCAGCAGGCATTATCCTGAGCAATGGGAATTCAAATGATCTGGTGAATAAATCTGCCTCTTTCTCAAGGAGCTCAGGCTTTCATAGGGGAGACAAGCAATTTAACAAATAATGTAACAGGTCAAGATGATCTCACAGAAAGGACTAGAAAGGAGTCATTCTTTTTTTTTTTTTTAAAGATTTTTTATTTATTTGACAGAGAGACAGCGAGAGAGGGAACACAAGCAGGGGGAGTGGGAAAGGGAGAAGCAGGTCTCCCACCGAACAGGGAGCCTGATGCGATGCGGGGCTTGATCCCAGGACCCTGGGATCATGACCTGAGCCAAAGGCAGACGCTTAACGACTGAGCTACCCAGGCGCCCCAAAGGGAGTCATTCTGTGACCCAAGCTGTTGGGGAGAACACAGAGAAGAGGAGGTGACAGCTGAGTAAAGCTTTGAAGAATAACTTATTTAAACGACAGAACACTTAAAGCTCTTGACCTGCTTTCTTTGGTTTTGGATACTGAGTCAAGGATGCAACAGAATAATGATGCCCTCAAGCTTTCTACTGTGTTTCTATTAAATTGCTTTATCCCATCTATGGGATAGACCGTAATAGGAATCATTTCATGCATGAGTTTTCAGAAAGTTTCATTTTCTAATTATTATTAGCTACTGGAATTCCTATAGCCCCGGACTTTTTTTTTCAAGGGCTTCCCATCAACATCTGCTAATGTTTCTCCAGTGACTTGGGTCATCAAGTCACTACCGAGTGACTGGGGACTCCCGAGGGAATGCCGGCACAAATGACAGGGGCCAATTATCGTACCCTATTAAACAAGCCACAACCAGGCTCTGGGGGGAGGGGGGGGAGAATTAGTTACCTGCTCACCTAGGGCACATTCCAACTGGACATTTAATATGCAACTCTGTGTGGAGCTCAGATCTGTGATTTCTTGGGGGGGGGGGAACACCTATAAATCTTAAATACTTTACACATGCAATTCTAATTTAGTTAGGCTTGTTAAGGCTCTGTCATTATTCTACTGTAGTCCTCTCCTGCCCCCAACTGTGATTCCCAGTGCAGGCTGCGTCCCCACAGCACTGGCCCTCGCCTGGTTTACAGCTCGGGCCCTAACACAAAGGTAATGAGAGGCATATTCCGAAATTAAGACTACATCCAGAGTTTCTAGATTAATACTAAACAAGCTTGTCGAGTTACCCTGAAAATCTTCTCATGCTTGAGCTAAAGAAGGGGCTTTTAAAAAATCCCATTATTGGGACATGGTGGGTACAGTGGGCCCAAACCAATTATAAGGGAAGGAAAGGGTAAAAACAAAAAGAAGTCAGCACAAATTCCTCTCTCTTTTCTCAAGGTTCTCTCTCCGTTTGCAATAGGCAACTTATAAATTCATCCAGAGTTAACCCAGAATTCCTGACGTGTGATGGTCAACATTTTCTAGGGCTACTTCAACGTTAGATTCGTTTAAGGGAGGAGTGGCAAAGGAGGAAGGGAAAAGCACTGTGGGAAATCTGGAATCCATCACGCTCACCTAATGGAAAATAATTTGTTAAAAGTTCCAGTTGACATTAGGTTTTGTGAAGAACCTAAGGAATCTAGTTTCCCTTTAACTGTGACCACCTCTGAACAAGTTAGCCATCAGCCTTGGAGAGTGCCTGGTCCTTCATATACACAGGACGTGAGTTTAGGGACTTCTCTGGGAACTGGGTTTTGCATAGAAGCTTCTCAGGAGGAATCATGGCTCTGGCTATTACCTGGTCGCATAGGAAGGCTGGACTTCATGCGGGTTCCGGCGGTCCGACCAGAAGAACAAGAGTCTGTCAAAAATGGGCTCCACATCCGCTATGAATGACTTCCCTTCCGGAAATATCCGCAAGACCCCACCATGTAGCTGAGGGCCACAAAGAAGATGGATTATTTCCTAGCCTCACACGTAATTAACTACCAATGGTATTTCAGCCTCATCTGGAGACAATGCCATCTTCCAACCTCTAGTCCGGGTGTGTATTACTCCCAAAATTCTCCTCAACCTTACATCTTGTACTTCATTTTATTTCCAACTTAGCTAGTCGTCTCTCCTTATCCACATCACATGGAAGGAAGCCTTCCTACCCCCGGTCATGAAACCCCTGGACACAAAATGGAGTGCTATTAGTTCCAATCACACAAAATTGTCAACATCGGACTGTTTTTGACCTACAAAAACCCACCGGCAATTTCATATGGTTCCAGCTAATATTAAGAACGTCTTGGGACAGTCATCACACATAACATCCCCTTCAATGAGAATTTACAGCTTTCTTTTGAACTGCTTCAGCTCCTATGTGATCTCGTCAGCTGGAAGTTCCATGTTCTTTTTTCTGAACTCAGACTACCTTATCTACGCTTTTTAGTACTTGCATCACTCTCTTCCTTGGATTTCTTTTTAAAAATATGTATGCCCAAATCTCCTGCTGGGATAACTATATCCAGGTAGAATCCAGGCCTCACATCAGTGTTTCTGCACAGCACAATGCCTGGTATTAACAGCCACTCAAATATTTGTTGCATGATTTCATACTTTGTGATTTATTATCACTGACCTGATAATTTTACTCTCTGGCCTATAACACTACCTTTTAAGATTTTAAAAGACAACTAAAGGATGTATTCCAGTCATGTTACCAAATAGGGAGAAGAGACATCTGACTCACGAGTTTCCCAGGTTTGTTTCCCTGACACAAGATAAAATATCCTTGTGCTTCAGGACAATCAGTATTTGCCCCAACGAACAGGAAATGGAAATGCAGAAGGTTCAAAAGCCAAATGAGCTTGAAAAGTTCTCTGACTTCTCAGACTCCTAAATCATCCTTAAGTTTCAGAGAGCACACAAATTCCAGACAAATGTCTGTAAGCGTGGAACCAGACTTCATATCTCTATCTATATGTTGAAAAATATAAAAATAAGCCAGAATGCCTCTGACATTCACAAACCATGGTGAGCCATGGCAAGCGGCCACCAATGAGACGTGTCACCCCGAGAGGGCTGTGTGGGAAACCTCACTTGGGGCCAGTTTTATACCCTACAGTTAGTTCTATTTTTGTGGAATTCTCTCAGTGTTGCTGCTGGAAGGAAGAAGTATGTATCTTACTGTACACTGAAGTCCTATCAGCTCTGGATTAGACCAAAAAAAAAAAAAAAATTGATCCCCATTCCTGAAATAGTAAATTACCTTCTTTCTATCAACCACCCTTCCCATGACCTAGTAATGACCCTCCCCTACTGCCCCCCCCATCCCACAACCCCCTCTCCTGATTAACTTGATATCCATTAGTTTCATCTGGTCAACTTAAGTACTAACACCACAGTAGGGGACAAAAAGGAAACGGTGAAGTAGAAAAGATTCATCTGTGGGAATTATGAACTCCTAACCCTCCTCTAAGTCATCTGAATTCTTCCCCTAGAGTTTCTAGCCCCATGCTCTACTCCCTTTATTCCACAGTACCTTGGCGTCCCAATTCTTGTTCAGATAGTAGATGCAGGTGATGCAGCGGCCGTCGCCGTTGGGGTTGTCCACATGTCGAACATAACCCGTCCCATTTCCTGGATAGCAAGCCACCATTGCCTGTGGAGACATCCCAAGAAAGCCGGTTAACGAAGCCGAGACCACCTTCTCCCGCTGGGGAAGAGTGGAGTAATGAGGTCTCTTTGGGTGCTGTGTGACATTTACAGGTGGCCGTGGGCTTCTTAACTGCATGGACAGTACATAAATCAAGACCCTTCATCATGTAAGATAACAGCCAAGTCATATCTTATGGCTCAGCCCAAGAGGAAAGTGGCTCAGCAATATTCCCACAGTTCTAGAACATTTTAGACAGTAACCCAGCTACATCATCACAAGGACGCCCTACTTTTCTTGGATCCTCCTCTTTGAAAAAGCAGGTTCTGGGTTCCCATCCTAGACCCACAAAATCAGACTCACTAGGTAATGGAGTTTAGGGATTATGTCTTTTAAGAAGTGCTCCCGAATCACCAAATCACCTGCTGTCTTAAAACAATGGCTAAAGATCCTTGCACTGACAAAGAGACAGGACCAATCACAAAGAAAGGAAAGATCACGCTTGCTCAATAAAATGGTTAGGACAGAAAGAAGAGGGCAGGGTCAGTCGGAAGGAAGGAAGCTGTGCCTCAATTTGTTACCACAGGCAGCACAATCAAGTCCAATTCATAGACAAAGCCACAGATACACCTTAGTATGTTTCTCAATGCTTGTCTTCTTGCCTACTGATAACTATCACATCAGGCAAGAACCTCAAGTTCTCTTCCTTTGCCCAGGCACTACCTGTATCAGCCAGGCGGAGGAATAAAGTAGAAAGCCATACCAACAAATCCTACTAAAAATTACTATCAGAGAATTATTATTAAGCAGGTACTAAACTTCTAACTGTTCCATGGGAAATTAGAGCAAGGAGCAGAAAACAATGGGCAAAGTGCAAAAGCTAGTTCTCTTCACAGGACACTGCCTTTATTTCTAAAATATTTTCATAGGGATGAGACCTATGCAAGGAAGATACTGGAACTGGCAACGTAAGATGAGGAAAGGGATATTTTTCCTATTTTGTTGGCTAATGCCTTCTTAGCACCTAACACAGTGCCTGCCACATGCAAGGTGTCTGTTTAAAATGTGATTAAGTGAATAAATTAGCAAATGGCTCCGTCCTCTACAGCGTAAGTTTACATTCTACCTAGATCAATAGAGGTTTCTGTCATCTTATTTTAAGGATTTATTTATTTTAGAGAGAGAGCACAAGTAGGGGGTTGGAGCAGAGGGAGAGGGAGAGAGAGAATCTCAAGCAGACTCCCTGCTGAGCATGGAGCCCAACTTGGAACTCGATCCCAAAACCCTGAGATCATGACCTGAACCAAAATCGAGAGTCAGATGCCTAACCGACTGAGCCACCCAGCTGCCCCAATATTTCCGTCATTTTAAAAACCTATCTTCAAACATACATGGAGTGATCCAGCTAGTATTTTCCCTCATCAAGGGCAGGGCTGTTTTGCCAGTAAAATGATCAGTCAGGTAGAGGCCAAACTAACACACAAGTGGCTCAATGAATCAGCTTCGATGCTGTGGCCACCAAGTCACCGTGAGCAGTAGCATGAAAACATGACCAAGTATGTCGCTTTAAAGGCATCACACGCACTGCATACTAGAACAGTAAGGCTCAACAGTAACTTGGCTTTACACTGATCTTAACACTGAAATCACCCTATGTCCCTCACGCGCCTATAGATGCCCGTATCCTGCCTTTGACCATCTATGATGTCGATGCAATGTCGCATCTTGGAGCTGACATGAGGCTGTTCGCCTGAACCTCGTCCAGAGAGTAGAATTTTGAGGCCACTGCCATCAAGATTTAACAAATGATGGTACCACCAAGCAAACGATGGCTTGGAGAAAGCTGATCGGTAGCAGGCAGAAATGATGGGCCTGGCTGGGAAGAAGAGATAAATGAAGTCACCTATAATGACTAGGGAATTACTCATCCCTGGAAGCAGCTATTAGGATTATAAGAGCCACCACTGAGCCAATAATGAAAGTCACTTAAGCCACAAACAATTACAGGCGAGATTCCCTACCATCTCAGCCTCTCCCCACCGTGAAGCCCTGAAAAGCAGCAGCACTCCATCAATGCTACATAATCTTAGATTCTTAAATAGCCCTGCTCTACGGAAAAGGTCAGTGGTCTGGATGCCTGCCATCTGGTTCACTCAGCAACTAATTGTGTGATCCGGGCTTGGGTTTCTTTTCTAGAAGGCGGGGCATAGATTGGAGGGCCTCCGAAGGTCTGAGACTCTAGCTAAGCAGCAACCCCAGAAGGAGCAATGGGGTTCTTTGGAGCATTATGAAACCCCTGTCTGCCTCAGAACGCAGTCTGCAGTAAATACTGAAAACAGAGATACCAACTCACAATAGTACCTCCTTCACAAATACCTGCATCTATAACACACACACACACACACACACACACACACAGAAAGAGCTAGCACCTCCCAGAGACTTACTAGGACAAAACCCCTAAGTGTCAGCAAAGTATCTGATTGCTTAGGGAAGGGGAGCAGAGGGAATTTTTCTGGCCAGAGCGAATCTTCACCCTCTCTCCTGCTTTCTGAAGCCACAGCATCAAGTCTGAAACAATGGAAGGAAATTATTGTGGGCCTCAGTGGGCCTGTCGAAATGACATAGGCCAATTTTATCAGTGTTTTCTGGACAAGAGCCATAGGCGATCGGTCTTGGCTTGGGCACGTTCCCAGCTATTTGTTGGTCTCTGACACAGTCTAGAACCAGGAGGCTAAGGATGTCCTGAGAAGCAAGCCTCCCTTCAACAACCGGGCTTGCATTTCTGGGCCAACCTGTGCACGGGACAGAAACAAACCCCGGAAACGGATCGGTTCAGCTACAGGGCGATCTAAGCCTCATCAAGCCTGGGAAGGGATTTATAACGTATAAAGGCGGACAGCACTTCAGAATAGTAAGAACAGGGCCAGAACACTTGAATTATGGCAGGACCAACATGCCAAGCAGTACCACGGACACTGACCAAGACGATGACTCATTTATGGCAGGCTTGCTATTTGCCAAAACTTCCTGACTGGATTGATATTTGAAATTTACAGAAGTTTAGTAACATATTATTGTGGCCCACGGTAGCTAATACAATACAGCCCTAGAGTTGCATTCTTTGGTGGGCAAATGAATCTCCTTGTCCCCTTATGCATTCACCATCTCTTCCTCCGACCCCCCCCCCCGGTGCCCCCCCACAACCGCCCCCCCACCACCACCCCTGGAGGCCTTTCCAGAGCTCTGTAGCAGAAGGAAATGAGTGGAGGGGTGAAGCCCTCCCAGGCTGGCTCTAGACCAGAGACAAGCGCTCTAGACATCTGGGTGGCCACGTTCAGGCGGGGACACACACTGTCCACCCAGCAGTGACGATCATTTTAGACCTATAGGTGGGAAGGGACACGTGTGCCCCACTCAGCCTCCGATTAGACTAACCACTTCCTTAAGAACAATCAACGACCTAGATTTTGAGAGAAACATATTTCACATCGCTCATGACTTTGGAGTCAGACTCACTAGTATGACTTGGTCTGAAACAAGTTATAAAGTGGCCTTTTATGTAAAATTGAATTTAGCACGTTAAAATATTAGTCAACTCATTTTATTTGTAAAATTTGCAATCGATGTGAATCCATTGTAAAAAATGTGTCAAGAATAGCATAACTTCAAAGCTACCTGGTTGAGTGACCTTCAAGCCCGTATTTTGGTCCACTGCCAAATGCTAGACCCCTCTCGTTGCTAGACAGAAATACCAGCGAGTCTTTGTAAGGATCTGCTTTCAATTATGAATGATCTTGAGCGCAAGCATACTTGGAATAAAATGCAACCTAAGTACAGGATAACCTGTACTTAACCTTTTCCTGCCTCAGTTTTCTCATCTGTAAAATGGGCTTATGAGGACCAAAGGAGTTAATCCCTGTAAAATGCTGAGCACAAGGCCTGGCATACACTAAACGCTGCTTCTTTCGCTACATATTGAGCTATTCCCCTCACCCAGGGCTTCTGAATGTCTCCCACTCAGGGATCAGATTCTACTTAAGTGCTCTGTAGCTTTGAATCCGGGACTGGCTAACTCAAATAGCTTTTGGCGCTTCCAAGTAACAGAAATGCCTGAAGCCAATCAGGAATATATGTGTCCGAACTCTGGAGTGTGTGCTCTGCAGCCTACAACCAGGGAATCTGCAGTCCTTTGCAACGAAGGCCCGGTGTTCCAAATCTGCAGATTTAAGGAGACACAGGCCACCGAACCAGATTTGCATATAAACTCTCTTGAATGGTTTTTATCCCAATTTTTTAATCAGGGCCACAAAAAATCACATCAGGCCGTAACTCTGAAGTCACCGTCTGTGGCCTCCTAAGAAGTCAAGCTACTCTGGGACAGCTCCTGAGCTCCAGGGGAGCACTCCCCCATCTCTCCTTGCCTGGCTCAGATACACCCTGTCCAAAGGCAAGGCCTGATCCTTCAATGCCATCCACATTCCACGGGCCTCCTCCAGTCCTTCCCCCATGTTGGGTCTGGACGGGGTCCTTCCTCTCTCCACTGTGAGACAGTTAACCACGCAGAGAACTCAGTGTGTAAAGACTTCAGAAGAAATACAGGCGATCATGTAGCTTCATTAGCTTGCAAAAATAGCCAAGCAGCTCACCATAGTAGAAAAGGCAAGAGTTCAAACTTTCTGGCTAGAAATGGGTCCAATTGATAGTTGGGTGACAACCGCCAAGGCGATAAACCTGCCAATTTTTCTCATCAGCTGTGGGTTCAAGGAGCTGAAGGCCATATACTCCCAGGGTCATTTTTCTGGGTGCCTGGAGTTCAGTACATATTCAAACATACACATTTCATGGGGACAGGGAACAAGGCAGTCCTGGGGCTGTATACTTTATGTCCTGTATTCACAGAGGCCCCCACTGAGGAAGGGATCCCATTTGGTAATTCGGGACGGGGGCGGGGAGTGTTAGTCCCTGCCACAAAGGCACTAGCTCTAAAATTGAAGTTCTCCTATTTAAAAAGAAAAACAAAAATTAGAAGTACGTATTCAAACTGCAATATGCAGGAAAACCATAAGAAAGGCTAGAGAAAAACTGGAAGAGGCATGATCTTTACAAGTTTTGTTCTTTAAAAAAAAAAAAAAACTAAAGATAAATTAAGCCAAAATGTCATTTTCCATAGTTTTCCACTTGGATCTGGCAAGGACTGAGAGAAGAGAACTACAAAAATCCTTTGCAAGGGCAAGAAACATAAATCTAGAGGACAAGGAAAGCAAATTGGGATCCCTGCGTTAGCCTTTCCTTATCTTCCTTGTTCAGGGGTACGTAATCTTCAAGGATACCTTGTGGGACCCACTATTGTCGCTTAAACTAAATTCCTACTCTACAATATTCATAAGGCATCTTTACAAGATAAAGGCAACTATGCACAGCTTTCTCCAAGAGTTTCCAGAAAAGTCTCTCTGCAAAGTTCACACTGCTGACAGCTCTAGCCTTCACCTGAAATTGAACAACAACAAAAGCAAACTCTCAAGGTGATGATGAACCGCTCATAAACATAAAAAGTGCTTTAGAAACCTTCTACATTCACTCTAACTTCATCCAGACTGGCATGAAGAAATTAGTTGTAGATAATGTAGGCACTTTAGAGAACAAAGCAGGAAACTCTGCAAACGGTCATGAATTATCTTGGCATCTTGCTTGTTGTCTATCTGGTTGGTTAAGAGTAAACCTAGCTATTTCCTTCCGCCTAATACTTCTAGTTAAAGGCTGATGTAACAAAATGAGGAAAAAATAGGAAATATGATTTTGGTTGGCAGTAACGTGAGCCTTGGCCAACTACCATGTTCCCCTTCCCGAAGTTTCAGTATCCGGCCAGACAATTCAGGGGAGTCAGAACACCAGACAAGGTAAGTAACCCTTCCAACAGACCTCAAGTTGTTCATTCAAATGTTTTCTGCTATTCTATTTCCACACTGAGAACCACTTCTGCCTTCCTCATTTGTCCTAAATCTACACTAAAAATGCCTCTTCCTGGAGTGCCTGGATGGCTTGGTCGGTTAAGCATCCGGCTCTTGATCTCAGCTCATGTCTTGATCTCAGGGTTCTGAGTTCAAGCCCTGAGCGGACTTAAAAAAAAAAAAAAAAGGAAAGGAAAGGAAAGAAAGAAAGAAAAGACTCTTCCTGAACCCGGAGCACTGCGACACAAAGCCTCACCTTCAATTTAGAGCAATCATCATCATGTCCCCTATGCATGGATTTTGTTGAAATGCAAGAGCATTGGTAATTCTGAAAATGAAAAGTAAGAAGGCCTAACCAACTCTCAGTTGCTCTGGTGATGTGGGTCTATCCACCCCTTTAGGTCAGGTGAGAGCATCGTGCATGTGAAGGCGGGGAATTTACCATCTTCACTTGAAAACCTGTCCCCAGGTAGACTTTTCCATCTGTGGCCTTGTTCAACTCTACTAAGAATTTGGTTCTAGCTCTGGAATCATCCAAACCACCAGCAACAACCCAGACTCTAGAATCTTCGATTTAGTTCTCCTAGCTCAGTGATGGCAGTTTTACCAGATGCCAAAGCCCCTTGAAATTTTTCATTAAAGAGTTAGGCTCCCACCCTCACCCCAGAAATATGTGTGTGCGCGCACGCGTGCACACGTGCACACACACACACACACACACACACACACGTCTGCATAAAATCACAGGGGATTCACAGGCCTGTAAAGTCTGACTGCACTACATCAAGATTCTATTCCAGGGAATCCTGCACTTCGTGCATGAACTTGAGTGAATCACCCTCCCTGGAGAAGCCGTGGAAACTCTTTGAGGCCAAGAATTTAAGAAACTATTGTCATTCCTTTCTGAATTGTGGTTAATTCCTCTCCTTGGAGAGGATTCAGCCAGAGCTCTGCAATTAAGCACAGTAAACAGGCCGGGGAACATCGACATATCAATACAGGCTGTTTGGGTTTGGAAAGGCGGCCCTTCCCCCCAGGCCTGGCTCCCAGCCAGCAGGGTGACGGCTGAGTGACAGGGCTACGTGCGCTGCGTGAGGGTGGCAGCTAGCCCACGCCTGAGCACACCGCAGGGCAGACTGTGGGGGGAACCGGCACAGGACAGCCCTCCCCTGGAGCTCCCCGAGTCATCAGAGAAATGTTTTGAATAAGGGCTTCCTTGCACTTATGAAATCAGCCAAAGTCAGCCAGACTCAGGGTGAAGGACATTAAGAGAGGCGTTTAACCATATCCTTTCCGATGCTTTTCTCCACACTGCCGTTTCCTGAGGACCTGTGTAGCCAGGCGGCCCTCTGCGGTGGCACTTTCCACGCACCATCCTGTTTCATTTCCTGATTATGAGGACGGTGAGCAGCAGCCATCTGCCCAGAGTCTCCCTGCTCACAAGTTCTCAGTAGAAGTCATTAACCAACCCTCCCATCTCCAAGTTATCTTCTTTGTATAGAAAAACAAATTCATGAGTAATCCTTAAGGCCCTATGGGGGTAGGGACTCACAATATTTGACTTCTTTCGATGTGAGAAATAGCCTTATCAGAAAAACAAAACTTTACCTGAAGCTCTCAGAAAGGCTCTGAAAATAAGAGAAAACAAGACTGTGGTTGCAGGACTGTCAGAAAATTAAGTGTGGCTGTCCTTAAGTTCTCATCTGCCACGAATCCTCAAATATCTTAAGGGAATCTATAACTCAAATATAATTGGGAAGACAAGATTTTATAAATGGGTAATTAAAAAAAGTTACCAGTCAAAACACATCATGAAAAATGCCTTGAAACAATCTTCTTAAGCTAAGAGAAACTAGGCAAAACTTTACCTGCAATTCCCTAGGGACACTGCAACTATGATGGAAAAAATAAAGTCAGAGAATTTTCTAGGAAGCCAGATCTTATATTTACATGTGCCCTGCAGCGCCTGGCAAAATGTATCTGCTCAATGAAAGAAATGACACACAGCAAATCCGCTGGAATTAGAACTTATGACATTCAGGAGACACACTGATTTACTGAACAAACATTTTGTATAGTGCTTACTACATGCCTGACACTGTTCCGTGTGCTTCATGAATATTCCCTCATTCAATATTCATAAATAACCCCTTAAGACAGGAGCCCTCCTTAGGTCCGTTTTACAGATGGGGAAACTTCAGGCACCAGGAGGTTTGGTCCCTTGCCTTTTTAAGCCCAGTTAGTCTAGCTGCAGAGTGTGAAGCCTCCATCACCAAGTCATGCCTCATCAGCACCGCTTACCTAAGGTCCAACATTAACCAAGTCACCCGTTTTGGGGGGAACAGAGATCTTCAGTTCTACTCCAAGCATTTGAATTCCTCTCACCCTTGCCTAGCACCCTTTCCATAATCGTAGAAAACTGTAAAGGGAAAAAAAAAAAAAAAAAGACAAAAATATGAAAAAGAAGGGTGCTTGGTATTGAGTCTGTGAACGGAAGCTCCAAGGTGGGGGGAGGTGGGGGCAGGAGAGCAGTTAACAGGAGCGCAGGGTAAAGGAGACTGACTCGATGCCGGTGCAAAGTACCAGGTGTCCACAGGGTCTTTGCTTCAGATCCTCCCACTGCAAGGCAAGCTCACCCCCACTCTAGATCCCGGGCAGCCCCGGCACAGCCCACGTCTGCTCTGGATGCAAGTGTTGGACAATGAGCCCGGGCCATCCCGGGCTGCTGCTCCCAGGCCCGGGTTCCACGGGAGGAGGTCGGCATCTCGGGACCTTTCCTCGTTAGCTCAGGTCAACACCTGCCAAGGTTTCCACACTTGTTTCAAAGTCGGAAGATGAATGACCAAGGAAGAAAAAATTTTCAAGTAAATACAAAAGTGTTTTTGTCAAAGGAGCGGCACCTGGTAAACGCAAAGGAATGCCAGAGATGAGATTACGTTGTCCTTACGCACAAAGCTCACTCAGGAGACAACTCCAGCAGTGCCGTGTCGACTGGAATTCACTGTACACAGAACTTTCTAAAAAGCACGTTGACTAGAATACGCTGGCTACAGACCCACCGAGGCCCAGAGGAGGGGTGAGATCCAGAGGGGTAACTTAGAGGAGTAGAAAGTAAAAGGATCCTCTGAGAGCGAAGCATAAACTATTTGGGGGAGTGGCAAGGGGACTAGAAATAAAGGGGTGGCTGGCTCTGAATTGGGGGGACAGGGATCATTCATTTATGTGTCCTCGTGTTCTTCCAAGACACATACAAAGCCCCGTTTTACCGAGGGGGAGAAACCCAAAGTAATTTCTGGAATGTTATAGAACCAAGCATGGTCTTTCCACCATTAAACGCCGCTTCTAAAATATCAGGAAGCATTTGGTAACTGAAAGCAGGTGCTCTTAGTTCCAGAGCAACCGCTTCAACTCCAAGATAGAGGCTTCTCAGATGACTCTCCTGACTTACCAGATGCAGACTCAAACCTTCACTGGGCAATCAAAGATACCTCCACGCAGAAGTTAGAAAAGGCCGAGCAGGAGCTACTCTCCGCCCTTCTCCAGGTCCCAACAAGCTGGATTTGGTTGTCAGCTGTCCTCCCCATCCCCAAAAAGCTCCTCCCCTCAGCCTTCTCAGGTCTCCCATGGGGCAGCTGTCCGACCCCCGAGGGCCAGAGACCACCCTAGGCTTCTGTGTGGGATTCACAGGGGGCACACAACAGCGCCTAACCGTGGCGGTTTATGCGTCTAGCCTGCGCTCATCCAAAATCACGAGGGGCCTGTCCCCCTTCCTCCGGGTGCCTTCAGCTCCCACTGCTTGCGAGACTGCTGGGCACGTGGAGGGCGGCCACACCCCGCAGCCATTAACCACGCTTCTTCCTTCCCCCTCCATTTCACGTGAACGGGAGGCCATCAGTTCCAAGCTGCGCTCCAATTCTGGCTCTAGAAAACTTAAGTTTACGGACACAAGCAGCAGAAAAAAAAATGCCTTAGCATGTTCACAGGGGGTGGGTTCTTCTCAGAAATCTCCCAGATGAACCTCACATGTGCTTGTATGTTTTCGTCTTAGCAATAAATAAACTCAGATCTGAGCAAACGACTGAACTCTAATTTTCTTACTAACATGGAAAGTGGGGGCGCCTGGGTGGCTCAGTGGGTTAAGCCTCTGCCTTCGGCTCAGGTCATGATCTCAGGGTCCTGGGATCGAGCTCCACATCGGGCTCTCTGCTCAGCAGGGAGTCTGCTTCCCCCCTCTCTCTCTGCCTGCCTCTCTGCCTACTTGTGATCTCTCTCTCTCTCTGCCAAATAAATAAATAAGATCTTTAAAAAAAAAATAACCGGGAAAGTGTAGGAAGATACAGCCCCACCCCTGTTCAGCCTCCTCTGACTTATTTCACTCAGTGTTTTTCTCCAACTTAAGCGCGTGAGAATCACCTGGAGGGCTCACGAGCTTCTGACTGACGAGGTCTGGGGAGAAGCCCAGGAACTTGCATTTTCGGCAAGTTTCTAGACGTGGCTGATGCAGCTGGCCCAAGAACCCCTCTTTGTGAACCAGGGCGATTCTGTGGCTAAACCAAGAGTTTTGGGGCGATGCCCCCCCCCCGATGGTGAAAGGTGGAGAGTCATTAGTCCCTGGCGCTAGTTAATTTGGGGAGGGTGGTGGGTACCCGGAGGAGGTGGTGGGTAGCAGCAGCAAGGGAGAGGAATTCCTCAGGCAGTTTCTGGTCCGCGCTTGGCCATGTGATTCCTAAAGCTGGCAGGAAACATTCCAATTCTAACTCTGTGGCATTGCTGAGGATTACTGTCATGTCAGCGCTGGAGTGTGACCGCTGGTAGCAGTCGCTTGGGGAATCAAATAAGAAGTGCTGAGAGCACCTATCTGCCCTCTCAGATGGAAATTCAGTCTCAATTTTCATTTAATTCCCTATAATACCAGAGGAAGAGAAACAGTATCGTAGCCACGGTATAGATGAGGAAAGCAAGGCTCAGAAAACAGGCTTGCCCAGGATCACAGTGAGATGAACAAAAATGCAAAATGCGCATCCTAGGGCCTAGTGGTAGGTACCAACTAAATTACATTAAATATAAAAATAAAAATCCATCTCATTCATGAAGAAGTGGAGACGGAGGTCCTGAGACACCGCTTGCCAGAAGCCAGGGCCCTAAGCTCAGGGTCCCAGGTTTTCGTGCTTCCCGGCACCTGGCCTGTATGTGTGAGCTGCCAGGATCCAGGCGTGACTCCGGTACTTGCTGTGGGGCCAAGAATAAAATTTCACAACTGAGAAAAAAAAAAAACCTCATAAAGCCAAAGTCTTGTCTTGTCTTTGAGATGCTCCTTCATAGCATGTTAATATAATAAAATATTTAAAGACTTTGACATCAAATTAGGGGCCACACTGCAAAATCTTTTTTTCACCTAACAAAATATTTATAGCTTTTCTGACACCCTGACCTCCTTTGAAATCAAAGTTCCTTTTGAAGATGAAATTAAGTCAAGCACCTATGAATTGTAAGAGACTATTCCAAGGCACTAGAAATATCTATTAAACTTAACAGTCTCCGCCTTCAAGGAGTTTATAAGTAAATGGAGGGTAAGTTAACTAAGTAAGTAACTACAGGTACGTCTGTATGTAGCAGGGAGACTTGGACTGAGCTGCCCACGGAGTTCTGGGAAGCAGGAGGGAAGGCTTCATGGGGAAGTCACTGAGATGGATTCTTTAGAGTAGAAGACAATAAGGAAGCTTAGTGCCCCTGGCGAATCAGCTTCTAGCATTTCAGAGAGTGGGAGGGAAGGGAGCCGGTCAGCAGGAGATTAAGCTAGAAGGGTCAGATGGGGTCAAATGGGGTCAGACAGGGAGGGCCTTAAATGACACGGTAAGAAGTTCACAGCACATATGAGAGACGCCGGGGTGACAGTGTGATTTAGTCTCCTGAAAGCATGGAGACGACATGATTGGTGTTGGGTTTGGGACTACTTACATTCTGGCCAAATCACATTAAAACAGATCACAGGGAGAGCAAGAAACAAAGGCAGGTGATTTATGGTTAAAATAAGTCTCTTTAAAATAATTCCCTCCTCAGGGATTCCTACTAGGAAAGCAAAACAAAATTTAGTTAAAGGGGAAAAAAAAAGACAAAACCTGAGGTTCCACAATGAACCTAAAACAAAACAAAAACAAAAATCCAAAACAGGCCAAGTTTGAACCAATAATATTGCATGTTCCTACCTGAGTGTTCGATATTTTCTGTTTGTTTGGGTTTTTTTTTAAAGATTTTATTTATTTATTTGACAGAGAGAGACAGCGAGAGAAGGAACACAAGCAGAGGGAGTGGGAGAGAGAGAAGCAGGCTTCCTGCTGAGCAGGGAACCCGATGTGGGGCTCCATCGCAGGACCCTGGGATCATGGCCTGAGCTGAAGGCAGACGCTTAATGACTGAGCCACCCAGACACCCCAATATTTTGTGTTTAAAAAGGTTCTGTATAGGCGGCACCTGGCTGGCTCAGTCAGTAGAGCATGGTACTCTTGATCTTGGGGTTGTGGGTTTGAGCCCCACATTGGGCGCCGAGATTCCTTAGAAGATAAAATCTTAAAAGAAATCATTAAATAATTAAAATTAAAAATGAAAAGGTTTTGTTTATCCACCCACTCCAGTCATTCAAATTAACCTGCAAAACAGCATCAATCCAAAAGGAGCCATCCAAAAAAACCCAAAAGCACACACACAAAAAAAGACTCCCTGTCAGTTCTGTGTGGGGTATGGAGCTCTCTCTCAGGTTTAACTAGAAAGATGGGGAGACACATGAGGGGGCGTGGAGGGAGGGGCACAGGCAAAATCTTTGTTCTACATGTTGTGTTGTGTCGTGTCGGGAACACAGAGCAAAGCTCCCAGAGAAATTCAGACTGTTTAAAACGGTATGTCCTTACTACTTCCAAGCAATGCTCAAAAGAGTATTATCCCAAAAAAAAAAAAAAAAGTATTATCCCGAATACTTCAAACAACTTCACATTCCCCCAGCAGAACCAAAAATAGATGTCACTGACACCTGGAATTGAGTTTGTCATTTTGTTCTCTTCCCAGTGAAAAAACCAAGACTACCATCATATTCTCTGATCCTTTGTAGCTCAGAACTTTTTAAATACGGTAATAGCATTTTGGCCTCATTTTAGAAGGAAAAACAACATTTAGTATGAAAGAGGCACATTTATTCCAGAACTTGAGAAACACTGATCACTCTATCTCCTGAAGGACGAAAACCTGGCGTGGCCTAATAAGGAGGTATTCCCGTGGCACAGAACATGAGGGCTGCTCAGTAAGCAGGTACCGACTGAACCCAGTCCCGGATCCAAAAGCCTGCCTTATATGACCGAACCCCCACAGGTCTGTAAGGCTGGGATCGAGTTGGGGGCAAGGGTGAAAAATACAACCCTCAGTCCCTTCCAGCTCACCAAACCGAGAGTAGGAATGTAACCCACAAATCATGATCGAAAGAAGATACCAAATTCAGGTAAGTGCCACCCTGGTTTAAGATTGAGATAATCGAGGGAAACGGGATATAAATTCTATGTATAATGAACCAAGCTAACTAATCTCGCTTGGCAAACAGACACAGGGCTCTGAATCTGAGCCAAATCAACGGCTCCTGGCCACCCGCCAAAACCGAATTCCTTAGTCTGGCATCATAAAATGATTTGTCTGTCGCATTTACAATTCCAGTGCCTCTGGATTCCACTACCCGCTGGGCACCCCTGGCAGGGGCCCAAGCAGAATACATCTGAACTACCATTACTGTCAGAACGTCAGCATTTGACAAACACTAGAGAAAAATGACACCCATTTCTTAGAGGAATATTAGTTAACAACTGCAAAGTGATACTGCAAAGGAATGGTCAAATCTGTTGCTGTAATAATTAACAAAGAATGAATAACCTTCTCCGTGGAAGGCTTCCGCAAAGCCTAGAAGGTTAGCCAGCAAACTGCTTCCTGGGTGCTCAATAGCCTTGGGTCGAAACATCACTTCGTGTACCCAAGGCCACAAGAGTGTGTCAGAGGCAGAGGTCTTGCCAAAGAGAGCAAACTTGGCCTGCAGGCGGGGTCCTCTGCGTTTTATCCTAAAGGGCACGATGCAGGGGTGCCTGGAGATGCTTCTCCGACGCGCTCCGCTCGTGCTGGGTTAAACCCCACCCCACCTTGGAGCTTCGGCAGAGAAATCTTCCATACATGGTGTGTTTTGGGAATGGAGTTGTTACATGCAAGACTGCTTGTTATTTACAAATTTGAACTTTCTCTAGCCAGAGTCAGGATGCAGGAAGGAATTTACAAATTTTGCCTGAGCTGAGCAAGGTCAGAAAGGGAAATAATTCGTGACACCCAAAAGTCGAACGCACATAATTCCACCTAAAGGTGTTTATCAATTTTAAGTCATCACTGTATTTAAGATTCCCAAATTGCATGCTGATGTGGCTGAATTAACCTAACGACCCTGTCTCCTAGTCTACCTAGGAGCAAACCCCTCTCTAAAGCACCTTTCTTTGTTCAGGCCCAAGCCACACCCCGATCCCTTCTCGATGGCTTGCTGGCTTGCGTGTAAGACCTCATCTCTCCAAATACAAAAACATCTTACCTGCTGAGTGATTGACGGATGGGATAGGCATGATTTCTCATACCTCTCTAGCTCTAAAGACCTGTCTTATTAAAGGTCTGTGTATTTTGGGTCACTTATTTTAAGTATATTCTGGTCACTTCTCATTTTAAGTAAACAGAGAAATTGTTGAAAGCCCAAAGAAGAGAAACGAAAATGACAAATCAGTGTACGAGGGGACTGTTCAACCAGAAAAAAAGAAAACAAAGTTAGTGACAACTATCTCACTCCACTCTGTTTGCAGCGTACTTCTTTTTAGGTAGTTTTATAATCACTTTCCACCTCCCTTTGCCTATCCATATACAGGTCCACCATAGTGCAAGGCATTTAATGTTCCGTGAATAAGTAAATTAAACTGATATCCACTGATTTGAAACTTCACTGCAAGCAGATAAGTTGTGGTGGAGTGACCAGGGGCCCAAAATTGAGCAAAAGAAATTACAAGGTAAACACACACACACACATACACACACACACACACACCCCTACCATCTTTTCCTTGCTCCTAACTGTCATTCAACAAAATTCACCAAGAACATTATGAAAACTCACCCAATGGGGAAACTTGCTTTCCTGTCACTGAGATTGTATCCCATAAATTATTTTTTTGAATTAATATCCTTCCTTCAGGAGCTAAGTTATTTTGAAATACAAACCTTTTCTAGAAATTCCTCACAACCTTATTAGAAGATATTCCAGTGCTTCAAACTCAGGGACTCCTCCCCCTAAAATATCTTATTCACAGACAGACTTTAAAGATCTTAATTATAGAGACACTGTGCATGGTGTCTAGGCCTCGAACACCATGCTCTAAGAACTGGACCTTTCATCGGCCCTGGCAACTGTGGTTTCATATGATTCTACATTCCCACTACCACCCCCAACCTGGCTGACAGAGCCCCCGGACCAAGGTGAAACCCACAGACTTTCCTCCAGAGAATGAAAACAAAGATTCTAGAATGTTCATCGAGTCTCTGCTGATCTCAAACTGGGGCTGAGGTGGCCATTGGGAGGCAGCCATCTTGAGCCACATTCATAGAGAAGGAGCCAAAGCTAGATGATAAGTAGATTGGGGCGGAAATCAAGAGCACACTCAGAGAAGCAAAGATGAGCGCCATAAAGCTCCAGAGAAAACAACTAACACACTAGCTGTCCTTTGGACTTTCGGGTTCCTAGTTCATGGCCCTAGTCTTCTGTGAACCCTGATCACATTTCCTGCACTTGGGTCCTGAGACATATCCTGATCTTTGACGCATTTTATGCCATTTTTGCTTAAAGTAGCTTGCAACCATGAGAGGCTCCCTTGAAGCAAAGATATTCCCAATATCACAGGAGAAGGGTGGGCCACAGCTGTCACTGCTCGGCTGGAGAGGAACAAGCCCACGACCTTGCAACACACTTTCCTTCATTCATAACTTATCGCTGAGTCATCTTTTGTCTGCGCTGCTTCAGGAGGGCTGAGCTGTCTGTCCACAATACAACTCCCGTGACCCCGCCGTCCAGAACTACTCCGGGCTGGGGATCCCACCGACCAACCTCGTTAGCAAACACTTTCCCTGCAAATAACAGAAGGAAAACATTAGCCCGTCGCTCCGCTTTCTTCTTCAATGTTTGGGTTTTGTCTTTTTGCTGTTTTAAGCTTGAGAATTAATGGAGTGGGAACTACGGGATCCTACGGTTCGAAAGTACATGGGAACATAATTTGGAAACAAATGTTTCCAAGCTCTGTGAGGCAGGGGTGACGCCTGTTTCCCTTGGTGCCCCCGGCCCCTGCACAGTACCCCACACAGAGCGAACACCACCGAACAAATCAAAGGACGAAAAGGAGAAAAATCAAGAACACAAACTCTGGAGTCAGATGGATCTGGGTTAGAATTCTAAATCTTCCACTTACAGCCTCGTAACATTCACGGGGGCACAGAATTCCGCTAAGAATTTTATGTACGTTATCTTATTGAATGCTCCTTCCCCCAAAAAGCTGTAAGGTATTATTACCCCTTGTTTTACACTTGATGAAAAGTAAACAACTTACGTGAGGCCACAAAGTTCCTGAGCCCAAGCCTAAGCCCCTAACACCTAGGATAAACTGCTGCTTACCATTCACTTTGCAACCTTGGGGAAATGATTCAATCACTCAATTTGCTGAAGACTGTGATTCTGAAGACTAAATCAGATAGACAGTGTTTATAAAGTGCTTAGCACCGTGCCAGACCAGGCAAACTGCTCAATAAATACTAGTTATTATTCTTAAAGTGACTAGTGAGCCTACAGTGAGATGCTTCAAGCAGGAGAACATTTGGTTCTATAAATTACACATTCTCTGGAAAACAGCCATTTCCAAGATCTAGGCAGCCAAAGCAAAAGGAGCAAATTATGACCAATATTTATCTTGGATGGGGTCTAAAGTCTCCAAAAGGGAGTAATAGATAAGAAATCTCTTGATAGCCTGGAAGCAATGACCATGCTTAAAGTTAGGGGGCGCCATGCCGCTGCGCATTTTAGGAAACTCCTTCCCCACAGTGTCTCTAGCACCCTTGGATTTTTCTCCAACAAAGTGGAGGAAGATAAATTTTGACTGGTTTAACACCTTTTTTGGCAGGAAGGAGGAAGCCTTTAATATGTCTTTCCATTCTCTTCCACAATTTCAAACTTTAGGTCCAACATATATATTTCTATTTTATTCCCAATGCCTTTGTTTTTGCTTTTGCTTCACTGAGATAAAGGGCATTCTTGCATTCTTCCATGACCTTTAAAAGTCCAAGGAAAAAAGTACTTAATTGGATGAGTGGGTTAATAGACAGAACCCCAAGAAATATTAAAAAAAAAAAAACTGGTCTAAAACAAATGGATAAATTGGCAATTGCTGAAAATGGGTCATAGGAGCGAAATTCACTACACTAACCTCTGTACCTCATATACATGTTTGAAATTTTCCATAATAAGACATTACAAATAAATTTTGAAAATAAATGTACACATCCTATCTTTCAAAAACTTATTTTCTACTCAAAACCTACTTGGAGCATGCAGCTGGAAACTGTGTTTACATCACTACTCTGGGAAGCAGCATAGAGTAAGGCACTCAGTTGAGGGAGGAGAAGAAAGTTAAATTAATGTGAAACTAATGTAAATCATTTCCAGGCTTTAATAAGACCCAATGCCACAAACCTAAGGAGAACCGTCTAACAAGCCAATCAAACTTTTTATTTTTGACTCTACCGATCCGGTTGGCCACGAATATTCCACCCTAGAGGTGATTTTTCTAAAGGACGGGAATGAAGAGCTTTGTGCCAAAACAACCAAAGAAAAGCTGGAGATCTAGGTAGGGACAAAAGATGAATTTCTCTTTTCACTTCAGTCACCTTCTGAAAGGGTTAACGGAGAAGTTATTTGTTCTCCCCAGAAGAGAATCTATAACTGAAGAATCTTATCTAGAGATCTTTCCTTTCCCTTACCCAGGCGTTAAGAGTGTTTCTCATTCAATTTGTTGAGTCAAATTCTAGCCTACAACCCTACCACGGACGGTCCTTGAAGTCACAGGTAAATACAAATACTTCACTTTCAAATCTGTTAGTGACATCTTTCTACCAACTAATTCTGACCTCCCTCTGAGCAAATTACGTTCCCAGAAAGCTAGGGGTAAAATCTTAGCACCTGAGTTGAAATGAAACTTGAAAAACCTGATAAGAAGCCATCTGCCTTTCCAGACTGAAGCAATAACAACTTCTCTAACACTAAGGCTGGCCCTTCCCCCTTTCCCCATTCCCGCCCCCGGGGAGGCAAGGTCACTTGGTGCAAAAACAAAACTAACCAAGACAAATGGCTTTCTAATCACCCAAATGATAAAGGAGCAAAGAAACACTTCAACGTCAACCTTCCACAGAGTCCAGGTAACTGAATTTTCCCCGAATCAAAATAAAATTTAGAAAGCATTTTCTCCCAAGATTTACTTTATTTGTGTCTGATTAATAAGTGCTCTCAGACATTCTATTCATGTCCTCCTGGCTTGAAAGGCATACAGCAATGTGTCTTCTCCCCAACTCTGTTCCTCTACTCCAACCTCTTCCTTACATTTCCAGTCTTCGCCACTTGCCCTTTTTTAAAAGTGTCCCCTGAGTCTATGAGACAGATGAGATGATAATGGCATGTTTTATCAAAGGGTCAATCTTGAACTGAGAAATACTACAGGTATTGCTAAAGAATGGTGCACCGTTCTTCTTAAGCGAGCACGCGTTGCCTCACTGTGTTAAAGTTTTCTACAGCTCCACGTGCCCCTTGACCAGTCCGCAATAAAAGGGCAAATCACTCAGAACTGCCACTGGAAAGGGGCCAAATTACCATCTGTAGAAAAGACTGAGTAGCTGGACTATCCCAAAGTAATGTACATGGACCAATATCGGGTACCGCACGCTCCCATAGTTCTGCCTATCTACCTGTAAATGTTTCCAAGATAAATTACCACCCGGGAGTTACTTCTGGCTGTGGCAACAAAAACATGGATTTCTTTCCAAAGGTACTTGACTACCCTCTCCCCATCACTTAACTAGCTGTTCTGAGTGGATCTTAGAGTTAGGAAAGGGAAGGTGGTGGTGTAGGGCTCAGCACCAGGAGAGAATGTTCTAAGCAAGTAGTCGATCTACCAGTGTCCTGGGCGCAACAAGCCAAGGGCACCTCTCAAAAGGGAAAAGCAGCTTTACTCTTTCACAGGTCAAACTTTCTTCACACCTGCCAAACTCCACACACCAAATGCCACACTGAAAAATCACAACTGTCTCCAGGATTCTTGGAGCGCGCTTTTTTTTAGGAATACCCTCTGAACACAATGAAGTACAATCGTACTTTTAAAGTGGCCATTTAATAGCATGAATTCGCACGTGTCTCGGATCATATGCAATGTTTCGAAGAACCTGTCCCTCATCTGGACCTTTGAGAACCTTCATGTGTTACAATGAGACCAAAAAAACCACAGCTTGTCCGGTTCGTTCCACCCACCGGACCCATTATTTCAGTTAACAGAGGGTCACGATAATGACACACCTGAGCCCCTTAGTATGGATTTTCGCTCGGAGGAGGGGTGGGGGAGGAGGAGCCAGACCGACTGCTCGCTTCGCAGGTGAAAAACTAAAGTTCACTTGCAGCCGCGCGAAGGCAACAGACCGCGGGATCCCAAAGTCCCCAGTCCCCGCGGGCTACAGCTGCGGCGGGGAGCCCGACCGCGTCCTACCTTGGACCTTTCTTTGACGTAGTATTTGCCCAGCCGGCTCCCACAGTACAGGACCAGCCTGTCGATGAGGGACAGGAGGAAGCTGATAGCCTCGCAGCCCTCCTCGTTGCCCCCGATCCACGTGATCTGGTCGCCCCGCAGGTGCCGCTTGGAGACGCCGGCGCGCGGCCCCGCCAACTGGCCGTCCCGCAGGGCCCCGTTGCAGTGCAGCTGCTTGACGCGTTCCAGGACGCAGTCGCCCACCACCTCGCCAAGGAAGTTGTCCAGGTAGCAGAAGCCGACCTCGTGCAGACAGGGCACGATGTACTCCAGGGCGATTTTCTCCAGATCCAGCCTCATGATGTGTCCCAGGGGCATCTCGCCCTCAGAGCCGAGCTCGGGGATCCCCAGCGTGCACGGAGACCCGGAGCGACCCGCGCGCGCGCGAGCAGCCGAGGCGCGGGGAGCGTGGCCCGGGGTTCAGCTACCTGCGGCGGCCACTGTCCCCGAGCCGCCGCCGCTGCCGCGCGGGGGAGAGGGGAAAGTTGCTGGAAACTCCAGGAGGACGGATCCCTTCAGAGACCAATGGGACTTGCGCGGGGCTCCACGACCCGGCGCCGGACTGGCCCAGCGAGGAGTCAGAGGGCCCCTTTTGGAGATGCGGAGCCACCACTTGCAGCGGCGGCCCCAGGCGGGGAGAGGCTGAGGTCCAGCCCCCAAGCCGGCCGACTCGGCGCGTCATGGGCTCCGCCCACGCCCCGCCCCAGGCCCGCCTCCGGGACAGCCCTCCCCGGGCCCGTCCCCCTCCCCCGCTCCCCGACTACTGCTGCCCGGCGCCAGCCTCGCTTGTTTGTGACTAGAGGAGGGGCTGAAGAACATAAGGAATTTTTAGACTGCGGTCGATTTGCATATGTTTTGCATAAAATCCCATCGCAAACTTGAAAACCTGGATCCCAACTCTGGAAATGTAAATGAAATTAGCACAGTTTACGGCCACGTTCTGGGCCGGTCACCTCTTGAGCAGAATAACAAACTCAGGAACAAGTAATGTGTATTAAACCGAGATCTCGTTCTAGCTGTACCTGGTGCCTTTCCTTATTCCTCTTGATCCTGCTGTTTGACCCAGGTCAGGAGACTCAAGCCACTGAGAGATTGGGAGAAATCCAGTTTAAACTCAAACATTTCCCTAACCCCTGTGTCCCCAAAGCCCTGTGTCCTCTCAAGGGGGGTGGGGGGGACAGTGGGGGGAGCGGTAGATGTGCACAATGAAGAAACGCTGGATATTATCTGATTGAATTCTGAAAACGCTGTATTTTGCTTTGCTGGATGTTTTCATCAACTTCTCTTTCAGGCTATTTACTCAAATAGGGTGTTCTGGAAGTCTGCCTTCAGAATTAATCACATGCTCATGTAACAGCCATCTAAGTATATCCCCCCAAAACAGACTAAATTCTAGGTCTCCAAGCTCACTTTTTCTACAAGAAACTACACTTACACAGGACACCACCTAAAAGGAATTTTTAGTTATCCAAAGGTAAGCTGATTGCTTTACGGATTTTTTTTCATTCCCTTTCCAACCAAACACCAGAGATTAGAGTCAGGGAAAAAAGGTTCGTAAATTGCATGCGAAGTCATTTCCATATTTTAAATTTTACATTAGACTGCATTCAGGTTCTTCTTTTAAATGGAACAAAAGAATGTACAAGTTTTACAGGTATTGTGTATTTTGTACACAATCCTCTACAGCTTTTTCACTTTTATTCTCCTTCCAATAGCCCTCTCTGCTCTGCATGCTAGGGGAGAGATATGAAAGGAAGAAACAGCGAAATCCACGCCAAGAACAAAGAGTAGAATAGGAAAGGCGCTGCAGCTACATGATGAAAAGAAGCAGACAGGGGCACTTGGTGGAGTAAAAACCTGAGGAATGTTCCAGAGGAGCGGTCAATAAGAAACCTTTGGTGAAATTCCCATTATCCTGAGAGGAGGCTCTCTGCCAGGATGGTGATTAGTTGGTGCTGTCAGCATGACCTTTCAATAGGAGCCGCACCAACTGGGGTAAAGTCTTGACTCGGGCAGCCTCAACGAGCTGTTGTCCAAATTTCCACAGCAGCTTCATGATGACGGGAGCCCATCCTCCGGGGACCCCCAGGGTGCCTAATACATAGTTACTGGGAATCCACAAGGGTTTGGGGCATGTCTGGACTTGTTTGAAAGGCTACAAGAACGGTCCATTTGCTTAAGGACCTGGGGAACCTCCCCAAAGAGAAGCCACTGGAAGAGTGTCTGGCAGATCAGCCTGGTCCAGAACCAAACCGCAGAGGCCAGTGAGGGAGGCAGTTGGGCACTCTGCAGGGTATTTGTCTCTTGGCTTAGTCCTCCCCATCCAGCCATGGTAAATGTTCAAGTCCTGAGAGCGGAAGATCTAAAGCGAAAGCTGAAGGACTGACCGCTCATCTGTGCAAAGAGGGAAATGGAGATGCCATACTGAAAGGGAGGAAAGCCCTTCTCCCACTTCTGCAGGATCCCGCACGTAGCCAGGAACTGCTCTGGCCCATTCGGTGATCTCCTCCAGGGACCTTATGGATAATGGGATACCCAGGAGAGATGTGGTCTGAGGTGGCCTGAATATGGGCCCTGGTAGGCTGTGGCTTGTACTGTTTGCAGCTTTGGGGTCTGCTGTAGACCTTAGAAGTCGATAACCCTCAATGAAAAAAGGAGGAAATGACAGATAATCCTTGGTAGCTGGCTGAAATTTTTCTGGCTAAAACTTCTCTGCAGATACACCTGACACTCAGAGCAGTAATTGGGAGGGAACTTAGAGAGGGCTGGAAATCTGCAGTAGCAGGTGGGGGAAGTGACAGTCAGCAAAATACAGAAGACTGCGTACCCATCTCCCAGAATGCATGTACTGACCCAGAACTTCAAATCCCAGGACCGGGTAAATTTGGCTTACTAGGCAACTAATGCTTCAATAGTTTTAAAGTTGTAACTAGTCTAGTTGTGACTAGAACAATAGTCTATAAACAAGTTCTAGCGACCGACAGCCTTCAACCATTCTAGATGATTTGGTTGCGCAATGTGGGCAGTTTGGAAGGGGATTCAATCCCTTCCCACCCTTCCTGCTCAGCAAGGGTGCCTATTAATCAGTCAAGGGCCCCCCAATCCACTTGGGGCTGCCAGCACCACACTTGGCAAAGGAGCCCGAGATACCGTGCCTGGCAAAAAGCATATGGTGTGATTACACGGGTGGAGGGGCAGGGGAGCAGACAGGCTGGAGCCGTGGGCAGGCTCGGAGGCTGAGCCTCAGAGTGGCAAACCCCAAGCTAAGTGTTAAAGTACATTTGTTTTCATTATTTGCCCATTAATGTTTGGCATTATAATAATATTAAAATACTTTTCATATTTATAACTAAAACAAATTAATGCCCATGTCATTTAATTACAATGATATTGTCTTCCAGGGTCCATCTGCGGGACAGATGCTGTCATTTTCAAGCACGTGGTTGAGTCGGGGAGAAAGAAGCATGGTGAATTTCTTTGCCTTCGAATGCGAACTGAAAGGGGTCCTAGTGGCCACTCACTCCAACTTCATTTTCCTACAGCTGAGAAAATCAAGGCCCCGAGAGGATGACATCAGCTCTTCAGGAAGGAGTCTTTGGTAGGTGGGAGAGGGAACCTAGAATGCCTCTGTCTTCTCAACTAGAACAAAGAAAGCACTCACTCTCATCCTCTTCTGTGTTTGTTTTCTTAATGAGGTAAAAGTGAGAAAATATAAAATTAACTTGTTCAAAGGGAACAATTCAGCGGCACTTAGTACATTCATGTTGTGCAACCACGGCCTCTGTCTAGTGCTGAAACATTTTCACCACTCCAGGTGAAAACCCGGTGCCCGCTAAGCAGTTACTCCCCAATTCCCACCTCCTCCCAGCCCCTGGCCACCGCCAGTCTGCTTTCAATCTGGATAGTCCCCATAAGTGGAACCACAGGATACGGGATCTTTTGTGACTGACTTCCTTCACTTGGCATGTTTTCCAGGTGCATCCATGTGGTACCATGTATCAGTACTTTATTCCTTTTTATGGCTGAATGATATTCCATTGTATGGATATACCACTTGTGTTTATCCATTCATAAGCTAGTGGACATTTGGGTTGTTTCCACTTTGGGGTTATTTTGAGTAATGCTGTTATAAGTATATATATGTAAGTATTTGAGTACCCGCTTTCAATTCTTTGGGGGTATATATGCAGGAGTAGAATTGCTGGGACATATGGGAATCCTATGTTTAATTTTCTGAGGAAAACTATTTTCCACAGCAGCTGCTGCATTTTACATTCTCACCAACAATATGGAAGAGTGGGAGAGTTCCATCACATCCTTTTCTATTTCTTTTATTTTTTTCCTTTTTTTTTTTTTTTTAGAGAGGGAGAGAGAGGCGGGTGGGAAGGGGCAGAGGGAGAGGGAGAGAGAGGAAGGAGGGCTAAGTCTCACAACCCTGAGATCACGACCTGATCAAGAGTCAGACACTTAACTGACTGAGCCACCTAGGCGCCCTCCTTTTTTGTCTCTGATGAACACTGTCTACATTTCTTCTGCCCTTTCAGTGTCCTGCTGTACCTGAGGTTCCCTCTCTCCTAGCTGCTACCATTCTTCCTTGTGTTTCTACCATGACACATCAAGAGGTTGATCGTTACCTTGAATGACCTGAAAATGGGCAAGGGCTATCTTGTTTGTAACATTTACCACATTCCAGGCACTGTGCTCAAGTGTTACAAATATTACTTCCATTAATTAATTCTAATGACACCGCCAAGAAATAGGTACTGTTATTATTATTCCACCTTGTAAAGATGATGCAAATGGGACATAGAGAGGCTAAGGAACTTGTCCAAGTCACAAAGTAAAAGACTATAACCACACTGGACAAAGTCGGAGAGATTCCAATATAGTAAGACCAGGAGGAAAGTCATTTTTGGCCACTTGCTTGGCATAGCAATGTTTTTGCCCTTAAATACTCTTTTTTATTATAACTCTTAATTATAACACTCTGCAATGACAATTTTAATTATTAGTTCCCTTACTGATATTTGGTGCAGAAGGAAGATAAGCAAAACTTACCATAAATTATTTAGTCAACTGCATTAAGAGTAATCTTCCAAACCTCCAAACTACAAATTAGGATTTGCTCCTTGCTCCATTCCACCAATTATGGCCCAGTGTTTCCAGGAATCCCACATAAATCCAGTGATAAACAGTCTGTTGACAGTAGTCAAGTAGTCCTTGGTAATAAGCCACACCTCAGTCCACTGGGTTGTGTGGCTGCCCTTCAGGACATGGGAAGTGCATTTAATTTAAATGGAGCTGATGAAACAGGAGAGTGCCTGAAGGGAATTTATGCTCTAGCTCACTTCTATGAATTGGGTTTCAAGAAACATGCATATGATTATGTCCCACTCCCTGGGAGTCAAGCCATCCTACTCCTTTCCAGGTCTAGGGGGATGTTTTAAAGAAAGCAACTTTCTATATGTATTTTGTTCGTTTGTTTTTTAGAGGGGGGTAGGGGCTGAGGGAGAAAGAATCTTAAGCAGGCTCCATACCCAGTGCAGAGCCCAACACGGGCTGGATCTCACAACCCTAAGATCGTGACCTGAGCCAAAATCAAGTCAGAAGCTTAACCGACTGAGCCACCCAGGCGCCCCTATATGGGTTCTTAATTGTTCTAACATATGGACAAGCTTAAGTCTCTCTCATTTGCTCTTTGATAATTCAGGCCATGTACAGATTCTGGGAAGTGTGAACTATCAGGAATCTTCATTAATATTTTCCAATTCAACTCCTGCTTAAAGCCGAAAATGCTTAAAAGCATTTGCTCTGACTGAAAACATGACACTGATCATAAAAATACAGCAGGATCAAGTTTGTATTAATATGGAGTATTTTAAAGAATGATTTATGCTTAATTTCATAAAGCCTTTTCCAAAAGTGTTTTCATCCATTAGAATTTCACATCTTAATGTATTGTATTTTTTTTAAGATTGTATTTGTCAAAGAGAGAGAGAGAGCACAAGCAGGGGGAGTAGCAGGAAGAGGGAGAAGCAGGCTCCCCACTGAGCTAGGAACCCAATACAGGACTCTATCCCAGGACCCTGAGATCATGACCCAATCAGAAGGCAGACACTTAACCGACTGAGCCGCCTTTAAGGTGTCCCTTAATGCATTGTATTTTTAAAAACCTTCATATTTTAGAGTGGTTTTAGATTTACAGGAGAGTTGTGAAGATTTATGCAGAGTTCCCATATGCCCCATGCCCAGTTTCCCCTACTAATATCTGATTTAGTACAGATATGGTATATTGTCACAACTTATGAACTGATACTGATACATTATTTTTAATAAAAGTCCTTATTGTACTCAGATTTCCTGTGTTTTTACCTAATGGCCTTTTTCTTTTCCAGGATCCTGTTGAAACTGTACAGTGGTTGAAATGAGTTCATAGTGTTTTCAGGAAAGTGTTTTCAGCCCTTTGGCTCCTGCAGAAACTTCCAGGGATTCCCCAGGGTAGGAAGGAACAGATACCAATAGAACATGTCTTCTTCCCATCCTAACAGCCCATTGTGGGTGGCTGAGCCTCGTGGCACCTTTGAGAAACCCTCTCTGTACAACCAGGGATCTCTGGAGTTCAGGTCACTAATCCCTCCCCTCTCCCATTTCTTCCAGCCTGACTGTGAAAGGAGGGAATACTAAATGCTCCAGCGACTTGGGGCTCACTGTTGTAACAGACCTCGATTTTGTTCACAGATTTACCTCCTCCCTGGCTCCAGAGAAGCCTGATTGGTCTAAGGCAGTGTGTCTCCAACACTAGCATCCATCCCAATCACCTGTCAAGCTTGCTAAAGCACAGATTACCGGGCCCCACCCACAGAGTTTCTGATTCAGCAGGTCTGGGTGGGGCCCAATAATTTGCATTATGGATGCATATGCATATGAAATATGCAAATAGAGCTGCTTCTGCTGGTCTGGGTCACACTCTTGAGATCCACTTTTCTAAGCCAATCCGTTCCTGATGTTATCCTGGCGACTGTTAGTCCAAGGGATGGGCAGGTGACCTTAACCAGCCTAATCCAGGGGTTCTCCCCCCTGACTGTGCATCAGACTCACTTGGGAGCTCCTAAAAAACTGCCTCCAGCCGGGGCCCACCCCAGACTAATAAATTAATATTTCCAGCAATAAGGCGTAGGTATGGAGCAGTTTAAAAATATAAATAATACATCATCATCACCATCCCCATCACCAATTACTAAACAATAAATTAATTTAAAAATCAATCCATTTAAATGAAATAATAGCAATAAATAAATAAATAAATAAATAAATAATAAAGCACTCCTGAGGATTTTAATGTGTAGCAGTACTGGGAACCACTAGTCGGCTTGAACTGAAAAGAATTTATATTGGAGAGAGATGTCTCTCTGTTTTTCTTTATGCTGAATGTGGAGAAAAGCATCAGGCAGCTCTGCGGCCCCTGGCAGCCACATAGTCACCGTGAAGGGAGCCAGGGTCAGGATAAAGCCAATACCGAGGAAGGCAGAACCGAGTGTCGAAAGAACTTGGGACCTTGGTGACATCAGTGAGCGGCTTATCTTCCCGTTCTGGGAATCTGTCCTACCTCTGGACTTCTAGTTATGTGAGAATGTGAGATAACACATTTCCTCATTTTAAAAACCAATTCAAGTCACGGTTTTCAGCAACTAGTACTGAGAAGCATTCTAACAGGTGACCCCAGAGAAATGGTCGTCCCGTGGCCGTCACAAATAGCATCTACTCTTAACGACACCCTGGCTCAGTGTCACCCCGCTGTGTACTCCAGGGGACTAGTTTCCTTGTCAGAAATCTGACTCGTGGAGACTAGACAGATGGGGTAGCGGGACAGCTCTGGGATAGTCTGTGGCTAAGCACCTCTCCGTCTCCAGACTGCACGTTTCCAGCTGGCAATTCTGTTGTCCTCTCCCCAACAGAGGAAATGAACAGGATGAGAAAAGACCTGGCATTTCACCTTCTGTTAAAAATAATTAGTTTTCTCTATCTACCTAAGCAAATTATCTCATAATAGTCAAGCTGGAGGTTACAATTGTATGCTTCATGAGCTGTTTTCTTAAACTGCAAATTTGTTTTCAGGCAATAATTCCTTTTTTATATTTATAATAGGAAAATGTGAGTAAAACATAAATATTCAACACTAAGAGCTAGTTAGAACAAAGTGTCCAGCAAATGTTTACTGCATAAATTTAGTGCAGTAGGTTACAAAACTGAATGTAGAGGAAGAGTCACTTTTTGAGAGAGAAAAAGAGAGACTCAGACCAAGATGTTATTAATAATTATTTCTGAGTAAGTGGGAATATGAAAGTTTTGTTATATTGTATTGTTTTTCTGTAGTTTCTAATTTTTCTCTAATGGGCACATATCGTTTTTGTAAAAACAACGTAATATATATTTGTAAAGGGTAAAGGATTGTTTTTCCTACATAAAACAAATCCTTAATTCTTCCACGTGCTGGTCATTGGCTTGTTGGTGCCAAGGACCATTCCCGCCATTCTGTGCAGCGCTCTGTGGGAGGTGGCTGGAATCCTGTGAATTGCACTTCCCAGACTCCCTTGCCAGCTGGCTGAGCTAGGTGCTGCCAGTGGGAAGCATTGGTGGGAAACTGGATGAAATGAAGGAGAGACACCCTCCCCTTTGTTAAAAGCTGCTGGCAGTGGCTATGGCCGTGACCAGCAGCTAGGGGCTCCAGCAACAACAGCTGGGGCAGTGGCCAGTTCCAACAGCATCAGCAGCTTCGCAGTGTCAGAGGCCCTCACCACCTCCCTTTCTCTCCGCCAGCATTGGGACTAGTCCTGACTTCCTGCGGATGCTCACCTCCAGGTTACCACACCTTCTCCTTTTTGTTCCTCTAATCTTGCCAACATTTACTTGTAACCCATTCCTTAAGTTGAACTCCCTCTGTTTGAAATACCTAGAATGATGTCTGTTTTCCCAATTGGACACTGACTGATATGCCTACCTACTCTCAGTTCGTGTGTCAAACTCACCGATAACTCCTCTACTGCCAAACTGTAACTCTAACTTCTTGTCTGCTCCCTATCTCCATTGCCAAGACCAGTCTGGACCACCATCGTTTCCCATGCACATTACTACAGCCTTCCCTCGGGGGTCTCCCTTCTTTTAAACTTGCCCTACAACAATCCATACTCTACACAGAAGCTAGAGAAATCTTCCTTAGGCATAAGTAAGATGGCATCGTTCCCCTTCGTGAAGCCCCTGCCTTTACAATCAAGTCCAAACTCATTACCATGGCCTACGAGTCCCCGGTGACCAGGTCGTCATTATGCCTTGTCTTCTTCACTCACTGTGATCCAGTCACACTTTTCTTTCAGTTCCTGAAACAAGCCATACACGGTACCTTCACTCTGGAATATAGTTCTCCCTAACCTACGAAAGGTAGCTCCTTCTGATCATTTCCTACATTTTCTTTCTTCAAAAAGGCCTTCTTTATCACCCTAATGAAAGTTGGCTTTGCCCATCTCAGCTCCTTGTTCATTTCCTTCAATACTGCCTATCAAAACTTGATTCTTTTTTTGGTCTGCTTTACATCTATTTCTCCCAGAAGTCTGAAGGCAGGGACATGTTCACCACATGTGCCCAGCACAGTGCCTGACACAAATCAGACATCTGCTATCCACCGAATGACTGTGCTGCATTTTTAAGTGTGTTTCTAAATTCACGCATAGAACTTAAGGAAATCTGATTTTCTCGACAACTTTTTTTCATTGTTGGATTTGTTGGATGTCTACATTATGTTTCTGTAGAGAATAAGCCAAAAGTTAATGAAAATCTAAAAAGTAGAAAGAGGGGCGCCTGGGTGGCTCAGTGGGTTAAAGCCTCTGCCCTCGGCTCAGGTCATGATCCCAGGGTCCTGGGATCGAGCCCTGCATTGAGCTCTCTGCTCAGCAGGGAGCCTGCTTCCCCCTCTCTCTCTGCCTGCCTCTCTGCCTACCTGTGATCTTTCTCTCTCTCTGTCAAATAAATAAATAAAATCTTAAAAAAAAAAATAGAAAAAATAAAAAGTAGAAAGAAAAAAGTAAATATTTTGGAAAATAAGACCAAATTGACAAAAAATAAATAAAGAGCTTAAAAAAAAAAAAAAAGCTTAAAAATCTTCCCATGATACAGTTGCAAAACATTCTACCAGATCTGATTTGGTCCAAACTCTTCTATGGACAAATTTGGTTTTTGCCTCAGTTGATTTAAGCCCATTAGCTAAAGCTGATTCAGTTATCCAGCCTGGGTTCTGAGTCTCTTTAAAGGCTACATGAAGGTCAAGCAGAGAATTTCACGTAGGATCAGATCACATTCTTTTTTTTTTTAAGACTTTATTTATTTATTTGACAGACAGAGAGATAGCAAGAGAGGGAACACAAGCAAGGCGAGTGGGAGAGGGAGAAGCAGGCTTCCCGCTGAGCAAGGAGCCCAATGTGGGACTCGATCCTGAGACCCTGGGATCATGACCTGAGCCGAAGGCAGACACTTAATGACTGAGTCACCCACGTGCCCCCAGATCTCATTTTAAAAACACTTTTAGCTCTTGCGTTCTTACATCCTTCAGTCAGGCCTTCATTCATTGAATCAGTCAGTCAGTCAGTCAGTCAACAAATATTTTCTTGCCTGCTTTCCCTCTGCTACACACTCTATTAGGTGCAGGATATAGAGGTAAACAAGACAGATGGGATTCCTGGGCTTTGGAGGCCTACGTGCAAAATGGAGACAGCCAGTCAACAAGAAAACACATAAGTAAAGCAAAATAATTTCAGGTAATGATGAAGTGCTATGGGAAAATACAACAGGAGAGGGGCACCTGGGTGGCTCAGTGGGTTAAAGCCTCTGCCTTCGGCTCAGGTCATGATCTCAGGGTCCTGGGATTGAGCTCCACATCTGGCTCTCTGCTCGGCAGGGAGCCTGCTTCCCCCTCTCTCTCTGCCTACTTGTGATCTCTCTCTCTCTCTGTCAAATAAATAAATAAATAATCTTAAATAAAAAAAAGAAAGAAAGAAAATACAACAGGAGAATGTGAAACGTGGTAGAGGGGCACCATCGAGTCACTGGCTAGAGAACTCTTCCCTAAGAAGGCCCCACCAGCAAGGCTACCCTGAGACCTGAACATACCAAAATGATGTTGTCTTCTCTCCTTCCCACCCCCAGGTAATTAAAAACTTAAAAAGCCAACCAAGGCTTAAAATCAGTGCAGAGAAGGTCAACTAAGTTCTGATCACCCTCCACCCCATCCCCCACAATGACAACTACTTGAAGACTTTGGGGGAAATATCTAAAATGAAATTCATTCGACAGTATTTTCTCATCGTGAGGGCTCTTTTTTGGCTGGGTCTCCAAGTATACTTTTAATCTGTTTACTGAGTTACCTAGCACTCAGGGCCATCTATGCAGAAACCTGAGGAGAAAGTGTTCCAGGGAGAAGGGAGAGCGACCGCGAAGCCTCTGATTGAGAACTTAGTGTATTCGGTCTGTCGGCCGAATACGGTTTTACTGGCACATTCTTTGTACATCCTCTGAGTCAACTTCCACCAAGAGGGACCCTCTCCTTTAACTTTCTTCCTTCCCAAGGGAAGGGCTCCTTCCCTTAGGCCACTCGTGGGCCTCCCCCTAACACGGCCCACTACCCTAGTATGACAGCGCAGTAGCTACCATGTCAGACAAAACCTAAAGTACAGAGGGGCCCGCTACAGAAAAAGTTTGCTGAGCTGTGGATTTTCTTTTTTTTTTTTTTTAGTTTATGAAATAAGATCAAGAGCTGGCGGAGAATTTTCAGTTGCGGCGGGAGCATGATTTCCTTTTCCCTTTTTAAAAGGCGATGATGGCCGCTCAGCAGAGCCTGTGTGGGGGAGGCCGGGCACGGCAGAACCAGGCGGAAGCTTTGGCAGCAGTTGGGGTGAGTCCCTGGGGCTGGGACTTGCGTGGGAACGGTAGACGTCAAGTGTCCGGGAGCGCCAATCCTTCTGTAGCTACAACACGGGCTTATTTTCCTCCTGAAAGGGCTCAAGGTATCTTTCCTGGTGTCTAGCTCTTAGCAGTCGAAAAAGATGCCCATTTCAGGCCTTCACAGGAACCTCTGGAACTCTGGCCTCCCATTTCATTCCCAGATGCCTCAGAAGTCCCCCAGGGCCTCTGCCAGCTGCCTGAGCCGGCAGAAACAGTGCGACGTTGGTGTCACTCTCCAGCTTCTCCTGGGCACAAGCTGCTGAGAACCCTGGCAGGCTAATGGCAGAGCCCTGGTGCTGTGTCCCAGGTCCTTCTCACAGGGCACAGAATCTTCTGGGGCTCTGCTGACGTGCCCACCTGCCTGGGCTCCCTGGCTCAAGAGCTGAGACTTTAGTCAAAGCAGGCCTGCGTCTCTTTTTTTCTCTAAAAAAACAAAGATCAATGTGGCCTCTTTTCTCTAATTCGAGAACTCTGAGGCTGCTGCCTCTCTGGTGGCTGTCTGGGTGCTCTCTGGATCCACTTTCTTCTGAGTGGTGGCTCTTTCTGGCAGGGGGAGGCGAGTGGGCTGTGGAAGGCGATAGAAGCTGAAGTTTTTGACAAAACTTCCTGGACTGATTCAGAGGTTGGTTTCTGCCATATCTCATTTGTTCACTCTCAACCGCATTCAGGTTCAATTCAGTTTTTAAAGATTTTTATTTATTTATTAATTTTGAGACAGAGTGAGAGAGAGTGGAGGAGGGGCAGAGAGGGACAGAATCTCAAGCGAGATCTCCGCTGAGTGTAGAGCCTCATCAGGGGCTCAATCCCAAGACCCTGAGATCATGAGCTGAGCCAAAATCAAGAGTCGGACACTCAACCGACTGAGCCACCCAGGCGCCCCAATTCAATTTTTAAAAAATAAATTGTTTTTCTCAAGCTATTGTGGATTTGGAATCTTCAGTTTGGGGACTGCCTGAAAATGTTTCTGTTTTTTCAGTCTGAATGTAAATCAGATGAACGCAGAGCCTGGGAGGTACCACAAAATAATATTAACAACAACAAAAAAAATAAACCTTTACAGAGTGTTCTTAGCTCATTTTGTTCATTAAAAAGATAGAAAGGGAGGGAAGGAGGGAAGGGAAAAATTTAGGAAAGTAAATGGAATCATGTTACTCCTGAGTGCCCCTTCATTTTTCAAAGTTCTATGCCTCATTCGCTTTTTTAAAAAAAATTATAGTTAAGGGACGTCTGGGTGGCTCAGTTGTTTAAGTGTCTGCCTTCAGCTCAGGTCATGATCCTGGGGTCCTGGAACCGAGTCCCGAATTGGGCTCCCTGCTCAGCGGGGAGTCTGCTTCTCCCTCTGCCTGCCGCTCCCCCTGCTTGTGCTTTGCTCTCTCTCTCTCTAACAAATAAATAAATAAAATCTTTTAAAAAGAGTTTAAAAATTGTGGTTAAAAAAACCCCCACATAACTTCAGTTCTTGCTTTATGAGACTATAATCTTTCCTGCCAGCCTGGTTTACTCCCCATCCTCCTCAAAATCTCTCCAAACCTCCCCGGCAGCAGGTGTTCGTCTGACAACTGGCGAAACCGAGACAAACAAAAAGTGAATACCCAGGTGATTTTAAAGAGATAAGAACTGTTTAGAGGCTGCCTGCTGCCAAGAAGGCTGAATGGCTTAGAGAAGGATCTGGGAACTTCAGTATATTGCCCTGTTTTTGATAAACAGGAGGCGAACAGTAGCTGTGTTGCAAGGCAGAGGTCAGAAAAGCCAGAGAGAGGAAACCATTCCGGAGTTTGCATGGCTGGTCTGGCTTCCTCGGGCGCCTCCGGGGACCAGAGAATGAGGCGGACAAAGGCAGGGAGGTGCAGTGAAATGGACAAAGGCCATCTGGACCTCAGCTGCGAGGTTAGTCCTCATCTGAGAGTGAAAGTGGTTTTAAGGCCTTAAAGGAGAAGAGGGAGATGGGGTGGCTGTGCAGGATTGGGGGTTTGTGGATTGAACACGGAGTAGGAGTGCGTTTCAAAAGGGGGAAGCATATCAGAATCACATGCAAAACTTTTCCAAACTCGTCATTTTGATCCAATCCTGACCACCATGCCCCCCAACCCCATATCGATACCTCCATATCCTCCTTTTCCCTCTCGCCACTACAGAATGAACCTCTGTGACTCACAGGACTGTGTCTGTCTCCCAAGTGGCTTGGGGCGAAGAGAGTATCCAAATTTGGGGGGGCTGAAGTTGGTAACAATTTTAGGGGCTCTCTTTAAACAAAATACAAAATAGCAGATACAAAATGCCTGTAAGTTAATATAAAATGCACTCAAAGCACTCCAGTGCCACAGACAGATCTGCCTCCTTCTTTTTAATAACTGCATACTATTTTATTGTATGAATGCACCATAATTTATTTATCCATTCCCCTACTGATAGATCCATATATTGTTTCCAGCCTCTTGCTATTATATAAAACACTGCCATAAGTACCTTTGTACATACATCAATTCCCACATTCAGGAACATATCTGTAGGGCAAATTTCTAGAACTAAAAACCACAGGGTGGAAAGTGCATTTGTGCATTTCTAATTTTGATAAATTTTATGAAATCACCTTTATGAAAATTGTTCCAGCTTACACTGTTACCAGTAGGATACAAGGGTGCCTGTTTCTCATATCCTTGCTGGCATAATAGTATTATTGATTTATCTTTGCCAATGTGATAGATGAAAAATTGTCTCTCTTTTTTTTTGAGTACTTTTTCATATATTTAAGCAGCATATGTGGGTTGTTTACTTGAACTGTTCGTATCCTTTGCCTGGTTTGGTTTGGTTTGGTTTACAGTAGACCAATAAACTAATTGGTCTTTTTCTTACTGAATTGTAGAAACCGTTTATATTTTAGGAAACCTATCGCAGTAATATGTAAAATGCAAATATTTTTCCCAGTTTTCTGTTGGTCTTTTGACTTGGCTTCTAGGGGCTTTGCCATCACATTTTTTAAAAAATGTTACCCAATTTAGCTTTCCAAGAGTGGGCTATTTTATTTTATTTTTTTTAAAGATTTTTATTTATTTATCTGAGAGAGAGAGAGATCAGGAGAGAGTGCACAAGCAGGGGGAGCAGCAGGCAGAGGGAGAGGGAGAAGAAGACTCCTTGCTGAGCGGGAGCCTGACGCGGGACTTGGTCCCAGGACACTGAGATCATGACCTGAGCGGAAGGCAGACGCTTAATGACTGAGCCACCCACGTACCCCATGTGTGGGTTATTTTAGCTCTGGCAGTGTGGGAAGGCTCCTCTGGAAGGGTGGCCCTTGAGCTGAAACCTCAAAGATCGCATGTGCGTCTGTTTGTTCGAGGGTCTCATGCAAAGAGCGGGAGTCAGGCCCTCCCGTCTGTAGGCTCTCGGGAAGGCCTGTGCTCAGTGTGTTAGCAAACACAGCCAACAAGAAGTACCAGGGCTAGACAGGGCCTAAATCATAAAGGTTCTGATTATAGAAGGGAAAGGATTATAGGTTAGCTTCAAGGCCCCACAGGGGAACCAAAATCAATGGGGAAAAAAAAAACGATAGGAAACCATTTTAGAGTCTACATATTATTAGATGAATAGTCTAGTAATTATCACCGTGCAGCACAGATTGGGCTCCAGGAGTATTCGTCAGTGAGTTTCAGGCAGAAGGATAACACAGCTGGGTGGAAACACTAGGGGAAACTGAAGCATTTGATGGGAGTTTGACTCAGTGACATTTCTTTCTTTACCAAGAATACCGAGATTCTGAGATTTTCTGTGGTATATCATCTATCCTCCGCCCCCCCTTTTCTCTTCCTTTGTGGGCTCTCTCCTTTTCTGCTCATATTTTTTCCTTCCACCCTTCCTTGCCTTTCTCCTCTCCCACTTGATAGTACAGCCAATGCTTCATTCATGACCCCACTAACAGCATTAAAGGACAAGGTGAGACAGCGTTTATGCAGAAATAACTCTCTATTTACAGGGACACCTGTTTATAGCGACGCCGTGCATGTAACTGGCACTGGAATCCTCTTTGACCCAGGAGTCCCCAAGGGCAGGAAGCACATCTTTTCCCTCCTGTGTTGCATTCTGGTACAGAGACAAGGATCTACTACATGCTCGAAAAACGGGTGATGTTACTATGCATTCACGGGCTGTATCTGCAAAATGGCTAATTGCAGATAGTATGGTTTCCTCCTAACAGTTCAGGTCTAGGAACAGTTGAGGGCAAAGACTGGTCTGAGGGGTCAGGACAGGAAACAGATTCGAGAGTCTTCCCTATAGATGAGGCAAAGCCATAATTAAAGATGGGATCACTATGTCAGAAGGCAGTCGAGAAGGTGTAGAGGGACAAGAAAACAAAGCCTGCGTCCATAGGATGGCTAGCAAAGGAATACCTTCAAAACTTGAGGCAGACAATATCACGAGATACTAGATTTGGAGAAAGGCCGCAGTAGGGCCTGAAACTGAGGTGGGAAGAAAAGAAAGAAAAGAGGACAGAGCAGGCTTCTCTCAGAACCCGGCTGGAAGTGCAGCAGACCAGGAAGGGAGTCGGCGAGGAGGAACGAAGAGCAGGTTAGACACTACGAAGTGCTTTCCATTTTTGTGCCTTATTTCATTTCATGGCAGTTCTCCAAGTTACAAATTATGATCCTAGTTTTACAGCTATGGAAATTGAGGCAAAGAAAGTCGAGTGACTTCCCCCAGAAGAGGCCGTGGTGCTGGGATTTCTACCCCATCTACATCCAAGGCCTCACGTCTATCACTCAATTCAGTCAGAGCAAAAGGAAAGTTCCACATTGGCCAAGCAGGCCAAGCAGAGTCACGGAGGTCTCCCAGGTGAGCGCGAGCTGTGCCTTCAGCCAGGTGAGATGGGCCAGCACAGAGGCTCTGCTCTTGGCAGAAGAAAGAAAAGAGAACTGTAGTTACAAGTTTTCTCAGCTTCTCCCCCCAGCCAAGTTGACGTCATGTTTGTTCTAGGGCCATCTTTTATCCAAATAATATCTCAGTGTTTCCTCAAAGAAGATATCAGTGTGCTTGGTTTGGATGCACTGACTTCTTTCCAATTTCTTATTTCCCTGGGGCCACATTCTCTTGACACATCTCTCCTCCACACATAGCAACCACATTAATTTGGAATTGGAATCCTACACAAAAAGGGAAAACACCCAATAGGAAAATAAATCCTAATTTTTTTTATTTTTTTTTTTTTTACCCACCATAGATTTAGTTGGAGATGAGAAGGGTCCTGCTTCACACGGCAGTATGATTAAATACATAAGCAGAAATCCTTAAATGTTCTGATTTGCTCATTGTTTACATTACAAAATTAATTGAATACGAGAACAAGGCAAACATTTACAAATGGAGGAGAGGGGTGAACAGCCAAAAATATATCAGGAAACAAGAGCTGGCTTTCTGCTTTTTTAAAAAATTGATGAATCCATTCCCCATGACTCCTTGCCTACCACAGATTTTTCTTATCAATGGGTATGTCAATAAAGTACATCTAGAAAGCTGTTATTATGGAACAAGTCCAAACGAAAAAGACAAAAATGACAGAACACAGAGAATATTCCTTATGTAAATCCTGAATTCGAGAATGCCAAAAACCAGTGGAAAATGACAGTGCCAGCTGACGTGGGACTTAGGACGAGGCCCTCAAAGATGCTCCCACTTTCTAAGGCTTCCCGTTTCAGCCTCTGTCTCACTCACTATTGGCCAATGTTGCCCCCAGTTCTGCCACTCACTTGGTGAGTGTATGAGGCTTGGAGAAGTCAATTCTGCCCTCTGGGTCTCAGGATTCTCACCTACAAGGAGAGGGACACGGGACTGACAGATTCTCCAGATACCATCTCCCATGGTTCAATGCAGACGATATATATATCCCACCGCCTTTTCCCATTCATACTCTGGTCTAAGCCACAGCCCACTGGGTGTGTGAGTATCACTAGGGATTCTGTAGGAGGAGGGGCATCTGATCTTTGGCTGCTTTTCTTGAAGTAAGACACCTACCCTGTGCATAAAACATCCACTACCACCCAGGCAGGGGTCCTTCTGCTCCTTACCAGGGGTAGGCAGGACTGCGGGCTCTGTAACGTGATCACGTGACTCGGGGATCACAAAAGTTAGCTATCTTGCGAACCAAAATACTGTGGCTCAATTTTACTCGAAATCTACAGCCTGTTCATAAGCAAATCCTCTCCTATATAACAAATTACCTAGAATTTAGTTAAGTTGCCCCAACTTTAGTCCATAATTATTTTTATTTGTTCTTTAACACTGATGATAATAATAGACAGATGATAATAATAGACTGTTCACCGAACTTTGTGTACCTTTTGTAATACATTTCCATTTGATGAACCTCTTGGTTAGGAAATGTGTGATCCCATGAGAGCAGGTTTCCTCAAGACAAACCATTCTCGAAAACAAGTGAGAAGTTTTTGTCTTTAATTCCCGTTTTAGACATGTTATAAACATGCAAATTTATTTCCCAGTTGATTCAATCTGCCACCTCTAAATCTTTAGGGAGAATTACAGAAATGGAGATAAAATCTTGGTAATTTATTCAATTTTATCACTTCTACTGATCCCATAAAAAGACTCCATCTGTCAAATTATCTTTTCTTAAAAAAAAAACCACGAAAACCTTTTATAATTTTCTTTATATGGGAATGTTGAAAATGAGTAGTTTAAGTATCTGTGTCATGAAAACTATTGACGTTCCAATAAAATCTGTTCTTTCTAAATTATCTGTTCCTTAGCCTCTTTTGAGAGGAAACTTCAGCTTCTATCATTTGTTTATAATTTGCTTGTGCAGCTTGGGATTTATTGCTTTGGGTGAATATATTATGGCATGTTTGGGAAGTGTAGAATAAAATATTCTTATGTTAACATATTCTGTGATTTGGATTCCAATCCATAATCAGTACATCTTTCTTTTGAAATTTCTGCTGCCTTGGTTTTATGGAAAGCACAAACAGTAAGCATAAAGAGAAGAGAAACCTAGTTGAATCCCATCTTCTATCATATATTTTAAAGCTTGTTTCTGGAATCACAGGCTGCATGAATGTCAATGCACCTGAGTGGCTGAGCTCCATTAGAAGAACACTCCCCACCCCCACTCCCACCATGAATTTGCAGGTACCTAATCTTAATTGGGCCCTCCTTGCACTAATCTTTGGTTAGCTCTCTCATTCTCTCAGTGACTATGCCAAAGCTTCACTTCTCTCTCAAAGGGCCCACCATCTATTGCGAAACAAAATACAGAATGCCCAGTTAAATTTGAATTTCAGATAAGCAATGAATAATTTTTAGTAGAAGTCTGTCCCGTGCCACATTTCATTATGTCCTATATTTTTATTTGCTGAAATCTGGCGAGCCTGCCTCTAACGTCTCTTTCTCTCGCAGCCACCTTGGTCTCCTGGTAAAATCTGAAGTCATTAGCAGGAACTCCCTGAATTTCCTGTTATCTCTTCTCCAAATTCCCCTACCTTGAGACACGTTTATCTGTGTCTCTCCCCCGCCCCCAGCCACTAGCCTGTTCAAGACCAGCCTCCACACTGAGCTCAGACCCCTCCTGTGTGAGGTGTCCTAACGCAAAAAAGTACAGAGCCTGAGGCTATATCGCAATACGCATGCGTCCTACAGAGCCCCGCCCTGGATGCCTGTGTTTAGTGGAAGAGAAGCAGGTTTGAAATGTATGCACCCAGGAGCTAGTCGACGGAAAACTCTTCCAAATTTTACAGGAAAGAAGCCTGATGGTTTTCCCAGATTTGACAACGATCTTAAATATTTACACGACATCATCAGTAATTATTGGAATGCTCAAAGAAAACTTTCTAAACTATCAATTTTTAAAGTTTGAAGAACTGTGCTAGAGGAAAGAGAAAATTACCTATTTACTCTATGACAAGTGATATTGCAAAATCATTATCACATGAATCAGTGACCACGAAGTCAAAAATTTAGGGGAAAAGTATTTTAAATGTACTTAAAGGAGTTAATTTTTTTTTAATTATGTGACTTTCTAGATTCTGTGATGTATTTGTCAACTTTTAAAAATTTGTAATTATTGTCATGTCTCTTTTCATTCTAAATAAATTTCTTTGTACCTTATTTTGTATTTATAATTTTGTATTCTTTTTCTTAAAATGGCCTCCACTATTAGTGTGTGAGCTTCAGGGTCCTTTCAAACCTGGATTCTTCCTGGTGTAGAGAAATGCCAGGTGTAGAGAAATGCCAGGACAGAAAGCACAACTGAGTCCTTTTTTTTTTTTTTTTTCCAACTTCAACTGAGTCCTTATTGATCAAGGTGTTAAATTTATAAAACCCACACCAGGTAGAAAGGGAAGCAGACAAAGGATCTAGAAAATCCCTTGAGAGAAACAAGCAGTGAACTTGATAAATTCCAGAAATGAAAAGCAAATGCCTTTGGCAGCTCTTGACACATTCTTGGAGTTCTCTTCACTGACAAGTCAGGTTTATTTTGGGAGAAATGGTTCCCTTTCCTTTGCTCAGCCCTCAAGTCAGATTCCTCAGGATTCTGTGCTTGTCCTTCCCTCTTTACTCTGCAGAGTGAAAAACTAACTACACCATCTCATCTATTCCCAAGTGTATAATCAACACTTATAATCTAATGGCGTTTGACTTCCTGTACGACTCACCTCTCTCTCTCCAGCTTCATACTCAGAGGAAGGGTTGAGAGGATTTTCCCAGCTCACAGTGTCCACTCCAGTCGCGGGCTCCCAGGCGGCCATCTTGTATGATGTGCTCCGGCCTCCAGGCCACAGTTGGTTGAGGAAGGGGCAGTCATGTGATCCAGGCCAGCGTTCCTTTTTCTATACATTGGAAATTGGGAAAGACAGGGCAAAAGATCAACTGACTTCCCTTCTCCAGAGATCTAGACCTGTCTAAGGTAAGTGAGGCTGAGGTGTGGGGCAAGCCCTTTCCACAGCAGAGACTCAGGAGAGGCCGGTGCACAAGCAAACAGAAGGAGCCAGTGTGTACAGAGAAGCAATGCTGACTCCTGGCCAGAATTGCTACCCAGCTTTCCAGGTCCCTGTGTCAGAACCTCCCCAAGACCCCATTAACAGGACACCCCTGCATTCCCATAACGTATTTCTCATTTTAAGTTAGCATGAGCTGATTTCTGATACTTGGATCCAAAAAGATATGCCTAACTAATAGAGCCAGCAGGTCATATACAAATTAATCAACCCCAAAGCATTAACAGAGAAAATTCTCTTCCCAGAGGAAATCCTGCCATTAAATTTGAGGGCGTCTGAGAATTTTTTTCTAGGTAGAATTTTTGGAGCTCACTTCAATTTAATTACAGAAAACTTTATTGTTAAATATCATCAGCTTCATTACAGTCATTTGGATCACAGTCCAGCTGTTTCTTTATGGATATATAACTTCATGTAAATTGGATTTCCCTGTAGGAGATTGAGATTATTCCAACTTTTCCTGGAGTGATAGAACGAGCTGCAAATTGATAAAAATTATCCTTATGAGGTTTACCAATAATAATTACAGGAAATATTCCCTAACATGGCATATTTCATTGGAGTGTATGCAAATAATGCCTGTATTTAAATTTTTAAAGAGCTCCCTTTACCTAATGATACAACAACATAGTATTGATTTAATAACTATCATTTTCTAAAATGACTTTACAATTGCATCTTAAAGAACTTAAGAAAGTGAAGAAAAATAGATTCCCATAAGGGTAAAATGTGTGGCAGAGTAGTTAATTTCCAAAGTTTTCAGGAAAGGGAAACTTTTAAAAGTATCTTTTTACCAGCTCTGTGATAGAATCCTTATTGCAGCATGATCTAAAAACTGGAAACAACCTAAATGTCCAACAATAGGATATTGGTTAAGCAAGCCACAGAAATCTCTATAGCTATTAAAAGTGATGTAGGCTTAGAATTGTTGATGTGGAAATATATTCACTGGGGAAAAAAATAGGTTATAAAGCAGTGGGTTTCAATCCCATTTTTGTAAAATAAGTCAGTAAATAAATAATATTGTATGAATCTGGAGTTTCAAATGATGTATGCCAAAATGTAAATGGCAGTGCTTTTCTCTGGGTGGTGGAAATATGGGCGAATTATTTGAATTTCTATTTTTTTATGATGTGCCTTTTTAAAACAATGTACACATATTACCTTCATCATTAGAACCAACAGTAATATTATTTTCATTTTTTAAAATCTCAACTTGAAGGGTAGAGTCCAAGAGTTTTGGTGTAGAAGGAACAGTAAAAGCTTCCCTCATCCAACTCCACCCCTCCCACCCTCTTACTGCCAGTGCTGGAACCCCTTCTGGAAGATTCTGACAGACCTTCCCCCAGACGTAACGAATGAATGGGAAACTCACTACTTTCCACGTATAACAAGATAATTCTGATGACGGTGGAATTCCATTTGGGATGGGACTAGAGTTTGGAGAAATACAGAATCCTAGGGGGCACTAAGGTGCGGTGAGCCCCCAAGACCTAGGGTATACCCAAGATTAAGTGCTCTGTACGAGACAAGGGGAAGAACAAGTGTTCTTCCTGAAGGGAAGCGGAAAGAGCTTTGCAGAGAAAGATGAGGAGAGAGTGCATTTCATAACCCAGAGAGAGGCTGGGACCACTGTAGCCATCTCTGAGAGGGGCCGGTGGGAGCTCTTTCCACCCAGGGTACCATGAGACTGTTACTTGGTTTGTTTGGGTTTTGGTTTTTTTTTTTTTAAGATTTTATTTATTTATTTGACAGAGAGGAGAGAGATCACAAGTAGGCAGAGAGGCAGGCAGAGAGAGAGGGGCAAGCAGGCTCCCTGCTGAGCAGAGAGCCCGATGCCGGGCTCGATCCCAGGACCCTGAGATCATGACCTGAGCCGAAGGCAGAGGCTTTAACCCACTGAGCCACCCAGGCGCCCCAGAGGGGGGCGGGTTGTTTTTGTTTTGTTTTGTTTTTTGTTTTCCCTGTGATGTTAACAGCTCATCTCTTCTGCTTTGCTTCCTCCCACTCTAACTTTTTTTAGTGAAAATCAAAGTCGTGGGTGACTTTAAACTTCAACTGACATGCTGCGAAACAGCATGTCGGCATCAACCACGAGACCAGAAATTACCAAACTCTCGGTCCCAGCTCTGGACCCTCACCTGGTGGCAACTGAGGGAGGAGGGTCCGTCTTGCTGGGGTTCCTCAGGCCCAGGCCCCAGCGGCCCACGGGTGTGGGTTCCGTGGGGCCACCCCTCCCACGGCTCTGCTCAGAGCAGCTCCCAATCTGCGCCTGCCTCCGTGCCTTTGGTTCTGCTCTGTAACAACTCGGGCCGTTTCATCCCCGTTCTGAGTGAAAGATAAAGGCAAGATGATGCCCTTGAAATATTAAACCAAAGTAATTTTCATTCCCCATAAGTGATGTTGTCCTATGACCCCTCACTCGTTGAATCAATGGGTTTGACTACTTCAGGGAGAGGCTGCATACTTAAGTAGAACAAAGTCATTACTCAGCTTAGAGTGCCAAACTAAATTTCTTCAGTTCACAGCAAGATAATTCCAGGCTTTGTTAAGAGAAAAAAGGGTTTTGCCTACTTTCAAAAAGTTTTCTTTTCAACCCTTAAAGAGCAAAGCTCAAGGGTCTGAGCCCAGAACTTCACTAGAATGCTTTGGTCTTCACACGGCTGTGTGTGTCCCTCTGGGAATCATGAAGATCTGCTAAGGGATGCGTGGTCACTGGGGATTTTAAGGGAACGGTTTTTAAAATAATCAACTTCCATGTGTATCCTTTCCTAAAATTAACCTACTTTCAGAATTTGCAGATTACCCTGCTTTTTCAAAGTGTTCTCCTCCTTTACAAAAGAAAAGCACACCCTTCATTGTCCAGAATCCTAAAATAGTACATTGCTCAAGGGTACAAAAACCTCTGGGTCACCAAATGACTGGACAGTTGGAGAATGGGTGCCCCTGAGGGAAGGTTCTTTGAGAGTAGCCTCAGGTGAGCTCCCAGGAAGAAACTGAGGGCCGCGGGGCCTCATCTCATCCAGGCTTCAACATCATCCATGGTCAAGTGCCTCATCTATTTATCTTTGTTTCCTTGCATTAGAATTCAGAAGTGATATGGTTGTCATGAGGACTTTTACTGAAACATTGACTTAAATTGACAAATAAAATCCAGACTTGTCTGGACAGAAAGTATAGTTGCTTTGGCTGACTGGCTAGGAAACAAAAACTGATTTCACCAGTTAGGTTCTGCGTGCTTATTTTCCATACATTGAATGAGCAAAATAGAATGTTCTAAGGTTTTAACAAAAATCTATTTAGAGCATATATGCGATATAAAATATACCAGAGATAACATCTTTTACAACTATGAAATGTGAGATAAAAAATTTCAGACATCAACCTAAAAATGTGGAAGCTTTCAGAATTCTTGTAGAGGGTATGAGAAGAAAGTTTGCTAAAAAACTGTGTAGAGGGGAACCTGGGTGCCTCAGTCAGTTAAGCATCTGCCATCAGCTCAGGTCATGATCCTGGAGTCCCGGGATCAAATCCCACAGCAGGCTCCCTGCTCAGAGGGGAGTCTGCTTCTCCCTCTCCCTCTGCCCCTCCCTCTGCTTGCGCTCTCTCACTCTCAAATAAATAAATACAATCCTTAAAAAAAAAAAAAAAAAAAAAACAGTGTAGAGAGGCAGGGTAAGGTGGAAACCCATTTTTGGTTAGACATGAAGGGGAAGAGAGGTGAAGGGCAAGAGGTCCTATGTGAATGTGAGAGCTCCCACCCTGGGACAAACCTAAAAATCCCAGAGACAATGGGGAGTGGGGAGTACTATAAATAAATAAGTAAGTAAGTAAATAAATAAATAAATTAGAGAGATTCCAGAGCACAGGGACTTGTTTCTTGCCCTCCAAGACATAGTAGCCAAGTAGCTGAGGAAAACCTCAAGCATCTTAGCCCACTACATGAAGTAACCCCAGGGCAGTGGACACGGCGGTAAAGGATCTTTAAGTAGAGCAAACACTGAGAGACTGCCAGGCCCGGCTGCCTCTGGCAGTCCCGTGAGGTGAAAGAAATTCCCCAGGCCCTACAGGGCCCCCAGGCCCTGAGGGATCGGCAAGGTGACCAGGAGTTCAGAACGGCCAGATCTTTAGAGGAAGGCGGCTGAACTCCCCAGGTGCAATCCTACTCCCTCCCTCCTTCTCCCTTCTGTGCCCTCATATCATCCAGGAAGAAGAAAGGAGGCTGGACAAGGCAGGAAACCTGAAGGAGGCAGTTTTAAACCAGCTGTCAGACTCCTACCCTGCATCTGTGAGTCATCAAATAATTTACACAGGTAACCGCTTTTTTATTAGAGTCATATATTTAGTCGTTGAGTTTTATTTTGTTGGTTTTTTCCTCTATTCAGTATTTTTTCCCTCCAAATTTTTATCTAAATTCAAGTTAGTTAACATATAGTGTAGTATTGGTTTCAGGAGTAGACTTTAGTGATTCATCACTTAACATACAACACCCAGTGCTCATCACATCCAACGCTCTCTTTAATAACCATCACCCATTTAGTCCATCCCCCTACCTACCTCCCCTCCAGCAACCCTCAGTTTTATCTCTATAGTTAAGAGTCTCTTCTCTTATGATTTGCCACTTTCTCTGTTCTTATTTTATTTTTCCTTCCGTTCCCCAATGTTCATCTGTTTTGTTTCTTAAATTCAACGTAAGAGTGAAATCATACGGTATTTGCCTTTCTCTGACTGACTTAATTCCCTTAGTATAATACACCCCACATAATACACCCCACATAGTTGCAAATGGCAAGATTTCCTTCTTTTCAATGGCTGTATAGTCATTGAGTTTTAGAGCTTGAAGGAACTTGAGAGATCATCAGCCCTTTGCTCTCATTTGACAAATATGGAAACTAAAGCCCAGAGCAAGAACGTGAGTTGGCCTATGTTGGAGAGCTGGTATGTTGGAATTATTACATTAATTCCAATTTATTTACACTTAGCATATTTATGCTCTACAGTTTTGTAGTTTGTGACTGTAAAAACATCCTATGTGTTTTCATAAGTCTTAATAAAATGGTCTTTAAAAGAATTATTTGGGGCAAAAATATATCAAGTAAAATGCTACATTGGAAAGTCTATGACCAAGTTTTATAATACAAGATATTTTTGCATGTGCACATTGAGATAAACTCTAAAAATGATCTCCAGTGAATTTCTAGAAATGATGTCTTCTGTTAACACAGGACTCTGACTCTCCTGGGAGAGTCAGAACTTGAAAACCCTGAGAAGATACTGTAGTCTGTAAAATGTTTTAAAGTACTGTCCTTCTAAGCCTCCACCTCCAGCCATGAGAACACACAAACTCGGATTTAAACGAGTAGGATAGTGTGGCTAAGTCTTCTACTTATCCATCAGTATTCACCCTCGCCTCTTCTTTTAATAGTTAATTTTCTGAGGCTTAGCTGGGCACATCGCCCAGTCAAGACTACATTTCCCAGCCTCCTTTACAGTTAGGTGCGACCATGAAGACAAAGTTCTGGTCAATGGGCTATGAGTGGAAGTGATGTAACTCCTTCCTGGTCGTGTCCTTAATGGGAAAGGTATGTGTTCCCCTTACTCCTTCTTCCCTTCTGACTGGTTGGTATGCAGATGTGATGACAAGAACTGGGAGTAGGCAGAGGTGAAAGCTCCCATAACAGCCTTGGAATGGAAATTTCCATGACAGTTAAAAATTTCTTTTTTACCTAAGTCACTGTGCTTTGGAGTGTCCATATTAGAGCAGTTTATACTATAACTTAACTACCACAATAACTATCTACCTTTCCTTTATCTTGGTTCTCTACCTTAAGAAATAACAGAAAAAAAACTTTTTTTAAATAAATAACAGACACCTAGACAAAAGTGATAAGGGATGTATGAGGCCATGTTAAATTCTTGCTGTCCTCTCCTACTTACCAGGGAAGCTACCAGGATCATAATGGTAATAGCAAACTCCTAATTTTTCTTTCTATTTGAATTTACTCCCCTTATTTTTTAAAAATATTTATTTACATTTATTTATTTTAAAGGGAGAGAGAGAGCACACAATTGAGCTCGAGCTGGTGGGGGGTGGGGAGGGACAGAGAGAAAGGGTCTCAAGCAGACTCCCAGGGAGTCTGACGCAGGGCTGTACCTCTGAGATATGACCTTAGCAGAAATCAAGAGTTGGAAACTCAACCTATCAAGCCACCCAGGAGCACCTACTTCCCCTCTTTTTAGCCAATAATTAAAAGAGCAGTAATATACATAATATAAGTTCAGACTTGCTAATGAATCAAGGGTGACTTTAAGTTTCCCTTTCTCAGGTTTGACTAGGGTCAGAAACTAGAGATCTGTTCAGCTCAGTGTTGATAAATGTTTAACCACCAGCTCCTCAGGGCAAAACAAGCCCCAGTGGGTAGAATTTGCCAATTTCCAAGATATAAATACTCCCACCATGGTCAATTTCAAGCTAGGACTATGAGAAGAAATGTTCACATTTGCACTTTGCAAGGTAATACCAGCTGGCTCCAGAACACTGGGATCTTTCTATCTGTTGCCTCACCTTGGGATTGCTTCCTGATTTCCTTACACTCTGGAAAAGGATGCTAAATGCCCAGTGATGTGCACCAGGAAGAGTTAAGGCAGTGTGGGGTGTGGCTCTCATGCTCTCAGCAGTGCATGTGGGGCCTGAACTTCATTTGATTTATGATGCTCCTACAGTAACATTTCATCCTTTTGGTTCAAGTCAGGGGTTGGTCAACTCGACTGCACACCAGAAACCCTGGAGAGTTGTTGTTTTTTTTTTTTAAGATTTTATTTATTTATTTGACAGAGAGAGAGAGAGAGAGAGAGAGAGACAAAACGAGAGAGGGAACACAAGCAGAGGGAGTGGGAGAGGGAGAAGTAGGCTCCCCGCTGAGCAGGGAGACCCATGCAGGGCTTGATGCCAGGACTCTGGGAATATGATCTGAACCAAAGGCAGACGCTTAACAACTGAGCCACTCAGGCGCCCCTTCACTGGGGAGTTTTAAAAACTAGCAATGCCTGGGGTCCAGCTGCAGAAATTCTGGTTCAATTGCTCTGGGCTGGGAATGTTAAAAAGCAGATGATTTTAATTGCAGCCAAGGTTGAGAACTGCTGGTTTAAAGTCGTAGACCTCTGGGGCACCTGGGTGGCTCAGTCAGTTAAGCAGCCGACCAGTCAAGTCTTGATTTTGGCTCAGGTCATGATCTCAGGATCCTGGGATCAAGCCCTGCATCAGGCTCTGTGCTCACCAGGGAGTCTGCTTGAGGATTCTCTCTGTCCCTCCCACCACTGGCTCTCCCTCTCTCTAGCAAATAAGTCTTTAAAAATAAATAAAGTAGCAGACCTCTTATTTATGTGGCAGAGGGTTGGTATTATTATCTTTGCTTTTGGCATCAAGAGGAAAAGTCAGCCTTACATAGCCTGGCAAAAATGGAAGAAGTCAATGGCAAGGTCAGGACCGTTTCTGAGTGAAAGGGAAGCCTCAGGAGAAGGGGTCTGTGCTCTGACTCCTCTGTGGGTCCTAGAAAGACCTTAAATATTACTTTTCTGAATCCTTAAGAAAACACTAGTGAGTCTTCCTTTTTAATTAGAAATTTTAGTAAGCATAGGAAATGCTGAAATCCTAGGGAGCTGTTATAAATCATTTAATTATCTCTGTTATGTTTTGAATTTCTGTAAACTGGTATTCTCCTTGTGAAATCTGGCTCGATTTCTTTCTGTCCATGTTAGAAGCAGATGCTACATTAACTGCTATTCAAAAATCAGCAGACAACTAGGTTGTGCAGTTTTTGACCATTAAATTAACCTCTGAAGTAAGCTGTGATTAGAATTTTACAAATTGGGGCACCTGGGTGGCTCAGTCCATTGAGCCTCTGACTTTGGCTCAGGTCATGATCTCAGGGTCCTGGGATCGAGCCCGAGGTTGGGCTCTGCACTGAGCAGGGAATCTGCTTGAGGATTCTCTCTCTCTGCCTCTCCCCCTGTTCACTCTCTCTCTTTCTCTCTCTCTCAAATAAATAAATCTGTAAAAAGAGCAAAAGAATTTTACAAATTGATAAGATAGCTAGTTTACTAATGAGTTGTTTTCATGCTGTATTATTTCATACAATAATCCATACAAGCCTATATATAAATACACAGACAATATAAGCAAGACACAAAAGATTTGTGGAGGGGCAGCATGAGATAGAGGAAGAATAGAGGTTCAGGGGGCCCCGGGGGCCCAGCTGGATGCTGCTCAAGTCTGATGCAGTTTCCTGAGTCATAGAAATGAGGGCATAGACAGGTGACTTTGGCCTTTTCGACTTTCATATTTTGATAAGGTATCCTGAGACTGAAATCCATCAGAGGTGTCAATGAACTATACAGGTTCAAAGAACCAAATAGGTTCTTTCCCCTAGGTTTGGCAGACATTGACAAACTCTGAGAATGAGTGTCTATTTCTAACGGTTTCTTTCGTCCCCCTGAGTTTATATTCTTTCTAAATCAGACATCGTAAATAAGTCTCATCTCCAGATCCAGTCCATTTCACTAGTAGTGTTAGGAGTTAGTTGGACAGTTAGGCAGTCAGGGCCAGGGTCCCCAACAAGAAAATATGGAGTCGGGACAGCTAAGACGAAACAGCCCTAACATCCTGTTTTCAGCTTAGACAGAACCGCACTAGCGCTCTGCTTTGCAGCCTTTGCAGAAATGACTTCTGCAGAATGTCCTAAAATAAAACAATTAGCCACAAAGCATTTGGTTGTGTTTTTTTATAGACTTTATTTATTTATTTATTAGAGAGAGAGTAAGAGAGAGAGGGAGAGAGAACACGTGCAGGGGGAGGAGCAGATGGAGAAGCAGACTCCCTGCTGAACAGGGAGCCCGATGCGGGGCTCGATCCCAGGACCCTGAGATCATGACCCGAGCCGAAGGCAGACGCTTAACCGACTGAGCCACCCAGGCACCCCAACCACAAAGCATTTGTCCCTATCACAAGCAAGGGGCAGTTAAGACATCAGCCCCCAGATGTCAGCCCAAAAGGACTATCAGCACATAAACATTAGCCTAATAGGTAGACGAATGCTTGAGCAAAGCCCTGATTGGCAAGACTCGGTACACCCTGGTTGCTTAAGATAGTTTCACAAAAGAGCTCATAAAAACCCCTAAACTTAGAAACTCCAAGGGCAACCCTCTCGGGTCCCCTCCCTCTCCAGGAGCTTTGTACTATTGCTCAATAAGCTTTGCTTTGCTGCCTACCACTCTTCATCTGGTCTACCTCTTCATTCTTCAGAGCAGCGTGACCAAGAACCATGGGCACTAATGGCAGAGAAATCCTGTGGCAGCAGCAGACTCCCACAGCACTGTGTTGAGAAGGTTTCTGAAGCCAGGTGAAGACTTGGTGGGACTAAAGAATGCCATGAGAGGGGCGCCTGGGTGGCTCAGTGGGTTAAAGCCTCTGCCTTTAGCTCAGGTCATGATCTCAGGGTCCTGTGATCGAGCCCCACATCGGGATCTCTGCTCAGCAGGGAGTCTGCTTCCCCCTCTCTCTCTGCCTGCCTCTCTGCCTACTTATGATCTCTCTCTGTCAAATAAATAAATAAAATCTTTAAAAAAAGAATGCCATGAGAAATGGGGATCGTCTTGGGTCCAAAAAGGGGGGAAACAGAAATGTGGATCTGCCACGTGCCATCCGTGTTCCCAATCTTTCCACTGAGACCAGTGTTTTCTTCACCTGCCATGAGATACTTCTAAAGGGAAATGAATTCGGGGACCCCATATTTTACCATCTTCCGCTAGGAAAATTTAGTCCATTATCAAAGTCGAAATGGATCTGAAGGTTATTCAACCAAAGCATTTGGCTACTTCCTGGTCTTTGACAAGCAGCTTCAATTTGGGTAAAATCTTTATAATGATCAAACAACTGGTAGTTGACTCATTTAAACAACTAATTTACTTAAAGAAAAAAAAACTTGTTATTTGCTTTGGCTAAAACAAACAAACAAAAACCCTGCTTTTTGATTCTTTGGTTTTTAAGCTAGTCCCATTAGACACAGTCTAAAAGATAACAGAAATTGTGACCGTCCTTCTCTCCCATCTCCTTAGGCCCAGGTGGCCACAGTAGGCTGTGTGTCACTACAGCATGATCTGAACGGTAATTAACTACTTTAGAAGTTAATCCAGCATATACTTTGAAGGAGAAGCAATTCCATTCCTAATAGTTGCTTGGCAGATTGATTCTTACTTCTGGCTCTCGAAACTGTATGTAGTAATTGCCCCAGAATTTAAAAATTATCTGGGGAATTCCTTCTTCAACATCTAGGGTACAAACAGCTAATGACTTTGACATTTCAGTGTGTGTGTGTGTGTGTGTGTGTGTGTGTGTGTGCGCGCGCGCGCTGCTCTCGGAACAGTGTCTTAAAAATCACTGTATGATAAGAAAGTTGTCTCTTCTCCCAGTAAAAACCTGAACAACCCTTATTTGACCAGACTGTGAAACTGAGTTTCAAAACTAGTAAGTTGATCACGTGGAGAGAGAAATCTTTACCACGTAGGTCTCCTCAGAGCGGTTGCTCTAGTACTTGGATACTCTGGTTACAGAATTGCCTGCTTTCGCGTTGGTTTTGGTGGTGTCGTTACTGTTTATAAATCAGTGTTGTGACTGTCTTCAGAGCAACAACTCAGGCAGTTTGTAAATTAACCACTCACTTTCTTGATGGAAAGACCTTACTTTAACACTGTTCTCATATGCCTTCATTGTATGCCTGTGTCGATTTGATCATCAGACTATGTTCTGCACGCTACCCTCCCTAAACTTGCTAAATTCCTTGTGACTGGGGCAGTGGGCCAGATTCTCTTCCTATTTCCAATTTCCAATTGCTTTGGTCTTCTCCAAATTTACAGTCTCGTGCAGCACTTGGCATACAAGAAAGACCTCACTCTGAATAGTCTACGAATTCACTGTCATGATGGTTGTGTTTAGTTTATATTTGTCAGTTATATTCTGTCCCACTTCAAAAACTAGATGTGGGATAAAACTGGAGATGGTTCAGTTGGGGCTTTCAGCTATTATCAGTTATCCGTCAATCAATGTAAATCCTTGAACTGTCAAGTAGACTTCAATATCTTAATGGTTTGAAATACCTAAAGGCATTGAACTAATAAACCAGACATACATCTCCAATTTGGGGGTAATTAAAGGAATCTGTAAAAAAAAAAAAAATTACTTATGGTAAAAAGAAAACAGAAAACAGTCCTTGCTCTCAAGTTGGTTGCAATGAAACAAGTATAACGTGAGGCATTTGACTACTGAGTCGTAATGGCGCTCTGTAACTTATGGCGGGTATGATCCCTGAGCATTGGTTAATGAATAAAGGCTTCAGAGACGAGGTAAATTGAGTCCAGTATTAAAGGAGAACAAGGTTTGGAACGGCAGAGGGAGAAGAGCAGGCATTCTGAGTGAGGCGCTGACGAGGGCCAATGCATGGAGAGAAAAGCCATCATGGTCAATGAGGTGGTCAGCCTGTCTCCAAGAGGGGTTTGGCACACCCGGGCAGTTACGTCAATGTGATGGGTAGGGGTAGGGGCCCAAGTACCGCGGGGCTTTAACGCTACACTGAGAGGCTTGCGGCTCGTGTGATAGAAAATAAGGGGCCGCGAAAGGATTTTGACCTAGAGAGCGATATTATAAAATGGTGTTCTCAGATTCTGTTTCTGGCAGTGAGCGGATGAAGAAGACTAGCAACAAAGCAGCTGAATCGGCTTAGCAGTGAGGAAAAACAGGACATTCTGACCATAGTGGATGCTGTGGGAACAGAGGCAAGAGATAATTCAAAAGAAATTTCAACCAGTCTCGGTGTCTGGCTAGATGTGGGATAAGGATGGAGTCAGTCAAGGGTACATTTGACGGTGGGTGAAGGTTGGGGTGGGGGTTTCAATGACAGAACGAGGGAAGCCAGAGGAGGAAGTGTCCTTGAACATGTGGGATTTGAAATGACCCTGGAGGAGGCTGGGTTGAGAAAGTAACGAAACTTTGTCTCAAAACCTGAGTCTAAGTCATTTAACGGCACGAACAAGGAAAGTAGTACCTGACTCACACGGCTACAAAACTGATTAACTGTGGTAAGAATGTGAAAGTGGTCTGTAAAGTGCTATCCGAATGTGTGCCTTCAGCATTTTACTATGCGTGCACCTTCTCTGCAGGTGCATATGTGGTGCCGAAGATGATGTAGAGCTTCCGCTCATAAACCTCAGTCTGGTATGTTTTGAGATCTATCACTTCCAGTGACAGGGAGACTGGGTGGGGGACAGGTAAGGGATGATGATGAGGGTCTGGCCAAGGGTAGTGACAGTGCAGGTAGAACTCAGTAGACTTGCCTGCTTTTCAGGAAGAAGAATTGATTGGATGTGGGACATGAGTAAGAGGGAGGATCCTAGGATGACATCCAGGCTTCCAGTATGGGTAATTGATGGATTGTGGTTTAAATCACCGAGAAAGAAAAGATGGGAGGAGGAGCAGACTTGATCAGGGAGGAATACCATGAACTCAGTTGGCACACTGCGGTGGGCAGAGTCCTGCCCTACCCAAAGAAGCCCACATCCTAATTCTCAGAACCTGTGAACATGTTTATGGAAAAGGGACTTCGCAGATATGATTAAAGATTCTGAGAGGAGATTATCCCAGACTGTCTGGATGGGCCCAGTGTCCTAAGTGAGAGAGAGGCCAAGAGAGTGAGAGTCAGAGTGGAGGGATGTGAGAAGGATGTGCCATTGCTGGCTTTAAAGAAGGTGGTGGCTGGGGCACCTGGGTGGCTCAGTCCTTAAGCGTCCGTCTTCAGCTCAGGTCATGATCCCAGGTTCCTGGGATCAAGCCCCGCCTCAGGCTCCCTGCTTCTCCCTCTCCCACTCCCCCTTCTTGGGTTCCCTCTCTTGCTGTTTCTCTCTCTGTCAAATAAATAAATAAAATCTTTAAAAAAAGGAAGAAGAAGAAGAAGAAGAAGAAGAAGAAGAAGAAGAAGAAGAAGAAGAAGAAGAGGAAGAAGAAGAAGAGGAGGAGGAGGAGGAGGAGGAGGAGGAGGAAAGAAGAAAGAAGAAAGAAGAAAGTGGGGGCTGCAAGCCAAGGAATGTGGGTGGCCTCTACCAGCTGCAAAAGGTACGAAATAGATTCTCACCTAGAATGCCCCAAATGAACACAGTCCTGCTAAACCCTTGATTTTAGCCAAGTGAAGCCTGTGTTGGACTCCTGACCTTCAGAACTGTAGAATATATTCTGTGGTTTTAAGCCACTAAGTTTGTAGAAATTTTTTACAGCAGCAATGGGGAACAAATATAAACACATTTGAGGTATGTAGGAGTCAACCAAGCAGAGATCTAGGGTGGTTTTATATACAGGTGTGGATGGAATTACAGATTTGTCTATAATTAGTCATTAGCACATGTCATATATACATATATATATACATAAATATATATGTAATATATATAATATACATATACATATAGATATACGTATCTTATGTATTTATATATATATATATATATATGTATGTGTATATTAACATCTCTGAAATCAGGATGTGTCTTACAATTGATAATATCTTATAATTGTTGTTGTCAGGCAACAGATGTGTCGTCTGCACATGTCCAGGTGGTCAGACTAGACAAATGTCACCTCTGTACATTTCAGTCAAGAAAACACAAGGACTATTTGAGAAAGGTATGTGAATCCTGCTGTTGTTTGAAGACTTTCTGTAAATAAATTTTGGTAAGATCAAGAACGGGCCAACCTCAAAATTTTCAGTATGGATGTCAATGACTTTGAAGACACTCTTTGAGACATACTAATTCTTTTAAGTAATGCCGATTTATCAATATTCATGATGGAACAGGAGATAGCACTGTGATGGAAAAACAAACATAAAGACAAATATGAGTTAAAAAGTAGCTCTGAGGAGCTGGATTCTGAAAAATCTTAAATAATACATCAATCGGTATATTGTGCTTATATGTCTGTTTTATACATGCATCAAAGTCTAAAAGAACTTTTCAAAAGTTATGAAATGCAAATTTTAAGTGATAAAGCATCATGTCAACCTAATTAACACATGCTTTACTTCTGCCATTCACAAAAGAATGGTGAACCTTACAATTGAATGGACTCTTAAACTTGACAGTCTTTGTAGCCAAAGAGATAGGCGAAATGATTCAGGAAATACAGAATAAAAAGAGCAGAAGATTCATGGAAAAAGTCTCAGAAATATTAGTATCAAATAATTTGACAATATGTATCTAGAGCCATAAAATTATTTATACTCCTTAATCCCATTTTGGGTAATTCATCCCAAGAAAGTCATCTAAAAGAATTAAAAAAATAATTAGACAATGGAAGGTTACTTCCATGAGAAACTGGCACAAATGACAATATCAGAAGCTGGCCTATGACCCTGAGTCCCAGCCCTCGGACATCGGCAAGTTCACCATTGCTCATGCCAAATGAGAAACACAGTTCATAGTTATTCAGAATATAGTAGTAGCTTTCGTGAATCATGACGTGGGTGTCTTTTTACAGATTTATTTATTTATTTACTTGAGAGAGAGGGAGTGAACAGGGGGAGAGGCAGAGAGAATCCTCAAGCAGATTCCCTGCTCAGCGCAGAGCCTGACCTCAGGCTCGATCCCAGGACCCTGAGATCATGACGTGAGCTGAAATCAAGAGTCTGAGGCTCAATCCCTCAACCGACTGAGCCACCCAGGCACCCCCTTACTGCCCCTTCTTAATTTCTACTCCTAATTTGTCTTGGACATAAAAACTAGTAAGCAAGTTTGTTAAAAATGTGTGTAGAACAAGAGTTTAAAAGTTTGATTTGGGTACTTTTATATATGTAACATTATAAGCATTGATATGAAGTTATGTAGAGGCCCTTTTATGGAAAGATGAGAGTATTGGAAAAAGAAGTCCTAACTAAGGGTAGGTTGAGAAATAGCCATGTGCCAGGGACCTTGTGTTTTATGCCTCACTCTCTGACTTCTAGAAAATTCTCCCCATTTTATCTGGAAGTACCCCCCCCCCCATCTATGTGGTTATAATGGGAAAAGCCAGCCATGGTGGGGACTATGATCCCCTCTCCCCACAAGGTCATAAATGTTTGGCACTGGAGTGGGCACATGATTGAAGACTGGCCATTCATTTTCTTCTCTGGACATTTGAAATCAGAAGGAAAGAAGGGAGAAAGGGAGAAAGATCAGTCTCTCTCTAAGTGGCCAGAAGCATCAAATGAAAATTCTGAGAACTGATAAAGGTCATAATCTCCATCCCATCAACACAAAGGCAGAGAAGGCGGTAAGAGAGGATGGAACAGATGCACAGAGAAAAGAACAGTAGGAGAGGCTGGACAGCTTCTAGGAGCCTGGTTCTAGTGCCTTCCTGAGGCCCAGTTAAATCTCTGTCCTTGAGTTCCATGTATCCTAGGGGGAGACTTTCAAAATACTTAACAGTGGCACAAGAAAAAAAAATTCAGGTCAGGGTCAGATGGCTGCTACACAGTCCCGGAAGTCTGCTGCCCTTCTAGGCATCACCCCTTTTGTGATGGAGGACAGAATCCTGAGAAATCCCCAGAAAATAAGTTGGGTTGGCTGAGGCATGAGGAGGCCTTTGTGGTTCTCAGAATCACAGGAACAGAGTATTTTATTTATTTATTTTTTTAAGGAAGGAAGAACTTCCCCCTTTTAAAAAGGGAGGTTATTTATTTGAGAGAGAGAGAGAACACACAAGCGGGGCAGGGGGAGGGGAGAAGAGGGGCAGAAGGAGAGGGAGAAGCAGACTCCCTGCTGAGCAGGAAACCTGATGCAGGGTTCGATCCCAGGGCCTTAGGATCATGAGCTGAACTGAAGGCAGACGCTTAACCAACCGAGCCACCCAGGCATCCCATGAACAGAGCATTTTAAAATATAACTAACCAGCATCATCATGTAAGTGCAACCAACTGACTATCAGCCCTGTCTGTGTCTTTATAAAAAAATGTTGCTTTTTTCACTTCAGTTAGTTTGAGTCATTTCTGTTATTCACAGCTGTAAATCTACAAAATAACGATTTGTGCTGTGTCATGGTTTGCCATCTATTTTGCTAACTGAATTTGACAGTGACTTCATAAAGCCTTAGGGGCTGGAACAAACTTTGAAGTAATTTTGTCCAGCCTCCCACTCAAATTTACTTGTATCCAAATAATTTATCACAAGGAAGAAAAAAAAAATCTGTGCCTTTTAATTTAATCAAAGTACAAGGAATAATCCCACTAATTAATTTTGTTCGTATTACAATGTCATATATGGTCATTATAAAGAAAATTGTTTTCAGTCTAGATTTAAAAAAAACTCTTCTCCGATCATTAATTTAAAAAATCACTACTAACCCTTTCATTTGTATGTATCCTTATTTTATGCATTTATAGACTTCCTAGCTTTTTCAAGAATAGTTTTACATCGCAACTGTCTCTTACTTAATATATTATGCTCTTTCTTTCCACAAAACCGAGATTTTAAAAATCTCTTGTCCCGTATTTCATTTCTTGGTGTTTAGGCACTGGGGGAAGGGAGGAGGACAGATCTTCTGAGTTCTTCGAGGTATAAGGTTTATGTAGCTCTTTGCTCCTTGCTCACAGTGCAGATCTCAGGAGAACAGGGTTGACCTTATTTCCAGGCAGAATTATTCATGTCACTACTTTTACTTTGGAAGCTGCTTAGCGAGTCATGTCTGACTGTATGAGAAGGGATGAATTTACACATTCGGCAGCAGGTGCACTGAAGTCAACGAAGTCCATTATTTAATCTCCAGTATTAGCTCCCGCATTGCAAAATGGGAGGAAGACAAATGAGTTATGAAACCTCATATATCACTTAGCTTCCTTACTTTTATCCATTGGGAAGTAAAGTCTTTTCAAGTAAGAAAAGCTGTTTGCATTTAATCACTTAGACTTACATCTAGAGTATTTTTAAGGTGACGCAAATTGTTGGTGTTAAGGAAGATCCTCCAGACCGAGTGAAGTGGCCGGCCACCGCATGGGGACACATCGCCCACAATGCGGCAGAAATGGAGAGACCTGAGGATTCAAATGGCCACAGAGGAATAGCCGGAGATGCTGGAAATAAAGAGCAGCGGTTAAGCTGTGGGAGGCTGGGCAGATCTGTGCTCCTAGAAGCCCAATAAAAGGAAAGAAGAAAAACTGTTGTCATTTAAGTCTGCATGGATAATGGGGCAATGTTCAGAAACATGGAGCGGTTCACCCCAACTCCATGTTCATTGTCGTCTGTCTGGATCAGGTGCTCAGCTCTGCAGACCACTTTGGAAGAGGGAGATTGGCAAATCACAGTATGTCCAACAGTAAAACAAGGCAGAGAGAAAAAAAGGCATGTAAGGAGGTTTTAAGGTAACAAGTATGGTTCATTTGGAGAGAAGAAGACTGAAAGAGAGGCCGTCACTCTCTTTATAAATTTGAAAGTACCTAAATGTGTGTCAAAAGGGAAATATTTTAAATATGTTATGGCATGTCTGTATGATGGGACACTATACAGCCATTAAGGATCTCACATTAAAAAAACAAAGGAGGTGACAAAGTGAGAGTATGAAACAAATTTGCTTAAAAATAAAATGTTTCTTCTTTGATGTTTATGAATTTTCTACAATAAAAATATCACATCTGTATTCATATGAAAACCAGTAAAAATATAGACAAAAGAGAAAGAGGAAACAAAAGTATGGCATGGTCACATGGAGAGGGAGGTGTGAGAGAGAGAGAGAGAGAGAGAGAGAGAGAGTGTGTGTGTGTGTGTGTGTGTGTGTGTACAGGAGAAAGATTAGTGTTTTTTTCACTCTTCATTTTTATTTTAAATTACAAAAACAATACATGAACACTTACTGTAAAAAATTAGAGAATAATTTCAATCCTTCAACAAATGTTTATTGAGTATCTATTAAGCATTTTTACTTTTCATGGTTCTAAAGGACGGAATGAGTAGCAGTGGGTAAAGGGACCTGGGAACAGAAGGTGCCTCAGTATAGGAAAGAAGCATCATAACTGCCAACAGAATGGGCTGCTTCATACGGTGAAGAACCTCCATGTCACTGGAAGTATTCTATCACGTACTTTACTATGGGAATTCTTATACTGAGATAAGATACAGGACTTCCAAGATCTCTTCTCATTCTGAGGATATACTACTTTCTATATTAACATTAAGGATCAGGAGATAAGTCCTCACCACTCATCCACCATACAATATTGGGCAACTCAATTCCCTTCTGATAGTCCTTTCCAAAACAGGAGAAATAATACTGACTTAGGACAATGTAAACTTGATGAATAAGACTTAGAGAATGTTTCTGCACTACTCAGATCATGTTTAGTAGATAAAGAAGTCATTTGGGGGCGCCTGGGTGGCTCAGCGGGTTAAAGCCTCTGCCTTCGGCTCAGGTCATGATCTCAGGGTCCTGGGATCGAGCCCCGCATTGGGCTCTCTGCTCAGCAGGGAGCCTGCTTCCCCCTCTCTCTCTGCCTACTTGTGATCTCTCTCTCTGTCGAATAAATAAGTAAAATCTTTAAAAAAAAAAAAGTCATTTGTTGTAAATGATCTAATGCAATAGGGCTACAGCGTCGTCTATAATATTAGAATCTTTAATGAATGTCTTAAACTCCAGCTGGCTAAACTTGCTAAAGGGAGGCAGCATGATGAAGAGGTCAAGAGCAGTAACTCCAGAATGAGGATGGAACCCTGGATCTACCACCTAACCAAATCATTTAATCACTCTGACCCCGTGTCCCCACCGGGCATAATCATAGTACCTTATTTGGGGGTTTAATACAAGGACTAACCAAATAGTATGGTGTAATCACTTAGAAAAATACTTAGCACATAGTAAACCCTATAAAAATATTTATCAGAGAAATGTTTTTTGACTATCGGGCCAATCCAGTACCTGACAAATAGCTAGTTTTAGCTGAACGGATTAATTATTGTGGTGCCTGTGGTTAAACGTATATTTTAACTGGGCCAAAACTTTAAGAGAAAGCAGATAAGCAAGACTAAGATACTCTTCTTCATTTCTGAGCTCCTTGTTGGAAAAAAATTCTTTGGTCTTAGAGATATAATGTGACATCCTTGGTCCAGGTCCAAGCCAGAGGCAGGATTCTCTTTGGAAAATTCTAGAAATATTGTGGCCGTTTCCTACCATAGGAGGTTCTGGGACTTTCCAGGAAGGAAGGGCTGTCTTAATCAGTAGTCTGGCGTCCGCTGTCACATGAAAGAGACCATCTGTCTCCTGGTGGGGCTGCTGGGGGAATCATAAAGATACCTTTGTACTCGTCATCTACTCCTCCTATCCTCTTCTCATTATGCATACCCACAATTTCTAATTTGATATTTTTTTATCTGCTGTAACACCAAAATAGGTTTGTGAAGAGGCTAACTACTAACCATTTCCAATAACTCCTTCCAGTAAAAATTAGCCAACACATGGATAAAGGCATGCGTCAGCACCTGAGTATTCTGTACGTACAAATGTCCAGGAAAGAGAGAATCAAATGGAGGAAGGATGACCATAGTCATCAAAGCCATTGGAGCTGCTGGTGAGTATTTACCAAGATCCTATCAAATTCTGGCATTTTTGAAAATGTTAACGGGGAAGACCAGAATTATAGAAAAGCAAAATATTTTGTCATAGATTTGCCTTCCAGAAGTCCGCAGTCTACTTAGAACAAAATCTCCATACATCAAAATGGGAAAAACTTTATAAAGGGGTACCAAGATATGGGAGGCAGAATAATGGGGAACGACCCCAAAAATGTCCACATCCTAATTCCAGGACCTGTGACTATGTCAGGTTACATGGTAAAGGGGAATTAAAGTTGCAAATTAATTAAATTGCTAATTGGCTGTCCTTAAAATAGGGACACTATTCTTAAGGTGGGTCAGCTGTAACCACAAGCGTACTCGAAAGGGAAGAGGGAGGCAGAAATTGTTGGAGAAAGAACTGGGATGACAGGAGCAGGCTCACGGAGATGCTATGTTGCTGTCTTTGAAATGAAGGAATGGAGCCATGAGCCAAGGAATATAGGCAGCCTCTGGAAGCTGGAAAAAATAAAGAAACAGATTCTCCCCTAGAGCTTCCAGAGGAACAAATCCCACCAACATCTTGATTTTAGCTGCAATGAGACCTCTGTTGGAGTTCTAGCCTGTAGAACTGCAACATAATAAAAGTGCATTGTTTTCAACCACTAAGTTTATGATAATTTGTTACAGCAGCTAGAAAACTAATACAACATATAATAAATAAATAAATATAAAATAAATACTCCAAGTATTATCAGAAAATAGATTAGGAAGAGGGGGAGACAACAATGCTGACTGAAGTTATCAGGAAAAGCGATTGTGAGTGTGCTGGATTTCAGATTGCTCTTTTCATAGCTTATAGGATGAACATAAACAAAAGCTGAGAATGGATATATATCAAAACTACAAAATCATAAAGTAAGTGTGGATTTGTTTACTAAATCCCAATTTACAGAACCAGGAAGTACCTCCCAGAAACTTAAAAAAGTAGTTTTAGGATAGATGGAGGGATGGACAAGCAGATGGACAGATAGACAGGATGGGATGATGGGGGTGGCGGGGAGGACAGAGAGACAGAGAAAACGAGAAAAGGCAACCGTTGCTTTATGCAATGTGAGACAATTTTATCCTTAGAGGCTGAAAATACAAAAAGCTTTAAAATTTTCGGATAAATTCAGGGATGCCAGATCCAAAATAAGGTCAGAGAAAACAAGATGTCTGGGGTGCAAGTTGAGCTTCTGTCACCTAGAAAACTTGCTTTTCCCCAGCCTGACTTACAAAATTCTGTCCAAGACAGATCCAGCTTCCAGCGACTTAGAGCCGAGACCGTATGGCAATTTCTGTTTCTGATCCCTGGTGTGGGGCTTCCTTGGAGAATAAGGTAGCTGACTTACCTATTCCTCTCCCTCCACACTATAATGTGTATATGTTTCTGGTCTAAACACAGCAAACAGGGGAGCGCCTGGGCGGCTCACACGGTTAAGTGTCTGCCTTCGGCTCAGGTCATGATCCCAGAGTCCTGGGATTGAGACAGCCCTGCCATTGGGTTCCTTACTCAGTGGGGAGCCTGTTTCTCCCTCTCCCTCTGCCCCTCCCCGCTGCTTGTGCGGACTCTCTCTCTCTCTCTCTCTGTCAAATACATAAATAAAACCTTAAAAATAAATAAATAAACACAGTAAACAGGAAAGGTCCGTATGTGCTCTTTGAGGGAGGAAAGTGAAACCCGCCATCTTGAGCAGCTGAGACCGTCTGTGCTCACTGTGGGGACGTCAGTCACACCACTGTTCTCTTGTGCAAAGATCCATGAGTACTCCCCTTCCACAGGAATTCTTCTCCCCCTCTAAGCTCTATTCTCTACTTCCTACGGGAGTGCCTTCCACTGGCCGCAGACCAGCACTCCACTCCTCAGGGAGCTACAAGACAATGGCGGATGTAGGGACGCCGGTCAGCTTCTGCCAGGCCTTGCAGCTGCTTGTGTCCTGCAGACCAGAGGTCCCCATTTGCATGGATGGGGTACGTGGGATCAGTCTGAACCTGGGGCAGCCCGTGAGGCTTGACCCTGGGTCGCTGAGGGGAGGGCTCGACAGAAGTGTCACTGCAACTGCACTCGCAGTTAGGGCATGAGATGCTGAGCACTCCTCACCCTTTCCGTGTCCTGGGTTGACATGGCAGTAATCTGCTAAGAGCCTGTACATTCGCTTAGGCCTTTAAACCAGTAAGATTTGGGAACTGGGCATGGTGGACACCTTCTGATCTAGAATCTGACAGACTCAAAAAAAGAGAGCTGAAGCTACCAACCCCATCCATTTTCTTTCCCGTGTAAATTGTCAGAGTGACTATGAAATCAGTTGTAACTCATTTCAAAGCCAGGCATGTAGCTGTCATGCTTCATTTTAGAGAGTGATGGACTTAGGAATGTTTTAGGTTCCCGGCAACTGTTCAAAAGCAGATAAGAAATATAACCAATATGCAGGGGGGCTGGAGGAATATCATGTGACCATCACATTCCCATCATAGAAGGCAGATGGGCCTTTTTTCCCACTGAAAGGCATCGCTGGCCATTTATAAAGTTGAAGGAGTGGAAGGCCTCCCTGACCAACATTGCTAGCTGTTACTCTTTCAGGAGGTAGACCTTATCAGCCCCAAAGGAAAATCTTGGAGCTAATTCAGGAGGCATTTTAAATGGACTGTTTTACCAACTGAAGGCCAAAAGGGCAATAGGAAACAAATGACCAGAAAATGAATTTTCTGCCACTGGAATAAAAAAGTTCCCTAGAAATTAACATCTCTGCCCTGCTGATCCATTGATAGGGATTTCCAGTAATATTCAAAGAACTTTGCTCTTTCATCCCCACCACACCTCTTGTTCTTTTCACTGTTTATTTCTATTATCACCCACCAATATACGAGGCAATTTTGTGCAGAAGGCCCTTCTTAAAACTTGGCTCAGTTCTATTAACCTTTATGCCGTAATTTATAGTTAAGATCTAAATGGCACTGGTGCATGTAAATAGTGTCTGTGGGCTCTGCCATCATGAGGAAAGCACTGTGCTTAAGTGGCTCCAACACATTTGCTCAGAACATTATGGAAGGAACTGCTGAGATCTCTGTAGGACATTATTTAGTGAAATTCTCCGGAAGAGGAACATTGCTTTGTAACAGACTTTTTTTGTTGTGTTGAGTCTAGTAATTCTCAGGGAAGCGTGTGGAATCTGAAGCTCTGTCTTTCTTTAACATCAATTTCTGACATGCTCACCTAAAAAGAAAAAATTTTCAAAGTCAAGAAGTTTCAGGGACTTTCAAATTCCCTTGTGATTTGTCTTCAAGGATGAATGGGTTTGAGAAATTTCTCCATATCTCAGGAGGAAATGCAAAGAAAGTAAAGACGTCCTTTAGCTATGTTGATACTATGGAACAAATGTCTTTCCTTTCACCTTCTCTTAGCCAAAAGCAGTCTATCTCTCAACCTTCTCTGGATCTGCCGGACTCAAAGGAGGCCCTACAGTATCCAAATGGCCCAGTCAATCCACTGTTCAAAGCTCCCCAGAAACTTGACTGGTTTCATATCTACTTCTACCCATCCATCCACTCATTAATATTCTACTGATCGCCTGTATTTGTGAGGCCCTTGGCAAAATTCTGGGATACAACTGTGGACACTATGTATATGGCTCTTTCCCTTATGGAGTTGTAAGTCTTAGCTGGGAAAAGACACATTCAAAAGGTAATTCCATAAATAATTATTTAATTGCAACTGGATAAGTGCTCTGGAAAAAAAGTATGGTCCAATGAGAGAATTTAACAGGGGTTTCTGGCCTAGTCTGGGCATAGAGGTAGGGGAAGCACCAATCAATCAGTAAGTAAGTAAGTAAGTAAATAAGTAAGTAAGTAAGTAAGTAAGTAAGTAAATAAATAAATAAATAAATAAGAGCTTCTCTGAGGAAGCAACATTTGTGCTTTACTCTTAAAGGAAGAATGTAATTCATCAGACAAATAATGTGTGTGGAAAGGAGGGCTGCCAGGAGAACCGAAGAAGGGCAGGGAAGTGAGAGAGAATCTAGGCAGCCACAGAAGCAAACAGGACGGCCTTGGTGTATGAAGGACCTGGGCACAGTGAGTGACAAGGGACAGCAGATCAGTGTGGCTGGAGCATGGTCAACAGGGAGCAGGGAGCAGAAATTAGGCCAGATTTTACTCTTGGAAGGGTTGAGGAAGAAATAGCTGGGTCATCTTAGCCTTTTCCCAGAGCAGTCAAAATTCTGAACCTGTGAGCTTCTTGGGGTTTTCAAGCTGGTTGTGCCCTAAAACTGTCAGACCTCCATCCCCGAGGCCAAGCTGAATGACACAGGGCCCAAGCTACAAGCTTGAACAGTCAATCAAGAGCATAAATACCAAATGCAACGTGTGGACCTGGTCTGACTCTTAATTTGACTAAGTCAACTGTAATTAAACATTTGGGGGACACTGAGGAAGTATAACGTGGATTAAATATTAAATAATGCAAAGAGGTTACTGTTCATTTGTAATTATAAAAATGGAACTGTGTTTGAGAAAGAAAATGTTCTTATTTGCTCATAGTATTTAAGGGAGAAATGTCATATCTATGATATAAATTAAATTCAGCCAATTTTTCAGGAGGTATATTTATAAACAAGCAACCCACGAGATACAAACTAAAAGGTTTCCTAAAAAGAAATTTTTATATCATCTCAGTGAGACTACACTCCAGGATATAGAGAACAACAGGGGCAAAGATACAAAGAGTAAAGCATAAAGTGTGCTTTAGAAACAGCAAGTGATTCACTGCAGTTGGAATTCTTGGGCCTTTTAAAAGGAATGCTGAGAAACGAAACCAGAAAAGAGAGTTGGCACCCTTACAAAGGGCCTTGAACGCCAGACCAAAGAGCGATGGCACTCAAGGACCACCGAAAGTGTGTGAGCAAGGGAGAAACACGAATGCAGGAAAAAGAGTAATTATTTAAATTATAGTAAATTATTTAATTAAAAAAAGTCACCACGCATATGACAGAGGGTCCTGGAGACTTATTATAATAAATAGTTACCATGCTCCCTGCCATTGTGAGCAAAAGGGTCCCTGCCCACCTGGAGGCTACAGTCTAATGGAGGAATGAACTGTTAAGTAACCACACAAGCAAGAGTTGTGAAGGAAAAGTACGGGGTGTTGGGAGAGCTCACAAGGAACCTGATGTAGATGAGGGGATCCGGAACTCTAACCTGAGGAGGTAACATGTGCTGGGATGTAAAGGAGTACGCCAAGCGGAGACCAGGAAGAAGAGCTGGCCAAGCAGAGGGGCAGGCCAACCACAGGCTCTGTGGCAGGAGGGAAAATGGTCTTTGTGACATTCCGAAAAAGGCCAGTGGAGCACAGCAGGAGGTGGGGGGATGTGGCTTGAGATAGGGGAGCATAAGGCAGGCGTAAGTCACCCACCATCTTGGGCACAGCTGATGGAGCCAGGGGCCAACACCTGACCAAAGGACAGACTCCCTAAAGCTCTTCAGTCCCCTATGAGGTGACCCGGAGTGCCACCAGTTATTGACTGCCTGACCAATTAAAGCTTCTCTCTTAGGAAGTTTGAATATGGGAGAGAGGGAGAGAAAGACCCAGAAAGAGAAAAAAGCAAACCGACAGATAAATAGAATGCAGTCAAGTGGAGGCACAGAAACAGAGATGTGGGTCAGGTAGCCCAGATGAAGTATCTTGGCTTTTATCTTAAGAACAAATACTGGTGAGGAGTGATAAGAGCCTGACCTGGGACCATGGAAGTAGAAAGAAAGAAGAAGAGGTCATGGTTTGAAAAATTAAAATGTCCACAAATTATTTGACATCTCTCCCTTAATTCCCTCATGCTGTGTGTGGGCTGTACTTAGTGATTTGCTTCTAACAAATAGAATACTGCAAACCCGATGGTGTATGATTTTCAAGATTGGGTTATAAAGAGACTGCAGCTTCCGTCTTAAGTCTCCGCTCCCTCATCCCTCTTCCTTTCCCACCCCCTCCTCTCTCTACCTGTGAGGAGAAGCCAGCCGTCTGTGGTAAGCAACCCTATGGAGGGACCCACCTGGTAAGGAGCTTAAGTCTCTGGCCGACAGCCAGCAAGGAACAGAGACCTGCTAACAACCACACGGACGATCTCTGAGGCAGATTCTCCAGCCCTGATCAAGCTTTGAGATGACTACAGCCCCAGCAAGAGCCTGCCTACAACCTCATGAGACCAAGTAAGCTAAGCCGCTCTCAGATTCTTAATCCTCAGGAACTGTGTGAACCAATAAATATGTCTTGTTTAAGCGGGTATACCCTCAACCTGCTTCGTGATGCAGCCTCAGATACTGAATATAGAGGGGAATGGATGACACTGGCATTACACAGTAGAATCTCTAGGACTTTGTAATGATTACTGTTGGTCACAGGGAGAAAAAAAAGGAAGTCAAAAGGATTCTGAACTTTGAGTCTGGCTCATTGAGGTCCCATTTTAGAGAAGGGGAAAAAACACAGGAGGAAGAACTTCGGAGGAAAAGAAAATAATTTCCATTTGAACTCAGTGAAAATGAGATGCTGGTGAGACTCGCAGGTACAAAAATGACCAAGATATCTGGAAATCTGGGAAGGTGGTAAAGTGGTCACAGGGTAGAGGACAACCATGGCAGGGAGGGCATTTCCACAGAAGACAAGGAGACAAAGAGAGATGAAAAACAAACCATAAGGAACATATGCATTTATGAAACTGAAGGAGGAAAAGAAGTAATGCTCAGGAAAAAAGGGTGAAGAGCCCAAAGAGAGTCTTGATAAAGAAAAGATGTCTAATAGTGCCAAAAACTGTAAGAAGGGGATCCCTGTCTCTGGAAAGCTCTACCTCATGTTGCCATTTCTACATTGGCTGATTTAGAAATCTCCTACTTGGTGTAAGCCCACACTGGCCACATGGATGAAATCAAATTTCAAAGTCTACAGCAGAGAAAACAAGACCTTGAATTGTGGTGACCCTCGCAAAGCATTTGCCACCATGTAAAGCTCTGCCCAGGACATCTGTATGTCATCCTAGAATGTCTCTCTCAAACTGCAAGGGAAGGAATGTTTGTACTTATCTCTAAACAACCTGCTCTTCTTACAAATGGGGATTTTTCAAGTTGCAAAATACGGAGACTACTCATTCACCTCAGGGTAAGAGTTTCCATTGTAGCGATACCGGGGAGGGCTGAGGAAGCAAAGTGAATGGTTTCCAGAGCTACATGGCAGGCCTCATGGAGAACTAGAATGTTGTTTGGAATAAAACAAGTTTCTCCGGCATCCCATTGCTCCTGAAGCTTCTCCCGCATCCTATTCTTTTCTCTACAGGCTTATCCTACTGATGGTTTTCTATACCTTCTTTCATCGCCTCCATTACTGAGGTCATCTCTTGCCTCATAGTTTCGGCTTACTGCCTTCTCTTTCCACATCCCTTGTTTTCGGCATTGACACTGGATTACCTTGTTTGCAAACAAGTCTGATTTTCTCTCTTTCTGGGTCTCTCTTTCGGCCTCAAGTTCAGACTTCCCTTTGATTGGTTCAGACAATAACAATCCAGGGCCACTCTCCACTACCTCAAGGGGGTGTGGAGAGCCTACAGCAGGCTATCCTTTTAGTCAGATGTTGACTCCTGTTGTGGCCGTGGTGGTGGGAGAGATGGCACTAAGTCTAGAGAATTCCCTCTGGTCTCTTTTTCCCAAAAGGAGGCAGTGGGCCTATGAATCTTAGTCATCTTTGAAGTACAAATCCCCCAGTGAATAAACAGTAGAAATGGTTCAGAGTTTTCTCTTCCAAGTATGGATTTATTCCAAACAGGCTTTTATCTTTAATATTAGTTTAATTTAGCAGCAACTACCAGTGGTACTATACCTCAAAATAGCACATGCTGGCTGCTTATAGATTAAAAACCCAAGATAGACACAGAAAATACAAGCAAGGAAGCCTTTGATAGACTGAAACAACCTAAATTATTTCCGTGAACTCTGCCTAACCTTAGCCAGTTAGTTCCTGCTTTTCATTCCTTTTTTTTTTTTTTTTTTTGAGAGAGAGAGAGAGTTTGTGCAAGTCTGAGGGTTGTGGGGGTGCAGAGGGAAAGGGAGAAAGAGAATCTTAAGCAGGTTGCATGCCCAGCAAGGAGCCGACGCAGGGCTCAATCTCCCAACCCTGAGATAGGCATTTTCCTAACCTGATAAATTTATAAAGATAGTTAATAGAGAAACCCCACCTTCAAGGAACTGATCTCCAAGGGAGGAGAAAGGAGCTGCTTCTTCCTTCCCATCTCTCTTCAGTCTAGTTCAACTTTCTCTCCCCTTCTGGAAACATGTGTGTTGAAAAAGAGGAGTTGGTATTCAGTTCTCCATGTGTCTTTACTATACTTGACAAGAATTCATAGAAAATCTAACTGAGGGGCACCTGGCTGGCTCAGTCAGTTAAATGTCCAACTCTTGGTTTTGGCTCAAGTCATGATCTCAGGGTCCAGGGTTCGAGCCCTGCATTGGGCTCCACACTCAGCAGGGTGCCTGCTTGAGGATTCTCTCTCTCAAATAAATAAAGAGATCAAAAAAAAAAAAAAAAAAAGAAAAGAAAAGAAAGATAGACAGAAAGAGAAAGAAAAAGAGGGGCACCTGGGTGGCTCAGTGGGTTAAAGCCTCTGCCTTCTGCTCAGGTCATGATCTCAGGGTCCTGGGATCGAGCCCCGCATCGGGTTCTCTGCTCAGCGGGAAACTGCTTCCCCCTCTCTCTCTGCCTGCCTCTCTGCCTACTTGTGATCTCTCTTTCTCTGTCAAATAAATAAATTAAATCTTAAAGAAAAGAAAAGAAAAGACACCCTAACTGACAGTGGTTCTACCAACAGATAAAAAGTAAATGTGGCTGAAAGAAAGGGGACTGGGGGACAGAGTATGTTTTTTTTAATTTGTATGCCTTTATATTGTTTAAAATTTTACAAGCTTTTATTTAGAAATTACTCTTTATAATGGAAAAAGAAGTCAAATAAGTTTGTTGGTTTTTTTTTTAAGTTTTTGTCTATAAAGAAGGAAAAGAAACAAGAAGGGATGGGCAACTATGAACAAATGGAGTTGGTAAAATTTTCCATGACCCTACTGGCAAGATTATTTTGGTTTCATTAAAAAAAAAAAAAAAAGCCATCTCAAAGGAAGCATTGTGAAGTGAAGGAAGAACATACTACGTTGCAAGTGACTGAAAAAATTTCTTTTGTCCTTTAGATTTGCTTGATACACGTAGATTGCTTTCTTACCCTTGAAATTCACATGACCACATTCCTTCTGCACTACAGAAGAACCACTGACATGATCAAATAAGCAAGCATTAGATTTTAGAGGTAGGCAATAGAAAATCTGGCGGTAAGGGGCCAACCAGGCATGGTTTCTTATATGTGTGCGCTTCCTGTAAAATGTGGAATGCGTACGTGTGAAATCACCAGTCACTACATTTGCAATAACTTAATAACATGACGGTTCCTCCACCCGTCCTCTTTCCCCACACCGAGTTCCAGTTTCACACGGGGCTACTTACTGTGAAGCTTTACAAAGAAAGAAGGAAGTACACCCACCAGTGAGGGAGCAGTGTGTTTCAAACGCCCCATTCTGAACTTGATGAAAGTTTCTTTTATCACATTTATCAATAATGCTACCTAGTTCAGAGTGGATGGTCCAAATCTTGTACTTAATTGTCTCCCCGTGCCCTGGACCTTTCAAACGTATGAATAATTATTTAAAAGGCTCTCCCTCACCGAGGCAGAGCTAACAGACAAAACAATCCTAGCCAGGGTCATCTTCCTTCTGCCACAAGACTGCACCTGTTCCCTCATCTGAACTAAAAAGGGAAGGAAAAAATGGGATATTGAAACACCCAGGTCCTTTTTTCTGATGCCAGGAAAGGGACGAGAGTTCCTGTTTCTACAGCATTGTTCACGCTAAAGGGTCTCCAAGTATGTAACACTTAGGGGAATTAATTCTTAGCTCCCTAAAAGCAAATAGCTCTGCAGGGGTGAGGCAGCAGCTGGCCAGTGGGGCCCAGTAATCCCCAGCAGGGCACCAGGGGCTAACAGAGGAGATTACCGTGTTTGAGGAAACTGATAGGATCTAGAGAGAAACCAAAGCTCAATACCTTGTCTGTCACTCCTCTTAAAACTTAGCAAACAGCAAAAATAAGGCAAATTGCTGCTTGAGGAGTGACTAAGGAGAGAAAAGGAAATTTGGGGCCTACTGCATTTTTCTAAAGCCGCCCTTGGAACCCAAGTGGGCTTGTGGAAATGGCTAAATTTAGTAATAATTCAGAATAATGCCATGCCCTAGAACAGATTCACAGTGGTATTTTACATGACTATTCAATTAGCAGAGCCTGCCAGCTGACCAAATGAAGGTGGTATCTGGCTCCTGAAGAGAAAGCAAACCATGAACATGTAAATATTTTAATTAAAGTAGAATATAGAACTCATTGAACTTCACATTGAACTTGGGACTACTATTACCCACCGCTTTAATCTTAGCTCTGACACTGTTAAACATAAGCGACGAGTGAGAATGCAATGTTTTGCTTAAAAAAAAATTTTTTTTTTTTAAATCCGGAAGCTAAGATCATTAACAATTCTAAAAGCAGTAACAAAAGTCATGAATGCTCATTCTGCCATTTGCAACTCTGGAAAAATATTGTTTGTCTATCCTTTAATCTTATGAGCGAATTTTGAAAAACATCAATCAAAGGTCTGCTCTGAATCTCCAGGTGTGGAAACAGGGTAAGATGGGAAATCCAGATGGTCAAAGTATCAGCAGAGTTTTTATATTTGTGATTGGTAGAGAGAAGGAGGCCTACGTTTGCAGTACAACAGATGGGAAATGCCAACTTCGTCACTAAAAGTATTATCCTCAGTCCCACGCCACAATCTGGAGATGAACCATGCCCTTGCTCTGTTTAAAGATGGCAGTCCTTTTCTAGATGAGGGGCAACTTAACGGGCCCATTTAATTACCCTCACACAATACCTCTTTGGGTTAAGATGTAGCCAACACTATCTCCATTAGTTACTCAAAGGAGTTACGGCCAGTCATTAAAAAACGGCAGTCTTATTAGAGATTTTAAATACTACATGTATGTTTTATCATTCTGAAAGCAAAATGAAAAAAAATTTACAGCTGAGTGATTGAGCAACAAAAGTGTGCAAACAAATACACACGTGCATCTGAGCGTGTGCACACCTGAGCACGGTTATATTTTTAAGTAGCAGGAAAAAACAAATCACCCTTTGCATGGTTAAGAGATCTCATCGGCTGCTCAACCACCTCCCCCAGCCTCTTGCCTCAGGCAAGAAGAGGACTATTATTTCCTTCTGCTTAGAAGCAAAGGGGAGAGTTACCCAAGGTCCTGTAGCCAATTAAAGGGTGGGAGGGGCGGATAGAGAGAGGAGGGGTGGGGAGAGGAAGAGGGGGAGAAAAAGAGAGAAAGAGACAGAGGGAGAGGGCAGCAGCGCAAGGGAAGGAACGGGGAGGAAGGATGTGGTCTCATCCAACATCAACTTCTGTTTAAGTACCCAGCCAGCAGACCATCCAATCTTAGGAGTTCCTGTCATCTGCCTTGGAGTTCTGGCCTATGTTTGTCCTGATTTAGATTACTGCAAAAATAGAGAAAACAACAACCCCACGCAGGAAGCAAGTGAAGCAGAAGAAAACATAAATTTTCCTTTTAAAATATTTGGAATTGAAAGTCTTTGGAAATGGATGCTATAAATACAAGATGGGCGAATGCTCAAAACTATTTGTAAGTTTCCCTTGTTTAACATCAAGTAATTATCTATCTCAAAATGAAACCACAACTATTTGTAAAGATGATGTTTTCTGACTCTTGATTCGGGAGTATCTGCCAGAAAGCAACTGAGGCATGCACAAAGTTCACAAACTCATACACATGCCAGGTGACTGCAGTCAGGGGCAGACTGACTTTGTACAACCAATTTCAGCTGCTTTTCTTTCTAAGGAAAAATCTGCATCACTTTCATTTGAGAGTTGTTTTTTTTTTTAACTCAAATCAAAAGAATGACAAAGAATTAATAGCCTTATTAGCTTTTAAAAACCTTAGAAATTGACAGAAAGATATATAGTGCATAAGAAAAATGTCCAAAGGGGGGTGCCTGGGTGGCTCAGTTGGTTAAGCAACTGCCTTCGGCTCAGGTCATGATCCCGGAGTACCAGGATCGAGCCCCACATCGGGCTCCCAGCTCCGTGGGGAGTCTGCTTCTCCCTCTGACCTTCTCACCTCTCATGCCCTCACTCTCTCTCTCAAATAAATAAATAAAATCTTTTTTTAAAAAAGAAAAATGTTCAAAGGACATAAATACTTTGTAAATAGCCAATAATCATTTGAAAGGATGCTTAAGGACATTAAGAATCTAAGGAGTCAAAATTACAAGTATGGGACACCATTTTTCACTTGTCATATTGGAAAAAAATTGAAAATAATATGGAGTGTTGGGGAATAGATATAAAAATAAGTACAATGATATACACTGCTAGTATAAATTGATTCAGCCTTTCTGAAGGAGTACTTGTGCGTGTGTGATTTAAAGACTTAAAAGAATGAGCACTCTTTGATTTAGCAACTAGATATCTAGAAGTTTATCTAAGAAAGCATCATAGATGTGATTAAAATATAGCCATAAGGATACTCATTAGAGAGCTACACACATTGTCAAAAACTGGGAGACAGCCTAGATGTCCAACAACAGAGAATTGTTTAAATTCTTTATAAAACATTTATATTACAGAACACTATGCAGAAGCAGAAGAATATTTAATGGTAGTAACACATCGTGAAAAAGATTTCAACACAACTTACTGCACTATTTCGGGTCGGTATTCACACATCAAAACCAGTAGAAAATAAATCACGCTACCGGTGGTTCTTTCTGGGAACTGGGAATATTGGTAATTTTTATTTGATTCTCGTTGTTTACCTATCTTCTTAATAATGTTGTTGCTACATTTTTCTAAACAATTGTGTCAAGATATAATTCATATATTACACAATTATGTTATTACTTCTAAGGAAAAGGCAATAAAGTTATTCTTCGTGATTGAGGCAACACTTTGGGAGACAGATATTTCATTCATATTTGATCTCAATTATTCTAACATCGGGTTCGTATCCAACATCTGTGCAGCACTTCGCATTTTACGATGCACCTTCGCCTTTGCACAAGGGTCTTCTAGCCAAGTGGACCTTTTCACAGACAAACAACTAATGACCTATACTTATCACAGCACAAGTAAATGTTGTTGGGGGTCTTTGCTCCCTCTTAACAGAAATTACACTGTGATTAAGAGAGCAGAAAGAGCCTTATTCCTTTTTTTTTAAAGATTATTTATTTATTTGACAGAGAGAGAGAGAGCGAGCGCAGACAGAGGGAGCAGCAGAGGGAGAGGGAGAAGCATACTCTCCACTCAGCAGGGAGCCTGATGCGGGGCTCGATCCCAGGACCCTGGGATCATGACCTGAGCCGAAGGCAGACGCTTAACTCATGGAGCCACCCAGGTTCCCGGAAAGAGCCTTATTCTAAAGCCTTAGATATGTGTCATGTTCCCCTTTCTGACACACTGTGGGTCTTCATAGAATTCCCAGCAAGACTCATACAAAAGAGAGACAGAATTTCTAGAATAGGACATCCATCTTTCTCCATTGTTGTTCTCATGACATCAAGGATTAACACCCACACGGGAAGTGCAAAACCCTGGCCACCATGGACATACCCAAATATGTACCTTATAATGTTCATTTCATTTTTTATTATTAACACACAAAACTACCTTTTTGGTTATGAATAAAACCTGCATTCAGAGACACCTCAACTGTTGGCCAGTGCCTCACTGAAAGGACCTTAGTGATGCTGGGCACCTTAAAAAGGGAAGTGTGGGGTAGTCTGCACACTTGGGGTGTTGGGGGCCAAGTACCGTCTGTGGGGGAGCACACTGCTTGCTCTCAGAGGGTGGGAAGAGCCAAAGTGGGGAAAAACAAGGGTCAGTACAAGGGTTAAATGAAAGTGAAATCACGCTGACCCAGAAATGCAAATCAGTGTGCCTGAGCTCTCTGTAGGACTTGTGGCACCTGAACGCTCTCTTCTTTCTTCAGATTACCTCATGTCCTGAGAGAGGCTCTGGAGATTTTGAGAAAAGAGGTGAAATGTGGAGGGAAGCGGCAGGCAGCCATGGGATCTAATTTTATTTGAGAAACATCTCCACAATTTATAGTGGACTTCTCAGAGGGAAAAAAAAAGGCAATTTTGAAGTTTATTTCCCTTTATTTATATTGCTTTTACTACCTTTACTAGTCCAAATTAAAGCCCAAAATCAGAGATGATTTTAAAACTGAATCTTAACAAATCATAAAAGAGCGCACACGCTTCGAGATTTATAATGCTTATCTGCATTTTGTTCTACAAAGTTGCAACGTGTGCAGGAAGCTCCCGGCTGCTGAGACAAAAAGCTTCCTGAAATATAAATTCCAGGTAAATAACGTCATGGTTCTCCTCACTAATGGAATTATGAGCGAGAAAGGCAGGGAAGACCGAGGGAAGAAAGAGGCAAGGGGAAGAGAAGGGAAAGGATAAATTAGAGAAGAAATGGGTGCAAATTTTAAAGAAAAAGAATAGACACCAAAATCAGAGAGTGTCTCGTAGTTGGGGGAAAACATGGAACAACGTAAGCCAGGATAGATAGCAAAAAGATTGCAAATGTGGGTCAAGAGCCAAATGGCTCAGGCTTGAACGCAGGCTCCACACCTAATTCCTGGGTGACTATAGGGAAGTTACTTAACCTCCTGAAGGCTTGTTGAGAGAGATTAATCGCCAGAATCTACGCAAAGCACCTGGAGTGATGCTAGGGCAGGGTGAGTGTTCAAGGACCACGGCCACGGAGACAGCCCTTCCCGGGCCCAGAGGGAGGCATGAGCCAGACTCCCAACCTCTACCTTCCTCTGTCTCCACACCTGTGGAGGTCCTTTGATGAGAATGGCCATTTGGGGGCCTGGCCACACACCAAAGACATGGGGTGCTCAACTTCTGAGTTCAGATCTGTCCTGTTACTTGGCAGCTGTTGTTTGTGTGTTAATTTATACAACGAATACTTCCTGACTACTCACTACCTTCAGGTTCTGGGCTAGGGTCTAATGAATGAGAACAGGCATGCCCTGCCCTCATGCAGCCTACAGGCTCAGAGGAGAGCCAGAGAGTAATAGAAAAATTAAGCAAATACGAATAAATTTAAAACTATGAAAGAGGCACACACGCCATGAAGTACATATAAGTCCCTTGAGGAAGACACTATTGAGCTGAGCTCTGCCAGCAGAGTGGGCAACAGCCCAGGCTCCGAAAGGGAAGGGAAGAACCATCTAGGCTGAGGGAATGGCTGGAAAAGCAGAAGCCCAGAGAATGAGAAGAGACTGGAGAGGTCATCTGGAGCCAAACCAGGCAGGTCCTGGTGGACCTGGTGAAGGACTTTGGTCTGTCCCCTAAGAGAGAACAGGAAACTAGCGGAGGATTATTTAGTCAAGAAAATTACATGGTCATACATGAGTTCTGAGATGACCACTCAAGGTTTGGTGTGGGGGATAGATCTGAGGAGGGCAAGGTAGACGACTGAGGTGGCTACTAAGCCATCCTTGGAGGGCAGATGGTGGCTGGGGCCGGAATGGAAGCCGTGCACGGTGTCTACGGATGGGTGGACCTTACCTCAGCAAGACTCGGCAGCAAGACTCAGCAGACTCGGAGAGGGAAGGTTCCTCGATGGAGGAAGTGGATGCTGAAGCTTTCATTCACTGGACAGGGCGTGCTGGGAGAATGCCAAGGTTGGGAGAGGCTTATTCCTGGGTTTAGTCTGAGGTACGTTTTACTTATCTGAGCTAGAGGAAGTCAATCGCTTGTGAGGATTAAATGAAATCATATGCCTCTGAATGCCTGACACAGAGTAGACGCCCAGTAGCCGGTAACTGTGTTACTGGGATTTTAGACGAGAGACACTGAAGCAACTTTGTCTTAGCCTTCCACAGATGGCAAGATCCTTCATTTTCAATCCAGATATCACCTTTCTTTTTTTTTTTAAGATTTTATTTATTCATTTGACAGAGAGAGAGAATATAAGCAGGGGGAGCAGAAGAAAGAGAAGCAGCCTCCCCATGGAGCAGGGAGCCCAGTGCAGGGCTCGAACCCAGGACCCGGGATTATGTCCTGAGCCAAAGGCAGACGCTTAACAGACTTAGCCACCCAGGTGTCCCCAGATAATCACCTTTCTTGAGAGAGTATCTAATCCACAAATGCAAGATCCTAAAGTAGAATGTCCCATTTGAGCACAAAGTAAATCAGGATTCTTGGATCACACTGGGGAGGAATTCACATTTCATTTATGAGGACATTCCTTGATCTGCCCTTTAAAAAAAAAATTACTGTGAGAAGTCAAGTTCTGAGACTTGTATACATGATATTTTCTTTTTCACATCTTTTTTTTTTTTAAGATTTTATTTATCTATGACAGAGAGAGAGAGCGAGAGAAGGAACACAACCACGGGGGAGCTAAAGAGGGAGAAGCAGGCTCCCCGCTGAGCAGGGAGCCCGATACCATGTGGGGCTTGATCCCAGGATGCTGGGATCATGACCTGAGCTGAAGGCAGACACTTAACAACTGAGCCACCCAGGTGCCCCTCTTCTTCATGTCTTGCACAGGGAAACAACCTACATCTGTCTAGTTTATGAACTTTTAGGATAAATGTATAATATATATTTAACAAATATTTCTCAAGTACCTCCTTTATGTAGCAAACTATGGAACACAAAGACAGGTAAGACATATTCCTTGTTCTTAATGAGTTTGTGGGCTGGTCAGAGTCACACATATGTATTAAAATACCATGAGGGTGTGTAGGATGACAGATAGTGGGGGAGCAAAACTCTCAGATCCTAAGTTTCAAACCAGAAAGTGGAACATAAGTGCTGCTTTCAAATGCTATGCCAGCAGCATGGTTTTAGTGGTGAAGGGTCCTATTTAGATTTGGGGGTCTGGAAAACCATCAGGATGGATACCCTCTCAACCCATACAGAACAGAAGATGAAGATACTATCGGGTCTGGATGTAATAAACATAAACGGTCAAAATCATTATTAAATTGAATTTTGGGAAGGTGGAAAAGGAAGACGTGACATGCTAAGTCTAAAGAAAAAGAGTATTTGCTAAAGAACAAGATTATCTACTAACATCAAATTAGAGAACTATTTGTACAGCCAGAGAAGTGATGGGTATTATGGTATATGGTTGACAGCCATGGTTTTGACTCATAAAAGTTACTTGGAAAAAATCCACAGAATTCTGCCCAGTACTAGGTCTGCTAACCACCTTCCGGTGTCAGCTGAGAAACAGCAAACTCAAGGAGCCAGCTCACTCCACACGTTCTTGCGCTTTGTAAAATTTCTTCTGAAATTTAAATTAAAACCTGTTCTTCAGTAATGAGCTTTATTTTCATCCACACAGCAATTTAAACATGCCACTTATTTTCTGTCTGCTATGCAATTGGAAAACTAGGCATTATTGAACATAAAACAAAGCTAATTCTAGGAATTTCCAAAACCAAAGACTATCCCTGGAATATTTTAACATCAGGGAAACTTGAGACTAAGTTCTAGAGAGCCCACTTTCTAGATGGTCTTGTCCTCTGGTAACTGAAATGATTAGGGCTTGAACATTCACTGAATTGCTTGAAATAAGAGTCCAGCCTTTAGCTAATAGGTTCTGTCAGTTAGTCTCCTGATTTAATCCAAAACAAGCTATTGGTTTATACCTCCCCATCCAGCAGGCTGGTTGCCATTAAGCAGAAAAAAGTAATTCTATTAATGGAAAAATCAGCGTTCAACACATTCTCTAAGACTAGACCCGAATGCCGCCTCCTTTACTGCCTCCCTGGTGATCACGCGTGGCTCTTGTGGAGTCTTTGTCACACCGAATGGAAAGTGTTTCCAGTGCCCATCTGCTTGTCTACACTGTGCTCTCCTCAGAGGCAAGGACCTGGGCATATGCATTTTTGTGACATAATACCTGACACGTAGCAGGCATTGTTGAACACAGACAAAAACAGAAATACAATCAGAGAGACAAGGGGGCCAGAGAAATAACAAAATCGCACACCTTCCAGAGTCATACACAGAGGGAAAGGCAAAGAAAGCCATTGGAAGTACAGTGACATGTCAGGTAGGCAGCTGAAGGAGCTGGATGTCACCCAAGGACCTGAGCAGGAGAGTGTGACCCTTCTCTTTGAAGGTGACTTTGCCCTTGGAAATTTCCCCTTGGGTCTAGCTCACTGGTCAAAGAAATGGAGCAACTCCAGAGGCTGAGTGTGTTGTCTGAGGCAAGTCCCAGGCTCCCACCTAAGTAATACACCTGTGGCTGGGGTTTGAAGTCCTTGCTGTTGTTTTTGTTTGTTGAGTTTTAATGGAGAGTGGAGGGGAAGGGATCTTAAAGGCAAAGGTGCCTGTGAAATGAACATTTCAGGCTCTACATGCATCATGGGCTTGAGGAAGAAACCCAGCTGTGCATCCCCCTCAAGATACACCATGAATTTGTATCACCCCCATTATGTAAGCCTTTATCAAAGCAGGAAGGGGAAGGAGTTAAATTCTATAACCCAATAGGAGTTCAGATAAAAATTTTATAACTTTTAACTTTGATGCTTTCCAAAGGGAATTTTTATCTTTGTCTTATATTCCTTGGGGGGGAGGTTGTTTTTAAAAACATGATTTTTAAAGCCATCTTTTAGATTAGGTATAAATAAAGAGTGCCAGAAATATTATATGTTTTAATCTAACTTTAGTCTTCATGTTAGTAAACTTAAATTTGTAATTCTATGAGCAGACTCTCTTGAAAAACTTTTTTTCATTTTTTAAATCAGGGATCACCAAATTTTCGAGCTCAAAGGGACCTCCTCCGTTGACTGGTCTAATATCCCCACCTGGACTCTCTCCCTGCTATGCAGAACTAGAAAGAATCGCATGTTAAGAACCAACCTTTATACTGACGTAAATCCAATAAACAGGATTTGATTACATGTTACTGAAAGGTAGTATTTCCCAAAACATATTTCATACAAAACTAGACTTTTGAGATAATATTTTTACAGATTCTGTGGTCAAACAAGTTTTATAAGGACAGTGCTAAAGAAAGTTCAAAAGAGTTTTTTTGTTTGTTTTGATTTTAAATGATCAGACTCCTCAGAACATTCAAGACACCAATATAAACATCAAGACTAGCCAAGAAGGAGGTAAAGGATACAGTATCAAGGACCCCGAAACTCCACCCCCCAAGAAATACCCATTGCTAGTGTTTAGTGGAACACAGCTCAGGAAGAGACGCTATGAAGTTTCAGCTGTAGTGAACATCTGTAATCTGTAATAGCTATTGGCTTTTAGTCACAGAGGTAGCATGTAAAGTTGGCCTTGAGCTTTCTAGTAGCTAATTCAAAAAGCATTAATCCCGTGATCAACGGTCACATAAAAAGTTCATGACGTTCATCAGATGAAAACACAGTTGTTTCACAAGTGTCGGCCATTCTCAATACTCAATACTCAATGCGGAAAGATATGGCCACTCGAGTGTTTGCGTAAAAAGGATCAGGATGACATCCTCAACTTCACCTCCTTCAGGACACAAAATACCATTTTGTAGGCAATCTTAGAGCATCCTTTTTGGGAGACTAATGGCATATTGCTATGGTGTAGCTCAGTAGAAGCAGCTTTACAAGGAGTCATACCATGTTCCACATGTTCATAGTGCTTAATTGTCTAGCTCAACCCAAGACTCCAATCCCATTCTCCCATTAACCAGCTACGCCTGCTCTCCAAGGGTGAATCATCTGCCTACTCTGGGCTTGAACTAGATGGTCCCTAAAGTCCAGCTTCAAAGTTCTAGAGGTCTACAGGGTTTATGACTTTGTTTTTCAAAAAAATATCAAGCTTTCAGTGTCCCTGAAAGTGTGAATCCATCCTTGTAGGTATCTGTACCTTAAGTCACTTATGTTCATGGGGGTTATGTTGAACACATCACGAAAACCTCGAGCCATGGTCATGAGGTCAGAAATTTGGAAAAGCCAGAACAAAAAGGGAGGGACTAAGAATAGGAGTGGAAGAGTGCCAAACATAATTTTAGCTACTTAAGCATTTAACTTTAAATCAACCTATGTTTCTTTAGGAGTACTTTAATAATGATGACAATCATAGTCATAATCATTTGCTCTCAGTGAGCCTATAGTTTTTCATAGGTAGTAGCAGCAGCAGCAGCAGCAGCAAACACGTAATTGGCGCTTCCAACCTACAAGACCCTATTGCAAGTGTGAGACACAACTCTTCAAATGCTCGCAATAATTCAAAGGGGAAGATACCATTCCCATCCAATTCACAAATGAAGAAATTGACTCTGAGGGGTTAGATAACTCGCCTCAAGTTCTGCAAATAGGAGCAACAGATCCAGGATTCAAGCCGGCTCTGGATCTGAGGTCTAACCAGCATACACTACTGCTTCTGGGCCCCTGAGGTCAGAGACCGCTGATCGTCGGAGAGGTGGCCTCAATCTAGCTATAGACTGGATATTATATTAGAGCCCCCTCCTCTCAACATAAGACTTGGCTGGAAAGAAAAATACGGGGCTTTCTAAGAAAAGCAGCTCCATAAGTGCAGAGAACAATAAAGATTTTAATGCTCCATGATTATTACCCACATAACAATGACCCAGAAAACAAGCCTCCAGTTTTCTTGGAAAATGGAAGGTGGTTTCCCCTGTGACGATACAGCAGGCATGTACTTGTCTGGTAAAACTTGAACAAAGAGACCACCCTAAAAGTCAACAGAGTTAGGATGGTAAGGGTTGGGGAGGCAAACTCCCCTGGGCAACACAGGAGGCCCGGGCCGCACTCTCAGATGTGCGTCTTCTGCAAAGACCCCGGGACCCCAGGCTGTCTTCCTCCCACTTCACAGGAAATACAAGTCTTTGTTCCAATAGTTCCTCTTCCTCCTAGCCCTTCTCGCCTCCCTTCCCAGCACACACTTGCCTGTTTGGAGATGCAGGAGAGGAATGCATTTGAAGTAGTCTAGCAGCACTCTTAACATATAATCACATGTAATCACACATCTAGGAACCGTCTCATACTTCTAATTACCTTCCTTCGGAGGATCTCAAAGCGCTTTTCAGACAGTAATTAATCATCTCTTCTTAGCTCTTCCTCCTAAGACCTGAAAAGAGAAACACAACAATTATATGTCTTGCCCTCTAAACTACTACCAACATTTCTTTTGAAACCACACACACACACACACACACACACACACATATGCACACATGTAGGCATGTGCAGGGAAAGAGGAGGCGAGAAGAGGAGAGAGATTTTTTAATGGTGACAAAGCGGTGGAATTCTCCACATCCTGTCCTGTGCTCACAGCAGGGGTGGGGCCCATGTCATCTGTATACCATAAGCATTAATAATG